>OX104063.1:79386050-79687293 GCA_944474145.2 Dicrocoelium dendriticum
CAGAACCCCGTTGGAAGGATTAAACATAGTCTGGTTGCGCACTTCCGGTAGTCTGTATCGGCTACAACGCGCGAACGCAAATGTGACTATGATTTGTTTGAGCTGAACCTCAGCCGGTTCGACCAGTTGAACAGCTTCTGCAACAAAATCAATCGGGAGCCAACTAGAGATTATGTGATTGAATCTGAGCACGCAGCCGTTAGCCAAAGCCATCACGTCCAGCAGTTAGTGCTTGGCGAAGAAAGGTCTGCGGATTCATGTTCATGGGTTCAAGAGGTAAACAGGATGCTAGTATAGACTGCAAGAAAGAAACCGTCTTCCAATGCTCTTTGAGACGTGCGCACTTCGCCTAATCCCAAGCTGCTGCGGCCATCCCGACCGGGACTGACAAATCTGAATCAAGAACCTGATGGAATTTTACAGAACCATTCATATCACAGAGCGCTCAGCCTACGACAGGACGAGCTTAAGTGTGAAGGAGAATAAATATAGATATCGCTTTGACACATGTGTGTGACTGAGGAAGAGGGCAAAAGTGGCACAAGAATTGCTGGTATTCTATCTAATGAACTGTGGTATACAGTTAATCCGGCAACCGAACGTCAAGTAGCCTGTATGTCTAATCACAAAAAACGAAGTATGGAAGCATAATACGACGAAGTCCTCCATTTGTTTAACTATGTATGATATGCAGAATATTCTGGAGGAGAGGTTGATACAATGTATACTGTCACGCACCGCAACTTGTTATCCGTGCTTTCTAAGGAGACATATTGGGCCTTCTCAGAAGCCGGACACGTGAATTTATGTCCTTGAGAGTGTGAGTAGAAGGGTGACTTATTGGACTTCTCTGAAGATTCGCCGCAGCCAGTCTCATAGATGTAGGAAAGCGCTAGACGGTCGCTTCGTCTTATTGGGGCTCGCCAGTAGCCTACACCCACCGAATCCTGCAGGATTAGAACGCACCACCCTACTTTTACGAGCCGGCGACTTGCAACACCGAGCTAAGGGTGTCACCCATGGAGAGCATAGAGAGCTCACAAAGACTTCCCGAATGCCGAAACCTGGACGGCATACATGGCATAAAGTGACATGTTACGAAATTGATCCCCGAGGACAGGATGACGGATCAGAAGAGTTAATGAAGTGATTTTGCACGAACGACACTTGACAATTAGTGAGGCCTTCAAACTGGCCGCTGCTGCTCCTGTTGAAAAATCCTTTTAACGCTAGTTACTGCGGCATTATCAATTTCGTATAAATCGTTTTGCCGTTTTGTTTAGCTGGATCAATGGTGCTGATCTCAATGTTCTATTCTGCAGATTATTTGATGACCTTTTGTGACGTCACTACGTGTGACGCGACGCGTCTTGTTGTTCTAAGCTCCCTCGGAACTGGCGCATTGGGTGCTGTCGTGACCTTGAATGCGGACTGCTCATCCTGCGTTTGCTTGCCTCTCTGGTTTTCGCCCCTTTCTAGTGTCGGTTTGTCAGCAGGTACTCGATTCGTTATTCGTCGATATTAGTTCTCACTAGGTAATTGGGTTTAACTTCTGGCCACCTATGTTCTATTTGTTTTTCACTGCAGGTCATCGGCTCCATCGTGACCTACTCTGCGTGTAGGGGACGAAAGAAACTGGAACATCCGACCAGGACGAATAGTACATATTGGGTGATCTTAGCAGGATACGAAATGTCGTGTCAATGGGGAACCAGCCGTCTTGCTCTGCGTGAGACTTATGTGTTTACATCAAACGATGACTTCGACGTTCGGGAAGCTCGAATGCAAAGCTACCAGACGCATGTAGCCCACAGTGACAACCGGAAATATATCTTTAGTTTCTTCAGCGACGAAGCCGCTAGCCAACTACTAGCCTTCCGGCAGTTGCAAGATGCCCCACCGAAAGACATTCGATCCCACCTACGAAATTTTTACTCGGGTAAAGCTCCGTCGGCCGTGTTTCTTCAAGCTTTTTATGCCTGCGAACAGTTGCCATCAGAAAACGTTCAGAAATTCGCCGCGATTCTGTTTGCACTAGCCGAGAAGGCTTTTCCGGACGCGTCACCAGCAGAATTAAAAAAGCAAATCCTTCACCGTCTTCGCGTTGGCGTGAAGAACCACGAGCTGGCATCGAATACTGCTCACTAATACAGTCGAATCTGCAGAAATCTGACCAACATGCTCTTGAGAGGGTACAGCGACGCTTTACAAAGAAACTGTGCGGATATTCCTCCAAGATGACCTACAGAGAGCGCAGTGAAAACTTGGACTTGACCCAATTTGGCTACGGATAATGAAGATGAACTTGTGTTTCCTGTACAGAATAATTCACCATCACATGCACAATTATGCTAACTGTGTCCATATGGCCGTTAACACTAGATACGAGTTACGAAATAAGGAGACAACGGTCATGATTCCAAAGTTCAATACGCGAATTAGGGAGCGTTTCTTCTTACTACACTGCTCAAAGCTTTGGAACAAACTTCCAAGAGCTATCAGAACTTGTTGCACATTGCGTTTGTTTAAGCTTTCGATAAAAGATTATTTAACCGTTCAAAATGTGATAGTAATGTTTCGAACAGCACGGTCCTTAGATAACGCTTTTGAGAACGGAGTTAATGGTGCCTGAAAATGCATGTGATCAAGTGCACAAGTGGTTATATTTTGTTGGCCCGCAGCACTTTATTCTCTTTTTTTCTCGTGTGCGATCAACTCTCATGTGACTGCTAAAAACTTGTCAGAGGATAGAACAAGAGGAATGTAAATATTCTGGACCGCTTCGCGCTATACAAATTTTCATTTTGTGCTCACATTTTTTTAAAATTTATTATACCATGATATGAAACTGCTGTACCATTATTTGATCCGTCCCTTCTGGGAACGGCTTCTCGCATCGTCGAGCCATATACAATTTATTTATTTATTTATTTATTTAAGAACCACGAGCTGTTTTCTAAGTTCAGTCACAAGCCTCCGTGATCGCTCGAGGAAGTTGTCGTGGTCGCAGCCTACTACGAAGGAGTAGAGCAACTGCATTCGAATTCAAAACATATTCGGTTGCCTCAGATCGCCGAGCTCACTCAATGGAAAAATGAAACAATGGTATAATGCGGGTAAGAAAGCCAAGGCTTGACAAGTCCCGTGGGATGGTTTGTGGGAATAACATTAGTTCAATGTAGTTACACAAAAGTGAAAAACACATCTGTGGACTCATCATATTATTCACATCAACACAAAGTTATATCCGTTTGCCCTGCTTTCGTGGGGTTGCTGAGCACAATGTTTGTCTGCGTCTTGTCGTCATGCAATGAACAGAAATCAGATCAGATAATTTAGGTAGTGTAAAGAATCATCGAGTCGTCTTTTAAAAATGGGTAGCGTGAGCGCCGAAATGACAAAAGTCGGAAGAGCGTTCCACGGTTGACAAACTCGAACTAAGAAATAATTCCGGCGACACTCAAGCCGACTGTATTGGGTAGCAAGTTGCAATTTATGACCGCACAATTTTCTGTTGCAGCTAAGCTTCAAGTGGTCTCGACAAGCGTGACCGGGGTTTTTCAAAATCTGGAACGCCAAGGTGAGGTCACCTCGTAGACAGCTATATCTTCCGCTGTATACTCCCAGGTCTTTCAGTCGCCTATGGTATTGCAGGTGGGACAACCCCTCCACATTTTTGTTGCTCGTCTCTATGCGGTCTCCAGTGCAATCAGGTCGCGTTTTTAACCCGGGTTGTCAAAGCTGGATCGAGTACTCTACACTGGGCCTCACATGCACCATGAGCGTTTTGAAAAAGATGGAGGAATCGAACCTCCCAAACGCCCACCGTAACAGACCAACAGGTTGGTTCGCGGTGTTGGACGACTTCAAGGACTGGCCAGGTTGTCTTGGATTACCATCCCAAGGTCTCGCTTTTGTAAGGCCGTGTTTGGCATTTCGTCTCCAAGGTTATATGCATACATGGGCTTGTGGCGGACATGCACGGTTTTACACTTGCTCCTGTTAAACGGAAGTAGATTTGTCTTTGACCATCTAAAAGCGCAGTGTACGTCTCGTTGCAACATTTCGTGATCTTCATGACAATCCATTGCTCTCCATATCTTGATGTCATCGGCAAAAAGCACGAAAGTTGACTTGATGACACTTGCAACGTCATTAAGGAAGAACAAGAATAATCGCAGCCCTAACACCGACCTTTGTGGAACACTGAGATCCACACCGATTGGGTCAGAAAACGAACCTCTAACTCGAACCTGAAGGCGCAGCTGAAAAGGGTAGTTGTCGATACATCCAAGAACAGGGTTTTCAATTCCGTATGCTTACAGCTTTTAGAGAAGGATGCGGTGATCTGTGCGGCCGATTGCTTTGGAAAAGTCTAGGTAGCTAACACCAATGCCGGTCCCACTGTCGGCTATCCCGGTCCGAGTGTCACGGGCAAGCAATAGGTTATTAGCACATAACCGACGCTGCCGGAATCCGTGTTGCTCCATTGCTGTGATGTTTCGCCTTTCGAAGTAGCCCATTACAGCCTCAGATATGAACGATTCCATTACAGTGAGCACCGGAAGGAGAATCACTGGGTGATATTTGGCTGGCTCTGAACGGCTACTACTTTTGAAAATCGGGGTAATGATGCCTTGCTTTCACATGTTAGGGACCTGCTGTTCGTTCAGACATCTTTGGAAAAATCTCGTCAATGCTTCAGCTATCCTCGTATCTGCCAACTGCAGTGCTTTCGAGGAAGTGTTGTGAACTCCGGGGGAACTATGTGTGCGCAACGAGAGCAACTTCCTCAAAATGGTCGCCGGACTGAAAGTGTGTGTGTAAATACTGGCGTCTGAGAGATTGGGACAGGTATGTTACACATGCTGGTAGCAGGTTAAAAAGTAGAGCCTATTGTAGCCGTAGAACGTTAGCTTCATCTACGGTAGCTTAAGCACATCCATCTATTGATATTATTGGGAGAATACCACGCATCACATTCCGGAGGCTGCTGACATGTCTGTACAAAAGGTTTTTGTGATAACAAAACCTATCAGATAAGCTTGGCATGCTAATTTATCTTCACTGACAAGTGTACCACAGGGTTTACGAGGCACTACAAATTTGGTTCTCTCTATACAAATGCCACGCTGCGTCTCTTAACGTCAGTGAGTTTTCGGGTTCTGCTTCGAACTGATTGTTTGTGCCACTGCGGAGCGAAGGGGCTCTTTTATTGGTGCGGATTAATTCAGATCACTGAACTTGCCGGTAAACTCTAACCAAGAAATGTCAATGGAACAGTCGTCCGAAAACTCCCAGTTGGCATCTTCAACACGTTCAGTTAGTATATCGTAATATGTGATTGTTCAAAATAAGTCACTAGGGTCTTGTAGATTTTCCGCATAACCTAAAGTCGTCAATTGTTGTTAATTGGTCATTCCACACCAACGTGCTCTGCATCTTTGATTTCACAACCATGAGCTCGTCGTTCGTGAGCACTAAATCAAACAGATGATTTATTTCCCGTTCTGAGGCGGATGAGCGAAGTGACATGGTTGAAGAGCGGAATGCTTACAATATACTCTTGCAGTCCTATCTTAAATTGCTCATTGTGGGATACCGGAATTTACAAAGCTTTAATATTGAAGTCACCTGAGATTAGTACATTACTGTATCGTAGTTGTATGACCATTCCTAAGGCTAATGTAAGGAGCGATTCCATCTCTGTGGTGGATATTGGGGGAAGATAAACAACTGCCAAAACTTGTGTTGCTGCGTCTCATTCGTAGACTGCACCAGGTTGAGTCTATGATTACGGTTTCTGGATCGTCCACCGGTTCGCACTGCAGGTCGCTACGGCAGTAAAACATTACACCCCGTCATTGCAAAAACGATCATTTCGGAAATGGAACATACCATGTGTCAGGACATCTGTGTCGGATATTTTGAGTGGAACCAAGTTTTGTCACGTATCTGAGGTCCCAAGCAGCGGATGCTTAACCTAGCAGCAGTTCAGCAAGCTTGTTCATGAGCCTTGTGATTGGTGTACATGCAAGAAACTTTCTTTTCTTAGCAATGACTTAGGGGATGTGTGTTTTGGGAACAATGTTGTGCCGACCGGTGAAAAGCCGGTCACTAGTCTTTTTTAGACGGGGCGATGATAAACTCATCTGTGTCAAATCCATGGGTCCTAACATTACCATTGCTTCTCACTTTGTATGTAATGTATGGGGTGCGTCGTGCAAGCATCACTGGCTGGCTGAGTGGTGTTATCCGAACTGTTTTCTGAAATTGTTGCGAGTGTGTGTCTCTCGTGTGTTTGCTTAGTTGGTGCTGCTTTAATGTGGAGCTTAGAAGGAACGCTACTGCTCCCGTGTACTAGCACTTCGACACACTTGTTGACATTTGTCTAGCTTGAAGGAACACTATCACAATCGCCGGGCCACATCGGTTGCAGTTTGGCAATCTACGTAGCCTTGAAGTCGATTGCGATATGACGTTTACAAGGGACAGTGTCTCACGAGTCTGTCGCCACTGTTCTTGGTCGTGAGTGGTCGCTTCGCGCTCATCATGACCTCCAACCTCGGAAACATCGTGTACAATGATAGTCCTGGTTACGGATTCTTTCCGATAATCTTCCAAGTCAGGCGTGGCCTGATTGCACTCACTCCGCGGTATATCCAGAAAGATACGGATAGAAAATGACCCATTCCTGAACACAGTTGTCAATACAAGGACAGCTTCTGCTACATCAGCGGAAATCAATACAACTCGGAGAAGTTTCGATTTGCCACAGTGCCATGAGTTTGGGTGACAGGTGACCCGTGTCCATTTGACGGGCTTACCTGGAACACCTATGCTGTCAAAGACGGAGTTCTATTTATTAACATTATCCAGTTGTTTACCTTTTAACGATTTTGACGTCTATTCTGAAAGATTGATGCAAAGTACAGTTGGAATACTATGTGCAACACCGATTGGGTTCAATCAGTCAGCATGTCTGCATATGAATTGCGGAGGCAGTGCACATATAGCTTCCTCTCCTTCATTTAATTTGGGCCCAGTGGCAGTGGCCAAAGGTCCAAGTTTCCAGTTTCTTTTGACAGCAACCAAGTTCCAACAACCACTAGTTTCGACCTGTTTTTGAAATTTTGGAAAATTTTGTTTAGTACACGAAGAAAGGGTAGGACTTTCCGATCGGACTGGCTGGGCGGTGGTTTCAGGTGAATTTGGTAAACTTGTGCTAGTGAATCTGGTTTACTAGCTCGTATCTTCACCTCGTTTGCTGTGAGCTTGGAACATGTAGAATATAACTTGTCAAGACATTTGGAACACTAGATTCCAATTCATACAGTTTTAATGGCATGAAGGAAATCCATATAGCATCGTCGATCTGGATGCAGTAACACGGGCCTTTGATCGGTCGTTACAATTCACTGCGTTGGTGGATGCCATTCCGCTCAATGCCCAAGCGCTGATGTTTCCATGCGGGCCGCGTGTGCGCTGCTTTATCTGCGTGTTCAAGATCGTCAAGTTTAGTGCGTCTAGCTCTGTTTGGGGCAGGTTTAAGCAGCTAGATTGTTCACTCAATAAACAAAGCGACTGAGCGATACGGACAGGAAGCGTATGATAATAGTTCAATAAATTCAATAGTCCAATAGTGTATGATGGGATAAAAATCATTGGCTTTACAAGACCCATAGAATGGCAAATGCAAAATAGATAAAAATCATTAAATTCCGACATGGAACTGAAATGCCAATAGTCTAAACCCAGTACATCACGCCACAATGTGTTGTTTGTCACTCAGATGAATGTCTAACAATTGTTTGAAGGCTGTAATGTTCGGAGCGTTTACCACATGCTTTGGCAAGTCATTCCATTGTGAACAGATTCTAAGGGAGTAAAAATATTTTCTACAGTCTAATCGGGAGTGTTGGATTATCAGCTTGAGGTTATGACCTCTAGGTTGATTAACAGTTGACAGCTCTGGTTGATTACTCGTCAAGTAAAACGCGGAGTTAGCTTTATCTGAGACCACAAGTATTGCTGTTGTTGGCTAGTCGGAAAATTTCTCGATTGTGTTTCGGCTGGAGCGGAGCGTTAGCTGCGATATGAAGATAAAAGGTGATCTACATAAGCTAGATCCGAGAGATGGAATACACTAGATAGGGCAGCTTAAGCTGGATCGAATGAGTGTAGACGCACGTATGTATGACAACATAAGACTGCGAAGCAGCGAAAAACAAAAGTGTGGTCAAATGCGCGATTGGCACGCAGGTTCGTTCTAGGTCAGTTCCTGGTGATGATTGATTTCCTTAAAAGAGGTCATAACATTGCCGGAAGGTACTACTATGTGCTTCTGTAACCTATCAGCGAAAAAATCATGGTAGAGTCCTGGCTGTGCTCAACAGAAGACCATTATCACCATTGCAGCGCTCCAGTTCGCACCTCATTGAGTGCTCAGAAAACATGGACGATTGCCTCTTCCAATTTTTCCTCATCGACCCTGTTAACCTGAGCTGTCTCACTCTGACCCCGCCTATTCCCAAACTTGGCAAATGTTTTAGCTGGCCAACATTTAATCAATGACAGTGACATTAATGAGGCTGTAGAACCGATTTACACTTGCCATCTAAAGGGTTTCCTCCACTGAAATAAGTGCGATTCAGTGACGTTAGAGCAAAGGTGTTACGCTTGGGAGCGATTATATGGAAACGCAAAGGTATTAAAGACGCTGTATCGCCTTCGAATTTTGAGATGCACTCACTCTACACATGTTCGTGTTCTGCTCCCCAACAATGACTTGGTTTTGCTTTGGCGATGGAAGAACTTCTGCCCTGATATGTGCGCAACTAGTGCACTAAGCTTCATTGTAAATTCTTCACCAAGCAATTCCCGGATCGTGTTCGGTTAAGGTGATCCGTCTCCTTATTCGGCGCAAACAAAGAGCTGAAGTACGTAATATTATATACCTCATCCTCTTCTTAGGAATATTCCGAGTAGCATATATGGTTCAAATAAGAGTGCTTCATCGGTAAGCGCAAGAGCAAGTTTTGAAAATCTGCTCACTTTATCAAATCTGTTGGGAGAGTTGGTGTGTTCGCATTGGTGGTATCTTGAAATTAACGCTTGAAACTGGCTTCAAACAGTGCGCAGAAGGGCGGTAGCAATTCCAATTCGTGCATCTCAGTCTCGCTCAATAAGAATGTGGCTGTATGACCGGTTCAGCGCTGCATTTCAAACACAGTTCATCTTGTAGTCTATCTCCGATGTAGAGTATTGGGAATTATATATCACGACCACTTGACATGGGTTCTTGCTCCGCAACCATAGCAGGCACCAAAGCGAACCACTGACGTAGATCTCATTGTGACCACTTTGGAGGTTGGTTTTGTAATCAAAGCTTACCCCACCCCTTCCAGTTCTATCATGTTGAAGCAGAGACCCACCGGGTAAATTGGTCTCAAACTCGATTTGCTCGAAGCTTAACCAGGTCTCTGCTAACCTAAAAAAACGTAAAAAAGTAAAATCAACTGCAAGTCGGACCATGAACTTGAACTGTTCGAGTTGTGTTTATTAATATTAATTAGCATCTCCAATTTTGTTGTTTTAGTGGTTTACTACAACCTATTTATCGCACCATGCTCTCATACAATAGAATCAGAATCCGGATCCCTCGGACCGGCTGGTCTTGGTGTTCTCATTGCGTGGCGGGTTGAACTATTTATGGGCGGTACAGCAGATTCAGGTAGGTTATCCGTAAAATCAGTGGAAACCACAACACATTTCTGGCAACAATCAGCGGCACGGTAGTAGCAGGCTAGGCGTGCATTCAGCGGCACCACAACAATTTGCTTATAGCATTATGGTATTCACGAAAGTCCCCCTTCTCTTCCTCTTATTATTCGTTAAGTCCTCGTGGTTGTGGAGCAGCGAAGCATCAGTTCATATGACTGACGTACTGCACTTGTTGTTTGATTGATTGAGCTGTAGGTCGAGACTGGTAGGAGCTGACGACAACGCCTGTCAACAAGGGGATATCGCAACTGGCCGAAGCGTAACCTTGTAGCCCATCGCCAAGAGACTAAACCTTCGTGTGGTGCTATGGTTTGTGTAACTCTGTGACCCTTTGAGCTATGCAGCGTAGCACTTTCCTAGTGCCTTCAGAGTCACTTATACTAGACAGGTCAATGGTTTTGGGTCAAACTAACTCAGTTACATAATCTAGTCATCTTCGAGACTGGACCTTAACGTGATGCGACAGTTTGCGTAAATCATTGAACCATTAGGCTATACTGGGTGATGCCTCCGGGCACCTTGAGAACTGTTCGTAACAGGTTGGTCAACGGTGAGAGGTCAGGCAAAATCAGTCTCCTAGCCCTCCAGGTTGGGGTTTGAAATGGGATGGCCTCCATTTCTGTAAAACTAAATCATTGCCACCTCTCCGCTGCCTTGCAGACAGGCTTTTGAGCCAAAGGCTTTGGATGAGGACTCTAATCGTCCTCCTGCATAGGTCTGGGGGCCCTGGCAGTATCTCGGCTCACATACAACCATTATTATTTCCTCCAGCATAAACTTCATCCTGCATCAGCCGCCGCGCAGATTATCAAGGGTGGCTTTACCTGCTGCATAGTGTAGGGCGGATAAGCGAAAGCATGCTACTGCTGGCGCCTCCCTTCTTCCTTTTCCACCTTTTTCTCTTACTCCCATCCCGACTCCCATTACTAACCTTCCTTCTATAATTCCCAGCTTAATTGACAGCAACCGAAGTGCTACTGGAGTAGAACCATCTGCAGCCACCATCCCACAGCACCTATCCGACGCCTATCGGCAAAAGTTCCTTATAAGGCCACGCTGTCCCGTTACCATGGCGACGTTCAACTTTTCGCACTCTAGTACAATTAGGTCTACAGGCTGCACTCGCACGCACCTTGGACACACTGGGTATTGATGTGTGTTGTGTGTCCGAAACTAGGATCAATGACTCTAACAGGGTTATTGCCTGAACTGCACCCGGCTTATCCTCTCGTTATTGGTAGCACGCATCCGGAGACGCTGATGCAGCACTCACGGGTCAAGCTGGCGTAGTTATCATTCTAAGCTCCGACGCTGGGCCATCGCTGGTTGGTTGGATTCCGATGAACATCCGTTTATGTGCAGCCCGTTTGACGGCATCAACTAACGTTGATTCAAGAAATAGTGCGAAAAGATGTTTGTTTGTGATTTCCGCTTATGCTCCCATCGACTGCAGTTCTAATGTTGTCAAGGGTATATTCTATCACGAACTGAACACGCTGCTACGCAGTGCTACTAGTTCAGATATTATAGTACTCGTAGGGGATATTAACACAGAAGTAGGGCGTCTGGCCTCTTCAGAAGCTCAGCTGGGTGGTAAGTATAGGCTTAACTCCGAACGGACTGACCACGATGGGCGTCTGCTACAACTGTCTGCGGAGCACCAGTTGTTTCTTAGTAGCATTGCTTTTAGACACAGTGGGCGCCGAAGTGCCACTTGGCGTCCTCCTGTAGCTGGCCAGCGATGGACCCAAATTGACCAGATAGACACAAGTTATAGATTGCGTGGTTCCCTCCTGGATTGCCGCTCATACTGGAGTACCTGTGTCGACTCTGATCATGCCTTGGTACGCTGTCGTTTCTCCATGAACTTTACTGGGAGGCGCACCAAGCGTCTCCTCCAATTGGCAATTGAGAAATTGTCCCAAATCTCGGTCAGGCAAGGCTATCAAGACGCGCTGCGTACCGAACTCTCGATGTGTTGTCCTAATTATAGTGAGCTTCAGTGGAATAGGATTTCGGCCGTCATGCATGAGGCAGGAGCATCTGCTTGTGGCACTATCAGTCGTCACCGTACCAGTCACTGGATATCCGGGAAGTCGTTGTACCTGTTGGAATCTAGGTGACACTTCCTGACTGGCTCTGAACACAATGTTACCAGACGGGCTATTAGGCGTGAACTAAAGCAGACCCTACGTGCCGACAAGGAAGCCTGATGAACCAGTAGGGCTCAAGAAATGGAGGAGGCAGGAGGAGGCAATTACCGCAGGCTCTTCCAGCTAATCCGAACTACTGGTCCCAGAAAACCAAGCGTCAGTGAGACAATCAGAGACGGCATGGGTGCGCTGATACACAATAAGGAGCGCCGTATGACTCGTTGGACGGAACACTTTCAAATCAGTTCAACTGGCCCCCTGCTCCCGGACCTCTTCTTACTCTAGTGATGCAGGACGAGCCATCGTCGGTTAGTGTAGAGCCTCCGTCGGAGGCCGAGGTTCGAAACGCGATCACAGCCCTCAATCGTTTTCGTGCCGCTGGCCCGGATTCCCTCCCACCTGCACTATTTAAGGATGGAAATGAGGTCCTCTGCAGGGCACTGATTTTCCTATTCGAACGTATGTGGAAAGATGAGGGTCCCGGCCAATTGGAGCGAATCGATTATAGTGGCAATATACAAGAAGGGCAGTCGCACAGACTGTTCTAACCACCGGGGTATTAGCCTAACGCCAGTTGTGACAAAATTACTGGCCTCGATTCTCGTTCGCCGCCTCACTGCGGAACGGGAATCTCAGATTAGAGAAGAACAGGCCGGTTTCCGCTCAGGACGTGGCTGTATGGACCATATATTCACTTGGCGGCAGGTGCTAGAGCAGCGTCACGCATACCGCAGACCTACAATAGCTGTGTGTTCCTCGATTTCAAGAGTGCGTTCGATTCAGTCGATCGAAAGGTTCTGTTCGAAATACTTGCGCGGAAACGTGTTCTCACGAAATATGTGAATATGCTTCGTGCTCTATACACGAACACTACAGGCCGCGTCAGGGTCTACGGCGGCGTATCGAATAGCTTTCCGACCACAAGTAGCCTTTGTCAGATTTGTCCGATTTCCCCATTTTTGTTCGATTTCATCGTGAATTCTATCATGGAGTCTTCCCTTGCGGAATCTCATGATGTAGGCGTTGAAGTGCTGCCTGGTGAAAGGTTAGTTGACCTAGATTATGCGGACGATATCGTCTTGCTTTTCGACGAAGTTGCGGCAGCACAATCAACCCTGAATAGCCTATCCAGTGTGGTCCCATTATTTGGTATGCACTTCGCACCTTCAAAGTGGAAAGTGTTGCTTCAGGACCACCAGCCACTTGATGACCCCTTGACGCTTTCTAAAGAGGAACTCGAGGTGGTTGATCAATTCACTTATCTTGGCAGCTGCATCAGCAACGATGTGCGCATAGAAACTGACGTCCGCTCACGCATTGCAAAGGCCAGAGCTTCTTTCTTGAACCCGTGACATCTTTGGAGACAGACGGGAGTTTACCTCCTTCTGGAAAGCCATGTATACAAGGCCACAGTGAGGGCCGTTCTGCTCTATGGTAGTGAGACTTGGCCCCTTCGGTCTGAAGATCTAAGGCGCCTTCAAGTCTTCGATCATCGTTGTCTGAGGAGCATTGCTGGCGTCGGATGGCACCAGCGTGTCGGCAACGATGATGTGCGTAGGCGAGTACTAGGTAGTGATAATCATGCTAGCTCCCTAGAACAACAGATATCACTGAATAACTTGCGTTGGCTCGGACACGTGCTACGTATGCCTGGTCACCGCTTACTTAGGAGGGCATTGTTGAATCTGCTAGGTGTAGGGTGGCGCAAGGGTCGAGGTTGACAAAAGTTGACTAGGCAGCTGGAAATGAAGTTATTGACGACCAAACTGGGTGCCGTTGGTCCATCTCATCTTCTGGGCTGGAGTCAATGGGACCCGCCTTGTGCTTGGCTCGAGAGTTTACAGGACATGGCTCGTAGTAGACACCAGTGGCGCGTCTGCTGCCGTCTCCTAATTAGATTGCCTGTTTAAAGTGTGTTTGGCACTGAGCTATCTGCGGGGTAATGACTAATTATGACGCCGGGCAATGAAAACCGTAATGAAGTTGTCTCGCCGATGCCACCTTACCTTTCACAATAGCCAGCTGTTTGTGACGGTATGTTGATAACACAAGGTGTAGGCGCCTTGACCCTAAATGTTTGCTTAGGGCACTAAGGTTTTCAGGTAAGTTCACATTCTCTCCCTCTTCTTATTCTTTTTTTCATAGGTCATCATGGTTGTATGGCAGCGAAGCACCAGTTCAAATGGCTGATGTACTACTGTAGTTGGTGATGATGAAACATAATGTAATCCAACGGTTGTGAAGTCTGACGCTATCTAAATTCGACCAAGTTACTAAGTATGACGTGGGCACTTTTGCATAGGCAAGATAATAACGTGGGTTTTAGGGGTGTGCTTCTAAATGCAAAATGAAGATTAAGTTTGCAGTCAACCGTTTGATGGTCAGCCACTAGTCGTTCTTCGACGTCATTAGTACCAGACTTTCAGTCACGCTGCACGTAAAAATGAAACAATGGAACAATGGTTTGCTACGGTTACAAATACAAATGTTTAACAAGTCCCATAGGGTAGTTATGGTGGAAATTCGGGTTATTCTCACTCACTCTGCTCTATCCTGTCGTAAGCCACATCATCATTATACACCTTAGCTAGAGGTGGGAAACACCTCAGCTACTGTGCCGCAGTAAATGAAAGAACAGGAAAATAAATACAACAGTTGCATGCCAGCTGAGCAAACGGTAACGGATGGGCATCGTTTCCGTAAGCTAGCTGCCGGTTAGTATGCAACCGACCAATTATTATGTAAAAGCATATCACGGTACGAAACGAGGTCGTGGTTGGAAGGGAGGCTAAGAGGGATGAGGTGGGACAGAGAAACTCACAGCAAGAACGCCACTGAGGTCGGCTCCTAGACATATTAACAATTGTATCCAGCCAAACGTGTCCATCTTCTTTCGGACCCCAAACAGGGAGCCGAGATGCTCCAACTGATGCCAGCTTCAAAGTGAGGGCCTTCATTCCTCTCGACCAAGTCATTGCTTGGCCACCTCTCCTCTTCTTCCATACGCATCCCCGGTGAGCAAACAACGCACTTCGCGGGAGTCGGTGGGCTGGCATGCGCAACACGTGGCCCAGCCATCGGAGAATGGTGCGGGAAATAACAGTGCTGAGCGCTTCATTTCCTTTTTCTGTGCCGTAAACAAGGCGTCGAACACGCTCGTTACTCACACGGTGTTCCCACCAAGTGTGAGCCAAACTGCGAAGGTACCGGGGGTTGAACATAACTAGTCTCTATATGTCCGCTGATCTAAGGGGACAGAATTTCACAACGGTACAGTAGGGTCGAACGTACCGCTGCATTGTACACTGTGCCCTTCGGGGAGAGAGTGATGTCGCGCCGCCACCATAAGTGCCGAAGGCTAGCAAACGCACTTCTAGCTTTCGATATACGGTTCGTGATCTCATCTTCAATCCCACGGACGCTGATACAACTTCCCAGGTTGTTGACTTTTTGAACGACTTCTAGCTGATCCCCAGCAATGGTCAACACAGGAGACTATCCCTGCCAATCTTAGAGAAAAGGTTTGCACTTCGATGGTGCAAAGCAAAGTCCGAAGCGACTGACAGCCAGTGCTGATCTGTCCAATGCCGCTTGGCACGTCTGGGAGCTGTCACAGATTAGGGCAATATGGTCAGCATACTCCAAGTCAAGAGGTCGTCCTCCTGGGAGCAGCTACAAACATTCTAATTCATGTCCTGTAAATGCAGTCTCCATGACATCGTTAACAGCGAAGTTGAAGAGGAAAGGTGACAGTGGGCATCATTTTCTCACACCGCTGGAGACATCAGTGGCAACGACAGCTTGCCGTAAGCCCTCACTCTGCCTGAGCCACGTCCGTATAATGCTCGGATAATATTTACATATTTCTCGGGTACACCTTTCCTGAGTAGACAGTCCCAACGTGCGCGTCTATCCACCGAAACGAATGCACATTTGATATCGAGGAACACGACAACAGTGGACTGCCAATATGAGTGGCGGTGCTCCAACAATTGACGCAAAGTGAAAATGTGGTCAATGTAATCAATACCTGGACGAAACCCGGCTTGATCTTCACAAATATGACTTTCACAAGTGGCAGTCGCTGTGAAGGAGGACGGAAACAAACAATTTGGAGGCGACAGAGATCAGGCTGATTCCTCTATGATTGCCGCATTCTGAACGCGAGACTCCCTTGAAGATGGGAACAATAACGGAGCGGCTCCAGTTGGTAGGATCAGTTTCCTGCTCCCACTGTTTCACTAGTGACTCGTATGAATCATCCACAAGAGCAGCTCCCCGGAATTGGAGGAGCTCTGGACAAAGATCATCTAGTCCCGCGGCTTTATTTAATTTTAACAGTGCGATCACACGTTGGACTACTGAGCGAGAGGGTGGACTTAAAGGGACATCTCAGGGAGCGGGGCGATCAGTGGCGGACGAGGAATCAAACCACTTCGGCCGATTAAATTGCCTTTCAAATTGGTCAGCTCAACGTTCCCAACGTTATGACAAATTGTGGATAGGCTGTCCACTCTCGTCACGCATAGTTTCACTAACACCAGGTCTTCTGCTGCCCGTTTTACGTATCAGCCGGAATGATTTACGGTAGTTACTGAGGGCAGCAGCCACCTCCATCTCTGACTTACGAAGAAACCACCACGATTCGCGGCCTATCTTCAGGCTAGCACGGAGTTTTGCCCGCAGCTCTTTGCGAATATCACTGTGTTCGCTTCCAGCCGGAATATGCCAGCGAGCATCGATAAGTTCCAGGGACTGCGAACAGACCCAATGTCCATGTTGGCCATTAGACTTACCACATGTGGAATTGCCTGCTGCTAGTGAGGGCTGGTGAGTATGTGACCAGTTAGATTCAACTGCATCCCGTGAGCGCTTACTCTACTCGAATTTCAGCGTATTTTGTTAGGCATTCAGAACAGCTAGTTTCGCCAGTTGGCTGGTGTTAATGCGCTCACAATGTCGTCGTATGCGTCCTCCATTCGCATGGCTATGAGTCCCCGGTCTGAAGCCTCTCTGGTTGATTGGATTTCAGTCAGTAATTTGATGTGTGCGGTCCGATTGGCTGTCTCGTTGAAAGCCACAAATGTTACCGTTTCGACCTGTGCGCAGAAGGTTGCAAACGAATGTTTTGTGATATCGCGAGTTTCCGCCGCTTACTAACCACTGGTATATGCGTGCCTATTTCCCTGATGCAAGTTTAGATTGGCAGGCTTGGTCGAAACTTCAACCAGCTATCCAACAGGATCTCTGCCATTCCTTCTGTGTAACGCTACCTTCACTAGTCTGGGTCCGTAGTCCTTGTATTTAGATGATGAAGGAATTCTCGTCAGTGATTCGATGACGATATTTGCTAGCGACAGTGTTTCGGGGACGTAACACCATGGCTCCCGAGTATGTGTTTACGCTTCATGATTAGAAATATCCTGAAACGCCATGTCGCTATGAACCATTGTGTTTTTCTTGCTGTTATTTTTAAGACGCCGCTTTGGTTGTCGGCTTCCTTTAGATGCTATTTCTGAAGGATATCAGCTAGTATACGCACCCAAGTCTATTAGTTGTGAAGACGAACTACTGACAGGGAAAACCGTCTCTGTCTCGTATGCTAATTTATGTGTTACACGATGACGTCGATGTGCACTGCTGTACACTGAACTTGGGTGACACGTTACGCGTCTCAGATTGGTGAGTTATACTCATATAACAATTGCGTTGAAGATGGAATTCCACTGGTTGTACGTTTCCAGCAACTTACATGCTATTGTAGTATAATTTGAATCAGGAACGTTAATGCATACGACAGTTAACGCATTGTGGTTCTGTCTATCGAATGGGAGCTGTGAGTGGCTGCTGCTGTTTTGGCTTGATTTAATGGCGGCAATGGAAATAGCTGTAAAAACTGCGTCGCACTACTTGGGCACAATAATAAAGATAGGTCCTGAGCTTTCCTGTCCGACTGGTTTATCGAAGCGACTGATGCGTGCGTGTCCAGGTATTTCTCCATACCTGAACCTCTCCGGTTGTTAGCTGCCGGTGTCGTTGCCAGCTTGCCAGATGTGACTTGCGGAAAAAGGGTGAAAGTGCTCACCTTGAATGGGATTTAATGGCTCGGTATATTAGGATGTGTTAGCTCAACTGGCACAGTGAATATAACCTTCTTCCTTGACCTAGAGATGGAGCACAGACAGAGTTGCTGTTTTATCCGATTCAAATGGCGTAAGCCAGAAATTCGCTAATTGTTTACTTGTTTTAGTCAGTATTTGAACCTTTTCAACAGTACAATATACAGTAGGGTCTTTGCGACCATCCCACAATTTTGTTGTAATGACACTCGGGATCCGTTATTACTCGGCTATCCAGTTTTCTGAAGCACGGCTTCGATAAAACCTAACAAACGAAACAGGAGTGTCTCGTGCAGTCGAACATGAGCCGTTCTTTATTTCTGGAAAAAAACGGTCTAGCAAACAACCTCGTATTCGCTGACTAATCGTCAGGCCAAATGTCACCCATTAAGATAGTTAACGAAACGTGAATGAAGTAACTAGAAAATGAAGGTGTCAAAACGCCAAACAGTATGGGCGCGTTGTATTTGGCCTGATAATACATCACCGAAAATGTGCTAGTTTGCTAGACCGTCTTTTCCTGACTGAACCTGGAATTATTTATCAATTGAAACATTGTTTACTTATTTATTTTCTCACTGTTTTCAGTGTTTTTCAGTAATCTACTTTCTTGACCTGTACTATGTCGCTTGGTTACCAAAAGATCAACCGGCTGACCAATGATTCACTTGAGTTGGACGGGACATCCAGCGTTCGGCCATCGAAAGTATTCAATAAGTGTACCAAATGTGGGCAGAAAACTGAAGTAAGGCCGGTTTTTGTGCACTTGTTTGTCTCGCATAACGCTGTTACTACGTGATACAATGTCCTTAGCGAGCAATACTCTCTTTGGAGCGACGTGTTAGACAGCTTGCATTTGTGTATGCTCCTAAATCATCACCGCTTGGTTCGCCTAGTCAGTCTACTTGTCAACCCAGGCTAAAACGTATAAGCGGGAAAAGGTTGCGATCCCTGTAAAAATTTTAATGCTAGACACGCGACACTTCTCTAACTGGTTAGATTATACAATTAGTGGGCATCGTTTCCGTAAGCTAGCTGCCGGTTAGTATGCAACCGACCAATTATTATGTAAAAGCATATCACGGTACGAAACGAGGTCATGGTTGGAAGGGAGGCTAAGAGGGATGAGGTGGGACAGAGAAACTCACAGCAAGAACGCCACTGAGGTCGTCTCCTAGACATATTAACAATTGTATCCAGCCAAACGTGTCCATCTTCTTTCGGACCCCAAACAGGGAGCCGAGATGCTCCAACTGATGCCAGCTTCAAAGTGAGGGCCTTCATTCCTCTCGACCAAGTCATTGCTTGGCCACCTCTCCTCTTCTTCCATACGCATCCCCGGTGAGCAAACAACGCACTTCGCGGGAGTCGGTGGGCTGGCATGCGCAACACGTGGCCCAGCCATCGGAGAATGGTGCGGGAAATAACAGTGCTGAGCGCTTCATTTCCTTTTTCTGTGCCGTAAACAAGGCGTCGAACACGCTCGTTACTCACACGGTGTTCCCACCAAGTGTGAGCCAAACTGCGAAGGTACCGGGGGTTGAACATAACTAGTCTCTATATGTCCGCTGATCTAAGGGGACAGAATTTCACAACGGTACAGTAGGGTCGAACGTACCGCTGCATTGTACACTGTGCCCTTCGGGGAGAGAGTGATGTCGCGCCGGCGCCATAAGTAGCGAAGGTTAGCAAAAGGTCTTAATAGCGAAGTTAAAGGGGATAAGTGACAGCGGGCATTCTTGTTTCACACCGCTGGAGACATCAGTGGCAACGACAGCTTGCCGTAAGCCCTCACTCTGCCTGAGCTACGCGCGTATAATGCTCGGATAATATTTACATATTTCTCGGGTACACCTTTCCTGAGTAGACAGTCCCAAAGTGCGCGTCTATTCACCGAATCGAATGCACCTCTGATATCGAGGTACACGACAACAGTTGGACGCCAACATGTGTGACGATGCTGCAACAACTGAGGCAAAGTGAAGATGTGGTCAATGTAATCACCACCTGGACGAAACCCGGCTTGATCTTCACGAATATGACTTTCACAAGTGGCAGTCGGTCTTTGAAGGTTGACAGAGGCAAGCAATTTGGAGGCGACGGAGATCAGGCTGATTCCTCTATGATTGCCACATTCTGAACGCGAGCCTCCCTTGAAGATGGGAACAATAACGGAGCGGCTCCAGTTGGTAGGATCAGTTTCCTGCTCCCACTGTTTCACTAGTGACTCGTATGAATCATCCACAAGAGCAGCTCTCCGGAATTGGAGGAGCTCTGGACAAAGATCATCTAGTCCTGCGGCTTTATTTACTTTTAACAGTGCAATCACACGCTGGACTACTGAGCGAGAGGGTGGATTTAAAGCGACATCTCAGGGAGCGGGGCGATCAGTGGTGGGCGAGGAATCGAAAAATTCCGGTCGATTAAATTGCCTTTCAAAATGCTCAGCTACACGCTCCAAACGTTATGACAAATTGTGGATAGGCTGTCCACTCTCGTCACGTATAGTTTCACTAACACCAGGTCTTCTGCTGCCCGTTTTACAAATCAGCCGTAATAACTTACGATGGTTACCGAGGGCAGCAGCCACCTCCATCTCTGATGCACGATAAAACCACCTGGATTCGCGGTCTTTCTTCAGGCTGGCACGGAGTTTTGCTCGCAGCTCTTTGTAAGTTTCACTGTGTTCGCTTCCAGCCGGAATATGCCGGCGCGCATCGATAAGTTCCAGGGACTGCGAACAGACACAATGTCCATGTTGGCGATTAGACTTACCACATGAGGATCTTCTGCTGCTAGTGAGGACTGGTGAGTATGAGACCAGTTAGGTTCAACTACATGCCGTGAGCGCTTACTCAACTCGCATGTCAGCGTGCTTTGATAAGCATTCAGAACAGCTGGTTTCGCTAGTTGACTGGTGTCAATGCGCTCATAGCGTCGTCGCAGGCGTCCTCCAAAACGCATGCGCATAGCAGCACATACAATTGCATAGTCGGTGTCCACACCTGTGCTCCAATTCGAGCGACAATTCTGGACGCAGCCTCTCCATCGGTAACTTATAGCAATGTGATCGATTTACGTCCATAGCTGGTTCGAGGCTGGTGCGCGCCAAATCACCCTCCGGCGAGTGCTGTGTCGGAAATTACTGCTCGCAAGAAATAAGCGAGCATCTTCACACCAATGAAGTAACCGCTCACTGTTATCATTACGGGAGCCAACACCATGTTGGCCGCCCAGATGCAGTTCATCAGTGGACAAATTTCCAACTTGAGCATTCAGGTTCCAAGCCAGCATAACAGTGTCCGAGCTCCTATTTTGGTGAAGGAGCTCGTTCAGTTGACGATAGATGTCGTCTTTTACCGAATCATGGCTACGGTTTGTGGGTGCATAGGCAGCGATGACGAATAGACACCTGTTAGTCCCGCGCGACTTCGAAGCTTTGAACGAGCCAGCCAATCGGACCGTACACTACCGGCTACTGATTGGAATCCAGCCAACCAGAGCAGCTTTAGCAAATGGACTCAGAGCGATAACAACACCGGCTTGGCCGGTGATCGGATCTGCATTGTCACCGGATAGGCGCAAAGAGAAGGTGCTGCTGGTGTCACCTGAAGGGGATCGCAAAGTGAGCACAGATCTCGGGTCTTGCAGTCGGGTCTCCGATAAGCTGCAGATATCGATCGAGAGGGTCTCTAATGTTCGAGCAGGTGCTGCCTGCTGACCGATCTGTAGTAATGTGCGTTCATTAAGGCTTGTCAGTATGAAGGAGGATCGAGGGCTCCAAATGGAAGTCTATGAACTGGGCTTGGCCACTTGTTTAGATACTGGCTTGTCGACAGGACAGGAATGACGCTCCGCGTTAGTATGTGAGTTGCAATTAGAAGATAAACGCCTAGCAAAGCATGCTTGGGAGGGCCAAGAATTAGGGGGTTGAAAACAGGGGGATAAAGTAGAGGATGGGAAGGGAAGGTAAGAGGGAACAGCGTAGAGAGGATGAATAAGAAGATTGGAAGTCTTGGGCAGTAGCATCCAAACCCCCATCCACCCTGCTCGATGCAGCAGATAGGGCACCGTTGCTTATACTCTGCTGTGGCCAGTGCATCAAGAAACTGTTTGAAGAGAAATTCATTGCATTGCGTAAGCAGGATACTGTCAGATGGCGCAGGCCTAGACAGGAGAACGATTAGGGTTCTCAACCAAAGCCTTTGGTACAAAAAGCTGACCGCAAGGCAGCGGGTTTGGCGTTGGGCTGCAAGGAGTCCTTTTTAAGGAATAAGGAGCCACTTCATTCCAAACTCCAACCTGTACGACCAGGAGGCTGAGATTGTCGGGCATTTAACCATTGACCAATCTGGCATGATGGTGTCCGAAGGTGCAAAAACACCATCGAGCATAGTTCGATGGATCGCTGAGGCAATCAAACGAACGCAATACGGTCATCCCCAGTCATATTGCGATGGTGTAATATACTACAAAATAGGTCATAGTAGGCAAAGACGCTATTGGGGGAGCCCGAAGTCAAGATCCAATCGCTTTTTGAAGATAGGCAGAGTGAAGTAGGAAACAACCAAGTGTGGGAGAAAGTTTCAGGATTGACGAACCCGAAGAGAAATTAATTCCGCCTGCATTCCAGGTGGTTATACTGTTCATTCAATTGCAGATGATTACCTATGAGATTGGTGTTATGGCTGAGTTTCCGAAAGTGACGGCATATGTGATTGGGGCCACTCAATATCTGGTAGACTAATATGAGGTCGCCGAGTAACCTTCAGTAGAGGTCATTGAAAAATCCCAGTGACTTCAAATTTTGCTGGTAGGACAGATTTCTTATTCTCTTTACGTGTTTTGTGGCGCTGCGTTGTGGTTTCTTCAGCATTTCTAAGTCGCGCTTCAAAATGATTACCATGATTGGATAGTGTATTCAACGTGAGTGCGCATCATGGGGAAGATGGATGGGTCGAATCTTCCGAATGCTCTCCGCAGCGTGCCGAACTGCTGGTTGGCTCTATTCGCAGCAACCAATGTATTGAACAGTTAAGATCACTTTGAATAAGCACACCGAGGTCGCGTTCTTGGGAAGTTGTTTGTAATACATGTGACCCGAGTCTATACACGTAGTCATGTTTGTCGCACAGTTGAATAGCGTGTGATTTTTCCACATTGAACGGTAGTGTATTCTGAACTGACCAGTTCGACATCATGTTGAGATCAAGCTGGAGCTTTTCGTGCACGTTCGGTTCTCTGATCGCTCGTCATAACTTGATATCCTCCTCGAAGAATAGTAAATCGGAAGTAATTTCCCTCACTAGATCTTTTGTAAAAATCAAGAATAGGCGGGGCTTGTGCACCAAGCCATGTTGTACGCCGCATTCCACCTCAGTTGCGTCGGACAGGGTTCTCATACTCTCGTTTCCAAGCGAGGCTCGTGCAGGAAATTGCCTATCCAACGCAGAAATGGGTCACCAACGTCACAGAGCTGAAGTTTATAGGGAGGAATTCGGTGGTCTAAGCAATCAAAGTTTTTGAGAAGTCCAGGTGAATGACATCAACCCCTGCTCTACCATCAACTGCTTCAGTCCAGCTGTTGCGTGTAATTAGCAAGTTCGTAGTGCATGAGCGCATTTGTCGGAAGCCATGTTAATCTGGTGCTATGATCTTGTGATTTTCCAGATACTACATGAGTACATCTGCGATGATTGACTCCATAAGCTTGGAAAGCACAGGGAGCCGCTTTATCGGAAGATAATTGGTTGGCTCAGTGCGACTATCTCATTTATGAATAAGAGTGATGACCCCTCGCTTTCATATCGTTTTCCTCTATCTTGTCATCTATTATTCTCCTCCATACAGAGTGGATAGAATATAGCCTTTGGTTCCGCCAGATCACTGACTACTGCTGCAAAGCCTTCTGGTGAATGTTATCGACGCCAGGAGAGCTGTAGATACGCAGGGACAACAGTTTCTTTGACACACTTTCTGCAGTAAAAGTACTATTGGCTAAAGCTGATGGTGGAACAATAGAAACACTGATAACCGTTGGGCCCGTTACTCTATGGAACCTATGTGAGTAATGGAACCGTAAGAGATCGGCTGTTTCGGTTGCTGTTCGCGTGCACCCATCAGTCGTGTTCAGTGCTGAAATTCCGCGTTGCACCTTACGAAGGCCATTAACATGCCTGTATAAGAGTTTGAGGTTCGTGCAGAATCGCTTCACTGAACCCTGCTGATGCATCATCTTGTCCTCGCGGATCAAGCTCACACAGAATTTACTCTGAACGACTTAGGCAGTCCAGTTTTCGGAATTCGGGGAGTCCTTATGAGTTCTCCATGCTAAGTCCCTCAAGGACATGCATTTGTGTGTTCTGCTCCTCAGAAATGACTAGCTTCTCCTTTGACCGTGGAAGGATTTCTGTTCAGACGCATGCGTTACCAGTGTGGTGAATGCCTTCGTGAAACTGTCCCAGGTGAAGTCTGAGGGGCTTTCCGTTACGAAGGTCAAGGTGAATCCTTAACAAGCGCGGACGACACGTTGTAGTGTGTGACCGTATACACTTTATCATCCTCTTCCTCAGGATCTTCTGCATAACATACATAGTTAAATAATAGAGTGACATTGTCACTGCGACCCAGTGGTGTGCTTGTGTTTATTCCGTCTACCATGAGTTCTTCGTTGGTGAGCACAAGATCAAGTATCGACGGCTTGTTAGCAGTTTGAAATCTGGTTGAAGAGGTCACGTGGTTGTACAGAGGTTTTCAACTGCATGCTATCAATCTCTGCTATTTCCAAGTCGTGCACATTAAATTCGCCTCCGATGAGAATTTGACTGCATGTCTTGCTCAAAGCAACGTGAGGAACGTGGTTTATTTTATTGTACATTTCACTTTTTTCTCACGCATTAGAACCTGTATTCGAGGGAATTAGACAGCTGGGAATAGCCAGAATATGCGTACGCAACGAGTGCAACTTAATACAATGGATTTCACTTACGCAGAACCAACCAACTAAAGTGGAATAAAGTGTATCCCACCTAAATGGGCTAAGCTTAAGTGTAATTTCTTTTGCCCAAATGCTTTGAAGGGGCATCATGAGTGCAACATCAGCTACAGCATGAGGCACGCACACATACATTGTTGGTGGCATCCGGTTTCGGATTTGTCTGTCAACGTGGCCAGCCACAGGACGCCTGCGCTTACAGGGATACATGAGTGGCTTGCGCTGCACCACCCACAGTTTCATCCACACACTTCATATCTAGTGTAAACCCCGAACGAATAAGACCAGGAGGCAGGTGAGTGGAAGCCACTTTTCATCAACTGAGCCGGCTCCGAATCCTTCACAGGCAAACACAAGCACGCGTTATTTGGGGAATCAAGCGCGCGCAACGCTGTTATTGGACCACGGTCTGCTCCACACTGAGTGCATGGAACTACTCTTTGAGCCTAGCACAGCCGCAAGGACCGTGAACGCTCGTCTCCTCCAGCAATGACCAACTGTCTCCTAGAGCCGGCATGGACGAGGTATTGGGTACTAGACAGGTAGGCACCTTGTCAATATGCACATCAAGCGCACCCACACCGGGGAGGTTAAGTAACAACCAATCAGTTAAAAATGACGGTATCAAGTATAATATATCTGTTTAAGCATGCGGCTACGCCGACATAACTCTTCGCTAAGTTGGCATATGAAGTATGTTGGTCAACAACGAATCCACGATAATTACAAATTGTTCGGAAGTTATTCAAAAGCACTCGTTTTTACCCACAAGCTCTCATGCGCACTTAACACGGGTCCATATGTTACTTATAAACTAGTGTTGCTTTTACGTTAATCAGTCCTTGTTGTATCACCATGATCATGCCTATGCAAGCGTGTCTCGCACTGTTGCGAAAAAAACCTTTATTTATTTATTAAATATTGCTTGATAACTGTGGTTCCAGCTAATATGATGTCAAGTAGTACATCAACTTTTAATCGGAAACACTTGTACCTGTGCTCATGACAACATGGATTACAACATGGCGAAATCACGCCGAACGTTGGCTGTTGCCACCATAGTAGTAACTTCGATTTTCTCGCGAACCAGTGCCATAACGTTCCTGGATCCCACTAGTATCCAACGAACTACACAAGTGTATATACTACGAAAAGTTGGGTTTTACTTTTTAAACTACACGTTTTACTGTTCCAAAGCAGCTATGCTTGTAGGTATATTTGATCATGCCTTCACTTGGTTGCTTCCTATCGAGAATATACCACTTATCTAGTTAGTTGTAACTTCAGTAGCGCAGCCATTATACTGACTAATAACCCAAGTACTTTTTGTTATTGCATTGAAGCAATGAATTTCGATATTTATCTTTTCATTTTGTTGTACGGTCGGCATATACAGAAAAAAACGGGGGTAGATTGAGTGTCCCGATTTGGCGCACAAGAAATCTGGAAGCGTCTCGTTTTGGCCCACGAATAATCTGGCCACCTTAATGCACTGTACCTAACACGTGCGTCGCCACCGCTGAATCTCACAGCAGAGCATTAGACTTCGCCGGGACATGCGCCTCAGATGTCCTAGCAATGTTGTGTGCTGTTTGCTCGCGGTATGTCCTATACACACATATTCACAGTTGTTGCGAATACCTTTATGAACGCACTTAGACATCTCACCTACGAGAAGTGTGTCTTTCACATATATCACTGTTGAACAGATTCCGAATGTTATTCCCTGGTTAGTGCCGTCGGAATGAAAAAGGAAGTTCCTTCTACCTATAATATGCTTATCGTTCCAATCCATTCAGCCGTATATTTTCAATGCAGTTTTAGGATATTGTGAAACGGGTGTTTCACTAACGGTTTCTTGCGTCTACCATTCAGTAATTACATTACTGTCTACTTGCAAGCGACGTTAAAACTTCCTTCTCTGTGCACATGGTCTTATCTCTGTGAAACACAGAGACCGGAATGGTAGTGCTGCGTCTCAACTGAGTCCGCCGGTTGACGAAATATCGGTTTGGAAGCTAACCATTCTTGCAAACAGAGCAGTCAAGGAATGATGATGTACCACTTTATGGTGAGCGATTTCGGATTCCTCACAAACTAGCCTTTTTTCCAATTTTATGTTCAACATGTGTCATCCACTTGATACCAACAACTTTTGACCGGTTACTGGTTTGCCAGTACTATGTACAAAATAGTGGACATTGACGATCATTGAAGATTGAAGAAGCACAACTACACGCACAAAATACGCAGCTACATACACGTACACTAAATGACATATATACATACCCCCTACACAAACACAAACTGCTGTGGCAAACATATCGGATTTTTGCGCATTCTTGATCATGCATCGTTATGTCAAAATGACCATGCCTGTAAAGGCGTGCCTCACCTTGTTGAGAATAAAAGATTTATTTATTTATTTATTTAATGATAACACCATGTTCTTAAGTGCCTACTTCCGACTGAAACCCGAGCTAGAACAATATATGGCACAATGTCAAAATCTCTGTTGTTTCAACCACCTTTCACTTCGGCCTCTCCCCAGGTTAATTCTTCAATCAAACAGCGTTTCACCATATCCACTGCGTCGTATTTTGACACCTTAGGGAGCAGTGCACTGACGTTATCATAGATCATGGTTTCAGCTTCGTTTAACACAAACTCATGACAGTTATTTACAAATATATTCGTTCACCCTGTCAACGGCTGGAATATACTAACGACTGCATATAGACCAGCAAATGCAAGCTGTCACCAACCCGGTAACCTTATCACAATTAACACGGTACCTTTGCGCAAAGCTCACTGCAGTACATCATGCATTGCTGTCCAGATGCTGATACTGACCTCATCAGTAAGGCCGATTAAATGCAGATAACAGGTAATGCGGCCACACCCACAGATAACTTACCCATTGTTCCATGATAGCGCGTAGTGAAGCACCACACGCATCAATTATTTCAACTGGGCACTATTAGCCACACCCGATCACATGTATACACCGCTAAGCACACCACGTGAGATTGACGGACGTGTCTGCTAGCTTGCATGCAGCTACCTTCAGTGAAGCCATAAGTCACGTCCAGTCGCCTGCGCGCAACGTTGAGCACTATGAAAGCGGATGGAATATCTCCGGCCCCCCAGTTCTATGTTGTGTGCCTTGATGCCGCATAAGTGAGTGGGTGGATGCCGCGTGCTAGTCCGCACGGCATCCTACAGTGACTGAGCTCTCGCGTTGTTTGGACCACAGCTTGTGCATCACATGGTTTGTTGGTTTGAGCGCAAAGTCTAACCGCTGCACCAACCGATGCACGTGTTCTAAGTACTGGTGCAGTGATTTGCAAATGGTCAGGACGATGGGCAGGCATTCTTGTGTGTGTGCCACTTTAGATTCAACTTGATGTGGTTGTGGCCTGGATTGAATATTCTTATGAAGGAACATCATTTGGAGGAGCATGATTGCGTTACGGATCCAATTGATTCGGAAAAGGTATAGTTGGTTTGTATCGCCTTCGCTTATTGTTGCGTTACAGGTTCCCGTTGCTCACGCTCTTAAGAGCTTGATTTGGCCATTTATTTTCATCAATCTTCCGTAGCTACTGCACCTAGTCTTCTCATCAGTACAGTTCACTTTATTATGGCACCCACAAGGCCTAGCCTCACTCGACAAGCCAAGAGTTGCGTTTCATACGCCGCTTGAACAAAGCCAACGAAAACTGAGGCCCCGACCAAATCGCGAGCCAGTCCTGATCGCACTGCTACTCTTCTTTCAGAAGTCAGTGATATGGTCAACTGCTTGGGATCCCAACTCTTCGAGATGCGAAAAATAGTAACCATCGTCGAACCAATCCGAGCTGATCTGGCTTCATCAGACTATCTCAGTAACCCATGGGAAAGCCTTAATCCAGCCCAAAAGGATTGCGTTTGAGGTTCATGAACGAATGCATAGACTGAGAAATGTGATCGTTGTTAACAGTCCCGTTAGACTATTTTGTGTAAAGCTAAAACTGCAGTGCTTAGGGCCTGCAACACGTCCGAGATTGAATGCAAATGCCTTCGTTTGAAAAAGAAATCACCGAAACACTGCTGCCCGATCGTTCATTAATTTACATCTGGGAAATTCGCGAATCGATTGTTGAGTAATCAGCACATCATATCCTAGCGGACCGAATTCAAAGATCTATTGATTAAACCAGATGGCACGCTTCTACAATGACCCCTTGGAGATATTTCGTCACAATCACCAGCTCAAACGGTTATTTAGGCTAAGTGTTCTCAAACCAAAGCTCAAAAAGATAACTTGTTTAATGTGGCAACTAGGCACTTCGAAGTAGATCTCAACAGGTCACCTTATATGATAAGGACGTCGGTTCCCACTGTTCATGAGGATACTGCAATGTCAACTAAACAAACTCTTATCAACTACTATCCCCAGCAATCTTGACACCTGTGAACCAACTGGATTGCATTCACCGTGCATACGTGATGGAGTAACTTCTAAACTTTGGGGTGAGCTGACTATCAAGGGCCCTGTAGCAGTGTCGCAAGCTAAACTCAATGCCCAAAGAACCCCCATGAGCAGTCAAGTTAATAATGTAGAAAACCCACAGCCACTCACTGGTTCCAACAAAGTTTTAAGCCTGTGATGGACACGGTAGAAAATAAGAAGATCGATCAACATATACCACACAAACGCTATATAAAGCTACCTCTTGAGTCGACAAAAACCAGGAACAAATGTCTTTTGGATACCCAACGCCATAATTTACTCCAAAACCACAAAAGCTGGCACAGTAATAGAAGAAAATATGTCACGAAGACAAGGCCACCTCCCCTCCCGCCTCATATGTGTGTAGCCTTTCCCAACACCCATCAGTATGACCCATTTTTAGTACAGGAGGGAATGGAGCCGCGGTCATTCCCACTGCTTACATACCCGGAATAAGCCAACTACTTGTTCCCACTGTTCCTGCAACTTTTGCAGATGACTAGCCTGTCCAACTGCCACACCAATCGTAAATTAGACTCGCTTCCTCAACCACCTCCATGTCAACAACAATACCGGCAATCACAAATGATATATTACCCATATCACCCCGAGTGCTAAGAATAGACTTGACCCCACTACTCCAACTCATATCTTCTGCGTCCATAGTACCTGACTACAACCACGTGTATGACAACGAACCGCAACACGATGGCCCCACACCCGATAGTCCGTTTTATGTACTTCAACTTAATGCCAAATCTAGTAACAACAAATTGTACTTCCTAAACATACTTGCGTATAACATCGACCCACAAACAATTCTCGTCACTGAAACGTGCAGCTTCCCTGATACACTAGAGTCTACCTTAATGATTCCTAAGTATCAGCTTTTCCGAACAGATCGCGAAACAGGCAAATGTGATGGATTCAGGATATACCTACAGAGTACATTTGCAGCAGAAGTTCTTGATCATCCGCAGTTAACAAATGTCACCGAATCTCTTTGGTTGCCCACCTCAGGAACCGGTTCTCACTTTCTACTTCGGTGTGTTTACAACCCGCCAAGTGCATCAACCGCGAGTGTTAGCATCATTACTTCAGTTTTCTAATTTGCTGCTGAGATGCCACACAGACAATAGATAATTGATGATGATTTTAACCTACCTCTCAACCGTCCTCGTCTAGACATACAGATTTCTTTTTCTCTCAGAATTGCTGGGTGGATACAGTGGGCCAACAAGAGTGACCAGTATACTGGACCTGATATTCAGCTTGGGGGGTCACCAATGCACAGAAGTATTTGACACACTCTCCGGTAGCGACTACAAGATGGTACGATCCACTTCCTGCGTTAAATTGGCCACCGAACACGCCTTTATTCTGCAATATGCAACCCATAGGATACACTGGAAATAACTCCAACAATTAACCCGATCATCCGACTGGGACACATTCTTTCTCTCTAACAGTGTGTGTTCTGCAATGGACTAGTTCTATCATCGGGTTCATCAGACCATTGCTGTCCTTACTTCCAAAGACAAGGAAGTCACAGGTGTCCAAAAAGAGGCAAGCGTGCTTTCAAGCAGCCAGGAACACGGAAGACTAATTGCCGGATACAGAAAGACGGGAAGTTTCACCTTGCAGTTACAATTGCGCATTCTTAATGGGGGCAAGCACATACACTTAACAAAGAGGATACACGAAGAACAAATGACTCCACGACCGACATATAAAGCGAAACAGCTTGTTAAAGTTCTGCCTCGCAGAACTAATTACCAATCCCCATTCATCGACGGACTGGTTAATGTAAACGGACAGCATCTTGATGATCCAGCCGACATTTGCGTAGCGTTTAGCTTAACTTTCGCTACCGCCATGAGCCTGAAGACGACCCGTTAAATGCAAGCCTTTGGATGCTAACAACCAATACCCTGTGTAACATTGAATTTTCTGGCATTATTATCCAGCATCTAACGATTTCTACCAAGCCGTCTTCCCATCTAGTTTCCGATGGTCTCCCACCTACAATCATAAAACTGGGACGACCTGATATGCCGTTACTACTGCTGAACATGTTTACTCTCTGTTTGGAATCAAGGTGCTTTCCAGACCAGTGGAAAACATCGTTCACCATCCCCTTCACAAAGGTAGCTCCAAACAAGAAATTAACAATTACGGCTAATCCATAACACCACTACAATAGCCAGAATATTAGAGGAACTGGTTACGAATGGCATGAAAAAATTCATCAGTTCGTTGGTGCTAATCGAAAGGTCTCAGCATGGTTTATTTGGCAAACTTTAGTCCATAACCTGCCCATTACATTATATAAACCATGTTTCGGATTCTATTGACTTAGGATACGAAATCTTACATCTGTGGCTGGACATGGAAAAGGCATTCGATCGAATGTTTTACAAACGGCTGTTGAAAAAGATTACCTCCTTTGGAATTCAGGACCCATACCTAGCCTGGCTATTGTCATACTGAGCGGCCGTTCTCAGGGGGTTACCATAGCCTACCACTTTCTCCTTATTAGATACGTTGTCCTGTGGAATAAGCTCCCAGTCGTGTGAGGGTGCAGCGGCTTTTCGCGTTAAACTCACCAATTACTTAGCTTTGAACACGTTTATGACCCTGTTCTCTTGAGAAAGATCACTTGATGATTTGTAGCAAGGAAGGCCAGACAACATCTGATGAACACAAACAAAATTTCCTATGGTATGACACACCCCTAGTGCTGTTACCATCCACTATTCCAACTAGTGTACATTGCGTCGAAACCCACCTATGGGTTACTACAAACCCTTGAGGCAGCAAAATCAATGAAAATCACATACATATTTACCATTCCTTCATAAGCATGACATATTCTGTATAATATCATATGTACCAAATTTGACCACAGTTTCTCACTCGATGAGAAATATAGTTAGTACTATTATTATTATTCTTGTTATTATTAGTATCAGTATTAGCTTCCCTCAGCTACGATGAACCGGCAGCACAAATATATCTCACAACTACTACAAAAAAGCCTTTTTCCTACTACTTGGTTGATTTTAAGCCTAGACATCTCTATTCCATCTAGCAGAGACAATCCTTTCGTCACACTCCGCAATTAGTCATGTTACATGCACCGTCAAATGTCTTTACGTACACACTACTTGAGCTTTATCTCCAAGTGCAAGTGCAACAGCTGGATATCTCCATGAAAGAGATAAGTGAAACATAGTTGCCTTTAGACTTCTACTGATTTAGTGGGCTTCATTTCTCATCCATGTACTTGTCTTGGTCGTCATAATCTCGAAAGTGGCCAGCTGAAGTGGCAATAGTGTTTAAGCCTGCCGAGTGTGCGCAGCAACAGCTCAGAGGCAAAAGAAAAGTAACGGGTGACAACTACCCAGCGAAATGATCACATTTGATAGAGCACGTCTCCTACACTTGAACAATTTCACCCGGGCAGAGCAAAAGCGAGGCAGTTTTTACAGGTGTTTTGTGACTACCTTTGATATGGTTTAGTTGAAAAAAACATAAGAGAATTTATAAGGTAAAGCTGATACGGTACAACAGCAACAGAGAGTAAACTAGCACCTCCAAACAGTTACCGATGTCAGTTTCCCACACAATAATTTATGGGCGCTGCTTGACTTACGGTGAACTGATTGAACAGTTTTCGTGTTAGGGTTTGACCGGTTTAATCCCATTGCTGCTCTATCAGAGGATGCAAGTATTCTTGAGGCGAACTATTAGTGCAAAGCGACGTGCAGGCGATTGTCGAATTATGCCCGATTAAGGTCATGCGTAGAGAACCGTTTGCGGTAACCCAGTCACACCCTGCTTGAGGTCAAAGCGATTTCTTAACGCAGGGATTCAACACAAGCAGATTCATGGAAGGAGCTACCCAATCTGGTAAAAAATGATTCTGTTGACTACATAGAACGTTAAGGAATACATACAGTGGTGCTTCTTTTAATATAATGAGCCTTAATTTGATTTGCTGGACAGACACTTAATTTAGTTCTGGAAGAGGAAGCATAAGTAGTTGTAAAACAAAATTGAATCTGATTAGAATGAATACCTAAGGCAGGTACTGCATTGTTCTCAAACAACCTGATTGGTGTCCTTGTTCATCGGCGCATTCCTCCGCGTAGCAGATCAACGGTTAATACCACGTAAAAAAAACAAATGTTTGAAAAGTACGAAGGGCTGTTAGGGTGAGACTTACAGGATACAATCGGTGTAAGCAAAAGCCACCCGAGATACATGGCATGCCAAAAGGCTTGGAGTAACACAGGTACGAGTATTCCGGCCTAGATATTGAGAGGATTGTGAGACCATCCAATGTTTGTTCTGCTTAAATACCACCATCTGGTGGCCACGGGATATATCATGTAGTGTTAATGTGTCAGGGTATCGTCAGGGAGGTTGTTGAATGTGAATGAGGTGGGCAAAAGGAACAATAATTCATGACGGGTAAATGGCACTGGCTTAATATGTCCAGTGGGTTGCTACTAGAAGAGACGGAAAGTCAAATAATTCATAGATGGACCAAATAAAATACGCATCAATGAAACGATAGAATAATGGCGTATAGCATGAAGGTTGTGGGAGTGAAACAGTACCTGGTAAAACGAAACATCGAGTAGTTATGGCTAACACTGATTGAAAATAACGATCAGATTGCTCACCCCTCTTCAAAACATACGTGGGTCAATGTGGATCAGAATTGCATAGAAGCTAGTCAGCCTGAATATATCCGGGATATCCGCTCACGTAACAAAGCGTAAAGTGCTCAGTTCGATATTAAATCGTTTTTGCAACAGCTAATGTGGGGGCACAACCAATTGAGTTTAGAAGGGCATTGTATGTTCGGCTGACCCGGAGGGAGAAGTAATTTCGTCGACAATCTAGACGATAGTGTTGTTGACTGGGTTTCAAGCGATTGTACTTGAAGAAGGTGTTCGGATTGAGCTTCAGTGGGGGGCAGCATGTGTGAGAGGGTCACTCAGTAATTGATAAACCAATATGAGTTCTGCACGTAGCCGCCGGTAACGCCCACTGAACACTCCGAGTGTCTTCAGTCGTTGCTGATACGTAATGTTACGCAGACCCCTGAGAAAATTCGTTTCTCCATTTTGAGGAATTTTGAGCGCTGCAAGGTCACGCTTTAGCCAAGGATGCCAAGCATGGATTACATACACGACCTGGGGACGCGTTGGCACTGAGCATCAGAGAGAAAATGGATTGATCCGTGTTCACAGAAGCCCTATACAAGAGACAAACACGCTGGTTACAAGTGTAATATATTCCTTTTAGCAGCTCACAAGCTGGCTACCTCATTTTTAGCGGAATCTGACTGTCTGGAACAACCGAAGTCGTCCTGTACCAGTACGCCGAAGTCACGTTCCTGAGAGCTTGCCCGCATCTCATGCGCCCCAAGTATGTAGGTACAGACATGTCGATGGCGGATTTCGATAAAGTGACACTTGTCCGCATCGAATGGCACTGCGTTCCACACCGACCAATGCCAGGCCTCATGGAGTCGCGCTAAAGGATCTCGTGGCTGTCCATCCCCTTGATGGCCTGCCAACGCTGAACGTCCTCTGTGAAAAGTAAAAATTTTGGGGCGATAGCTCTATCTAGATCGTTGATGAAAACTAAGAAAAGGCTAGACCCAAGTACCAAATCTTGCGCTACACCGCACTCCACTCAAATCGGGTTGAACAATGATGATTGGACTCTGATCTCCAGTTACCGTTAACGGAGAAAGTTACCGATCTATCCTGCTACTGGATCTCTGATACCGATACCAATTTGATGATTCAAGCGATCGAAGGCTTTCGTAAAGTCCACGTGGATAGCATCGGTTTTAGTCCCTTCTCTATTATTTCGCTCATGTTTTCGTGTTTTATCCGCAGATTCGTGGTACACGATCAATGCCGAGGAAAACCGTGCTGTCCTAGCGTAATTGTGTAGTAGCTTACTAGGTAGCCCACTAGCGCGTCCGCAATTTTCACTTTCAAGAAGTTGGAGAGTACAGGGATCAGCTTTCTCGGTCGGTAATTGGCAGGATCAGATTAGCTTTCCAAGTTAAGGGAAATCTATTTTTTTCTAGACAACGCGAAAAGAATCCGACAAGTGGTTAAGCTATGTGCATGGTTGCTACCTGCAGTGATTTAAGGTGATTTTTATCCACTCTAAGAGAACTGTATATGCAAGGATGGTAGCTGTTTGAGTACCGTTTCCGCTGTGAATGCGATGCTGGATGGGTGGTTGGTAAACTTCAGACACGAGACACGTACCTTAGTCTTTCGAATGTCGTTTGCACAAAATGAGATCATTGAGACGTTTGAAGATGATCTTTGAGCTCACAACAAAGGTATCATTTTACTAAATGATCGCTCCTCATCCGTCTATCGTACCGGTTAAGTGATCTACCAGGTAGGGCGATCTCAATCTCTTTAGTATCACAGTTCAGCCGCGTTTCGGTGATCATTATAGCATCTCGGGTCTCAGGTCGACCAACTTACGAATAAGGCCTTGTGCGTTACTATACAAGTAGGTCAGTCTCTCAGTAACCAAACGTGAGTGATAGAACCTTGAACTAGGTTTATATATCGTGCCTACCTTTGAGGGATCGGCCATTAGCCGTTTTTGAGGAGTCTTTCGTCTTTGAAGATCGGTTGGGTCATAAGATTGCTCTCGGCTGTCTTTGCCCTGATGCTGTCGCATGTTTAATATTAGTCCGTCGGATGCTGTGGTTGCCAATAGATCAATCCTTTCATAGAGCTGCTTGAGGCGAAGATTCACGAAGTTGTCGGATCCTAATGATTCGTCAGCCACCCGCGACCGTATACGCACTTCCTTTAAGCGAATTTCTGTAGGCAGTCTCATGCGGAATTGAGACCAATTACCCAATATAAGCGGCGTGGTTGGGTGATACTGAACTTTTTGTAAACCACCTTTTAACCAAATTGTCGAGGGAGATTTCCTGGTGCATGTAACTTCACTGCTCCCGTTCGTGTGATTTTGCTTCCTCAGCGGAGGATGTCTGAAGCTCAGGAACACCGAAACAATAATCGTCCGCTTTTCTTCCCATTCAAGAACTACCTCAAAGTTGCTATCCTCTTTCGGACGTCCTATTGGGCTCATCAACCCCCACGCAATCGGGAGGAACGGATATATTGTGGGTTAACGTCGATAAGAAGGTGAGTCCACATATGCGCGATTCCCTTTAGTATCACATATTTTGGAACTTATGTAATCTAGATTATCCATCCCACAGAACTTGTCAGGCCTTGGCGTTTTTATTCGCCTCATACATTGTTCCATGGTATTGCATGCTCTAACCCGCATCCAGTGTGCAGAACAGGAATACCGCGATTAACCCGACCAAGTTTGTTTACGTGTCTGTATAGCAACTTGAGATTGGAACTAAATTTTAGCACAAGGTGTTTTTGGCCCTTCACTCTATCCTGGACGAATATGATGCATTGGTTTCTCCGTGTTGTATTTGCATCCCAGGTGACTTCGCTCGGTGAGACTATTTGGGCGAGCCAAGCCGAGTGTCGCAACGCCACGCATTTACCAGCCCTGCTGTTTAAGAACAACTTCCACTTTTTCGAGCAGTAGATTTTGCGAAGAATTTTCCATTGAGATATTTTAACATTACAAGTAAGGACAACATTTTAACAGGATGCTCTGAATTCAGCTATTTCGGGTGTTCTCATCAGCTGTTAACATACGATACGTGGAAAAATATGGTTGCCTTAAAAAAACAACGTTCAAGGTCATTCAATTTAAATTTGAAACAATCAACAATACCAATTGCCAAGATGAGGCTGCTCATAAACTCAGTCTGTTTGCACAAATCAGGTTTCAGCTGCCGAATCGCTGAATCTTCAGTAATTTGGAGCAGGCTTGGATTGTCTTGTCAATTAACTATCCTGAACGATTCGCGGGGATTTCGACATATGGTGCAGTCTAGGTTGTGTACGGCAATGGAGTATGCCTGCAGCTTGGGACCGTTGGCGCCAGTATTACGTGGAATATGCTCTGAACTCCTGGTTGACAGCCTTCTCTCCGGTGCACGTAGTTGCTACCACAGATACAATGAAAAAGGTAAACGCATTGGGCAGTAACTACCTGGCCTGGTTTGTCAAGCTTGGATTTACATAGCAGTTTCCTCACTTGACGCAATAGTACAAGTTCGGTTACATAATAACACTACTATATCATCTGGCGAAGACGATGCCGGAACCTTCTATCATTCGGATACCCTTTAAACGGCAGCGAAATAAACACTTTTTCCTCAAGAACTTCATTCGGTCTCTTTTCTTCGCTTCCTGTGTTTGCGTATCGTGCTACAAATCTCTCAGAGGATCCGTTTTCATGTAACATTGAGGACACGTGCTCCAGCTCACTGCCGTTGGTATATTTAGAAGTTAACGCTAGCCTGTCAAATCTGTAGACCGATTCCCCCCAGGCCACCTCAGGAGACCAACTGGCTAGGAAAGACCAGGTTGTTGCACCAGTGAGGTCGGGCAGTTTCTCATGGGGGTATTCCACATAGCACATGTAACAGAACAGCAGCTTCACGTGATCGCTGCCGCCCAAAGGAGCATGTAGTGTACCGGAAAACAAGCTTTTTCAGGATTTCACCGTTTTAACTTCCAGTACGTCCATTATTTTACTGACGGCACTTCCACTGACTTGAATTGCTTTGACAAGTAGCTTGCTGCACCGTTTCTCGCTGTGGTTGATTCACTTCCTGTTGTTATAGCCTACACGACACACGGTCCAGTCGCCTCCAACTTCTATACTGTCCCATATTTGAAACGTCTTACGTCCAATCGATTACCGACTAGTATCCCAGGAGCCACCCAATAATTGGTGACCCTGGCCCAGAACACGCCGCCCGCCACTTTGAATTTTCATTCTGCTGAGCTCGTTCCAGTGATTTTGTGATTTATTACTTGTGATCATATTGTTTTCTCACCTGCCATATTTTTTCGCTTCTTGCAATGGATTATATAGAGAATAATCCATCTCCATACGCGGTTAACGCTCTAGAGCCAGGCATGGTCAATTCTGTTGCGCTAGCCCCTCGACCTTTTTGGGAGAATGATGCTTCGCTATGGATTTGGACCTAGAATCCTTTTTTATACATTTGTAGGATTTTTTATTTTGCCATGTATAATTACCTGAAATCTCGCCTCCTCAGAGTATATCCTCGCAGGTGAGAGACATCATATTTCCTCCCCCACTTGTAATGAAATACGACTCTTAAACAGGCTATTGTTCAGTGAATCATACCTTCTGATAACGTTCGTCTGCAGCAACTATATAGTGGTCAGCAACTAGGAGATAGAATGCCTTCAGCCTTGTTGCGACAGATGCAACAGCTCCTTGGCACATCCAGCATGGCCACAGGAGTTTTCCACGAAATGTTGATGCAACGTCTCCCGGTAAACACACGGTCCATACTCGCCGTGGCAAGCGCCCTGCCTCACACAGCAGTTGCAGAACTAGCAGATCGCGTCATCGAACGACATCAGCCAACGAACCAACTTGGAACATTCACTCGACTTAGCCTGTCGCAGCCCCAGCGACACCAGCGACTAGTGAGCCGTCAGCAATTGATGTTTTTTCATCGCAAATAGCGTCACTACAACGTCAAGTCTAGAATCTCTCCCTAGACCGTAAGCAGCGCATCCCCTCTAACTCTTCACACTGTCGCACGAAGGGTAACAATTCAGGCTTTTGCTTTTACCACAAGCGTGTTGGTATTAAAAGCCAGTAGAAACGAGCAACCATGCTGTTTTCCCGCCTCGAAGCATCGAAACTTCCAGGCCGGTGACCAACAGTGTCCGCAACGTCCAAAATCGTGTCATCCACCTTAGGGATTATGATTCCGATACCCAGTTCTTAGTTGATACCGGGGAGAAATCAGCGTCCTTGCCCCTATGACAGGTGAGCCTATGGCTTCTTTGTCGACAGACCTAAGGGCCGCCAATGGCAAACAGATAGCCACCTACGGTCATCGGTCGCTTGACAACACGCCGAAAGGCCCTTATACCAAAGCGTATCAACACCATTACACTGGAAAATACTGCCTCAAGAGATCGGCAGCAATAGAAGCAATAATTTCCGCCAGCGCACTATGACTCGTACTTGCAGAAGGTGAATCTGTCAACGTTCGTTGGTCTAGGCTAAAATCAGTAGTTCAACGCACCGTTTTATATACTTAGGGCTCTAACACTAAATCTGTGAAGGATGGATCGCTGAAGATACTATCTGCTTATCCACTAAAGCAAGAGAAGTATGGCTCACGAATTCCCCTAGACTATGGTCGCTTGTGACGTAAGGCAACCCGCTCAGCACGGGATGATCGCAACCGCCACTGGTCCATTAGCACAAGCAACATAGTAATTGCATCAAATTCTGTCAATTTTTGTCATCACTTTCGTCTTGTCCGTTTGGCTTCCGGCAAGTGCTATTCACCACAGCCGATATTGCACGACTCGTTAGGTCAACTCAGCCCGGATACGGAAGAAAAACTTTCCAGATGGCTAGAGTATCTTAGCAATCTCCTAAACCGCCCATTACACACCAACACACCCATTTCAGCATTACCCACTCAGCGTAAGACGCGTATTGCTCACCGCCATATCCCACGGAAATATCAGACATCCTTCGTCGTCTGAAGCCGAAGATAGTTCCTGGAGCGGACGGGATGCCAGCGGAAATCGGTAAATATTGCCTACTAGCTCTTCTTGAGCATTTGCACGAGCTCCTCTGCTCCATATGGGATGCCGAAATCTGTTCTTCCTCGTGGACTACCTTAGTACTTCCGCCATTTCCAAAGAAAGGCGACTGACCTATATGCAGTAATTATCGCGGGATTAGCCTAATCGAGGTGGCTGCCAAACTCTTCGCAGGAATCTTGCTTTCCCGCTTTGCCAATGAGAGCAACCTGCGAACTCGCCATTACTAAAGTGATGTTCATCCAGGCAGAGGTTGCACTGACCAAATCTTCACTCTACGTCGGGTACTCGAACACCGCTACCAGTCCCAGCAGCGCCAGTTTGTGTGCTTCGTTGATTTTCGAGCTGCATTTGAAATTTGATTGTGAAGCACTCTGGAAAATCGTACTTGTCGATGACGAGCCGGTTAAGCTCATTAACTTGCTGAGATCATACTACTGTTGCAAGAAGGTCCGGATTCGGATCTATGGAGAAGAAACAAAGGTATTCGTGCTCATTAGTGGAGTCCGGTAGGGTTGTCCACTTTTGCCAGTGCTCTGTAATTTCACAGTCGACTGGGTTATGTAGCATGCCTTGAGGGCTATCGTGGTTTTCAAGTTAGCCCTGATTTATGACTGTCAGATCTAGAATTGGCTGACGATATCGCTGTCCGTGCAAAAGATGCTAAATCACTATAGTCACTGCTAAATCGGCTCCACCATTCAGCCTCTATGATCGGCCTCGAAACTAACATCAACAGGACGAAGTACTTCTCATATTTAGCCACACAGTCCGCCCCATCGCTCTCCATTCATAGACAACTCATCGAAGTTATTGCTGAGTTCAAGTATCTTGGATCAAGTATAATCTTCAATGATCAGGCTACATCCGAAATCCGGCATCGTATTGACAAAGCTAGAACACCCTTCTCACAACTGAGAAACACATCTTGGCGACGGACGGAAATTAGTCTGAGAACGAAGATCCAAATATTCTCAGCAACCATTCGCGACATTTTACTCTATGGCTGCGAAACATGGCCGCTGCGATCCGAAGATACCCGGAAGCTGGAACTTTTCGAGTTGGTGTCTAAGGCTTTTCTTAAAAACGTAGTGCCATGAGTGTATCAACAATGACGAAATCCAAGCGCGCTGGTACGGTCTTCAGAAGCTCTCAGCGCTCACCCAACGCCGCACCCTTCAGTGGTTTGGTCACATCCACCGCAGACCAGACACTGACTTCACTAGGGCCGTGGTTTCACCTTTGTCTTGCCAAGGTTGGTATCGTCGCCGTGGTGAACACTTGAAATCGAAGCTTACTGCAGTGAAATTGGATGTGGATCTTCTGGGATTCCATGTTGTGCATGGTACTCGTCACTGGATCATTGGATCAGTATTTGCGTGGAGTTTGCCGCCGACCACTGCGCTTGGGCAGCTGCAATCCGCGATGTTCATGAAGCCGACTCATCCTGTCCCAGAAGCTAGCCGCATTAAAGTAAAGTAAGTAATGAAGGTTTTTTCGATGTTCTGTTGATATGCAGCTTTGTCTTCTCCGAGCAGTTGAGTCCAGTTGTTACGTTGGGTTACACAATTCTCTCAGGTTTCTGGCGTTGTTGCTTGTCTGTACATCCACCCTGCTGCGTTGCGCATTGCCATCTATTTTCGAGTTCCGCTCCAAAAGAAAGCAACTGAAGTTGCTTTGTTGCAAACTCTTATCTCAAAACCATCTGCAGCATCTGACTGAATAGTTTGACGGTCCAGCCAGGCGACTTCTCCGGCAAATAAAGACCAGGTTGTAGCGCTGGCGAGCTGGGTTAATCGATTGTAGTAGGTAATGATTCGCGCCGTCCCATAGTTCGCATTCCGATATTCCTTACAGCAGAGGAAATTGAAACCGATGACCGCGTGATCACTGCGACCCAACGGGCAGTTCACAGTCAACATATCAATCATATGCTATTCGTTGGTAAGCACAAGATCCAGCACAAATGGTCTGTTACCTGTGCTGCACCGAGTGGACAAAGTGGTGTGATTGTAAAGCGGAGCAATGGTTAGAAGCCGCTGTAGTTCGGCTATGAATTGTTCCCCGATCGTGGTAGAAGTTTCTAAACAAGACGTTGAAAGCACCCAGAATAAGGATGTGAGTGTAACTTCCTTTTAAGGTGCGTCTTTTAGCAGCCGCGAGGTGGCAGTCCGTTTCGAGTATGGTTAGGGGGCGGTAAACCAGGGAAATAAGGCAAGTGTCTCTACCGTTTAACTGCAGACGGCACTAAATAAGGTCGGGGAACTGTGAGTCAGAATCCTCCACGGCTTCACATTGTTAATCGCTTCGGTAATACAGAATTAGCCCTCCTCCGTTTGCAAGTCTATGGTTTCGGAAGAGCGACAGCCCCGGTATCGAAATTACAGCGTCCGTCATTCCAGTGTGCAACCATGTCTCAGTACTACCGGTGATTTAAATGACCCGGCAGCTTGGCGATCTTTTAGTTTGGCCAGTTTATTTACAGGAGTGCGCATTAGTATAAAAGCACGCTAGGTTCTCGGGCTCAACGAGCCCACAGAGGGCTAAGGTGGTCGAATTTGAGAGAATGCCGACCGAGAGGAGGTTGGCAGTTACTCGTTTTTTGGTAGGATAATGCTAACTCGTAAGTAACTTGATACGGCTTAGACTTACATTAGAGTGTAGTGGATGAGCAGTCAAATCAAGCTCCTGTATCATCATCAGTACGTTTGCTGCTTCGGATGATTTGTTATCTGGACTTCGCAGAGCTTTGCGGCCTTTAATCGAAGTTCAGAATGCAAGCTTTTCCGATTTCTCCGCCATGGATCCAAAACATCCGTTGTTGTTTGCTCCGACTAAACCAGAAGTTTTGGGATTCTATGGCCACATGCTCTATAATTTGGTGATAGGGATAACCTGCTGAGCGACAACGCCGCAAAAGTATCGAACGAAAGCCTTTCACGGATTAACCGCCACTGTTCTAAAGCGTGCTTTCCGGCCTCTTAAACAGCTTTAGAATGAAGCTCTGGCATGCCATTAATGAAGATTGTATTTAGGCGATCTTGTTTGCTGTGTCCTTTTTCGGTGTTTCTTTTGTTTGTCGCGCGCTCCAAGGAACATCAGGTTTGATGCTTATCCCACAGAATCCGTGTTGTAGGGCGCCTGTGGTAAATAAAACGTGTTCTACATCAGTGCAGGATTCGCGTGTTACCCGAATAAGTCTGGGTTCTCCACAGTGTGGAGAGTTTGGCTGACCAGTAATCTGTAATAGGTTTATGGGTTTGACTTTGACACTCATCTGCACGCACCACGCGATCCACTGGTCTCGGCCATCCTCTAACTTATCACGCAATGTGATGGCGTTAGATTCGGGAACATTTGAGCACACAACAGTCAGAGCACTATTGTTAGATCGCTTTTTCGTTGCTCTACAAGTTAGAATAATCGTATATCCGGACCTAATGACAAGTATTGATTGTTTGCTGTTTGTCTCTTCGCGTTAACGTTGTTTACAACAGACAGACAATAACGGCGACCTAGCGGCTTACCTTTGGTGCTATCGTCGACTGATGTTATTTAAACACCCATGGTATAACCTTGTGACACGATAAAAGACAGCATTAATATATTTTATTGCATAGTAACAAGTTACGATACCTATTGCGGAAACGCTTTCCTTGGCAAGGAAGAAATGTCGGCAGTACTCCGTGGAATACCTGTCTTTTGGATTTGTCGCATCACATGAAAACCTCACTATATGTATATGCTAAATTTGACATAAGGGTCTCGAATTAAAGCATGGGATCAAGTAAACTGAAACTCATTCGGATAGTGTTTATTAAGATGAAAGTAGAAAGTCTGTGGATTTTTTCAGAAAGCTGCGAGATAGTCTTGATAAAACACCAATTTAACGAAAATGGCTTCTGCCAGGGCAACTAATGGAAAATAAACTAAAGACTTTTTCAAAATCAAAAAGTGGATTGCTAAAATCCGCAGTCCACATAATGTTGGCGAAAATATCATCTCGTCTTTAATACCCATGATACGGTCGGATCTGATGAACATGACTCAGTCCAAGCCATTGCGCTCAGTAACTCGACTGTATCCAGGCGAATAGACTAGATTACTCAAGACATAGAAAAGATCTTAGTTACTTTGCTACAGTCCAGAAACTTTTGGGTACAACTGGATTAATCTACGCTACCTGAAATTGAAAAGCTGGAGCAAATACAGCATATCGCAACTAGAATGATACCGAGTCTACAAAAGCTTCCGTATGAAAAACGTTGTGAAAGGCTCGGACTCTACACACTATCCTACCGCCGAGTAAAAATTGACCTTATTATAACCCATCGAGTACTACACTTAAATCACTTCCCCATACTGCGGCCAATATTTCACCTGCGGGAACCTTGTAACACCCGAGGACACCGTTACAAACTCAGGGTCCCCAGCATGAACAAAGTATCACATCAGCTTTGTATCGAACGCAGAATCGTAAACTTATGGAATACACTACCAGAAGGATTAATAGAGGCCGATTCTGTGAAGTGTTTTAAAACCCGTATGGACGATTATTTCGGAAACCTGTGCTTTTGTGAAACGATGCACATACAGTGCCAAAAGAAGACATTGTATGCCCGGAAATAATGACACTAGTACAAATTCCTAACCGAACAAGGATAAACGATTACAGAACCAGACACAACGGCTGATGATTCACAACTAAATGTTTTTGATTTTTCGTAATCCGATAGTTGTACAAAAACCCTTCTAGTTGCTTTTAAATACAGTCTCAGTCTCAGCAGCGCTATTCTCATGGCATATGTTGGATTCTTCGATGAGAATTAATTAATATAAGAGATGCTGTTTGCCAGGGGAATTAAAACTCAAACAAAGGCCCAGTCTCTATTCTAGGTAGCCTATGGCTAAATGACTGAAAACTCCATCCCAATGCAAAGCAAAGTTGTATGTGCAGCAGATGGTGCTGCCGCAATGGTCCCAGGCCAAAAGAAATTTATTGCCCATCTAAAATGTGTTCACCTTACTGTTCATAAAATTCATGTGTGGTTCACTTAATGGCTAAGAACATGGGAGAACGCTTAAACTCTCCAGTGTCAACCGTTAAATATTAGCCAACAATATTACATCGCACCCTCTTCGAACTCGTCTTGTAAGACTAGTAATTACTAGTCCGATATTATGCGCCTAATCAGACGCCGATATCCGAAGGCAATTGAAGTCGAACACGGCAATGTCAACTTTGGCTAGCAAAATTAAGTTGCATACGTTCTTTCCTGTCAGACTGGCGGTGAGATCCCCGATACATGGGATAGAATAGCGATCAGGCGTGCTGAGGTTGTTTAGCGTACGATAGTCGTCCAAAGGACGCCAGTTCCCCATGGCCTTCATCGGAAACATGTGAAGAGTGATGTTCATGGGCACCTGGATGGTAGGATGATACCGAGCTGAAGCATGTGATCCAATTCAGCTTTTGCGGCACGTAATTTGTTGGAGGCAAGTTGTCTTGGTCGGACACTCGCTAGCGGACGTCGCGTGACAATGTAAAGAGCGACTTCTATCGTGACGGCCGGAAGAGATGCAGCTCGTCGTATCAGTCCCGGGTATTCAGACAGTAGGTGCACCTAATCTGAAGGTACGTCGATGATTCGGAAAACGGGACTGCTTTTCCAAGCGTCTGGAATAACGCCTTAAACCCCTAGTTTAGTACGTTCGTCAAGAAGTCTTTGGCGACCAGCAGCAAGCAGCAACCTAAAATGATGGAGGAAGTCGATACCGATAAGTGCGAAGGATATAGTCGCAACAATGAAAAATCCGCTGAAAATCTCTGCGGAGATTGTGGTCCAAATATATCCTGCGCCGAATGCATGTAGCTATCGGAAAACCGTTGGCCGCACCCAGGTTGTACGTGGGATTTGATTGCTTGTCGTTCGCGTTCGCAGAGACCACGCTGACTTCCGCTGTCGTGTCGTTGAGGAAAGTGATGGGACAAACATTGATCTTTAACATAAAACAGGCGACCTATTCTGTTATTGATGGATGCGTTGGTCATACTAGTATGCGAACTGTTCGCGTTCGCGGAAGCGGCTGAATCATGCCTAATGCAGGGAGTTGGACAACGTTTAGCTTTTCCGCCATATTCGCGGTGATACCAACATAATTCTTCAACGATTTGAGATTATCTGATTGAGAACGTACAGAGAAAATGTGGTGCTTTCGTGTCGAACGAGACGTATTCGGTGTATGCACAGATAAGCTGCACTGAACGGTATCCAAAACGTGGTCAGTGTCTGACAGTGGCATACACTGTTTCGAAGCCTTTACTGCTGCTATCCTGCTGCGAAGTAGCGCAATTTCCTCGTATTTAGTGTCATATCGACCTAACAACTTGGAGCAAATGCGAGGCTTCGTTTTCATCGGACAGAATACGTCACCTAAGCTGCTGGTCGTCTGCTGCGGAGAAAGTCCAAGCGCAGCGTCTGCTTTATGTGCTAGTTCTTACAGGAGCGTGTCTAGAAACATGGACAGTATTATCAGCACTGGCACTGGGAGATGTGCAAGCCACAGCTCCTGTATTTATTCTTCGGTCAAGAATAAGGGACCAGCGATGCGTTAAATTTCGCAGAGCAAGCTAGACGGCTTGCGACCTCCCAGCTTGAGATGAATGAGCGGAGTTCAAATCGAGTCCGTGCGCTGGGCTGTCACCATTTTAAAATCGCTTGCTTTATCCTTTCATAGTCCGCCTTATTCGATGGGAGGGGTGGGATGTTCTGAACCAACATCCCAACCGACTAAGAAAGGCGTGGGACCAGCAGGTTGTACCTCGAACGGTCCCCCTGGATGCTATTATTTATGAGTTTGATCACGAAGATTGCAAAGCAATCCTCTGGCTTGTGTGCCATGGAACTTGGAACAGCCAACGTAAACACGTCTACACTGTGAAGCGACTCAGAATGAAATAATGGTTTCATGATGTAACTGACTTGGAATCACGATTTTAATTTTGGACCCATTTGATCTACTGCTCTAAAATGTCTACGTTAAAATCCACCAAAACCTCATAGTGATTCAATGTGATACCCTAGTAATATCCAAATTCACGCAATGTTGTAGAAACTTGGATAAGGACCGATACCCCTAATAGAAATCGCAGACTGTAGGAAATAGCTATTACGTTTTCTTGATGTCCCCCATATTTATTTGAACATGTATTCAGCAGAGTAGTTTATCTAACGAAAATTAGAACCAGATTGGACTTCACAGCAGGAAGAGCCCTTCGACTCTCGTTGTCAGTTCTGGAGCCGGAGCAAGCTTGCTCAAGGAGATTAGGCTAAAGACTCATAATAATATGTGCACAAACATATTATTAATAACTTACTAGATCCCTAAAATCCTCGCGTGCTTCCCCGTTAAAAGCCGACATTACTTGCATTCAATTTTAGTTATTAATGAGGATTTTGTTTAAGTATAGACAAGTTGCTTGATGTTACCGCACAATGAATGTTGGGGCTGTGAAAGTTCCAAAATGAGAATTATAAAGCAAAGTGCAGTGATATCAACACTAATAGCTGGGCCATCATAACAAACGATACTAATATCATCACTAGAAAGCACAAGTTAACGTCTTTTAGGCATTACTGATTTCCGAAATTGTGGTGATCCAGGATGGAGGGCCATGAGAAATGGAGAGATTAAACAAGCGCCAGGGGTGAACAAAGGTTGAGAATGCCTGGTCTAGATTGTCGAGGAACTCAATACTCTCCCTTGCTCTAACTATTATACAGCGTTGTTCTAAATCCATTTGTTTGTGTCACAATTTGGTCCTTTTTATAAAACGTTACGATTTTTCACTCAGCTTCCCACACATTCTTACGTGAACGGATATATTAGGATGTTTTCCGGCTAACTATAATGTTCGGGATTATAATCCATGCTTGGGTACTTAAGTTGGTACAGGCTGGTTGGCAGCCGTATTTTTGTATCATTAATATTAACGCTACTGACCGTTAACTTAGTGCTAAATGATTCCCATCCTCACTGCCTAGTGGGTCAGGCTATTGTGCCAAACGCTTCGGGCGGTTTATCTCAAGCAAACCTCCGAAGCACAACCGCCACCTCGTGTGCGATTGCCCACCAATGCAATCGCACGTCTGCGCGCAAAGCACTCAGCATCGGGTGCTGGAACTTTCGCACGCAACAGCGATGAAACTCGGGTGAGAGCCCCGAGCGAAGCACTGCACTGGTCGTGATGAAACTGGCGCATTACAACGTCGATATTGCCTCGCTCAGTGAGACTCGGTTCGCTGAGCAAAGTAAGTTGCATGAACCAGGTGCTGGCTACACATACTACTGCGTGCGCAACGGCGCCTCAGCACCCCGTGAACATGTGGTCGAATTTGCTATATCCGATCGCGTCCATGGTCAGCTCGTGGGTGAACCAACAGGCGTCAGCGCGCGACTGATGACTGTTCGCATACGAATCGGAAGAGGTAAGTTTGTCACTTTTGTAAGCACGTACAGTTCGACCATGTGTTATCCTTATGACACGTCTGATCAATTCTACACTGAGCTATCCTCCGTGATACGGTCTGTGCCAAGGAGCGACCGACTCTTTCTGCTGGGTGATTTCAATGCGCGCGTTGGGCGTGATGCATCGGTGTGGACAGATGTTATCGGTGCGCATGGCATTGGTTCCTCCAATGCGAACAGTGACAGGCTGCTCTCCCTGTGTGTTACTCACGATCTGACGATCACGAACACTCGGTTTGCACTAAGTGCGAGTGATATAGCAACTTGGACGCACCCACGGAGTGGTCACGCTCACCTGCTCGACTATGTCATCGTACGTCAGCGTGATATGCGTGAAGTGCGCATGCCACGTGTACTGCGTGGAGCTGAGTGTGGCACTGATCACAAATTGCTTCGGACCAAACTGTACATATATTTTCGTAAATCGGTGTATTGCACTCCCGCTATGAATCGGCGTAAATTTAACATTCTCTCCCTCGGTACTGTGGCGAAACGTACCGTGCTGGAGAAGGCGATGGCTGCACGCCTGTGTGATGTGGAATGCATAGCCACAGTGGGCGACCTGTGGCACCACATTTGCGACCAAGTGACAACTACTGCCGAGGAGATCATCGAGCACGGAAACTGTAAGCGGCCTGATTGGTTTGATGAGAACAATGCGACGATTGGCGCATTGCTGCCGAGGAAGCATGCAACATTTGCTGCACATTTGGCAGACCTCATTGACTTGGGGAAGAAGAGACCGTTTACAAACTTCGACGGCGACTGACCTGAGAGCTCCGTCGCATTAAAAATGCATGGTGGACGGAGAAGGCGAAGCAGATGGAATGCTACGCCGAACGCCGTCAACACAAGGAATTCTTTGACTAGTTGAAGGCGGCGTATGGACCGATGTTGGATCCGCGGAGGACGCTGATCGATGGTAGCTCAGGCGTTATCAACGCACAGAACGCAGACATAATGCGAATCTGGAAAAAGCAATTTGACTGTCTCTTGAACAACCTATCAGAAATTGGCTGATGTACCTGAAACGGCCTGAAGCAGTACGATATGCAAGAGAGTCTGCGGACACACCGACACTGGATGAGATGTAGAGCGCACTTGCTCAGCTATGAAACGTCAAGTGTGCCGTTGCCGACGGCGCATGAAGTATTGAAACGCGGTGGACTCGCGTTTGTGGCTGCGCCGCACCACTTGGTGCAACGCGTGTGGATCGTGGAGGAGGTGACTCCTGAGCTGAAGTATGCCCTTGTGCTACCACTGTACAAGGTCAAAGGGAGCAAACAAAGTTGCACGAATTATCATGGCATCAACTTGCTGAGCTGTGTGGGCAAATTGATTGCCCGAAACCTGGTCAACCGCCCATTCCTTTAGGTTGTAAGATCGAACTTGGCGAAAGAGCAGTGTGGATTCCGTTTCGGTCGCTGCACTATAGATATGGTGTTTGTGGCTCATCAGTTGCAGGAGAAGTGCAGAGAACGACAGAAGCCGTTTTACTTGTTGATGTCACCAAGGCATTTGATACGGTGAACCGGGAAGCATTGTGCCTAATGTTGGGTAAGTTAGGTTGTTCGAGTAATTTTGTAAGTTTAATTGGGTGTCTGCATAGGGGTATGCTGGCTAGGGTGCAGCTGAGTGGTGAGACCTCGGATGACTTTGCGGTTGTATCTGGTGTGAAGCAAGGCTGTGTCTTAGCTCCTGTTCTGTTTAATATACATCTTCATGCAATGATGTCTTGTGTTTTTGATGCCTCTTGTGCTTACGGAGTTCGTGTGGAGCACCGTATTGATGGTGTGTTGCTGATCATCCGTCGTTTCGGTGCGAGAACCCTAGTCTGTAAGACGACTATCCATATGCTGCTCTTTGCTGACGACTGTGCGTTGTTTGCACACAGCTTGAATGTTACATCACATGACTAGTGCTTTGGCTTCGATAACGGCCAAATTCGGCCAAACAAAACTGTCTGTCTCTTTCAGCCTTCACCGGAGGTGCAATCTTCAATATTGCCGCGAATCAGCATTGGTGCTGGAGTATTGGCAACCACCTACCCCTTCGGCTACCTGGGAAGTGTGATGTCGACTGACCAGCAGCTACACAATGAGCTGTGTATTTGCGTCTCGGAGACAGCGGCGGCATTAAGGAACAACCATCAGCTTACCGTTGGCACGAAAATGATGGTCTACGCATTCATAGTGTCGTCCCTACTTCCATACGACAGTTAAACCTAAACCATGTACCGGCGGTTCCATCTACAGTGTTTGCGACGAATTATGCACACCAGTTGGTGCGACAGAGTTACGGAGACGGAAGCGTTGCTTCGAATTGGGATGTATGCAGTGGACTGCATACATTTGCTGAGACACCTGAGGTGGCTCGCGAAATCCGAAGCAACTATTACACGGTCAGCTGAGTATTGGGAAGCGGCATGCGGGTAAACCAAAGCATCCTTACCAGGACATATGCAAAGTGAGCCTCTCACGTTCTAATCTTGCTTGCGGGTCATGGAAACCCAAGGCAGTTGATCGGCGTGCATGGTGCGATCTGGTCACCAAGGCAGTTGCCGAAGTGCGGGAGAAAGCCCTCATGCATGTAGAGAAGAAGCGGCAAGCGCCGATAGGTTGTACTCCATCGACATCGAGTGCATAGTGTTGTAGCACATGTGGTCGCGAGTGCCTGAGTCAGGCAGACCTAGTGAGCCACTTGGGACCACCACCGAAGCGATGACGGGTCCTGCGGAAAACGTAGGCAGAACCGGCGCAGCTTTTATTGGTACCCTGCATTCGATTTACTAACCCCTTGCTTGTATGGTGAGTCTCTGTATTTCAGGTGGTGGATTTGCTATATTGTCGCATTATTGCCTACGGAACTATCTTCTAGTAACTTGCACACGTCGCACAAGTTAATTGTGGTTAAGTTTGATAACATTTTCGCGTTTGCGACATTTGCTTAAAAAATATTTTCTGACATCTTGAAACTATAGCGGATTTCGTGGCAACCAATTTATCTCATATGCTCATTTATTAAACAGCTATGTCGATAAATATGTGGCATTAGTCGATGTAATTATTTGTTAATGTCCTTTCAACTGATTGGCTGTTGTTCTATATCCTAGGTGTGGCTGCGCTTGATGCGCATGTCCATAAGATTACTACCTGCCTATTACCCACTACCTCGTCCATACTGGCTCTAGGAGACAGTTGATCGTTGATGGAGGGGACGGGGTGCGCGGTCCTTCTGACCGTGTTAAAATCAGTGGTTCGATGCACTCAGTGTAGAGCAGACCACGGTCCAGCCATCGCCTTGTGTACGCTTGATTCCCCAAATACGGCGAGCCTGTGGTTGCTTGTGAAGAAGTGTGGGCCGGCTCCGTTGATGAAACGTTGCTCTCATCCACATGACTGCCCGTCTTGTTCCTTTGTATTTACACTGGATATGGGGTATGTGGATGGAGCTGTGGTTGGTGCAGCGTAAGCCATCCACGGTCCCTTTGAAGGCGCCGGCACCGTGTGGCTGGCCACAGTGACAGGCAAATTGGAAACCGGATGCCGCCAACCATGTCATTCCCACGACTGCTTCTATTAAATCACTGACAACTAGCTTCACTAACACACAGTTTCTTTCTGCACATGTGTAGTCCTCGAATATTACTTCTTCTTCCCTTAGCAATCTATAGGACCTGTTGAGCGTATGCTTTTCAACTGTTCATAACCCATGGTTCTTGTATATTAAGTTTCCTTTTGCCATGGATGCCCCCTTCTGCTGGTTGTGTGATGCAGCTGTCTAATCCTCTTGTTGTACAAATAGGAATTGGATCTCTTATCACGGTAGCAAGTTTTCCCTATCGCGGATCAAACAATCCGAGTCAAGCTTTATTGCGGACTTGGAAACTCAGGTTGCAAGCCATTCACATTAGGGAACAGAACTAAGCTTGATAAATACTCCATCTCTGAGCAGTGTAACCCTAAGATATTGAGAAAAATCAGTTAGATGCACTGAACTAATTGTTACCATAGAGTCGCACATAACTAATGTGGTTCAAATATTTGGCGCCCGACTTCACGTGACGTCGATGCTTCCACCGCCAACAGGTACCTTTATGGTATAAAAAGCGTTTGTATATTTATAAGGAATGTCTCATGATACTATTAAATTGCTCACGCAATAAATTAGCTACTGGTAATGTGTGAGTGGTTTGCTGCCCAAGTCGAGATAACTAGAATATAGCTAATTCACGCTAGATATTCATCTTCGTATGTATTCTGCACTGCGTACCGACTATTTTCAAACTGCTTTCCACGGAAGCATGTTTATAAAATGTTTCCCAAAATTAGTTACAAAAACTAGCGTGTTTCGGTGAGTAGGGGTTTTTCACACCATCACAGATTTAATCTACTGTAAATAAATCAATACCGCTTCCCGATTTCAGGTTGGATATTAGTCTCCATATCGTAGTCTTACAGACCCACAGCTGGTTATTATTCAGTATATCAGGAAGAAAAAGTGCCTCATAAATAGTAGAGAATACGGCAGAATTATTGTACAAGTTCCTGTGCCTACATCTGTTGTCTACGGTGATACAATTGTCGGCAGTAGCTACATCGTCGCGTATAGGGCAACTGGCATAGTTTATCAGCGCTGAGCGACTTTTTGTTTATATCTTGGGACTTTTCATGCCATACAAATTGATTGCGCGCGACGTTACCCGAATCACTCATTGTACAGTCAAAGGTTTCCAATGATGTGTTCTGTACTGTAGCTGATGACTTACCATAAGCAGTGCTGTTACTTGCAGCCCTATGTTTACCACCGTTGTGTACTGGAAACCTGCAACCGCCTGTGACCTGCTAACATTATACACTCTTAGGGTTGCACAGAGGCTAAAAATATGCATTACAACGTGATTTGCACACAGAGCTGCTCCATACATTGGAATGTAAGCGTCACTCAACATTGTAATACATCTGGTTTCCTAAATCTGGGACAGCGTTTTAAGGGCGTTGGGGTGCAGCCCGAGTCAATACGCACTACCCATACTAATACTGGCGCTGACACAGAACCAGTCTTTGGTAGACCAATCAAGTCAATTCGTAGTGGTGGCGTTTTTTGCTTATTTTTGAATCGGAAACAAACTGGCTATCAACTAAATATTTCAAGACAAAATAGCTAATTTTAGTATTGCTAGGGAGATTAATAACAAACTCCGGTTTACTAGACCGATGAAAAATGCTGTGGCTAGAGCAGCAGACCTTCTTAATTTCATTTGGGTTTGTTAGTGTATCGTCTGAATGTTTGCACATATTCATTACCTGTGTGGACGGAATTTACTTCGCATATCTCATGGCGTTACATGAAATAACAAAGCACTGCCTCCACCCATCCATCTTCTTCCCTACTAGATAATTGGGTTAACACACCCATTACCAGACAGCTTCAGCTAGACGTTGCTAGTTATTCAACCGCCTGCTTGATACCCTTAGGCGTTTAGTCCGACGCAGATGGAATGAGCTTACCTGCAAATCACAGGACCTGGGTGTGTGAATTGCCATTCAATAGAGTTATGCGGAAAACATTAGGTGAAGCCCTAAAGCACTGGAACTCGTTAATGGTAATCCCACAAGACGGTTTTGTCAGCATGTTAGGTATTAATGCCATCTGGATCTGCGCTCTTTTAGCATTACTGCATTCGCGGTGCAACGTTGCATTTATATCAAAATATTAGAGTTATGTAGTTTGTAACACATCTGGCTTATTGAGCATCAACGAGATTATTGTGTACGCGTACTTGCGACCTAACTTGTTTGAGTTTTATAATGCGTCATTCGAATACAAATAAGCAGAGCAATGCTGTGTTTTTCCGCATAGATGCTGAGTGGTGTATAGTAATGCTCGCCTGTTTGTGCAAGTTGGCACACTACTCAACCACGACTTGATGCACCTTGTTCACACCTGTGTTTCCCTGCACCCTACAAACCACGCGCAAACTACAATGGTGAAAGCAACCAAAGATATCATAAAAAAGATGCATATGGTCCTATTTAATGTCTGATATACCACAGTGACACTAATACCGTTTAGCTGAAAGCAGTATCATTCTCGCTTGACCTTAGACCCAGACGTGATTTACCATCAGAATGTTTATCGCACAAACGTGTGCCTACCTTCATTCAATGCATATTGCCAAAGCACAAGCTGCACAGCAAGATTGGTGATTTCGAGCGAAAAAACCATGAGCTGTACAATAAGCTATCATTTACAGCTATCGATTGTTACGTGAGAAGCTATCTGCCAGTTTGTATTTCATATTGCTCGACACTTTGTTTACCTCTCATAGTGAATTCCTATCAAACGAGTTAGTCACTGAAACTGCGAAGCCCTGTGACGCGGCGCAATGTGCTGAAGCCATGCTAGCAGTCAACATGGTCAACTCAACGTGTAGGGGACCGACAGGTAGCCACATATGCCGACCTTGATTTACAGCTGCGCGTTCAGTCGATGACCTGAAAGACATTTATAAAGGGCCACGTGAAGCGGCGGTTATGACGACCAACGAAGGTGCTCATTCCACCGCCTAAAGAAAGAAAATAATATGTAGCTTTTTAATAATAGCAAAATACACGACCAAGAATCTAATGTTCCATTTAATTCACTAAGTTTCCAACTAATATGCTAAGCTCCCAGTAAGCCATGTGAATCTATACAATGGCATATCAGACTTTCTGTGGTTCTGTACGGTATGGTGGTCTCTCTGGTCAAAGTTGTACATGAACCATCGCGAAAGGTGGCAAACATTGTAAAAATGAGCAACACCAAAAGCAAGTTCATGGAAGAATGTGACGAAGATAATAGGCCTTGTACGTTTTCAATAATCTCCGCTTCAAAATTGTGGAGCGAGACAAAAATTCGTCACCTGTAAAGTTGAAAGTCACTCAGTGCAGCAATAAAATCAGGGTCGCAAATAGAACAATGGAACTTTGGCGTATTACGGCTAAAAAATTAATGCTTAGCAAGTCCCGTGGGATGGAACTTATTACAAAAACATAATAGCATGATGAAGTGAAAAGCGTTCTGGTGAGCTCACAATAGAATTATGTAGAATGGCGGATTTTCGCATGTTACATGTATAAATTCATAAAGCCATTGGTTGGGAGTTTGGCAAGACACTGTTTGATTGCATTTTGTAGACACTGTCCGGTTAAAAAGCATAAAACAAAGTGCAAATGAGACAACGCATCGTCAACTCGTTTTTTAATTCTTACCAGTTTAGGTACAGAGACCATATAATTAGGGAGAGCATTCCAAGGCTGGAACACGCGTAGGGAAAAGAAATTTCCGCGGCTTTCAAGCCGGCTATACTGTATTGTCAGTTTCAGATGATGACCTCTTAAGTTACCGTTGTGGTTCAATTTCAGCAGCGGGCGGTAATGGTTGTTGGTGTATTTCGGAAGCTGGTAAACCATTAAAAGATCCACCCACAAAAGCCGATACCGACTGCTGTACATACTTAGAGATTTCAGTCTAAGCTGATAGGGCAGATGAAAGAGACCCCTGACGATCTTGCTTGCTCTTCGTTGAGGAGTTTCCAGAGCAACGAGGTCTTCTTTCTGCCATGGCTGCCACGCCTGGATAGTATGTTCCACGAGCGGTCGCATGCAGATGTTAAGCAACTGGGGAAAGATTGAGGGTTCAACCCGACCGAAGTCTCTGGGAAGCAAGCCGAAGTGTTGATTAACGGTACTTGTCGACTTTTCTGCTTGTTTTGAACACCCGAGATCCTCTTGCATCATTACACCCAGGTCACGCTCTTGGGAGGCCTTCTGCAATGTGTGGCCTCCAAGCTTGCAAGCGCTCACTGGTAAGCGATGCAGATTGATCACCTTGCACCTACCTATGTTCAGCTGAAGCAGGTTTCTTTTTGACCGTGCATAAATTCAATCTTTGTCATGCTGGAGTAGATAGTGACCTTCATTTTTACTAATCGCCCACTATATCTCAACAACATCGACAAAAAGCTATAAATTTGAGGAGATAACCCTTGCCAGATCGTAGATAAGCAACAGGAATAAGCGCGGTCCCAGCACTGAGCCTCGTGGGACATCACATTCCGCCTCAATCGGATAGGGAGCGATCGCCTAACACGCACTTGCATGTTCCATTGGTGAAGAAAGTTGCCAATAAACAAAGAAAAGGATCTCTGATTCCGTAGCTCTGTAGTCGATGATGCAGGCGATGCAGGCGATTAAAAGCTTTGGAGATCTCCAATTATATGACGTCAACTCTGACTCCATAAGCAGTCACTTCCGTCCAAGTACCTCGTACAACCAGTAGGTTGGTGCTGCATGACCGGTGTCGACGGAAGCCATGCTGCTCCGGTGCCAAGGAGTTGTATTCTTCCGGGTAGTCCATTAGGGTCTCAGCGACGACCGCTTCCATCATCTTCGACAGCACAGAGAGGAGAGTCACTAGACGATAGATTGCCGGATCAGAACAGATACCGCCTTTAAAAAGTAAGGTGATAATGCCGTGCTTCCACATAGTCTGGACATGCCATTCATCGAAGCACCTTAGGAAGAACTGTCACAGTGGTTCAGCTAGAATGGTGGCCGCGGATGTTGTCTGCTCCTTAGAGCTATGATCTCGCAGAAATGTAACTTCATAAGCGCGCTTGCTGATTGAAAATTACGTGTGTAAACCAGGGAGTCGGTAATGTGCATGAAATTATGGAACAGGTAGAGACTTCGAGTACTAAAATTGGTGAGTATTGTAGCCGCAGGAAATTAGCTGCTTCTTCGACGCTCTGTATTCTACCGCAAGTCGTGAAAAGTGGAAGGATACCGTGCTTCGATTTACGAAGATTATTAACATGCCTATGTAGCAGTTTGTTGCTTGCCGTGAATTTTTTTGTTTAGGCACTATTGGTAAGTTACTTTGTCCTCACGGACAAGTGCAATGCAATGGTTGTGATAAGTCAGGCAGTTGCCTCAAGCCTCTGAGTCGGAGTTAATCTTGTAGGCACGCCATGCTGCTTCCCTTATCACCAGGCATTTTCGAGGTCTGCCCCATAGGAATGAAGGCGTTTTTGCGGGATGAAGGGGTTTGGTCTCTGATGCTTTGTTGACGATGTCGCTGAGTCTATCAACGAACACTATCCAAACGTTGTCAAGGGGACTGTTGTTTGAGAATACCCAAGCAGATGCATCGACGAGTTCTTTCAATACGTGGTAGCGTGTAATAGTATGACTTAGTACCGAGTGTTCAGATGAATACTCTGCCTAACACACATAGTTGCACGTTGTTACTACATGATCAAGAGACCTAATGGACTATCCAACCATAACTTGTCAACCATGAGCTTTCCGTTCGTGAGCGCAAGGTCCAATATGGACGATTTGTTTGCTGTCCTGAATGGAGTGGACGTGGTGACATGATTGTACGACGGAATATTAACGATCAGTTCATGCAAGGTCGCTTTGAACCGTTCACTGGGTAATGCCGTTCCCTCCAGATCATGTAGATTGAAGTCCCCGGAGATGAGAATGTGGGTGTACCTAGTGCGTGTTACTTTGTTCAAACCACGTATCAAGCGGGAATCCATTTCCGGAGTGGATGTTAGGGGGCGGTAAAGGACAGATACGAGACATGCGTCGGAGACGGCATCAGCGTGATTCGGTAACATGAGTTTCCAGAGTATCAGCTATTGCACATTGAAGGTCGTTGCGGTAGTATAGAAGGACCATATCCCCTCTGCTGGGGTAGTCGTTCCGGATGAGTGATATTCCGGCTATCTCAACCTCAGCATCAGTCACTGCTTGGGGCATCCAAGTTTCGGTACTGGAAATCAGGTCCCAAGCATTCGTAACCTGACGTAGCCAACCTTCGGTATGTTACTGAGGAGCCTTTGCGCATAAATGTACCTACATGAAAGTTTCTCAGCTTTAAACAATGTTTCGGTGGTCTTGGAACTGACCACCTACAAGTCCCTCGGGCACAAGCTCTTGTAGTTCGGTGTAAGATGCAGCCGTGACACCGCTTTCGCTGGCACACCATTCAAGTAGAGTGTTCCACCAATATAACTATATTGTTCTTTAGCATAGGTTAGCTTTTCATGCTCAGCACATGCTTCAGTTTCAGGAACGCCGTGAAGAAGTATGATTCTGGTTGAAGTTGCCTTTCTGTACTTTTCTAAGTTGCAGGTAAAGCGATAACGCTTGCCCCATGGGAAGGCTGGAAATATACAGATAGAACAGTGTTAATTTTTCAGTCTATTGGTTAACAGTAGCACTGACTCAACTTCAGGGATGCAACGCAACACAACGTGCTGAAATCTTGGCGCTCCAAAATGCTTAGCGTTAGTGTGCTGCGTAATACGCACTACGTGTACTGGTTTCAGTATAACTCCGATTAGGTTACTAATAATGTCCCACTGGTAGAGGACATCCAACTGCCTCCTTCTTGTTGATTTCGACTTTGACGCTGGGATATTGTAGCACAGTACGCTTTGTAAAGGTAGTTGTTTCTTTGGACCTTTCGACATGTCGCTGTTAATGACTGAAGTACTCGGAGGTCTACCGCAAGAAACCTGTTGTGCTTGCGCCAGTAGAACTCCGCTACGCTCCTCCGTTTCCAACCCACTTGGGGGTGAGGATAATTTTAAATTGTGGTTATGCTTGGAAGCAGCCGTAACCCAAATTTCGCTGTTACCAGCTTGCTCTTTTGCTACTCACTCCGTTAGGAGATTGAAAGTAGCCTTACGTGTATTTACTCCGATCGAACTGGGAACCGCATTAGTCAAATGTGAGCCACATGTGATATTGGAACAGCAGTTGCTTTTCTAGGCAATTGGTGTCGTTTTGCTTACGGTTCACTAGCCGTCCTCAGGATAGGAACAGCACCTACTGGGAAGTAATTGTTTACACAGTCCGTTCTGCTTACCCCAGCAGTAGTGCTTCTGGTGGTCATCATTTCCTCAAAGTTGGCTAGTAGCTGGTCGTATTTCTGAGATACTAGCAGCACCTTTTTCAGCGGTTTAGATGTGCATACTACGCAGAACCATAAAGAATCCGGTTTGCCTAATAACTTTGCCTGACTAGGTTTAACTCTGACACTCCTCGCATGGAAAAGCTTAAAGCAATTACAACACGGTATGCCCCCTAAACAACTTTGGCACATGGTCTACCTAGGTCTTTAGACTGTGATACACTGGGCATCACGATTGATGGGCAAAAGTTACGAACCATTTGCATAACGCAACCTCTATGATAAAAATTATTCTGTTACTTACATAGACCCCAAGGGCACAGTGTTTACTTTGCAATTGTGTGCTTGTAGGCTGTCCTCTGACATGCCAGACGAAGGCGTCAACGTGAATGTAGGGCAAATTACACGCGGGGGTGATTGAGAATTTTCGTGGTTAGGACTACGGATTTGCCGTGCGATTTGCAGCTGCTCCAAACAATGTTGTATTTGAACAAATGACAGTTCGTTAGAAAGCAGTTGAATTGTCCTATCGAGCGACACCAAACAATGTCTCCGCTAGTTAGAATCACGCAACGTATGACACTTTCTGTCTCGGCTAAACACTGCCCGGAATTTAGAATTCAGGTTTAACGTAGGAGATACTGCAGCGTACTCGAGGAACTGGTATCACCAGGTGGAGCACTTAAAAGCACGACGACTACGTATGGACCCAAAGGTATTCGACGAAATGCCGCTGGGCAACAGCGAAAAAACCACGAGTGCACAGGTGAGCGATTAACACGCAACTTCGTGCAAGAGCACGATCCTGATTGAACCAATGTCGCCTGAAGCAAACACTGCTCCTCTTATTGAATAAGTAAGACCAAGGCCTTGGCCACACTCCCTACTATTTTAAAATTTCCGAATGGTGCTAACATGGGTGTTGTTTGGAAGTGGTTGCTGTTAAGGGCAACAGAATATTAGACATTCAGTTGTGCGTACCGAACCCTAAAAACAAACAATGCAAACTGTATTTCCACAGCCACTACTGACTGTACGCAGACAAACAGAGGGGTTGAATTTGACTCACACTTCACAGCTGGTCTTTATGAGACCACATAACATACCTTCATTAATCTGCATTAACTTTCAGAATCGACGACAAGTTTGTTAAAAAGGGAAGCAAATCATGACGTAAGCTAGTGAAGCTTCCGATGTGACAGCTTGGATGTTGTAGCTAAGCCAGCCAGTTAGCTGCAGCTGACGGAGTACCTAAGTCGAAATCACTATGGTGAAGTAGGAATTCTGCAGAAGTAATTCTGCCATCCCCAACTCATCACCGGAATGCGTCATGTGACATTCACATTTACCGGATCTTACGTGGAGCGAAGGTAAACAGGCGAAGCGCGAATTTAAAGAATACGAGAAAAAATGCATAGCGAGGACCATCCCTTGTACTTGGTAGTCCAGAGGCTTGAGGTCATGATAAGTGCGGAGTGAACATCCAGGACCAGAAGCAGTGATGCTATATTCGTAAGACCCTCCGCATGGATAACGTTATTGTACAATAGATGTCAAGGGTGCTCAAGATGTGGCTCGAGGACTGGAAAGATGGCATTTCAATCTAAACGGATATCAACAAGTGTGTTGGAGTGCTGGTATGCAGGTACAACATAATACCTTCTGAGCTCTGGATCAAGGCAGCGTCCTTTAAACAGACACATGACATTGAAAATTAATCAGGCACTTCCCGATTACGGGTCGGATGGCATTACGCATCTAGCTACCGACACTAGCGATCACACCCACATATGTGATATGCAAAGAGATGAATACCATTGTAATGACAATCTTCCCGGATCTGACACAAATGGGTACAATGTTGCCCCGCATAAAAGGGTTAGTAGCTCGCTTTCGCCGGTCGGAGCAACAGCACACCAGAAAAGTTCGTCCCCAGACTCATAGCTGAGATCAGCGAAACTTTCTTGTGTTTACACCTAAGCGCACGGTCACCCAAACCATCATTTCAGTAGATTTAGTGGACGACCGGTTAAGGTTTTGTAGATTTCATAATGTTTCGTTTTTGACTCAAATTCTTCGTTGTAAAAGTTTCTGAGTCAAAAGCGAACCGATGCGCATTTAACTAATATATTAACCGATCGTCCACTAAGACTTCTAAAATGATGACTTCTCTACCGGTTCCAAACGTATTCTAAAATACAGTCTCCTAAAAAGGTTACTAAATTGTAACTCCCTCAAGGATCATACGCTTTGGACTACAATTTCGTAAGTGAAACTTGGTTGCGCTCAGCAAATAGCAATGCCGAAGTCGCGATACAGGGAATTTGCCTTCTTCGGAACGATGGCAACAGCAATGGAAGTAAATATAATTTTGTACGACAGCAGTAATGTTTATTGCTACCCGGTGGAAAACCCAGAAACGCTGATTATAGACATCCTCTCTGCAGTCTGCGACCGAGATGTCTTGTGGCGGCTGTTTATCGTACCCCAATCTCCAATCCGGAGCTGAAAGCCGCCAAAGGTTAGCCATTGGAAGGGTCCTGCGACCACGATACAACCATGCTCTAATCTCAAGTGACTTCAAATTGTGCGATTTGGAAGTTTCGGTATCCACAACGAACACAAATGCCAGCCTGCAAAAGCTTATTTCAAGAATTCTGCTTTCCGCCATATCCGTTAGTTCATCCGATTCAAAGTGGGTAATACTCTTTGCGTACTTGATTTAGAGCTCACGAACAAAAAAGAGAATTCTAAGACGTGTAGCGCTAAGAACCACAGCGTGGAGTGTGTACAGTGCTAAACCCTGTTCTGATAACAAGAGTAACTATGTATTGCAAATTAATCACTGTAAGATAATCGTAGATGAGGACTAATTATGACAACAGAGCCAAGTAGCAAGGTTTTCTGCTGGCATCAAGCTTCTGTACATGTGAACCAACTCCGGAACGTGAAGCATGGTGTACCCCTACTCATCACAGCAATCGGATCTGTCAAAATAGCAGACGATGCAGCTAACATTCTATGGCTACAACATACTCCAGTATTCCGAAGCACCACTGACATGCGTCACATGCCAGTCTAGTATCCGAAACGCCAGTAATCATACACCTCACGTTTATTTCAGCGACTGTTTTGAGGAAGTTGCTATCGTTGCGCTGTCATACTCTCCCCGAACTTGATGACGTTACACTAAATCCTTGTAGGCGGCAGCTCCGAGGACAGGTGATCCATTAACCCTATTATTTCAAAGGGGTCTGAACAAACAGCAAGTACTCAACATGTGGGATTAAAGTGTACCATTACTGTAATTTGTAAGGGCAGTAGCCCTTTCGATTAGTGTTCCTAATCGTCTAGGGATTCTCCTCCCAGTGCTCTTAAAAAGGATGGAGTCGATCATAGACGAGACACTAATGGGCCATTTAAAAATATAACATTATAGCACGGAAGCGATACGGAATACGTCAACATCAGCCGTGTGCTGCCAAACTAATGAGTGCGTGTTGACCGAATCAGCGGCTAGCGGGACCGGAACCGATGTCATCTTTGCTCGCTTAGGTCACCGCATCCTTCTCAAAAAACGGCAGCATGCGAAGTTGGGAACCCTGTCTGTGGATAGATCGGAGTTTGCATACTTCCATGCGGTTTTAGGTTCGAATAATGGGCTCATTATCGAACCACGTTGAGCTAGAATTCCAGGTTTTATTATGGTCAGTGTTTACAATGTACACCGCTCGAAGTTTGAAAAAGCGCACAATGTATGGTTGGCGGCATCCGGTTTCGGATTTGCCTGTCACTGTGGCAAACCACAGGACGCCTGCGCCTACAGAGGGACCATGGATGGCTTGCGCTGCACCACCCACAGCTCCAACCACATACCCCATATCCAGTGTAAACCCGAAGGAATAAGACCGGGAGGCATGCGGATGGGAACCACGTTTCATCAACGGAGCCGGCCCACAATGTATACGGTACTAATAAAATACATACAGTTAAGTAAGGTGGAGCAAACTTCAATTGTTCAGGGTCCCGGTGTATCACCGTCAATAATAATGTAAGTAAACGAGCAAGGAGAAAGGGTATTGTCAAGTTCACAGCTCAAAGCAGATCGCCAGAAGACAAGTAAACTTACCGTATAGGAGTGGAACTTTATGCAAAGTCACTGGCCGAATCACAAAGGGGCAAAGTTATTCGCTGAACGTCAGTCACACATATACAAGGCTCTGGTCTATGATCAACGGGTCGCTTGATAATCGCTTAGTATGCGTCCACATTAGTACACTGCCATGGACACGGCGATATCAGATGTAGAGAGTGGAACAAAGATTACGGTAGAGACAAACAAATGGAGTAGTGAAGATGTAACCCACCGGACAAGTGTTGGAACTCATGGGGAACTGAACAGTTGCCAAGGCAAGCACATGATAGGGGGATAAGTGGTGGACCGTTGGACGAAGGTGAGGGTAGATGGAGCAAACTAATGGGAGAAGGAATGACATCCAGTGAACAAACATCCGGGTTATGTGAGGGCATGGACCCGGGTGTACAAGTAGCTAGCGCAACAACGATGAAAGGTCATTTGCAGGGACCGAAAGGTGCAGCACAAATGATGAACGAGGTCACCTTTTAGAGCATTTTCTCAATCACTGCGCATCCCCGCTACAGTGTTAAGATACGGCATATTCTTGATCATCTTCAACGCGGTCACGCATGTCTTATAGTCAGATTTTTGCTTTTTGACTAATGACTTCAGGGTATGGTAAGCGATTAGTAATCAGAGCGATTGCCATCTGCTGCAATGAGACGTAAACCGTGCTTTACAATGGCCGAAGTTTAACCTAACACTGTTCAAGGCGGATAAATGTAAAATTGTACATGTACGTCATAAGCCCAATAACATCTATAAGCCTGAAGAATACGTCTCAATATTGCCTGAAGGAATGCCACTTTGTGATGGAGACGTAAGACAACGTCGGGTGTTCGGAGCAATAACTAGACGTCCACGAACTCACATATTGGTCTCCTACGGAGGGCGTTCCGGTGGTTCGACCCCTCTTACTGCCTGCAAACGTTCAATGCATATGTGGGGTCCCATATGGAGTACGTGATTCTGGTGGGTACAAGAATATTCAGTAAGGGAGGTTGGTGTCGCTTGAATATACCCCTTTTTAAAACCATCTGATTACTAACGCTTTCCCCTAGGTGCGTCGGTATTTTAGGTAAGCATACGCAGCCCGTAATGCTGGTCGTCTACATCGTGACTTCAGTCCAGAAAACAGATCTCGCAGTAAATCTGGCCGTGAAGCCAATAGTACTGTAACTCAACCTAATCTACAGCTTATTTTATACTTGTAATACGAAGCAGCAGCTTCTACAAACAGTTAGACAGATACTCCCACGGAGTTGTCCGGAACAAAGCCGTATAGGTGCAGTGGGCCTATAACTCCAGTTCAGTGAGCCAACCAGTAATGGAACAATGGTTATATGCGGGTAAAATATTTAAACCTTAAAAAGTCCCGTAGGAAGGTCATGTGGAAACTATGAAATATAGATCAATTGTTAGCGAAATTGGGTTTACACCGTGAACTCACTAAGGTATACGTAGTAAAAGTTGTCAATAGAAGGTAAATCTATAGGGAATGACGGCAAATATGACGCTGGTAAGAATCCGTTCTCTTCCTGTGTACAAAAGCAGGAGGTAAAAAGTGGAAAAAATAAGTTATATGACAGCAAGTTAATTATCTTACAGTCTCTATACTAATTACAAGCGATTTCATGCAAATTTCGAAAAAGTTAGCGAGTTACAAAAATCAAAATAACTTGTTATGCATTAAAGTTCACGAGCCCATCAAGTCATTCGCTCAATGAGGGGTCACGTGCACACAGTATCAGTGACACTCTCATTGGTCATGGGACATTAAACAATGGAACTTCCTGGATGTATGCACAGGGAAAAATGTACGCGTCTATAGCGGACTGGTATGCTCCCGAGTACGTTGACAATTTGATGTTAACGGAAGACAGACAGGAATGAGAGTGTCAGTGCTAGGGGTCACCAGCAATACTCCCGACTGTGGCAGGTTAACATGGGATGACGTAATTGAACGTTCTCTATCAGCACACCATTAAGAGATCTTTAGTCGTAAAGTTACCATTGCTTCGGATTCGGACCCAGATGACAGCCGGTGTCCCTGGGGCAAAATTCTAAAGCCCTCCTAGCAGCCGAAACGTATAGAGCGCAAGATATGTGCTCGCTACAACGTGCACAGTAACAGGGGCATATTTAGTCTCCAGGATAGACTAGCCTCTGGTCAAAACAAAATACCGCATGAAGATAATAATAATAATAATAATAATAACCATAATAATAACAAGAATAAGAATAATGGGCATGTTTCACCTCAAGTGAAAAGCTGTGACAATATTTAGCACAGAACGTACACACGCAGGCGATGTCATGCTCTTGCAAGCGCAATATCACGTAATCTTCATATCCTTGTCTGCAGTTAACGCAAGGTCTTTGCCCCATATGTTTGTCTTATGCGATGATAGGAGGCAAAGTTGCAGTTTGAGTATGTTATAGACACTGAGGACTAATCACATTGCGTGATATTACGCCAATTAGACATTATCTGGGTTTCACTGAATGGATATTCGAATGAACTTCCCCACGCAAATAACGACATACTGGTGTCCAGGTGGAGGTAGCTTCCCAACTTACTGCGAAAGGATTGCACAGTCTCACAGGATATGATGGTGAATGGCAACCGATTCCACAGTGAAGCCTATATGATGAGACGAAAGTTAGACCGCAAATTTGTCCTGCATCGTGGCATAAGCAGGGTTGTGTCTTTGTTACCTAGGTCTCACGTGTAATTGTGCTTCAACGTTAACGATTAATGATGATGAATGATGGATTGTGTAACAGTCTCGTTCTCTTTTAGCCTTCGCAGCAAAAGCGGATCGAGATTTAATTGCTGGCATCGCTGCCGAAACTTTATGCTAGAGTTTTTCCAATACGTGCTTACTAAATGACCATTGAAGGCTTTCTATCGATCTGCTGTCTGGTTTCCTCATATCGCTTCAGATTAGGCTGGGATACTCCAGGATGGCATGATTTAGAATAGTTCAACTGTAGTTGTGATCGTATGCATGTTATGAGAGATGTTAGTGAAGAATTGTCTGGCTCGTGCTAGCTAGTAATCAATCTGTCCAGAGAAGTTGAAAGTACAAGAATATTTGGTTCCAACGTCACGGGTAGACCGTTGTACACAGATGCGTTCGCTGTTACCTGTGATAGATACTTCGGATGTCAACCGACCGTGACATATTGTAGGAAGGAGGAAGGCAGCGTTTGCCCAAAGGACGGTGAGACCATTAAAACGGAGGCGGACGAATAGAGAGACCGATGCAATGGGGGCAATTCGCTGGAGAAACCCAGGCTCAATAGAACGGGGCGGAAACGGGACAGGAGCGGCATCCGTGGGTGAGCCCGAGGCAGGCAAAGCAGGTGGGGAATTTGTTGGAGACGCAATAAATCGGACAAAACCGCCGGTATCGCATCTTCAAGAGACAACACCGAGGAGAGTGATACACCCACGGTCAAGCAAAGCGCACGCTATCGAACGACTCCGGGATTGTCAGAATCGGAGGCGTGGAAGCGAAGATACACGGGCGAAACGGACATAGAAGACGCGTTCCCGTTTCCCAGAAGGAGCATAGAATTGTCACGAGCGGAGGCCAGGAAGGATGGTGCAACGTGGGAAAGAAACCTGACCTATTAATATGTGCCCGTATGAGTGGTGAGGTGGTGTTTGTGTTCGCGCCGATAAAGATCGTGCTTCATTGCCGCGTTGTCTTGTCGCTACAATATGATCACACACACTATACACGTTAGCTAGAGGTAGGAACCACCTCAGCTAATGTACTGAAATACACAAAAGAAAATGGGAATAAAAATGCGGAAGGTGCAAGCCAGCTGAGCTACCGGTAATGGATAGGCATCGTTCCGGTAGGCCATCAACCGGTTACTAGGCAGCAAAAAATTAATTTCGTATGCAAAATTATAAAATGCTAAATAATGAGTTCGTGATTGAAGGGGTGGCTAAGAGGTATGGGGTGGGACAAAGAAACTCACAGCACGAACGCCACAGAGGGCGGCTCCTAGCCATATTAACAAGTGTATCCAGCCAAACGTGTTCATCGTATTTCGGACCCCAACCAGGGAGCCGAGATGCTCCAACCGAAGCCAGCTTCAAAGTGAGGGCCTACATTCCTCTCGACCAAGTCATTGTTTGGCCACCTCTCCTCTTCTTCCATCCACATCCCCGGCGCGATAACAATGCACTTCGCAGCAGTCGGTGGGCTGGCATGCGTAACACGTGGCCGAGCCATCGGAGCCTGGTGCGTGAAATAACGGTGCTGAGCGGTTCATTTCCTTTTCCTGTACCGTAAACAAAGCGTCGAATATACTCGTTGCTTACTCGGTGTTCCCACCAGATGTGAGCTAAATTGCGAAGACACCTGTGGTCGAACGTAACTAGCCTCTATATGTCCGCTGATCTAAGGGGCCAGGTTTCACAACCGTACAGTAGGGTCGAACGTACCGCTGCATTGTACACTCTGCCCTTCAGGGAGAGAGTGATGTCGCGCCGACGCCATAAGTGGCGAAGCTTAGCAAAAGCGCTTCGAGCTTTTGCTATATGGTTCAAGATCTCATTTTCAATCCCACGGGCGCTGATACAACTTCCCAGGTAGTTGAATTTTTCGACGACTTCTACTTGATCCCCACCAAAGGTCAGTGAAGAAGGCGGTCCAGGCCAGTCTTGGAGGAACGCTTTGTACTTCGATAGTGCAAATCAAAGCCCGAAGCGATTGACAGCCAGTGCTAATCTGTCCAGTGCCGCTTCACATGTTTGTGAGCTTTCACAGATTAGGGCAATATCATCAGCATTCTCCAAGTCAAGAAGTCGTTCTCCTGGGAGCAGATCCACACATTCGAAGTCGTGTCCTGTGAACGCGGTTTCCATGACTTCATCAATAGCGAAGTTAAAGAGGAAACGTGACAGCGGGCATCATTGTCTCACACCGCTGGAGATATTTAAGGACAACGACAGCTTGACGTAAGCCCTCACTCTGCCTGAGCTACGCGCAAATAATGCTCGGAGAATATTTACATATTTCTCAGATACATCTTTCCTGAGCAGTCAGTCCCAAAGTGCACGTCTATCCACCAAATCGAATGCATTTTGACGTAGAAGAACACGACAACAGTGGGGCGCCAATATGTGTGACGGTGCTCCAACAACTGACGCGGAGTGAAGATGTGGTCAATGCAGTCAAGACCTCGACGAAACCCGGCTTGCTCTTCACGAATATAGCTTTCACAAGTGCCAGTCAGTCTGTGAAGGATTACAGAGGCAAGCAATTTGTAGGCGATGGTGATCAGACTGATTCCTCTATGGTTGCCGCATTCCGATCGTGAGTCTCCCTTGGAAATTGGGACTATGATGGAGCGGCTCCTCTCGGTTGGGGCAGTTTTCTGCTCCCACACTAGCGACTCATATAAATCATCCACCAGTGCAGGTTCCCCGAATTTAAAGATGGATGAATTTAGATCTTCTGGTCCCGCCGCTTTATTTAACGTTAACAGTGCGATTTCACGTTCAGCTTCTGAGCGAGATAGCGAATCCATAGTGACAGTCTAGGGAGCAGGGCAATCAATGGTCAGCGAGAAATCTGACAATTCCGACCGATTAAATTACCTCTCAAATTGGTCATCCCAACGCCCCAAACGTTTTGACAAGTTATGGATAGGCTGTCCATTCTCGTCACATATAGTTTCACTAACACCAGGTCTTCTGCTACCCGTTTCCCGTAGCAGCCGGAATACCTTACGATGGTTCCAAAGGGCAGCGGCCATTTCCATTTCTGATGCACGATGAGACCACCCGGATTCGCGGTCTCTCTTCAGGCTAGCACGGAGCTCTTTGCCAGTTTCGTTACGTTCGCTTCCAACCGAAATATGCCGGCGAGCATCGAGAAGTTTCAAAGACTGCGAACAGACCCAATGTCCATGCTGGCGATTAGACTTACCACATGAGGATCTTCCTGCTGCTAGTAAGCACTGGTGAGTATGAGACCAGTGAGCTTCAACTGTATCTCGTGAGCGCTTACTCAAGTCGCATGACAGCGTACTTTGATAGGCATTCAGAACACTTGGCTTCGCCAGTTGGCTGGTGTTAATGCGCTCACAACGTCGTCTTGGGCGTCCGCCGAAACACATCCGCAGGTCAGCACATATGAGTGAATGGTCGGTGTCCACATCTGTGTTCCAAATCGAATGACAGTTCTGGACGCAGTCTCTCATTCGGTAACTCATCGCAGTGTGATCGATTTGAGTCCGTAGCTGGTTCGAGGCTGGTGGGCGCCAAGTCACCCTGCGGCTGGTGCTGTGTCGGAAATTACTGCTCGCAAGAAATAAGCGAGCATCTTCACACCAATGAAGTAACCGCTCACCGTTATCATTACGGGAGCCTACACCATGTTGGCCGCCCAGATGCAGTTCATCAGTGGACAACTTTCCGACTTGTGCGTTCATATCCCCAGCCAGCACAACAGCATCCGAGCTCCTTCTGTGCAGAAAGAGCCCGTTTAATTGGCGATAGAAGTCGTCTTTTACCGAATCGTCGCTAGAGTTTGTGGGTGCATAGGCAGCGATGACGAATAGACACCTGTTAGTTCCGCGCGACTCCGTAGCTTTGAACGAGCCAGCCAATCGGACCGCACACATCCGGCTACTGATTGGAATCCAATCAACCAGCTCAACTTCAGCCCAGGAACTCAGAGCAATATCAACACCGGCTTGGCCGGTGCTGGGAGCTGCATCGTCACCGGATAAGCTCAATGAGAAAGTGCTGTTGGTGTCACCTGAAGCGGATCGCAGATTGAGCACAGAGCTTGAGTCATGCCGGCGGGTCTCCGATAAGCAGCAGAAATCGATGGAGAGTGTCTTCAATGTTTGGGCAAGTGCTGCCTGTTGACAGATCTGTAGCAGTGTGCGTTCATTGAGGTATGCCAAACTGAAGGTGGATCTAGGGCTCCAAATGGAAGTCGATGAACTGGGTTTGGCCGCTTGGTTGGACATGGAATTGCCGACAGGACAGGAATGACGCTCCGCGTTCACATGTGAGTTGAGACTAGAAGGTAAAAGCCTAGCAAAACAAGGAGGGGGAGTACCAAGAATTAATGGGTTAAAATCTGGGGGGAGAAAAGTGAAGCTGGAACGGGACAGTAAGAGTGAAAAAGCGTAAGAAGCGGAATGATAAAATGGGAAGGCTTGAGCAGTAGCATCCATACCCCTATCCACCCCGCTCGATGCAGCAGATAGGGCACCGTTGATAATCATCTGCGGTGGCCAGAGCGTGAAGAATTTATTTGAAGAGAAATTCATTGTATTGCGTGGACAGGATACTGTCAGATTGCGCAGTCCTAGACAGGAGAACGATTCGAGTTCTCAACCAAAGCCTTTGGTTCAAAAAGCTGACCGCAAGGCAGCAGGTTTGGCGTTGGGCTACAAGGAGTCCGTTTTAAAGAATTAGGAGCCACCACATTCCAAACCCCAACCTGGAGGACCAGAAGTCTGAGATTGTCTGGCCTCTAACCATTGACCAATCTGGTATGATGGAGTCTGAAGGTGCAGAAACGCACCACCCAGCATAGCTCGTGGATGGCTGAGGCACACAAACCATCGCACCAATGTAGAGCGCCATTGCGATGGGCGATATATGATACTTAACTGTTGTACTTAAAAAATCCCCATCCACCTGTCGCACCAAGTCTAAAGCGAATGAATGTATTCTATAATGAGTGGTAGTATATTCGGAAGCTCAACTCCTTGGTACTTGTGGACAAATGTTGAATCGTCAACAAATACAAAACGGCACGTCAGGTTTGTTAACCGACCTGCTATCATTGACACAAAGGAGGGAAATTGATCTACTGAGTGCAAATCCTTGATTAACCCCGCTGGTGATTAAACACGGGGAAGAGCAGTAGACGATTAAGGTGACTATTTCAGCGGGACCATGCATGTATACTGTTAGCCAACCCACTAATATGTTGCGGAAGCTTGCTGATTCGTTAACTGTTGGTGAGGCACCCGAGCGAATGTTTTATGCATGTGAAAGTCAAAAATTAATATGGCATACTTTGAGTCAGTGGATTCCGGTATGTATTTCAGATAATGCAGCAAGCAGAATGTGTACGCCAGTTACCCAAGGTAACCGTTTTATGATTTGCCTGTAAGCTCCAGTGAGTTGATGATTTTCCTCACCCATTTTTATTAATATTACGTATAATCCGGCTTTTATAAGATTGTTTTGGATTGGACTGTAATTGTCCATCTCCTGGGTTGCGAAGCCTTTGTGGCAAGGACTGATGAATGAAGTTTTCCATTGCTCTGCAAATTACTTGGATCCCAGTGAAACGGTTAATATATACAAAAGGAGCAGTGGAGTAGCAGGCCCTCCCAGTTTCATGGCGGATAGGTGGATGCCATCAGCTTCCAGAATTAAGCACGGTCGAATAGAATGTGTTGCTTCGCGGATATTGTTGAGAGCAATAGCAGTTTAGTTGGAGCCTTAGTGTAATTAAAGCGTTAGTGTCAAGGTAAAGAAGAACGAGCTAAATGCTTCAGAGATGGCGCCTGGATGTCGTCCACCACTTCAATGATCAATGAAAAGCGTTTGTTGGTTCTCTGATGGAGAGGTCAGACCAACTCTTGCTTTACATGTCATTTGTAACGTTGCTTGATCTTCATGTGTTCCCCCCATCAACTGTAAGTGCTTGACTTCAGAGATGAGCCGGTGCATCTGTGGAAACTTTGTAAAATATCCTACCCACTATTAAGCGCGCGATCCGCTTGCTGGATTTCTGACTTATCGGACATTCCTCTGCTTCTATGTAAACGTCACTGCTTCGGTTTTCTTGTGCAGCAACAAGGGTTATAGCTTGCTGAGACGAATGATAGAAGGGCTCCACTGCTGTGCATACGTTGTTGGAGAGGAACAAGGCATCCCAATCGCAGGACCGGATTATTTGATGGAAGGGTTCGAAGTTAATACTACGGCTGGTGTAGTAGGAAGGAGGTACTTGTTTGGTGGCTATATTAACGACGAATGTTAAGAGTTTCATGGCCGTCCTTACCAAGGATGTTCACTGAAAAGTCTCTAAAGTACGCTGCCCACACACAATGTAAACATTACGTCTAATGTGTTCGTCAAGGTAGTTGATATAGTAACCCACTGAGTCCAACCAACTCGGACTGAATAAATGAAGTCTCTGTGTAGGGAGAAGAAGGTCTGGGAAGACCAGCGTATCTTCGGTACGTTGAAAGCACCTAAAATTATCCTTTGTTTGTGTGTCTAGTCCGACGTAACATCGAAAGCTGAGGTGATACGGACAACAATTATGTTTGTTGAATTTGGCGGATTGCGGATAGATGCAAGTACACCGAGGCTCCTGAGACGGAGAACCAGAGCTAATCAGAGATATTTGCCAGCGTTGGATGTTCAAACTGTCCAGCTGTACATATGCGATGGATTTGCATGAGGCATCCTCCACCTCTTCTTTTACAGCAATCTTTAAGGAAAAGGGGTTGAAGTGAGGGGTAATTGGATTGCGGTCTAATATATCATCGGGGTACCACGTTTCGGTAACGAGGATTGCTTGCACATCGTTTAAGTGTGCAAGCGTTCTTAGGATATACCGATTCTTAATAATCCATCTGGCGTCAATCAGTGGTAATGAGAACATACCAAAAATGGGGGAATCATCGTTCGCGTCGCTGTTATGTGAGTCATTGTAATCGAGGATTATTTGAGCAGTAAATAGGTATGGGAGCATTTGCAACCAGACCAGTGATAATAGCCGTGAGGCAGGGGTAGTGTGCCCTCCGCCATCGCCGCCATACTGTGTGAAAGGTGAGGGTTGATTTATCAAGGGTACATTGCGGTTGACTTGGCGCTGAGCTCATCTGGTCATGTGAAGAAATTGCAGAACTAACGGGTGCGTATATTTGGCATCTGCCGTGTATGTGTTTGGAGTTTAAGAGGCAGCGATTCAATTCATATATATATATATATATATATATATATATATATATATATATATATATAGTTATACATATATATATCCTGTGTTACTTACTCCAAACTAGTCGGATACCGTACAAATGCCCTTACGTGTATTTTGTGCCAAGTTAAATACCACCTTTCATGTGTTGGATCAGTTGGATCAGTTGAGCATTTTCATCGTCTTCGCGAGATCCAACACGATTTCATCCAAACTATATGTGAAAATTGCCGAAATAAGATACAGCCAGAAAGAGTAAAGCCGACGTGTAGGCCCCAGCGTTTCGTTGCGAACAGCTCCGTGTGTTTGGCCCAACAACCTAGCGCGAAGAGCCTTCACGTTTCGGCTCAGTCGTCCTCCTCTACCCGTGCAAACTCACCGACACCAAGTCCAACGGTTGTGAGAAGTCCAGTTGCACCTGGCCTAAATTGTTTACCTTTGTTGTGTCCACCGGACACTGATGTCCCAGCAGGTGAAAGTCTGAGTGCTGAAGACCAGTGGAAAGAACAGAGGACGAAATTACTTAGGAACGTTGAGCGTTTACGTTCTGTAAATCAACAGTTAGCCAAACCACTTGAGGCTGGTAGTATACTTCGCCCAGCAAAGCCAATCTCATCCTACCAGTGGCGTTATAATCTCGTGATATTTCACGCACCGGAGTCCAGTGATCCATCACCCCAAGTGCGCTACGATCACGATGTCGAGTTTTTACAGGGTCTAATTGATAGACTCCTCGATGTTGATGAGGACTCAGTAAAAGTGAGGCAGATTACCCGCCTGGGAAAACAAGGTGATCAACAAAATCGGCCTATGAGAATCACTTTTGTGGACGAAGCCAGTCCAAGACTTATCATGTCCCGCCTAAGTAGGCTGAAAGGTTTGAAGATCGATGTTCGTCCAGACCTGGACCCAGTAGACAGGGAGCGGCTCAAGTCTGCCATCACTGAGTTGAAAAGACGCGCTGGTGAGGGGGAAACAATTCTTCGTATCGTAAATTTTCGGGTGGTTTCCAACCATCCGCGAATCAGGATAAACAGGCTGCTCACACTTCAAGCACGCCCGGTGGCTCCCGCTGCGGCCTGCGAGTAGCCTTCACAAACGTTTGCAGTATTATGAATAAGCGCGATGAGCTTCGTTGTTTCGTTGCGTCTGAGCGGCCAGACGTAGTGGGACTCGCAGAGACATAGCTGCATTCAGAGTTATACACCCAAGGACTTGAACTCAACCGTTACTCGTGTTTCCGATGCGATAGACTAAAGAATGCCCACGGTGGTGTCTTACTTTATATCCGGTCTTCCCTGCGTGCGAGACTTGTGAGAACCTACCGAAATGACGATGGCCTGTGTGAGCTACTGTGGTGCTCCATCCGCCTCAGGCGCGGAGAACTGCTTGTGGGCGCAGTTTATCGCAGTCCCCTGAGTCGTTGTTTGGATTGGCTGCCCCATCTTCAAGCTCACATGAGTCGTCCACACTTTCTGCTTATGGGCGATTTTAACTGTCCTCGAATACGATGGCCTGATGTGCATTTGATGCCTGGACATAGTGAGGTTGAAGCAAAGTTCGTGGATTTGGTACTTGAAACTGGTGCATCGCAACACATATGCCAGCCAACACGCAAAACACCAAGCTCAACCCCGTCCTGTCTCGACCTGATGTTAACGAGCTACGAACAACGAGTGCGTGACGTTAGGATCCTGGAGCCCCTGGCTACGAGCGACCACTCAGTACTGATAGCTGATATGGAATTATCTTTGCCGTATTCACATCCGCTGCAACCAGCTCCCAACTTCTGGAAAACGGAGTTCGATGGTCTAGCTCGAGCCGCGAGCCAACTGGATTGGTCTCTGTCACAAGCTGCATCTGTGGAAGATTGTTGGATATTTATAAAAGAGAGATTGACGTCATTGTGTTCCCAATTTGTGCCATTGAAATGTCGAAAGGTTGGACCGATTAAGCCTCATTAGTTTGACAAGGAGTATGGAAATCTGGCTGGGATGCGGCGCAGACTGTGGGACAAATTCCTTCTCTCTGGCTCTGCCAATGATTACGAAGGGTACAAATGTCAGCGGAACCTCTGTAACAGTGCGAAAAAGAATAAACGCCGACACTTTGAAGTAAAGCTCGCATTAGCCGCGAAGACCGCCCCCAAGAGAATTTTTGCATACGTGAATCGACGCCTAAAGCCGGCAGGTGATGTGCCAGTGCTGGATGGCACGGTTAAACAGCCCCTAACCTCCAGCACTGTGCGTGCGTCCGCGTTGGCGGCGCACTTCGCTTCTGTATTTGCGAATAATCAGGTGTCTGTTCCGAGTTCGACGTGTACCGCTTTTACCGAACTCGATAATCTGCATTGCGGCGTTGAAGAGGTAGCTCAACTACTCGCAAACCTTGACGACATCAAACCTGCCGGACCTGATGGGTTTCACCCATTGGTTCTCAAGTCACTCTCAACCATCCTCTCTCCTGTCGTGACTGACCTTTTCAACAGGTCGCTGTCCGAAGGTTCATTGCCGGTTGACTGGAAATGTGCGGTGGTGAAGCCTATTCCGAAAGGCGGCGATCCTAGCAAAGTAGGCAAATACAGGCCAATTTGTCTGACGCCTATATTGGCAAAGGTTGCTGAGAAAATCGTGAAGAAGAGATTGCTGCAGTTGCTACAGTCAAACCAGGTCCTGACGCCCGCACAGCACGGTTTTATGCAAGGTCGCTCATGCATTACTAACCTGCTTGTGACGAGGCATGAGTGGTTGAAGGCAATAAACAAGGATAAGTCCGTCGACGTGATATTCATCGATTTCAGTAAAGCCTTCGACAAGGTCAGTCATGAGGTTCTCCTTCACAAACTCAGCATGTGTGGCGTCGGTGGCTCACTGCAACGGTGGATCCGCGACTTTCTAGTTAGACGAAAGTGGAGAGTACAGGTCGACGACCATCTAACTGACTGGTACCCCTCTACAAGTGGCGTGCCTCAAAGCACTGTGCTGGGGCCCACTCTGTTCCTGATCCACATCAACGATCTATCGCAGCTTCTGCGGTCGCCATGTGCCTTGTTTGCGGACGACATGAAGATTTGGAGAGAAATCGACGCTCCTGATGACTGTGGCCTACTTCAGCAAGATCTCAACCGCTTATCCAAATGGTCTGCAGAAGTTCTTCTCCCGCTCAACCCAGCCCAAGTCTGCATTTATGAGGCTGGGGAAGAATGCTAACGGCTGAACCTACATTCTTGACGGCCAAACGCTATATCTCACACCCTCCGTGAAGGACCTAAGTGTACTCTCACGCTACGATTTGAAGTCCGTGGACAACAGGAACAGGTTATATCGGAACGGACTGCGCATGCTTTGGGCGCTCAAACGTAGCTTCGGAATATGGTCTGAAGAGATTGCCACTCGCCTGTTCTCTTCTATCATTAGACCAATGCTAGAGTACGGTTCGCCCGCCTACTTTCCGATTACCTGAGGCGAGGCACAAAAGATCGAACGGGTCCAACACGTTGCTACCAGGTTCATCCTGAGTTTACGTGGCTTTGGGTATGAAGACCGGTGCGAGAAACTAGGGTTCTACACTTTATCCTACCGTCGGGTGCGAGTCAACCTCATTATGACCTACCGAATTCTACATCTTGGTGAGTTCCCCATGCCAAGGTCAATGCTGCACTTACGAGAGCCATGCAGCACACGCGGACACAGATACAAACTTGTCGTGCCGGATATGAAATGTGTTCCCCACCCACTGTGCTTCGAACGGAGGGTGGTAAACATTTGGAACAGTTTGCCCGAACATGTGATTGAGGCAACGTCTGTTCAAAACGTTCAAAACGTTGTTAGATTTGTATTTTGCCTCTATTCGATACAGAGAACGACTGCACACTTACGATGACATATCACATTTGTGAATCCTGAAATATCGTAAGTCGAATATTTTAAATATTATATGAGAACGACGATGATATCCACGGTTGACAACTTTTATAACGTTTTTCGCCATATTTCGAAAGAGTTGTACAGAGTCCATTTCTACTTGCTCTATAACACAGTATTCAGTATTCAGTATATAATAAAATTTATATCGCATTATCTCCTGGCACAACTCAATAATGTCAGCCACATGAGCGAGTTACAGCATTTTATCTTATAATATCACTGTAACAGTCTACATGAAGTGTGAAACCGAAGAAATATTAACAGTACTCAGATAAGCCTGGTGATCATGTACCCCACTTGCCTGCACATTTTCGTTGCATTCCGGAGGAGCTGAAGCGAAGATGAAGAAAAGGAACTTCTTACGATCACATGGTTAGCACCGCAGTTGTCGCGTACTCCTTCAGTTCAAGGACGCTGTGACTACGACGGAATTTTTTAGAAGTTGTGAAGTATGGCAAAAGTACTACCGTCCAAGCACTGTGCGTTGTGATAAATCAAACGCCCGTTCAAAGTGAAGTCTGGCGGAGCCGAGCCTAGTTGCCCCTTAATGGAATACAAATAGCAACGTATGAATTGGACACAGGTACTCCAGACCGGTGATCCACATCAGTCTGGAAGTCACAAGCAGCTCACAAAATGGGACCATATAAATGATTCTGAATGCAGATGGATCCTCTCTATTATATCCAGTGACTTAACTGCTAGCCACAAGGCTTCGTCAATCGCATCACTCGACAACGAAACACATCACTTTGGTACAAAATCTGACGTTTTGTTAAATGCCACATCATCGCCGAAGGCAGGGCCAATAAATAGTGGCAGCACACGACGTTTACTGGGGTAATTCAGGTAAATACGGAAACCATACAAACGCTGTCCTCACATTTACCAACGTCCTTGCAATTTGTTGTGGATAATTTACAGCCGGATCCGCGCACGCAAACTCTGACATGGATAACTAATAAAAACAGCCAAGCAAGCAGCCAATTTTGCACGCAGTGAGGTACGTTGCTGCCGACGTTCAAACTACGCGGATACATATTGTCATCAGAAAGCAGCGAGATTCTGCAGCCTTGTTGGAAGATGATATTGGCTCCACAACGCATGCTTAGAATGCAATTCCAGTGCCTGCAACAGCACAGTACGCGGGCAGCGCCTATAGTGAAGCGCAAGTGTCTGTCATGTCCAAGGTGGATTCAAACAGCAACTTCTTAACTTGGTGTCAAAACACACGTTCAGGAGGGTACTATGTTGCGATTGACGAAACCGATAATAGAATCTTCTGTCATTTTAGTCTCCTTTAAATGGCCTTGTTATGAATACGTTTTGCTTAGGGATATCGGGCAATTGTTTGTTCTCGGTTTTCGCGTTCCCGTTTAAGTGCTTTGCTAAGAACTTCTCCGGACGTGCATTTTCGCGTATTGTAGAGCACAGACGCGTTGCAGCTCACATGTAATCGCTTCCTCTGAGCATAGCTGGGCTAGCTATCACAAAGATGGTATGAACCGGAGCACGTTTGTAATTCACAGGACACTAAATGTCAAATAGGGTAGTGTACCACTTAGGTTTCTTTTAGGCGGACGTCTAATATTGGAAGGCGTTGCATGCTTCGTTGTCAACTGTAAATTCCATTGCTGGGAAACAGTTGCGCAGCACCGACAGCAGTTGTTCTGCTTTCTTGACAGTGTGTACAACGAGAAATGTGTCATACATGTAGCGGCTATATAGATGCGCGTGGTGTATCTTACATCCTGCTGATCTCCGTATGCAATCTATCCAATCCGCTAAGCGCATGTAAACGGTTGACATAAATACGGGGAATATCTGAATTCAGACAATCCTGTCGAAACGTCGTTCTCTCTTGCTCTTTTGACACTGGCAGTTGTTCGTTGTGTGGTTCAGCCTACGGTGCTCGAAATACTAACAGTCTTAGTCCAGACTGGCAATCACTCTCTCCGCTTTCAACGGACCGAGGCGATAGGCAACAGGAGAGGTCGGCACGGAATGACAAATAAGATGCATTTTGTAATGTCGAAAGTGAGCAATGTAAAACAAGCGTGATCTCGGAACGATTTGACAGAGAAAAATACATGGCAAGCAGCGCTACAGAATATCCAAAGATTAGATGACCGAAATTTTATTGATGTAGTATTAAAAGGAGAAATCAACATTCCATGATATTTAAACTCAGTAAGAATACCGGGATTAATCTATCTAAGAATCTGGTACCATGCATCTTGTTTGGTGAAAGAGCTCCAAATTTTAAATCTTTTGCACATGGTTGTGGTTGAACTTAGGATTGTGCAATCACGGCTGACGTTGTCTGTGCAGTCTCCGAAATTGTGGCAGAACCACCGTCCTGGATATGTGTCTGCCAGTTTCGTAGAAGAGTGAAATCATTGTGTCCGATTCAGAACTACTTCGGTCAGCCTCCGCCTACTATCCTATGCTTCATAACCTAGCCTGGATCACATAGTAGAGTAACTGCGGATGGCACCAATTGTGGACGAAATCCTTTTCATTGCACTCAAAGGACAACATGGGACCTCGTCGCTGTCACCGAAACGTGGTTGCACTGTGAGATAACGGATGCTGAGATTGCACTAACGGGCATGTCCGTTGTCCGGAAGGATCGAACCAGCAAAGGTGGTGGGGTAGCCCAGTATTTTCGTAACAACATGCAATGCGAACGCATAAACGATTCGGAAACCGAGGTATCTGACGCCATTTGGTGTAATTTCCGGCTGAATGGGAACGATCTTGGCCTACTGGTTGTTGTCTACCGCCCACCATCGTCTACTCCTGAGATGGACTGCAATTTGGTGGCTGCGTTGAGGCAAGTGATAAAGAGGAAGTACAGTCACATTCTAATCACCGGTGACTTCAACTTACAGGCCCTCGAATCCCATGCCACACCAGGAGAGCAATTCAAAGCAGAGTTGCAAGATCTGGTTTCAGACTACCCTATTTATGGCCACGTCACTACGCCCACCAGATTCAGGGGAACTGATAGTCCATCCATTTTGGACCGAATATTCACCAATGAAGAACTGATGGTCGAGAGAGTGATAACAGATGCCCCTTTGGGTCGCAGTGATCATGCGACGCTATGGTTTCATTACATGTGCTATGCGGATTATCCAATAGAGCATACCGAGGAATATCGTGTCGTAACCAACTACGAAGACCTGTCCGACCTAATTGATGCAGCAAGCTGGTCGTTCTTAACTGAATTAACTCCTGAGGTGGCCTGCGGTGAATTCGTCAACATTCTTACCAAGCTCGTGGCAAGGAAATCTGAAGCCAAACTCTAGCGACCTAAAAGGATGAAGCCTTTCGTAAGGAGCAGGGCACAAAAGTGCATGGCATTAAGGGACTTGGCACGGCAAACATACATAGCCACTCCGAACAACCATACCTGGGAGGTCTACACAATACAAAGGAACCACTGTGTCAAACTCGTCCGGGAGGATAAACTTAAGAACCAACAAGGTTTGGTGGAAAAGTTTTGTTCCAATCCCAAACTGCTATACAGACACGTAAACAATTTGCGCCGTGTTAAGCGCGGTATTCCTGCTCTGCACACAGCATGCGGGTTAGCCCAAACCGCACAAGAGGCGGCCAACGTCCTTGGACAACAATTTGGCCCTACCTTCCAAAGCGCGCAATCACCGTTCATCCTGCCTAAGCAGATAACGCCGCCATCAGGGCTTAATCACATATCGTGCACTTCCGCAGCTGTACTGAAGAGGCTGATGTCTGCGCGAGTTCAGCTCCCCGGGTGCGGACGGCTTTCGACCGAAGGCGTTGAAAGTTGCTGCCATGAGTTTGGCAGGACCATTAGCAATTTGCTTTCAACGATGTCTGAACGAGATGCACGTCCCCACGATGTGGAAGTACGGAATCATCACGCCTATCTACAAAAGTGGTAGCCGTGCTGAACCAGCAAACTATCGCCCGATAACACTACTGCTTGTGATCTCCAAGGTTATGGAGTCCATTATAGCTGAAGCTTTGATGGGGTACCTGGAGAACAGCAAAATTCTCGTTCCGCAATAGTATGGATTTCGCCGAAATCACTCCTGTACAACTAATGTCTTGATTGCTCGTGCAAGCTGGACGGAATCCGTGGACGCTGGTGTAGGAGTTGACGCAGCCTACTTGGATTTCTCAAAGGCATTCGACCGCATAGACCATCGCATTCTCCTCCACAAACTCCAGAAATACGGAATCGGTGATCTTGTTCTGGGCTGAATAGGAGACTTTCTCGTTCAACGTCACCTGAATGTGAGGGTTCGAAGCAACCTATCAGAATCCATCGAAGTTCAATGCGGCGTACCTCAGGTCTCGGTACTTGGACCCCGCCTGTTCCTGGTCTTCATAAATGACCTCGCGAGTGTGCTATCTACTAACTGTTTGCTATTCGCTGATGACCTAAAGGTATGGCGCACTATAGCTGCGGTGGAGGATCACACATTCTTACAGGAGGACCTGGACAAAGCGTACACATGGTCCATCGAGAAAATGCTGCATTTCAACGTCACCAAGTGCAAAGTTCTCAGTATACGGCACAAGAGTATGTACAAATACCGCCTAGGACCACCAATTCTACAGCGGGCTTCTCACGAGTACGATCTCGGTGTGATAGTTCGAGATGACCTCGGTTGTTTGAGGCAGACTGAAAAGGCAGCTAAGAAAGCGAACCAGTACCTCGGCCTTCATCGTAGAGCCTTCGGGAAGTTTGACCATTCAGTCTTCGCAAAAATGCTTAGTGAGTACGTGAGGCCGCACGCGGAGTACGCTATTCAAGCGTGGCAACCCTGGCTCAAGCACCATTTCACCGCGCTCGATACTGCACAACGTAGGGCAACGAAAAGCGTCAGAGGTTTGACGAGCCTCCCATACCCACTCAGGCTGAAGACCCTCAAAATATACAGTGGACGTTATCAGCGTCTAAGGGGCGATCTCATAATGGTGTACCTAATCCTGAGAGACCCCAACCACCCATGCCATTCCATTCTAATACTCAGTCAAAACACCCCGCTAAGAGGGCACCAGATTAAGCTGATCACGCAGTACAGTCGTCTGGAATGTCAGCGAAACTATTTCTCCCTTCGAGTGGCACAGCCTTGGAACGCCCTCCCGGAACATGTAATTAATGCACCCACCCTATCCCTTTTCCGAAAAGACCTTGACGATACCCTGTCACATTTACACTACGTGTTACAGCTCATGACCACCAGATGCTGGCACTAATGCACAACAGACAGGGGATAGTGCCATAACCCTACTCGAGAATGAGTCATAACAAACTCTTTACACGAAATTTGATAAACGCTACTACTACAGAAACTGGATTACTGTATCCTGGCGACCCAAGATTGTTGCACACGAGTAAGCGTTGTCCTTGCTACCATTTTTATTTTTCTCCCGCGTATGATGTGAAAAATAACCACTCCCCTGTTGCTTTGTGTGAGTACATTCTCATTTCAAACTCCCTCTATACGACAGTGCAGTTACATCTGTAAGCGCCCAAACTGAGGACTCCAATATCCCATCGCTATATTTTTTATCACGCTATACACCCCACGGGACATGTCAAGCACCTGCTTCTTTTACCCGTTATAAATCATTGTTCATAGGCCGGTAGCTACGGCCGAAAGCTTGAAGGCTGCAACCGTCTAAACCAGGCTTGACTGTGTTCCCCAAGTAAGCCAACATGGTACAAAGGTGCCCACTAACGCACGTGATGTGGCACAGACGGGCTGTTCTGTGTCGGAGGCTTGAGAACCAGACACTCAATCTCATCTCGCAGCGACAGCGAGTAAATGAAGGGCTTGTCCGGAACTCAGGCCAGATAATTACCATGACTGAGCTGCGGCAATTGACTACATCGTTAGCGGAGTACCCATGCAATATGTAATGTCTCTGAGTGCTGCGATTTTCTGAGTGTTACTAAGTACCTGTTCGTACCAAATACATCAACTGACTCCAGAGAATTTGACGTCCAACTGCTGTGTGTGTGTGTGTGCATTCGTTGCCTATTTTGATTTCTACATTCTGTACTCTTGTTGCCTGTGAATTCCTCAATAACGGTGCTTGCCTCCAGTCCTTGGTATTCTACCACTTACGGATGCTCCTTAGCTAAGTGCTGTTAGTGGGATACACTAAGTATGCTGCATAAATTTAATATTAGGGGTAGTTAGCCGGTAGGTGATCAAAATGTTATGTCCTTAAACATCATGTCAACTAACACAGTGAGTAAGGCCTATCGTTGCCTTGGGTCCAACTGGCCATATCACAGAAATGACGGGGGAACATTCGCATCCCCGATGAGATGGCATTGTTTGGATACAATGTGCCATATATGCGGTACGGGAATAGCGGCGCATTCGTTCCATGAGGATATACATGCATGTCTATGCAGCATTTGCCGTGTGACTTGAAAACAAGCCACATGCATGAAAAGCAACAAGATTACTCCAGCTAGCACATGATAGAAAAGCAACAGGTTTGTCAGTGCCCCCATAGCGCTCACGATATGATCGCGCCGTATCAACTTCGCAAGCAAGGTGGCGGATTGCGTGCATGCCCAGTGGAAAATCGCATTTCTGATGAACACCTAACGTTTTCAGGTGTGCCCAAACCGCCTCAGCTACTGCAGTAACCTAACAAGGCGAATAATTCGATGAACGAACGATTAGTGCAGCGCTGTGATATTTCGGCATTGCATTTATTGGTCTGTCATACTTCCTTCACAAGTGCCAATTCCGTGAATGCCTGTTATAGCTTTTAACGGTACTTACTGTTATCAGAACTGATTATAATTACAATGTATATTTTCTAATGGTTCCGACAAAAGGAGCCTATGATTTGACGGACCATATTAATTTTCAATAGACCTAGGCATGCGAGACTGTCTTTTTTCTGGGTTTTTACAGGTTACCGTTAGGCTTTTTTGTGAATATTTTTATGTGGTACTTTTGTCGCCGTATGTTACCAGTTCGCCGGCATTCTCTTTTGGTTGTTTTTGTTGCAGCTTGGTGGTGCCATGTTGGCGGCGGTTTGATGTTATGTAACGGTTAGATTCACCATTCAGACTCAGATGCGTTATACACAATCTTACTTATTAGGCTGTAGTAATACAGTTGATGCTATTTGCGTCTAGATTTAGAGTTGCGAAAATAACTAAAAGCACATAGTAAGGTAACTCCAGGATCTCATAAACTCATGTTTCTTTATCCGAATAGTTTAGACTGTTTTCACATCGTAGGGATTTAAGGCAAAGCGTAATGTCTAAGCATTACTTGGTCTAGTTATGGTTTCAAACTAATCAAGTTGTGTGTTTGGGCTGTCATATGCTTGAGTTGCTGGGTGAGCTCAGTTGCATTCCTTTCAGCCTTCACTTGTAGGTGGACAGTTAAGGCGTAGTTGCTTTTAAACTGAAATGGTTATGTTGAAATGAGAGATGTAAACAGTTAAGTAGACGAAGAAATAAACGCCTATTCCCTGTAAAATCAGGATTTCTTCAGTGTATCATAGTCTTGTATATGCCAAAGACTGGGTGGTTAGAAAAGTGTGCAATAGCTGACCGATTTTCGCGTAGAGATAGAGAGGAAGACACCACAACTTAGATCGAGGCTAGGGTCTATGGAGTAAGTTAATGGAACATATCGATAATACAGTAAGAAGGTAGAGATAAAACAACTGAGAACCAGGAGCACAACAGATTCAAATCAAAATGAAGAAGGGTAAGAAAGTACAAGTAAAGTAATACGATCATCCGTGGAACGATCTTCCGGCGAAGTGCTTCCATGCGGGGTAGTCCATCGAGAATATTCACCCGCACCTCCACGCCCCCTCTGGTCATGTATCGGTGTGGTTTAAAAGCACGCTGGCCGCTACCGATTTTTTCATCTTTTAGGTACTCTTTTTGTTTGGTAAGCCAGTTACTCAAGCCAATCATCCCTTTCGTCGTTCGCAGTTTTTTGAGTGCATGATGATCTGCATTACCGTTTGGCGTCATATGCCATTAGGTGTGAGTTCAGCAGTTCAGATTGCACTGTATTTTAATGTTTGCACACATTGTCTATTCAGCAATGGGTCTTTTGGCTGGGGTATACATGTTGCTTAGACGCTTCAAACCATCACCTCAGGAGATCGGCCCACTCGTGACCAACAGAATAACAGGAGAATAAGTTGAAATAGTTAGATTAGGAGATAGAAATATGAACGAAATAAGTAGCCAATCAGCATGTCTCGCGACATTATGGGACGCCATATGGTTGGGTGTGATAAAAGGTTGCAGAATTTTAGAATAACAGGTGGCGTTGTTAATGAGTTGGTTTCTGTTTTCAGTACGCACTGGGTGCTGCAACTTATCCGGATGCTATAGTACAGTGGAATAGTTACAGTATACGAAGGAGAGATAAAGCAAGACATACACTTTTGTTGTTTCTCCACCTACAAGTAGGACTTCAAGGGTGGCATTTTCCAGCATAAACTTACGGTATGTTGTAGTGGGGTGGATCTGCATTATAAATCATATATTTTTTGGACCCAATGAAAGTAACACATCCGTAGACATTTGAAAACCGAATGTTGTCATTATGTTCTGCATGTTGATGAAAGCTCCCAAGTTCCTCTTAAATTTGGTTAGGTTCCCACTTGCCCGTACTTCCAATGGTAGTTTGTTCCAAATGCGTATACCTTACCAGGAAGAAGCTGGAGCGGATCTATCAATTCCCCACTTTACGGGTAGTGAGGAACCCCCCTTCTCTTGTGGGATAGGTTGAGGAATATTGCAAATTAAGATCTATAACGGTAGTGTACACCAGGCAATATTTAATGTTGTAAAAAGAACTAGATTATTTCTCATGCGGCGCAGCCATATGGGGTCTAGTTTAAGGCGACGACAGCGGTCTTCATGTTTCAGAGTGCTGGACCGGGCAATAAGGAGTTTCGTGAAAGAACGCTGAGTGTTTTCTAAAGCTATTCGATCCGTTCTACGCAGGTGCCTATGGATAACTGTGCAGTACTCCAGCATTGGTCTCACGATTATCTTTAACATTTCCAGTCTCACTTCGGATAGAACAAAGGATTTAGTGATATAGGCTTTCAATTGCCTGGTCTTTGCTATCTGATCTGAGACATGTTCGGAAGGTTTAGCGATACGAAATATATTACTCCAAGGTCCCCAACTGAAGAGGATTTGGGGATGTTTGTACCTGCTAGGGTGATAGAGCCATCCGGTATGCAGCGTCCATACCCAGGCACTTACAATTTTTCAGCGGAGAATTTCATGGACCAATTTTTAATCTAAGAGTCCAGCGCAGAAAAGTCCTCATGTATGTTCATAAACGCCGACTCAAGGCTATCAGGTGGAAATGAGTAGACGAGTTAAATATCGTCCGCAAAGAGGTATGATCGTCCAGATTCGCTGGAATCACATATGCTATTTATGTACACTAGGAAGAGTAGTGGCCCAGGTACACTGCCTTGGACAACTCCGCTTGTAACTTTCGCGAGGAGGAGAGTTGCTGACCTATTTTAATACACTGTGTTCGATCTTCTAGGTAGGATTTAAACCGGCTTAGAAATGGGTTGCTGTCTGCGTAAGAGTGCAGGACGGACAGCAAAGGTTTATGTGGCACACCATCGAAGGTCTTGTGGCTGTCCAGTAGAACGACACTAACTGCCATGCCACTGTCAGCAACCGATGTTATGCCGTCGAATAATCGTGTCTGACAGATTATACGAGCTCGCTTCGTTAGAAAGCCGAGTTGTGGGTTGTATATCAGGTTCAATTTTGTTAAAAATTGAACAAGACTATTTTTGACAATTCCGTCCAGTGTATATGTGGCTGCTGCGGTATGATTAATACGGCGACAACACTTCCTCGCAGATGAAGAGCCAACTTTGTGTTTTGGTGCGGTTATCGAGAATTACCACTGATAAGGGAAATATCCACTGTTTAAGGATAAGGTGAAGAGGTTTAACATCATCAGAGGAATGTTTTTGCCTCCAAACTTGATGATAGCTGGAGCAATACCATCGGGTCCTGGCAGCAATGAGGGTTTTCCGGAGAGTATACTCCTTTGAACATCACTCAGGCTCACGGGAATACTCGAGAGATCTTAATCTGTTTTCCATTTTAGAAGAAGTTAGGACATACTGTTATCTGTATTGAATAGAATTGCATAAAGAGCTTCAGTGCTTCACACAATTAGGTAACGCCATTAGTTGTTGATTCATCTTGTAATGTCGACTTGGGATTTGATGGTTCTGCTTTGCATTCCTCCTGTTGAGAAGTTTCACCAAGGTTCGTATATTATGCGGATATTTTAGCGCTTTGTTTTCTTTGGTGATTTCCGCTTGCAGTGCCTGAAGTTTTAGTTTCAGTAGAGTCTCATGGATTTGCATTAATGTTGTAAAATTATTGATTTTGCGATATTGGGACTCTAGTTTCTTCAAGTTGATGGTAATTTTGAAGCATGACTTGCGTTGGCTACTACCGTTATGGGAGTGGTTCCGCTGTGTGGATGTTACTAGATCGGTACAAGTGAGAACATTGTTTATAAACTCGTTCGTGGCTAAGGTTGCATCCTGCGTTAAGAGGGATTTGTCCCAACTCAGGGTACTCTGGAGATTGTCAAATATGATTTAGTTAATGAGATGGATGCAACGAGTAGGCTTGTCAGTCACTCGCAGTTTGTCTACTATTTTAATATTCATGCTGCAGAGCACAGTATTGTGGTCATGGCCCATTAGTTGGCTGTTAATAGTGACCAGAACTGACGGAATGTCCATGGTAAATATCAGATCTAATGTGTTGGCACTACTTGTGGGTTGATTAACTTGTTGCGTCCAACCATTCATCTGAATGTAATGGATTATTCCCATGAGGCTCTATGACAATTTAAGTGTGGGCGTGTTCCAGTCAGTATGCGATAAGTTAAAATCTCCACCTACAAACTTATGTTTGTAAGAAATATTTGAGGCACCGTTGATAGCATCAACTAGTTGTACAGTACAGTGATTGGTAGCGATACGGGATCTGTAGACGCAACCCAGTATAAGGTCACTACAAGGGATGGCTAACCAAAAAGAAATATTCTGGATCATTGAAGGTCAGAAGATCAACAGGCATCACTGTGATATCATTTCGAATGCAAGTAGCTCATGCCACTCCTCGATTGCTCAGACGATCTTTTCGGAACAGGTGGTACCAAATAACTTGAAGCTATGAGTCACTTATGTCTGAGTTGCACCACGTTTCAGTAATGAAAACTAAATGGGGTGTTTTAAGACAAACGAAAATTTTAAGAAGATGCAAAATAGGTAGTAGTGAACGAAAGTTTCTAATAGCGGAATCTAAGGAATATACGCAAGGAAGTGCTGCAGGAGGGTTAACAGAGACTGTTTGCTAGTTTTGTTATTGGAAGTGTGCCACAATGAGACATTTGTGCTTTGGAGATCGCTAGGTTTTACTGATTCCAACGTAGATGTTCGAATACAGAGATCATCTGTTGATTCCTGTGACCTAATGGTGGAAATCCCAGTGGTGGAGGTTAACGTTGGGGGATATGGTGTCCTAAGAAAGGATTTTGAGAGATTTCCGTGGTAGCGAATGGCGGCGAGGCATAGACTAGTTGTCCCATTAAGAAGCATATGGATTACATATGACATCCATCGTATCACTTGTTGATTGCGTCACCACCCGGAGGAACAATATGCTAACGCGGCGATAACACTTTGCGCTCATTGACAGATCAGGTCATTAACCAACTGTTGTAACCCTGCTTTCTGTCCAATCTCTGCCACGCGAACTCATCCGGGGACAAATCAGAACAGTGAGCATGCTGGACCGAAGTATATTAGGAACAGAACATGATTCAGTTTATAAGTCTCATGCTCTAACTTCGGCGGTCTGTCACGAGTGAATCGCATCTCTTGTCTGGACTTGTTCTACCTTGGTGTGGACCTTGACTCTCTGGCTATAGGTAGGATGACTTCCGCATCATTGCAACCATGCGATGCTGTCGATTTGATTTCATCAGCTTCTGGTGTGAATCATCCCTGATACCGTCCATTGGGTAGCAATCCGTGCCATCTACACAGGCTTCTCGGAATTGTGTGACGTCCTTAGGCTGAGGCCTGCTAGAGTGCACCATGGTGGTCATCGGTCTCGCCTCCATGACAACAACCTATCCCGGGGCCTCATGCTTGACCCAGTTGGTGGCAATAAATGGGACGGCGACTACAGAGTTAGACATTTGGTATTTGGACGTTCACCGCGCACACGCAGAATGCGGCGACGAGATCATTACGTGTACTCATCTCCGGAAGTGAGGGAAAGAATACTGAAGGGGTATGAGGAAGGGGAGGATGGAAAAACCATCGCTTCCTTGCTACAGATGAACGTGAACACGTGCCGCAGTTGGACACGAATGTTGGAATTAGCGGAGCCGAAGGTGCAACACGGGTGCACGTCGCCGGTCTCTGACAGAAAGCCGTATGAATGATCTCGTTGAATGGATGTCGGAAGATCCCACAGTTACCCTATCCACTCTGCCTCAGAGGCTGAAAGTAGAACACGACGTGGAGGTGAGCGGTACCGAGGTGTCCAGTTATCTGGACGAGCGACTTATAACCCTGAAGAACTTGCATATAATCCCGGAATCGATGAACACATTGGAGAACAAGAAGCGACGCCATTTATTCCTCTTGACACTGCTACAATTACAAGCGGAAGGAAGAGAACCGGTTTGGATAGATGAGATAAATGTCAACCTCTTTTGCGCTCGTATGAGAGGTCACTCAAGGCGTGGGAGTCGTGCACCGCGTACCGTGGTGAACAGTCGCGACGAGAATGTGCACGTGGTTGGCGCTATGACGTGAAAAGCACTGGTAGATTTTGCGACTTTGTGTGGCAGCTCCAACAAACGACGGTGCGCGCAGTAGGTTCAAGAAAGTTTGAATGCCCGGGGATCGCATTTCACAGATCGGTGCATCCCGATTTGTGACAATGCGCCGTGCCACACGGACCTGGAGAGCTTCTTTCAGGAGCAAAGGTTTTGAACAGGAAGGCTGCTACGAATAGCGTCATGGTTTTCGTCGCTGAACTCTATTGAAGGCGTATGGAGTGTTATCAAGGCTTAGGTGAAGGGGGCAATGAGGCTCAGGTTTGACGTACTGCTGAGAGGGGATCCGGAATGCGTTCCGTGCAACAGCGAGTGGCGTACAAACTTTCTGGAAGACGTGGTAACTGAAGCGTGCGGATGCGTTACGTCGCATCAGTGCGACCAGATGGTGCCACACGTATCCAGGAATTACGGATGCGTAATTCATTTGGTTGAATTATAGAATTCGGTCCTTTGAATGAAACATTTTTCTTTAAAATAGTTGGCATATTTGTGCGAAGGATACGAGGGGTTCTGGTGCATGAAATGCTCTGCATGGCGGATACACAGTATTATGGGTCCTTAAATAGTCGCAGATATTTGGTGCTGCTGTCGCCACTGTCGGTGTTGGAAGAGCAGGTGATTGGTTCTGTTGATTGTGGCAGAGTGGAGGAATAAACTGGGATATATAAAATGCTTGTTAAGTCGGTGGAAGGCCAGCAGGGGGCCTTACGTCTGTGGACGTTGGGTACGTATTATTTGTACAGCGGCCCAGAGGCGATATAAGGCGATAATCCAATACTACACACAAGACACCGTGACAGGAGACAGGAGACTGTCAGTCGCTTGCAGCATTCGACTATCGGTGCATGGTTGCGGCGCAGTGGGAAAACCGTGGTAAATGGCGTGTACTCAAGATATCCGCGCGCCCGCGGATGGTCGGTGGGTGATCACGACTTAAAAGAACTGGATCTTGCGTGCTAAGCCTCGAGTTCAAGCAATGGAAAGTAGGTTCAAAGCTATAATAGGCATTCACGGAATTGGCACTTGTGAAGGAAGTATGACAGACCACTAAATGCAATGCCGACATATCACAGCAATGCGGTAATCGTTCGTTCACCGAATTATTCGCCTTGTTAGGTTACTGCAGTAGCTAAGGCGGTTTGTGCACACCTGAAAAAGTTAGGTGTTCATCAGAAATGCGATTTTCCACTGGGCATGCACGCAATCCGCCACCTTGCTTGCGAAGTTGATACGGCGCGATCATATCATGAGCGCTATGGGGGCACTGACAAACCTGTTGCTTTGCTATCATGTGCTAGCTGGAGTAATCTTGTTGCTTTTCATGCATGTGGCTTGTTTTCAAGTTACACGGCAAATGCTGCATAGACATGCATGTATATCCTCATGGAACGAATGCGCCGCTATTCCCGTACCGCATATATGTCACATTGTATCCAAACAATGCCATCTCATCGGGGATGCGAATGTTTCCCCGTCATTTCTGTGATATGGCCAGTTGGACGCAAGGCAACGATGGGCCTTACTCACTGTGTTAGTTGACATGGTGTTTAAGGGCAACATATTTTGATCACCTACCGGCTACCTACCTCTAATATTAACATTATGCAGCATACTTAGTGTATCCCACTAACAGCACTTAGCTAAGGAGCATCCGTAAGTGGTAGAAGACCAAGAACTGTATGCAAGCACCGTTATTGAGGAATTCACAGGCAACAAGAGAACAGAATGTAGAAATCAAAATAGGCAACGAATGCACACACACACAGCAGTTGGACGTCAAAGTCTCTGGAATCAGTTGATGTATTTGGTACGAACAGGTACTTAGTAACACAGAAAATCGCAGCACTCAGAGACATGACATATTGCATGGGTACTCCGCTAACGATGTAGTCAATTGCCGCATCTCACTCATGGTAATCATCTGGCCTGTGTTCCGGACAAGCCCTTCATTTACTCGCTGTCGCTGCGAGATGAGATTGAGTGTCTGGTTCTCAAGCCTCCGACACAGAACAGCCCGTCTGTGCCACATCACGTGCGTTAGTGGGCACTTTTGTACCATGTTGGCTTACTTGGGGAACACAGTCAAGCCTGGTTTAGGCGGTTGCAGCCTTCAAACTTTCGTCCGTTGCTATCTGCCTATGTTGTCCTTTAAATGCAGTGAAACAGATTTCGTCCACAATTGGTGTCATCCGCAATTATTCTACTATGTGATCCGGGCTAAGTTATGAAGCATAAGGTAGTAGGCGGAGGCTGACCGAAGTAGTTCTGCATCGGACACAATGATTTCACTCTTCCACGAAACTGGCAGACACATATCCAGGACGGTGGTTCTGCCACAATTTCGGAGACTGCGCAGACAACGTCAGCCGTGATTGCACAATCCTTACTTCAACCACAACCATGTGCAAAAGATTTAAAATTTGGAGCTCTTTCACCAAACAAAATGCATGGTACCAGATTCTTAGATAGATTAATCCCGGTATTCTTACTGAGTTTAAATATCATGGAATGTTGATTTCTCCTTTTAATACTACATCAATAAAATTTCGGTCATCTAATCTTTGGATATTCTGTAGCGCTGCTTGCCATGTATTTTTTCTCTGTCAAATCGTTCCGAGATCACGCTTGTTTCGCTTTGTGCACTTTCGACATTACAAAATGCATCCTATTTGTCATTCCGTGCCGACCTCTCCTGTTGCCTATCGTCTCGGTCCGTTGAAAGCGGAGAGAGTAATGGCCAGTCTGGACTAAGACTGTTAGTATTTCGAGCACCGTAGGCTGAACCACACAACGAACAACTGCCAGTGTCAAAAGAGCAAGAGAGAACGAGGTTTCGACAGGATTGTCTGAATTCAGATATTCCCCGTATTTATGTCAACCGTTTACATGCGCTTAGCGGATTGGATAGATTGCATACGGAGATCATCAGGATGTAAGATACACCACGCACATTTATATAGCCTCTACATATATGACACATTTCTCGTTGTACACACTGTCAAGAAAGCAGAACAACTGCTGTCGGTGCTGCGCAACTGTTTCCCAGCAATGGAATTTACAGTTGACAACGAAGCATGCAACACCTTCCAATATTAGACGTCCGCCTAAAAGAAACCTAAGTGGTACACTACCCTATTTGACATTTAGTGTCCTGTGAATTACAAACGAGCTCCGGTTCATACCATCTTTGTGATAGCTAGCCCAGCTATGCTCAGAGGAAGCGATTACATGTGAGCTGCAACACGTCTGTGCTCTACAATACGCGAAAATGCACGTTCGGTGAAGTTCTTAGCAAAGCACTTAAACGGGAACGCGAAAACCGAGAACAAACAATTGCCCGATATCCCTAAGCAAAACGTATTCATAACAAGGCCATTTAAAGGAGACTAAAATGACAGAAGATTCTAATGTCGGCTTCGTCAATCGACAACATAGTACCCTCCTGAACGTGTGTTTTGACACCAAGTTAAGAAGTTGCTGTTTGAATCCACCTTGGACATGACAGACACTTGCGCTTCACTATAGGCGCTGCCCGCGTACTGTGCTGTTGCAAGCACTGGAAATGCATTCTAAGCATGCGTTGTGGAGCCACTATCATCTTCCAACAAGGCTGCAGAATCTCGCTGCTTTCTGATGACAATATGTATCCGCGTAGTTTGAACGTCGGCAGCAACGTACCTCACTGCGTGCAAAAATGGCTGCTTGCTTGGCTGTTTTTATTAGTTATCCATGTCAGAGTTTGCGTGCGCGGATCCGGCTGTAAATTATCCACAACAAGTTGCAAGGACGTCGATAAATGTGAGGACAGCGTTTGTATGGTTTCCGTATTTACCTAAATTACCCGAGTGAACTTCATGTGCCGCCACTATTTATTGGCCCTGCCTTCGGCGATGATGTGGCATTTAACAAAACGTCAGCTTTTGTACCAAAGTGATATGTTTCATTGTCGAGTGATGCGATTGACGAAGCCTTGTGGCTAGCAGTTAAGTCACTGGATATAATAGAGAGGATCCATCTGCATTCAGAATCATTTATATGGTCCCATTTTGTGAGCTGCTTGTGACTTCCAGACTGATGTGGATCACCGGTCTGGAGTACCTGTGTCCAATTCATACGTTGCTATTTGTATTCCATTAAGGGGCAACTAGGCTCGGCTCCGCCAGACTTCACTTTGGACGGGCGTTTGATTTATCACAACGCACAGTGCTTGGACGGTAGCACTTCTGCCATACTTCACAACTTCTAAAAATTCCGTCGCAGTCACAGCGTCCTTGAACTGAAGGAGTACGCGACAACTGCGGTGCTAACCATGTGATCGTAAGAAGTTCCTTTTCTTCATCTTCGCTTCAGCTCCTCCGGAATGCAACGAAAATGTGCAGGCACGTGGGGTATATGATCAGTAGACTCCGCGGAATTCTCCTGGATATTGGCTTACATCGTCCCCCTGGGACCAGCGGTATCCGATGTTCCATCCAGTTATAGAAGCCGTATCCGTCATTCGCGTGCGTGAGCAAGTTCGCGTACCTCTCTAGCTTTTCCCGTATTGTACGACTTGAGCAATCAGGCAGAACAGATACGGCCCCAACTCGAGCGCTTTTTCCTGCGTTTAGGTTGATTGCTTCGCCGCCCAGGAAATTCCCATCCTTTCCCAGATCAATTCTAGCGCCCAGTCGTCTTAGGATATTATTACCGATTATTGTTTCCGTTTCACCCTCTACAACGAACATAAAATGTCTAATACACGTCTCTCCTATTCTCAATTGTAACCGTTGCACTCCTGCTACCTTCAACTGATGGCCTCCTACCGTTTGCATCGAGACTGACGATTGGTCTAAGGGAACCGCATCACCTTTTTTTGTAATTGACGCCCCCACCCCTGTATCTACTTCCGCTCGAATTGGCACCCCCTGAATTATGACGTCTACCACAGGCACCCACCCCTTCTTAGGAATGAATAAGGAAAAACAATGAGAAAGGCTTGCGTTCGTGCAGTATCTATCCAGATGGCCACTGCGGTTGTACCGAAAACAGCGACGGCCATTTCGGCTTCCGTAGACATTGCGTTGCGTTTCCATCCTTGGTGTATTTCCCGACAAGAAATTCTGCACCATCTGTGTCAGTTGGTCCACCTTGCGTTCAAGTTCCGACGGCTTGATTTTAGCCATGGTCAACGGCTCCGCCAAACTCTGCGCCGCTGTCACAAGCTCCTCCGCCTTGAACAATCCGACCATCGACGCCAGCTTCACTTGATCCTGGAGGGCTTTCGGCAGGCTCTGAATCAATTGTCCTTTCAATAGTCTTTCTTTGGCGGCCGCATCTAATTCGGGGAGCCCAATCGTCAAGTTCCTATCCAGTTGCTGGAAAAATGTCATCAAATCGTCCTGTTCTTCCCATTTTGCTGAGTGAAATTTTTCCAGTGCCTTCTGTCGGTCCATCTCCTTTGCAAACTCCGCGCACAACGGTGCCTTGACTTCGTTAAACGAGCACCCAGCTTTCGACTTCCGCGTCAGCAGGTACGTCGCTTTTGCTCTTCCGGATAACAGCGTGCCCAAGGCCGTAAGCAGGTTTGCATCTCCTTTGAGTCCGTTTCAAGCCGCGATTCCTTCGAACTCATCCAACCAAGCCTCCGCGTCTCCCTCTGAAAATTGAGCAGGCCACGACACTTTCATCCTGGTCACGACACCAGTGTAGCGAGAACGACACAGTAGGGGAGAACGCTGTTTACTGCACGCTGAGAGGTTCACACACATGTCCCACGCACACACACAAATATAGCCGCGTTTACCACTTACGACGCACCACGTTCCGCCGAGTGAAGTGGTGTCCACTAAGCGCCTGTAGGCTGATCCGACGTGGACATTGAATGTGCCGTTTTCCGCCCACATTTCTGCTCCCTTGCGTCGCAGCCTATCCAGACTGGATTCGTACCAAAGCTCTCGACTTGCTTGCTCGGGGCTGTGTTGCTCTGGTCAGGCCGATTCCTGGGGTCGTAGATAAAGGCATATCACTTGGGAAAATCGGCCTCCCTTTCATGTCGCCCTGTTGCTCTTCTCGGCATGGCCGCAGTATCGTTTGTCGCTGACGACCCATTCCCTGCTTGCATCGAAGGCCACGAGCTGGGTTGACGATTCCCGTTCCCAGTCTCCGCGATAGTCCCGATCTCCTGCTGTTTCCGGGCCATTTCCGTGTGAACTGAGATCCGCGCCCCTACGATAGTAATTGGTTGGCTATCAGTATACATGCATGGTCCCGCTAAAATAGTCACCTTAATCGTCTACTGCTCTTCCCCGTGTTTAATCACCAGCGGGGTTAATCAAGGATTTGCGCTCAGTAGATCAATTTCCCTCCTTTGTGTCAATGATAGCAGGTCGGTTAACAAACCTGACGTGCCGTTTTGTATCTGTTGACGATTTAACATTTGTCCACAAGTTCCGAGGAGTTGAGCTTCCGAATATACTACCACTCATTATAGAATACATTCATTCGCTTTAGACTTGGTGCGACAGGTGGATGGGGATTTTTTAAGTACAACAGTTAAGTAACATATATCGCCCATCACAATAACGCTCTATTTTACCGTGGTGCGATGGTTTCTGCGCCTCAGCGATCCATCGAGCTATGCTGGGTGGTGCGTTTTTGCACCTTCAGACTCCATCATACCAGATTGGTCAATGGTTAGAGGCCAGACGATCTCAGACTTCTGGTCCTCCAGGTTGGGGTTTGGAATGTGGTGGCTCCTTATTCCTTAAAACGGACTCCTTGTAGCCCAACGCCAAACCCGCTGCCTTGCGGTCAGTTTCTTGAACCAAAGGCTTTGGTTGAGAACTCGAATCGTTCTCCTGTCTAGGACTGCGCAATCTGACAGTATCCTGTCCACGCAATACAATGAATTTCTCTTCAAATAGATTCTTCACGCTCTGGCCACCGCAGATGATTATCAACGGTGCCCTATCTGCTGCATCGAGCGGGGTGGATAGGGGTATGGATGTTACTGCCCAAGGCTTCCCATTTTCTCATTCCGCTTCTTACGCTTTTTCTCTCTTACCGTCTCGTTACAGCTTCACTTTTCCCCCCCAGTTTTAACCCATTAATTCTTGGTACTCCCCCTCCTTGTTTTGCTAGGCTTTTAACTTCTAGTTTCAACTCACATGTGAACGCGGAGAGTCAGTCCTGCCCTGTCAACTATTCCATGTCCAACCAAGCGGCCAAACCCAGTTCATCGACTTCCATTTGGAGCCCTAGATCCACCTTCAGTTTGGCATACCTCAATGTACGCACACTGCTACAGATCTGTCAACAGGCAGCACTTGCCCGAACATTGAAGACACTCTCCATCGGTATCTGCTGCTTATCGGAGATCCGCCGGCAAGACTCGAGCTCTGTGCTCACTTTGCGATCCGCTTCAGGTGACACCAACAGCACTGTCTCATTGAGCCTATCCGGTGACGATGCAGCTCCCAGCACCGGCCAAGCCGGTGTTGAAATCGCCGTGAGTCTCTTTGCTGAAGCTGCTCTGGTTTATTGGATTCCAATCAGTAGCCGGATGTGTGCGGTCCGATTGGCTGGCTCGTTCAAAGCTACGAAGTCGCGCGGAACTAACAGGTGTCTATTCGTCATCGCTGCCTATGCACCCACAAACTCTAGTGACGATTCGGTAAAAGACGACTTCTATCGCCAATTGAACGAGCTCTTTCTGCACAGAAGGAGCTCGGATGCTGTTGTGCTGGCTGGGGATCAGAACGCACAAGTCGGAAAGTTGTCCACTGATGAACTGCATCTGGGCGGCCAACATGGTGTAGGCTCCCGTAATGATAACGGTGAGCGGTTACTTCATTGGTGTGAAGATGCTCGCTTATTTCTTGCGAGCAGTAATTTCCGACACAGCACCAGCCGGAGGGTGACTTGGCGCCCACCAGCCTCGAACCAGCTATGGGCGCAAATCGATCACATTGCGATGAGTTACCGAATGAGAGACTGCGTCCAGAACTGTCATTCGATTTGGAACACAGATGTGGACACCGACCATTCACTCATATGTGCTGACCTGCGGATGCGTTTCGGCGGACGCCCAAGACGACGTTGTGAGCGCATTAACACCAGCCAACTGGCGAAGTCAAGTGTTCTGAATGCCTATCAAAGTACGCTGTCATGCGACTTGAGTAAGCGCTCACGAGATACAGTTGAAGCTCACTGGTCTCATACTCACCAGTGCTTACTAGCAGCAGGAAGATCCTCATGTGGTAAGTCTAATCGCCAGCATGGACATTGGGTCTGTTCGCAGTCTTTGGAACTTATCGATGCTCGCCGGCATATTTCGGTTGGAAGCGAACGTAACGAAACTGGCAAAGAGCTCCGTGCTAGCCTGAAGAGAGACCGCGAATCCGGGTGGTCTCATCGTGCATCAGAAATGGAAATGGCCGCTGCCCTTTGGAACCATCGTAAGGTATTCCGGCTGCTACGGGAAACGGATAGCAGAAGACCTGGTGTTAGTGAAACTATATGTGACGAATGGACAGCCTATCCATAACTTGTCAAAACGCTTGGGGCGTTGGGCTGACGAATTTGAAAGGTAATTTAATCGGTCGGAATAGTGAGATTTCTCGCCGACCATTGATTGCCCTACTCCCTAGGCTGTCACTATGGATTCCCTATCTCGCTCAGAAGCTGAACGTGAAATCGCACTGTTAACGTTAAAAAAAGCCGCGGGACCAGATGATCTAAATTCATCCATTGTTAAATTCGGGGAACCTGCACTTGTGGGTGATTTATACGAGTCGCTAGTGTGGGAGCAGAAAACTGCCCCAACCGAGAAGAGCCGCTCCATCATAGTCCCAATTTCCAAGGGAGACTCACGATCGGAATGCGGCAACCATAGAGGAATCAGTCTGATCACCATCGCCTATAAATTGCTTGCCTCTGTAATCCTTCACAGACTGACTGGCACTTGTGAAAGCTATATTCGTGAAGAGCAAGCCGGGTTTCGTCGAGGTCTTGACTGCATTGACCGCATCTTCACTCCGCATCAGTTGTTGGAGCACGGTCACACATATTGGCGCCCCACTGTTGTCGTGTTCCTCGACATCAAAATGCATTCGATTTGGTGGGTAGACGTGCACTTTGGGACTGACTGCTAAGGAAAGATGTATCTGAGCAATATGTAAATATTCTCCGAGCATTATTTGCGCGTAGCTCAGGCAGAGTGAGGGCTTACGGCAAGCTGTCGTTGTCCTTAAATATCTCCAGCGGTGTGAGACAATGATGCCCGCTGTCACGTTTCCTCTTTAACTTCGCTATTGATGAAGTCATGGAAACCGCGTTCACAGGACACGACTTCGAATGTGTGGATCTGCCCCCAGGAGAACGACTTCTTGACTTGGAGAATGCTGACGATATTGCCCTAATCTGTGAAAGCTCACAAACATGTGAAGCGGCACTGGACAGATTAGCACTGGCTGTCAATCGCTTCGGGCTTTGCTTTGCACCATCGAAGTGCAAAGCGTTCCTCCAAGATTGGCCTGGACCGCCTCCTTCACTGACCTTTGGTGGGGATCAAGTAGAAGTCGTTGAAAAATTCAACTACCTGGGAAGTTGTATCAGCGCCCGTGGGATGGAAAATGAGACCTTGAACCATATAGCAAAAGTTTGAAGCGCTATTGCTAAGCTTCGCCACTTATGGCGTCGGCGCAACATCACTCTCTCCCTGAAGGGCAGAGTGTACAATGCAGCGGTACGTTCGACCCTACTGTACAGTTGTGAAACCTGGCCCCTTAGATCAGCGGACATATAGAGGCTAGTTACGTTCGACCACAGATGTCTTCGCAATTTAGCTCACATCTGGTGGGAACACCGAGTAAGCAACGAGTATATTCGACGCCTTGTTTACAGTACAGGAAAAGGAAATGAACCGCTCAGCACCGTTATTTCACGCACCAGGCTCCGATGGCTCGGCCACGTGTTACGCATGCCAGCCCACCGACTCCCGCGAAGTGCCTTGTTATCGCGCCGGGGATGTGGATGGAAGAAGAGGAGAGGTGGCCAAGCAATGACTTGGTCGAGAGGAATGTAGGCCCTCACTTTGAAGATGGCCTCGGTTGGAGCATCTCGGCTCCCTGGTTGGGGTCCGAAATACGTTGAACACGTTTGGCTGGATACACTTGTTAATATGGCTAGGAGCCGCCCTCTCTGGCGTTCGTGCTGTGAGTTTCTTTGTCCCACCCCATACCTCTTAGCCACCCCTTCAATCACGAACGCATTATTTAGCATTTTATAATTTTGCATACGAAATTAATTTTTTTGCTGCATAGTAACCGGCTGATGGCTTACCGGAACGATGCCCATCCACTACCGGTAGCTCAGCTGGCTTGCACCTTCCGCATTTTTATTCCCCTTTTCTTTTGTGTATTTCAGTACATTAGCTGAGGTGGTTCCCACCTCTAGCTAACGTGTATAGTGTGTGTGATCATATTGTAGCGACAAGACAACGCGGCAATGAAGCACGATTTTTATTGGCGCGAACACAAACGCCACCTCACCACTCATACGGGCACATATTAATAGGTCAGGTTTCTTTCCCACGTTGCACCATCCTTCCTGGCCTCCGCTCGTGACACTTCTATGCTCCTTCTGGGGAACGGGAACGCGTCTTCCATGTCCGTTTCGCCCGTGTATCTTCGCTTCCACGCCTCCGATTCTGACAATCCCGGAGTCGTTCGATAGCGTGCGCTTTGCTTGACCGTGGGTGTATCACTCTCCTCGGTGTTGTCTATTGAAGATGCGATACCGGCGGTTTTGTCCGATTTATTGCGTCTCCAACAAATTCCCCACCTGCTTTGCCTGCCTCGGGCTCACCCACGGATGCCGCTCCTGTCCCGTTTCCGCCCCGTTTATTGAGCCTGGGTTTTTCCAGCGAATTGCCCCCATTGCATCGGTCTCTCTATTCGTCCGCCTCCGTTTTAATGGTCTCACCGTCCTTTGGGCAAACGCTGCCTTCCGCCGTCCTACAATATGTCACGGTCGGTTGACATCCGAAGTATCTATCACAGGTAACAGCGAACGCATCTGTGTACAACGGCCTACCCGTGACGTTGGAATCAAATATTCTTGTACCTTCAACTTCTCTGGACAGATTGATTACTAGCTAGCACGAGCCAGACAATCCTTCACTAACATCTCTCATAACATGCATACGATCACAACTACAGTTGAACTGTTCTAAATCATGCCATCCTGGAGTATCCCAGCCTAATCTGAAGCGATATGAGGAAACCAGACAACAGATCGATAGAAAGTCTTCAATGGTCATTTAGTAAGCACGTATTGGGAAAACGCTAGCATAAAGTTTCGGCAGCGATGCCAGCAATTAAATCTCTGTCCGCTTTTGCTGCGTAGGCTAAAAGAGAACGAGACTGCTACACAATCCAACATTCATCGTTAACTTTGAAGCACAATTACACGTGAGACCTAGGTAACAAAACACTACCCTGCTTATGCCACGATGCAGGACAAATTTGCGGTCTAACTTTCGTCTCATCATATAGGCTTCACTGTGGAATCGGTTGCCATTCACCATCATATCCTGTGAGACTGTGCAATCCTTTCGCAGTAAGTTGGGAAGCTACCTCCACCTGGACACCAGTATGTCGTTATTTGCGTGGGGAATTTCATTCGAACATCCATTCAATGAAACCCAGATAATGTCTAATGGGTGTAATGTCACGCAATGTGCTTAGTCCTCAGTGTCTATAACATACTCAAACTGCAACTTTGCCTCCTATCATCGCATAAGACAAACATATGGGGCAAAGACCTTGCGGTAACTGCAGACAAGGATATGGAGATTACGTGATATTGCGTTTGCAAGAGCATGACATCGCCTGCGTTGGTACTCTTATGAAGGAGCCGTTGAAGGAGAGTACCTAGTCAGTCTGGTTTACCTCACGTATAAATTATCCTGATGCGCCTTAGAGTCGGATGACCGTAGCTCGCGAGGTATGCTAAAGAGTACGTCTACGCATATTCCGATCTTGTATTAAGCGTGCAGCGATACGCATAATCACAACGATTCAACGGCAATCAAGGGAGAAACACGGCAAAGGAGCTGGAAACAATCGTTTTATCTATATAGTTAATTAAAACCACGTTGTACGACTGCAACGAAATAGGTAAGCGTGAAAATAAAATATAAGCAAACTATGTATAAGCGCTACACTGTGCACCTTGTACAGATCACATATTGTGCGCTCTACACTCTACGGACTGCTCGGACTAGCGCTGGGAATTTGGAACAGGGGCACCGGCTACCGGGTGGATCCGAATACGAACCAATGGTAACTTTTCCACAAAAGCTCTGTTAATGTTGTGCTGCTTGAGAACGTGCGAACACCTCATCTTAGGTTGCCCAGCTACAGTCAGGCGGACCGTTCGTGACCTCTAGCACTGACACTCTTATCCTTGTATGCCTTCCGTTAGCATCAGTGTGTCAACCTATTTAAAAGCCCACCTGTCCCCAACAGGCGCATGCGTCTAGCCCTGTACTTACATCCAGGGAGTCACATTGGTTAATGTCCCATGACCAATGGGAGTTTCACTGATATTGCATGCATGTGACCGCTTAGGCAGAGAATGTATTTATGCGCTCATGAACTTGACTGAATAGCACATTATTTGGAACTTTTAGCAATCTAACTTATTATCACTATGCGTGAAGTTGCTTGAAAAAGGGTTTAGAATGAAAGATGCCGGGAGATTTATCGTTGTAATATCATCTGATATTCAGATGATTTTGACCTTGTCTCGCACTAATTATTATTACGAAAGCTAACATTTTTGGGTATTTTGAATTGGGTGTACACCTTCCTCGACGGTGGGAATCAAGTAACCAGAGGAGGGGTTTTGGTTAGCTGTTATTCTTAATCTAATTTAACGATCAACTTGAGCAAATACTGTTCGAAGAGCTATTTCCTTAGAATATTATGTTAAAATTGTGTATTATTTCACCCCTGGGCAAGGTAGTCCCAATTGAGCCTTTGTTCAGTTTGATCTGGTCATAATAACTTACTGGAGTAACACCAAGAACTCGCACTCAGCCAGTGACATGTGTAATCTATTGTACCACGGCGGTGACGATTTTTCCACATGCTGACCTTAAACAAGGCTCATATTACTGTGTTTGGTGCAGTCCAAGACTTTGTTTTAATATATTCTGCCTCCTTTTATTTGTTAAAGCGTTATATTTCTACAGGCGTTCACCAGGGAAACGATCACGTACATAGCTAGAACTCTTATGTTGAGGAATTCCAACGCTCAATTCTTTAAAATTTGTTTCGAGCCAAAAACTGTACACTGTGCGATAGTATATGGAAACCTGAGAAAAGTGGACAGCATAGCACTGGAAAACATCCAACGATATTCCACAGAAATTTTTGGGCACGACTAACGTTATGATTCACCGTGATGGATGCGATGCTCTAAACCTGGAGCCGCTATGGCTACATAGACCGAAATCTAATCTATGCCTTCTCGACCGCTTCCTATTCGGATTAAGCTTTGCAGCCGAGCCAAAACTGAGGTTTCAGAGTCCTAAGCCTTGAAATAAGAAACAGCGAACACATACTGCATATACAAAAGTCTCGTACCAGGCCCCGTGCAAAATGTTGCTAAGTAATATATGCACTATTATGAAGTAAACTGTATGTTAGAAACGGAACTGCGTATCCCACAATTCAAACGGACGATAAATTTTAGATGACTGTTTCAAATATACTGTCAACACTTAACGAAAAGCTGCCTAGATGATTTGCATGCAACCTGCTACAGCTCAAGGTGGGCAAGTGCAAAGTACTCTCCGTATGACACCAGTATCTATTGCGACAGGTTAGGAACGCAAGTACTGCAGTGAGCACCCGTCGAACGTGACTTTGGCGTGCTGGTTCAAGGTAACGCGTTGTTCCAAGCAATCCTCAAAGGCATCAAAATCTGGTGATCAACACTTCGGCTCGTTACTACGGGCGTTCGGACAAATAGACACTACTTTCAGACAGATGCTGAATGCGCATGTTCGTTCCCATGTCCAATATGCAATTCAGTCTTGGCAACCGTAGCTGAAACACGACTTTACTGCGCTGAACCAACCTCAAGAAGGGCATCTAATTACGTCATTAGAATGCGACACTTTCCATGCGAGCAGCGGCCGAAAAGTTTAGTATTCAGCGGGAGGTACCGCCGACTACGAGGCGAGTTGATTTTACACAATCCAAATCATGTGTGCCACTCTTTACTGCAACTCAGCAATAACATCAAGCTTAGAGGTCACTGCTTGAGAGTACACACCAACGTGCTATGGTGGCCACCTGTCTATAACGAGCAGCCAAAAATATCCTAAAGGGTTTTGTTATGTTTTCTCATTGGTCTTAACCTGTGTATCATGTCCACCTGTCAGACGCAACCGCGACGATGGTTTCGTGATCCGCACAGTCTGTAGCATCTGTAAAAGACGACCACCACGCCACAGTTACAGCTACGCGCTAAGTGTATTGAAAACACCATCTGCGCTCACAGTAAACTGTGCGGTCATCGATAGAGTCAGCGATGCCAGTGAGACAGTGAGCCTTATTCACACTGAAGATCAAACGTGGCTGTCAGGATGAGATGAAGTCACCGACTACGCGATTGGATGTGTAACCGTGACTGATCGACTGAGTAAATTGCAGTAGACCTGCTCAGAAATGAGCACAATAACATTTTCAGGCCCCTTTGCATGTTGTCATATGTCCCTACTGGGGGTCAGATAGGTGGATAAAGGCTAGCCTAGCGTCTCAAGGTAAATTATACATTAGTTTGCAGTGGGCTAATTGCCTCTCTATCATATGCATATCGGTGGTGGATCGCCCCCTCTCCCCCTTAACGCTAAGCCACTGCTAAGGCGACCACTCAAGGTACTGACAAAATGTGGTCCCCTTAGACAGGTAGTCGTCATGGTTAGGTCCACGAGAGAGACATCACTTCTAGGAGCAAATATTGATGTTTTTGACTGGTTGCCATAGCAATTTGGACTCTACCTGTAGTTGCGTTTAGATGGTTCTCCTAGGGTCTGCTTTGTCCACAAAGTACACGTTATTGGCAAATCCCGAATCCGATGGGGAAAATGTGCGCTATATAGCTATGTAGCTTGTTAACTATCGGGATGAATACCTTACAGCGATTACAACTAAACTCCTGCCACTTTCGAGTAACATCCAAAATAAATAGCCTCTCCTAATTTCAACTGCTATGGATGCAGCGTCTAGCGAGAGGACCTCATCACGTCGCAGGCTGGCTACTGTCAGTGACAGTGGAAGATAGGTGGTGCTATATCACATTTAGTTTGCAAAGTATTTATCCCAGCCGACATCCCTCATAGTCAGTGGCTTAAACTGCTGCCTAGTTGGCGTCTGCCTCCAGCGGTCATGGGTTCGATCCTCTTTAGAAGACCGAGGGAATGCGCACCATTGACGAGCGCAAATAGGGCGAAACGCGTCTGGTGCTTTTCCGGTCTAGGCTGTACTACGTAGCTCGGGTACTATCGGGATGAATGCTTTACAAAGAGTACAACTAAAAGCCTGTTACCTATGAGTAATATATAAACGCAATTGTGTTTACGCCCGTCCCTTCATGCACTAAAGGTGTTGCAAAAATCCTCTCTGATATTAGACAGCTTTCCACACTGAACTTTCCAATTACATGGCAACCTCGTCGACCAGACAACAATGCATAACAATATATGTGCACACGAAATCTTATGGTTCGTCTGTCATTCCTTATTTAGATAGATATATATTTGACCAAAACGCTATCATGCAGGAACTGTCTGAAAATTCTACCAGTGTGGTTTTATTGTCTATTGAGGTTTCTCAGTTGCTGCTTTCCTATGGTTTTTGGAGCGTTTTTCTTGTTATGTCGTATAGCATGTGTGCTAAGGCTGAGAACTTACCACTCAAGGGGGCACAAAGCGCGTTGTTAACCACTTGTCTTTTCCATTTTGTTATTAGCGCATGCCAGGGGAATATGCCTGTAGGCCACACGAAACGGCGGCGTACCGTAATGATTTACAAGCCTACGTTGATAAGTCATTGCTCCATGGTTAATTTTCCTTTTGTTGGGGATGGTTGTGCAGCATTAACGTCAACGCTGGCTCCAGACACATGATTGATGTCTTTTCGTTAAACTCCTAGGATAAGAATCAGTTTGATCTGTAGCGAAGGGTACAAGCTTCCGCATGATTCCATTCATCTCTGTTAGTCTAACTGCTTCTCCCATGTACAGTGACATGCACAGTGCAACAGAGGCAAAGGACCAATTTGCGAGGACCGTCAATTAGTTGCAATGTGCTTTAATTTTTCCTTTGTTCCCTCCTAGTTCAGCTGGTGCATGGTTGTACTTACTTCAACACCTCTCTCTGGGTTTGACTACTTGTCGTCTGCCAAATTTTCCCGTTCTGAGTGAACACCTACAGAAAATTTGTTGGCGCTTCGTATGACTGACCACAATGCTGTGTAAATCCTACTTCAGTACTTAGAGTTATCTTCTGTCCACCCAGAAGATAAAATTTCCATCTCTTCTTACCGGCCGAACATAAAAGTGCCCCTGATTTTTTGGGATTTCCTCTGATGCAGTTTTTCACATTTCACGGGAGCTACGCCTATTTGTCTTGAAATGCTTAATATCATCAGATAAAACCGTTTCCTCTGAAATAATACCGTCACAACACACTTATCTGGAATCATAATCTGTTGGTGCGATAGAGCAATGGTTTATGACGGGTACAAATGTGAATGCTTGGCAAGTCCAGCAGATTAGTTAAAGTGTTGATTACAAAATAAAATACAGTACCGGTTAAAGAATGCGTGTAATAAATGACTCACCAAGAGGTTTGGAATAACTCATGTGCGAGAAGGTTTATGACACCGTACGTCGTTTGTTGTGCATTAACCTTTTGAGTCCTGAAACTAATTACCTATAACTCGACATCAACCTAAACATTTTACTCCAGACATTATAGAGCAAAGCATCGGAGTTCTGGTCCTAACTTACTTGTTCACGGAAGGCTATTGTACGTTTGTTCGCGAGTACCGGCATGAATGACGCTTGCTCTGAAACAGTATGACCATTTGAACAAACTGCCACTTATAAGTACAGCCAGGACACAAAGAGTTAACGCCAGCATATCATGGTCATTGGCTATATCAATGAACAATGAACAATGATTTAACACGGGATAAAAGCAAGTGCTTGACACGTCCCGTAGGATGGTAGCAGTGAATATGATGCAATTAAAATATGTCTGGGTCATCTATCGAACGTCTGCCGAGATGAATACTTTGATAATTAACATCAGTGTAAAATGAAAAAGTAATATCGCGCGTAAACATTCAGAAAGACACTGGGGCGCAGTGATAGTTGAGGTAAGGAGTGAGAAAAATGAAATATGGTCGCTCACTTAGGTCCATTTGATACATTAGTCCTGTTGAAAACATGCTTGGCGTAATCCACAACAGAGGAGCTTAGGTAACAAAATGTTGGGAGCTGAGAGCAACATCTAATCGTTTTTTGAAAACATCCAGGGTAGGAGAGGATACAACTGAGTCTGGGAGTGCGTTCCATGGTTTGCAAACCCGAAGCGAAAAGTAATTACGTCGACACTCTAGACGGCTATATTGTTCCTTCAACTTTAAGCAGTTACCCCTGAGCTGCGTGTTGTGGCTAAGTTTCAGCAAATGGCGGCATACGTGGTTGGGGTCACTCAATATCTGATACGCTAATATGAGATCGCCGCGCAGCCTTCGATAACGTCCGCTGAAAATTCCCAGCAACTTCAGCCTTCGGTGGTAAGAGTGACACCGCAGGCCCTTCACGTTCTTTGTTGCTCTCCGTTGTGGTGCCTCTATCGCTTCTAGGTCGCGTTTCAACCAAGGTTGCTAAGCTTGGATTGCGTACTCAATATGCGGGCGCACGTAGGAATTGAGCATCATTGGGAAGATTGATGGGTCAAATCTCCCGAATGCCCATCGCAGCATGCCGACGTGCTGGTTGCCTCTTTTCACAGCCACCTCAGCCTGTTTGGAACAGTTGAAGTCGCTCTGTACGATCACACCAAGATCACGTTCTTGGAGGCTATTCTGCAATTCGTTTGTCCCAAGTATGTAGGTGTAGTTATGTCTATGGCGTAATTGTACTACGCGACATTTGTCTACATTGAACGGTAGAGCGTTTTGAACTGACCAGTTCGACACTGTGTTAAGATCGCACTGGAGCCGTTCATGGTCATCCGGTCCTCTGATCCTTCGCCATATCTTGATATCATCAGCGAAAAATAAGAAATCGGAAGTAATTGATCTCGACAAATCGTTAATGAACACCAAGAATAGACGAGGTCCAAGAACCGAGCCTTGTGGTACTCCAAACGTCACATCGATTGCATGAGAAAATGATTCTCGGACTCTCACCACTAGCCGTCGTTCTTGTAGAAAATTGCTAATGCAACTCAGGATTGGATCGCTAATGCCGTAGTTCCGAAGCTTCTGAAGGAGAACTCGATGTTCCAAACCATCAAACGCTTTTGAAAAGTCCAGGTAGATGACATCGACTCCAACTCCATCATCAACAGCTTCAGTCCAGCTATTACGTGCAATTAATAGGTTAGTATTACACGAATGCTTTTGACGATAGCCATGTTGCTCTGGGGCTATTAAATTGTGGCTTTCCAAATATTGCATCAGCGCGTCTGCGACGATTGATTCCATCACTTTGGATAGTACGGGAAGTAGTGTTATTGGACGGTAGTTCGCAGGATCAGTGCGGCTACCTCCTTTATGGATAGGAGTGATGATCCCTTGCTTCCATACTGGTGGAATAAGGTTTTCCTCTAGACATCGCTGATAGAAAACAGCCAGTGGTTCTGCTAGATCACTAGCTACTGCCTGTAGAGCCTTTGGTCGGATGTTATCAGCTCCGGCAGAACTGTGGATACGCAAGGATAACAACTTCTTCAACACAGCCTCCGTAGTGAAGGTGATGTTTTCTAAACCGGGTGGTGGAGTATTAGAAATGAGGTGAATGTTCGGGCTCGACACTTGTTGGAACGTTTGGGAGTAATGAAGCCGTAGGTGATCAGCTGCTTCCATTGCTGACCGCGTGTATCCATCAGCCGTGACTAGCGCCGGAACCCCTCGCTTTACCTTTCGAAGGCCGTTAATGTGCCTGTACAGGAGGTTGTGGTTAGTGCAGAATCGCTTCATTAACTTCTGCTGATGCGTGACCTTGTCTTCGCGGATCAGTTTCACGCAGAAGTTACGATGGGTCACGTATGCAGTCCAGGTTTCGGCATTCGTGCAACCCTGGTGACTTCGCCATGCCAAATCCCGCCGGGACATACATTTACGTGTTCTGCTCCTCAGAATTGACTTACTCTGGTTTTTGGGTTGGAAGGACTTCTGTTCCGATGCTTGCGCTACCAGTGTGCTCAAAGTCCTTGTAAACAAATCCCAGGCCAAATCTGGGGGTCATTCGATTAAGAAAGTCCAAGATGTATCCTTAACAAGCTTGGACAACACATTGTAGTGCGTGACAGTGTGCACTTTATCCTCCTCCTATTCCGGGTACTCGGCATAGCATATATAATCAAAGAGTAGAGTGACATGATCACTACGACCCAGTGGTGTGCTTGTAACTATCCCGCCAACCATGAGTTCTTCGTTAGTTAGCACAAGATCCAGTATCGACGGCTTGTTAGAAGTTCGAAATCTGGTGGGAGAGGTTACGTGGTTGTAAAGAGGGTGGCTAGCAATAAGTTCTTGCAAACAGGCTTTAAACTGCGTACCGTCAGTTGCCGGCGTTTCTATGTCATGCATGTTAAAGTCTCCAGCGATAAGAATGTGGGTGTAGGACTTGTTCAACGCAAACTGAAAAACGTGGTGCAGTTTGGAGTCCATTTCCGAAGTTGAGTTTGGCGGGCGATAAACCACGGCTAGTAGACATGTGTCCTTGTTTCGCAGCCAAAGGCGGCACCAAAGCGAATCGGGAGCTCGGATTTCCGGGTGATCGGTAACTTCACATCGGAGGCTTGTATTATAGTAAAGAATCACACCGCCACCCATTCCGGTTCTATCGGTCCGAAGCAGCGACATACCGGGTAACTTGATCTCACAGTCGGTTATCTCAGGGTTTAACCATGTCTCTGTAATCATGACGAGGTCCCGCTGTTGGGAGGCATGGAGTTCTCTAAGTTCGGCCAACTTGCTTCGAAGGCCTTGAGCGTTTGTATCCATGCAAGATAGGGCTTTTGTGGTTAGGAGTTTATTGGTGGATGTCAAGTTTGTGTTCGCTTTTAAGCCGGCCGTTAGGTGGCCGGCAATTAATCGTTTTTTGGTTTGTGTATTTCAGTCGTGTTACATGACATTATCGAGCGTTCCTGAACTGATGGTTCACTCGTGCTGTGCTCGGTCCTCCTGTGTGACGTGGGCGCTGTTGTGTCGGTCTCTCCGAAGGACTGTGCAAATAAAGAATTTGCAGCGTTTGCAAGTTCCATCGAATTTCTTCCGACTTTTGGTCGTTCGCCTGCTGCCTTTAGCCGTATTTCTGTTGGCAACCTTGCTCGAAACTTTAGCCAGCTATCCAACAGAACTTGAGTCATTCCTTCGGAGTGAAGTATTACCTTCATTAGCCTTGGACCGCAACCCTTGTAGTTAGGTGATGACGGAATTCTTGTTAGGGATTTGGCAATAACATTGTCTACAGAGAGTGCTTCGCGGATGTAGCACCACTGCTCTCGATCATGTGTTTGTGCATCGTGATCAAAAGCCTGCAAGAGCTCGGGAACACCATGAACAAATACTGTTTTCTTTCTATCCCTAGTAGCAATACCGCGTTGCTCCACTGCTTCTTTTGCGCGGTCTTTCCAAGGTAGATCAGGTAATATGCGCACTCCGCTCGGTGAGTTGCGAAGACGAACTGCTGAGAGCAGGACAGCCTCTGTCTCATCTGCTGAGTTTAGTGTTGCTCGAAGAATTCGTGGTTCACCAGAGTGCACTGAGGTCGGGTGACGTGCTACGCGTTGCAGTATTGCAGGCTCAACCCGAATGCCAATCGCCTCGCAGATGGAACTCCAATGGTTGCGATCGTCTTGCAACTTGCCTTTTATTGTGCCAGATTTGGATTCGGGAACATTGGTGCACACGAGAGTTAGCCCAGCGTGGTTTTGTCTAGCGAGTGTTGGCTTTATACTTTTCGTCGACAATTCAGGTTGGTTAGAGGGCACCATTGGAGTTGACAGTGAAAGCTGCTTTGCGCCACCCGTGCTCGGTACTGAAGATGAACTTGTGTGTGTCGCTCCCGGTGTGTTTGTCGATGCAATCGATGCGTACGTTACCTGCTTGTTATCCGCACCGGATTTCCTTCGGCTCTGAGCTATCGGTGTCATGGCTGAATCTCCAAGTGAAGCGTCTATGGTTGGAGAAGTGGACGCAGGCATGATTGAGGCTTTCCCACTGATGGGAGTGAGGTGACCCAGTGGATTTAGAGTCACAGACGCTGCAGTGCGGTTGGATCGTCTAGCTCTTTTCTTCGGTTTAGACGCAGAACTAACTTTGACCGGGTGAGGTATTATCGTGGCCATATTTACCTCCGAGGGAGCAACCTTAGTATTTACAAATTGCGCGATTATTTCAGTCATCCTATTGCATTTTTTCATTAGCAGTGATAAACAGTTGACAACTGGAATCACCTGACATGATGGGCAAAACCAAATTGTGTCAGCAACTTGGTTTGTCTGTCTCACTTCTTGGACAGATTTGCCTGCACATTGCGGGCAGTACGATTTAATGCAGCTGGAACAGGTAATACTGATCTTAAGCACTTTATTGCAGTTGTCTGCACAACGTAGGCGACGCTGAACCATAGGAATGCTAGTTGTCCTCTTGTTTACAACAAGTGTAAACGTGTCAGAGTATTCTCAAGGCGTTTTTTGAAAAGGGATAAGGTGGGGGCATTAGTCACATGTGCCGAGAGAGCGTTCCATGACTGTGACACTCATAGGAAGAAAATGCTTGAACTGATGACCCTTTAGATATGTGTTTTGAATGAGTTTCAATAGAAAATGGCATGTGTGGTTGGGGTTTTTCAGGATCTGGTAAACCATTATGAGATCATCCATTAGACGCTGAAAACGTCAGCTGTATAGTTTGAGGGGTTTTAGCCTGAGTGGGTAGGGAAGGCGGACAAACAGCTGACATACTTTGTCGACCTGCGTAGTGCAGTATCGAGCCCGGTGAGATGGTGCCTTAGTCAGGGTTGCTAAGCCTGCATAACGTATTCTGCATGCGGCCTCACGTACGCACCAATCATTTTCGGAAAGACTGAGGCGTCAAACTTTCCGAAGGCTCTGCGAAGAAGGCCGAAGTGCTGGTTTGCTTTCTTTGATGATTTTTCAGTCGGCCTCAAACAACCTAGGTCATCTTGAAAAAGCACGCCGAGGTCGCACTCCTAAGAGGCCCATTCTAGTATTTGTTGTCCCGGGCAGTAGTTGTTAATACTCTGATGACGTATGCCGAGAACCTTCTAATTGATGGCGTAGAAATGCAGCATGTCGTCCATGGCTCAAGTGTACGCTTTGTCCAGGTCATCCTGTAAGGTTGCATGGTCCCCCATCGTAACTATAACATGCCATATTTTTAGATCATCGGCAATTAGCAGACAGGTTGAAGATAGCACGCTTGCGAGATCATTCATGAGGACTAGGAACAGGCGGGGTCCGAGTACCGAGCCCTGACGTACACCGGTTGGTTCAGCTAGAGTACTGCGAAGCCTCATATTCAGGTGGGGTTGAACGAGAAAGTTACCTTTCCAGCTCAGAACGGGACCGAGGATCCTATGTTTACAGAGTTTGTGCAGTAGGGTGCGCTAGTCTAGACGATCGAATGCCTTTGAGATATTCAGCTTGGCCGTATCGACTCCTTCACCAACATCCACAGATCCCATCCAGCTTGAACGAACTATCAATAGATTAGTGGTACTGTACCGATTTTGGTGCAATTCGGGCTGCTCCGGAACGAGAATATTCTTATTCTCCAGGTACTTCATTAAAGTCTCACCTACAATGGACTCCATGACCTTGTAGCTCATGGGAAGTAGTGTTATCGGACGTTAATTTGCTGGTTTAGCACGGCTACCACTTTTGTATATTTGAGTGATGACCCCGTGCTTCCCCAGCGTGAGGAAGTGCATCTCGTTAAGACATCGCTGAAAGAGGATTGCAAGCGGTTCCACTAAACTCATGGAAGCGGCTTTCAATGCACTCGGGCACATGCCGTCTGCACTAAGGGAGCTGCAGTCGTGAAAGTACATAAGCGTCTTCAGTACCGCTGTGGAAGTAAACGATATGTAATTAAGTCCTAATGGCGGCATGATTTGCGTACGCAGGATGTAAAATGGTTGCACACTTTGGAACATACGGCCAAATTGGTGTCCAAGGATGTTGGCCGCTTCTTATGCCGTTTGTGCTAACCCACATGCTGTGTGCGGAGCAGGAATTCCGCGCTTAACCCGGCTCAGCTCGTTTACGTTTCTGTGAAGCAGCATGGGATTAGAGCAAACATTCTTCACTAGCTCTTGCTGGTTCTTCAGCTTATCCTCCTTCGTTTGTGTTGTGTAGAAATCCCAGAGGCTATCGGAGAGGCTATGTGAGCGAGTCAATCCAAGTCCCTCAATGCCATGCATTTACGTGTCCTTCTCCTTACGAAGGACTTCACGTTTTTAGTCGATGGATTTTGGTTTCAAATGTGCTTGCCGCGAGGTAGTCGAATCTTTTAAGGAATTCTCTGCAGGCCACCTCAGTGGGCCATTCGGCTAGGAAAGACAAGCCTGTTGCACCAATGAGCTGGAACAGGTCGTCGTAGTTTGTTATGACGTAAGATTCCTCGGCATGATCTTTAGGATACTCCGCATAACACATATAATGAAACACAAGTGTCATATGATCGCTGCGACCCACAGAAATGCAAGTTTTTACGACGTCGAAACTGAGTTCTTTGTTGGTGAAAAGGAGATCCAAGATGGCCGGTTTGTTTCTTGTCCTGAAACTCGTTGGAGACGCGACATGGTTGTACAGCGATGAACCAGGAATTAGGTCTTGGAGTTCCGCCTTGAATTGCTCACCGAGGGTGGCCGAGTTTCTAGGCAGTGCAGATCTAATTCCCCTACCAGGAGAACGTGGCTGTAAGATGGTGTAAGTAGGTTTTTCATGGCAGAGGCTAAGATCAGATCTATTTCTTAAGTGGACATTGGTGAGCGGTATACAATAGTCACTAAGCATCTATCGTCTTGCTTTAGGTGTAGGCAGCACCATAAGTTGTCCACGAATTCAATCCCAGGGACGGTCACACAGTCGATGAATAGGTCGGAACGGCAGTAAAGAATTACACAGCATCCCTTTGTAGGTCGGTCGTTACGCAAGAGTGACATACCAGGTAGTGCGATCTCCGCGTCGGTCATCACGTCGTTAAGCCTTGTCTGAGTTACCACGATGAGGTCCTAACACATTAAGTTTTGACGAGATCAGAACTCGGCCAAATAACTGTGAGGGCCTTGTGCGCTTGTGTACAAACAATTTAGAACAACGGATGCCAGAAGTGTAACTGAGGACATAAACGTTTCCAGAGAATTTACGCTGACCCTTGCGGGGCTGGCTGACAATCCTTTTTGGACGTACTTCCTGCCTACCCCCAAGGGTCGTTTCGATCTTTTGTATGGAACACCCACTACCTAATCCTTTGGAAGTGGATTGCGGTGCGTTTTTTGTTCCTTTCTCTTCGGACGATTGGGAAGTTGCATTTCGCTCCGGTTCAGAAATGCAGACGGCGGCGATCGCGACAAGTTCTCGTTGGTCTTGTGTTCCTTCACTCAGTAGTGGCCCGGCTTCGACCGCCTTCAGACGTATTTCTGATGGCAATTTGGTACAGAATTTGTGCCAACTTCCGAGCACAATTTCAACCCTTTGTTTGTAGTAGAGCAGGAGTTTCAGCACCTTTGGACCATTTCCTTTGTAGTTGGTGATATGGGTAATATAGATGTTGAGTTGGCAATCACATCGTGGAGAAAAGACTTCGCAGATGTAGCGCCACTCTTCTAAGTCATGAGCTTGGACCAGCGACTCCTCAGAAGACTGAATTTCGGGAACGCCATAGATAAAGATGGATCTTTCGACGGTTTACTAGCGCTTTCCTCCTGGGTTTTACTTTATTTGCTGACGCTCCCTGCAAGAGATGTCAAGGAATATACAAGGAATATACAAACTTCTCTCACCTTCACAGCATGGCTTTCTGAAATCTCGCTCGTGTGTTACCTGTCAAGTTGACTTCCTTAACCATCTAACTGAAGCAATTGACTCAGGTCTTCAGTGCATTGTTATCTTCCTCGACATGCAAAAGGCTTTTGACAGAGTCCCACACAAAAAGCTGTTATGTAAATTAAGTAAGTACGGTGTTACAAACCCGCTTTACTCTTGGATCCAATCTTACCTTGTAGGACGGTCGCAAGTTGTGGATATCAATGGTTACATCTCTTCACCTCGTCCGGTTACCAGTGGAGTGGTGCAGGGCAGTGTCTTAGGCCCGTTGCTCTTCCTACTGTATATAAATGACCTGGTTTCTGTCATACAATTTGGGAAGCCTTATTTATTTGCTGATGATTTAAAGGTGGTCTACACGTTCCCAGGTTCTCAGCGTATCGCTGAAGTTAACAATATCCAAAGCGACTTGGAAGCCATTGAGAGATGGGCTGATATGTGGCAGATGACATTTGCAACATCCAAGTGTAGTATTCTATCGTATGGATGTCAGATAGCAGCAGAAGTGTTCAGGCTTCATGATGAAGTCATTCCCATCAGCCAGTCTGTTCGTGACTTAGGTTTAAGATATTCTAGTTCCTTAAACTTTAGCGAACATACAAACCATATCGTGAAAAAGGCTAAGCAGTCGGTCGGGCTCATATGCCACCTGCTAACCTTGAAAGAAACCAGACTAATTGCTTTCAAAATCAGTATCTGGCCTTTGCTTGAATATTGTTGTGCTGTGTTCAGTAACTTGCGAAAGGCTGACTTGAGAGCCATTGAAAACGTCCAACGCGCCTTTACGAAGCGCATATTTGGCTGTTCAACCGCTCTTTCATACCGAGATAGGTGCAAGCAACTGAATCTTGAACCTCTGTGGTTACGAAGAATGCAACTAAATCTGTGCTTCCTCCACAAACTCGCGTGGCGGAAAGCATATATTGGAACCTATCAATTGCACTTTCGAGAAAACACCACTTATGAACTGCGAGATAAAGAATGCATATTCTATTTACCTAAATTCAAGAGCAGTCTAAGGAGAAATTTCTATCTTCTTAGGTATGGCTCCATTTGGAATAAGCTGCCAAAAGAGATTAGATGTATTGAACATTTCTGCATGTTCAAGAAAATGATAAAGGCTTATCTGTCAACGGACAGAGCGAAATGGATCTTAAACATTCAATTTGATGATGAAAAACTGTATGAAGAAGGGCCGGATCATGTATGATACCGGAGAACATCAACTCTACTGCACCAGAGAAAACTTGATCAGCTAGGATGAGCTGATACAAACCGCTTCTTATGCTATTCCTTAACGCTACATTCCATGCGGTTTTACTCCCTTTCAACTTAATTCATATCAGATGTCTTCTGTTTAAAACCGATAGCAAAATTATTTACTGGTGTGACGTCAGGAGCTATTTTCGTAATTTTTCCCACAAATTGATTAATTCGTAATATTGTTCTGCGATCCCCTTCGCTACATTTGTTCTCCAGTGCTAATCATTTCCCCCTCTTTTCTGAAACTAACAGTCCAAAAACATATACTTGAATTCAAGTATGGCAATAACTGATTCCCTACGCGACTTTTGCCTATGGACAACTTGTACAGTCATCTGTCTCCGGGTGTCACGCTACACAATTTATCGTATGATCGGCTCGATCGATTTCTACGCCGATGTACAAAACATACCTGCCTATTTCTTACATTAACGATATAGTACCTCTTTCACAGAATTCTTCTTTTCCATATTCTTCCTTATTTCATAGTTGGCCACGAATGGGATGATCTCCTGTGGTGACGGATTACAGCTTCCAGATTATAAAAGACGTTACCTATGCAAGGCAAATTGCCACCAACTGTCTGGCGTATAAAAAAGTGCCATAATAGAATGATCCGCATGACGGACTGGGCTGAACCTTCATAGCCCATAATACATGTTCAAAAACAGCTCTAAAATGAACAAAACATATGATATACAGGTGATGGCTCATATGCTACTATGCCACACCGGCACACGGCCAGTTATTGCATGGAAGTGCGAGCGAAACCTTTCGAGGGAATACCTTGCATGGAAGCAGGTCCCCTGGGGATGGTTCCACGAGTGGCCGTATTACTTTAACTGGACATCTGTTTAAATTTGCTTACGTTATTGTTCCTGCTTTTTATTTTCTTTAATGCCTTAATCCTGCCAATTAGTTTAGTACCTGTTTTTGGATCCATTGTAAAAAGCGTGAACAAATTGATTATTTTTTTGCGATCTTGTTGTACACATTGATCAGACCACATAGTTGGACTGCACCTCGAAACACCGAGGAATATAACATTTATCATTTATCATTTATCATAAGGCCGCGTGACGAATAACTAGGACGGTGATCTGACAAGAGCGTGGTCTCTGCTTCGTTACCAGACTATAATGTTACCTGAATTAGCCTCGGCTCGCCTTAATGAACTGAGTTTGGGAGGCATACCATACGACACAAAGTAGTCTGTTTGGTTTGAATTTCTATTGCTTGGCATATGCATTCCCGGTGTCTCAGGTCGTCCAGTAGTTTGTCTTTGACTGAGTTTGCCTTTGACTCAGGCACGTTGGAGCACATTATCTTCATCGAGTTCTGCGTCTTCCTAGTGTTCGTACTTTTGTACAAGAGAGTGCCTACCTTTACTGGCGGCGTGGTGGGAGGTATTTTCGGAGGCGCATTGGTAGTTGTGTCGCTTCTAACAGTCTTTGGCGTGCTTGCAGACATGATCGCCAACTTTGCCTTGGATCCACATGCAGCGACGATAGATGCATATGTTGTCGGACTTTCGGTATTTTTAGGCAAGCCAGAATGCAATGGCGTATCATGCGACACAGAAACACTACTCAGAAAGACCTATCTCTGCAACATTGGAATCGCCGGGGTTGGCAGTTCTTCGTTGCCCGCCAGTTTGCAAATTATAGTGTTTGGGGTTGCTGGATGTACGCTGTTCATTATACAATGGTGTTGGCTGTTCTTTTTCATGTTTGAGCATACGCGTAGGTTAGGGAAGTTGAGGTTGGCTGCAGCTTGTTCCGATACGACGCTTTATCAGCCGTTGAACGCTGCACAATCGTGGTTAGTTTGCCACATTTCTCTGCCAGTACGACGATGCATCTCACGAGTGGGTTGTTCATAAACTTAGTACAAAAGCAAATGGAGCCTGGTGTGCAAGCACGTTCTTTTATTTTCGGTACACCTACCTATCGGGGAGGAAATTTCTTTCCGCAGTTACTACCAGTTATCGCATTTGGAATAGCCTTGGAGAACGATTTAAAAGCACACAAAGCTTCTGTTTGCGGTTGAGTGGACCGTTTTCCTTGCTGCTGTGTTGCGAACCATTGCCGAGTTGCGAATAGCGAGCGCGTTCGGACAGGCGCATGATGTCGGTTGAAAGTGGGTGTGCCAATTGTAAACAAAGCCGATGGAAGGCAACACACGTGGGCGCTGTGCTATCGATCGGGCCGGGTTAGACTTAATGAAAGGTTGCCTTTTGTTAGGCATGGTAGAATTTAAGTTAGTTTGGCGAGTGTTGTGATATTGACTGCTAAACAAGCTACAGCTATCAAGTGCAGCATCAGATTCTTGTGTCAAAGGAATGGTTAGATAGCGCTAAGAGCACTCTGTCGAATGATGGTACAAATGATAGGATGCACTCAAAAATAAGGAAGCACGCCTCGAGTTCGATGAAAATCTTGCAGAAAACGCAGTACTGGATACAACGATGGTGTGTGCTAAATAGTACTACAGTGGTAGATCCGCTGGATAGCGCTGGTAAATCAGAGTTGGCTAAGTGCAAGCACAGTAATGTGTGCCAATAATTGCGAGTGCTGGATCCAAAAGCGGTGGAGCGTCGTTTCGGTAAGACTACAAGGCGTGGCAATATCCCACCGATACACACACGAATATTGCTGCGTTATTCCCATCGGGGTTCGAACAAGCCATCACTCATTCTAGTGCACCATTATGTTGAGCAGCAACAGGGTACTCTACGTTTACAAGCAGTGAACCCAACTCCGTCTCTCAGCAAATCCCACTGGGTGATCCATAGACCCACCCAAGAAACTAAGTCTGTCGAACCATGGCGTGGTCTACTTCATGTACGCACAGACGCATTTGGCTAGCACGCCAGACTAACGCCTAGGAAGCACACCTCATAGCCACACCAGAATAACGTGAAACCTGTGATATTGCCTTTAAAATTGACATCACAGAATAACTGATGATCATCGAGGGCGAGTCAGCTTACCGGGTCGTAAAAGTCGCTCAGCTGGCAAGTTGCTTAGCGTGCTCAAGTTAACTGCTTATGTATCTTATGTGTCAAACTTGTCAAAGTGGGAATCCCGTATTCCTACTGTTGTATGAGATTACATACTATATGGGCGAAACTGAAAACAAGCCAGGGGAAAGTATACGGCGTCAAAGTGGACCCTCCGGTTCTGCGTGGAAAGCACGTCCATCCTACAGATAATAAAGAAAGATAATGTGTTAGCTTTACACCATAACGGGGCTTCGGTGCAGTGCGACCACCAACAGTCGCGTGCGGACTGAGTATACCGCGAGGATGCCCACATCTACCCGGATTCGAACCCGCATCGCAAGAGTACGCGACAAGCTCGTTACCATTAGGCGACCGGCCAGAAGATAAACAGATGTTATTATCTTGGGAGCACGACCAACTACCAGCCAATGCTGGGGAAGTGGTGATCAGCAAAAGCACCGCAGTTGGATTAATCAAAGCTGAATCTGAAGGGAATCCTCAGTAAGCGCTGCTCCGATCCAAAAGATGACGGTGTGCAACAGTGTTAGCAAAACGACATCATTGGCTCAGAAAACCTACCACTGCAAGCAATTTACATGATTATAATTGGTTAGCTAATTCGACTGGAGTACTTACACAACAGGCTGTGTACAATCTCCAGCCTGAGTTTGAAGTAGAAGAGCAAGCCGATTTAAATGAAAGCTGAGTTACGTTTGTTGACAAGTAATCCCCCATATTCAAACTCATCTGCACCTCAGGCCAAAGCAGAAACTGAGGAGCGAAGCGCAGTTATTCTGATACAAGCACCATCAGGTTTCTGTGGTGTATCGCTTAGTAAATCCATCACTGCACGCAACGATTCAAATTGTACTATGAAACAGCAAGTTGTACTCACTTTGCTGTGCTCCGCTTTCCCAGAAACAACATCAACTTAATTCCATGCTGGTAAATACATTAAATTAGCCAACGGGCCACATCAATGATCAACTTAGTGTTTCGGCTAAACTAACAAAGTAGCCTGGATCACTTGGTGCCTCAACTCTAAGCATTACGGAAGGCCATGACTTCAGCGGGTTAACTTGCACGCATCACTGACGCAACATCAGTACTGTTCCGTGGCTTAGCAACTAATTTTATCGCCCGGGGCGGATCAAAAATAATCACCTCTTTGACAGCTGTAAATCCGTATAGCCTCACAAATGCGAACCGGTTTTAAATATTTCGTTTAATATAACAATAATCAAAGACCTAATTTTAGAGGGCTGCCATATCTGTAGGTGTTTGTATTATCACAACAACCTGAGCAAATTTTACAAATACACTTTTCCTGCTTTACTTGAGACAATGTTATTCAGGACACTATCATATTCAGTCCATAGGCAATTTCTCTCTCTATGAGGAGAACTGCCAATCACTGAACCTTGTCTGACTCACTGCTGATTGAAGGTGGTTCTTCATAAGCTTTCGCTTTGATAATGCGCTATCACAGTAGGCAAGGCTAACGGTTCGTGAAAGAAAGATGCGCAGCAAATCCCCCAGGGTGATATTTCTGTGGGGGGTTCAAAAGTTCAGAAGGTCTATTAATTTTGCATTTTCTTGAAACTTCACAAAATATCGCAACCTTCTCCTTTCGATAAAAATTCCTATCTGTATCTTCCTCACATTCGATAAGCGGACGATCAGATTTATCATCAAACCCCACGTGCGCGACCACATGAGTCGTTCGCAGTTTCTGCTCCACTGCGATTTTAATCTTCCTGGTATATGGTTCTCCGCGGGGAGCTTCTCCCCGGCCACTGCGAAGTCGAGGCGCAGTTTTCTGAGATAATGTTTCAAACTGGGGCCACACAACACATCAGTCGGTCGACGCGCGTTATTGCGCGCTCGAGTCCATCATACCTGGACCTGTTACTGACCAGCTGCGAATAACATGTATGTGATGTTCAAGTCCTAGAACCCCAGGCACTTAGTGACCACTCGACGGTCATGGCGAGCTCAGAGACGTCACCGCCGTTTATTCCTCCGCTGGAGCTAGCCTTCAACTACTGGAACGCGGACTTGAATGGCCTCACTGGAACCGCTATCACAGAATTCACCAGATGAAGACTGGTGGTCTATCATAAACAGGCAGTAAAATCATTGTGCGCTCGATTTGTGCCCCTCAAAAATCGAAAAGCTGGATCAGTCAAGCCACAGTGGTTTGACAAGAAGTTTGACAAACTGGCTCCATGCCACAAAGTCATTCAATCTGATTCTGCCGAAGATTATAAGACGTACAAGAGGCAATGCCATGCCTGCAACAGCGGAAAAACGAGCAAACGCAGAAACTTCGAAGAGCAGATGCCAACAGCAGCAAAAACAGCTTCCAAGAGGATTTCCATACGTGCAGCGAAACATGAAGCCGACAGGTGATGTGCCTGTGTTGAATGACTCGCAGGGACATCCCTATTTTCCAGCACTGAGCCTGTTTCCTCATTGGCGGCATACTTCGCTTCTGTTTTTGCAGATAACCGGGCGTTCGTGTCGAGTTTGTCGCAAATCGCAAATACCGAACTGGACAGCCTGTATTGCAGCGTAGAGGAAGTGCGCAAATCGCCTGCCAGTCTTGACGTTACCAATGCTGCCGGGTCTGATGGGCTCCATCCGCTGATCCGCAAATCGTTATCCGCCATCATCTCGCCTTTGGTGACTGAGCTATTCAACAGGTCGCTGTCCACGGTTCATTGCCGAGCGACTGGAAATGTTCAGTGGTGAAACCGATTCCGAAAGGCCGCGAGCCGAGCAAGGTGGGCAAGCTCCGGTCGATATGCTTGACTCTGTTTTGTCTACGACACTCGATATGATTGTAAAGCGTGGTCTTCTGCAGTCAGTCGAGTCAGAAAGCATCTTGAGACCCGCGCAGTACTGTTTCATGAAAGCTCGGTAATGCATCACAAACCTGCTGCTAAACCAAGCGCTAAACCAAGGGAAGTCGGTTGACGTCATTTACATCGATTTCAGTAAAGCGTTTGACAAGGTGAATCATGGAATCCTCTTTCGGAAGCCGCGGTATTGTTGGCCCACTGTACCAGCGGATCAGTGATTTACTTGTTGGTCTGAAGTGGAGGGTGCAGGTGAACAACCACCTGCTCGAGTGGTATCCCTCGACCAGTGGCGTCCCGCAGCGCACAGTTCTTGGGTCCATTTGGTTCCTGATTCACAGCAACGCTTTGCCAAAGCTTCTCAGTTAACCTTGCGCGTTGTTTGCAGATGACCTTAAGGCAGCAAGGGTAAATGAACACCCGACAACTCGGATCACTCGGCTCGTGTGTCGATGAAGAGCGCAGCCAACTGTGTGAATTAATGTGAACTGCATACTGCTTTGAACATCGACATCTTGAACGCATATTGCGGCCATGGGTTAGCCTGTGGCCACGCCTGTCCGAGGGTCGGCTTAGGTAAATGGGAGGAAACCCATCGGGAGTTTATCCAGCAAGCCCAGGCGGGCGAAGCCAGGAAAGGGATTATCCCGTAATGCTTTACAGCAGCCCAGCGTTGATTCATCGACTCAGGCAGCTGATCGAAATGAAATGGTACAAAAAAACGGGTTATCCCCTCGGGCTCTACGTCCGAGGGGAAACAACCGCGTTCGGAGAGACTAAGCGTGTGGTACACTAATTGTTGTAGTGTGCGTAACAAATGGGGGGAATTAGTGGCACATTGTGAGCATGTTGATGTGGCCGCTGTGTCCGAGTCCTGGCTCTCTTCAGATGACTTGATTGGTGATCTGCTTATAGACTTTGCGTGCTACAGGGCTGACAGGCCCGGGTATCAGACCGGTGGAGGAGTACTCTTGCTTATAAAGTGCCAATATAAACACTGGGAGGCTCCATTTACCATGAGTTCTGCTAATGTTCAGGCGGTATCCTGCTATTTAAGAGCATGGGGTAAATTGGAGATTACAGTATGTGTTTATCGTGGCCCATCCTCTACCCGAGAAGAGGACAGGGATCTTGGTACGCTACTAAGAGAGGCGGCAATAGCCGCACCTAATTTTCTGATCGTCGGTGACCTAAACCTTCCGCATGCTGATTGGCAGCATGCTGAAAACAGAGTGGGTAGTTTAGAGAAGTAACTAGTAGATTGGATGCACGTAAATGCCTTCGAGCAATACGTCAATGTCCCGACTAGAAGTCGTACTGGGAGTACCCCTTCAACCATTGATATCGTGATCGCCAGACATGGTCACTTAACTGACCTATGCGTGGAGCCACCCATAGGTAAGAGTGATCATTGTGTTTTGACCTTTTCTCTGGACACACCGAGGCTTGCAGAGAACCGTCGAATGGGAAGAGATTTAAATCGTATTGATTTTACGAAGCTGCGGGATCGAGCACTTCAGATCACTTGGGTACCTTAACAGGACAAGGCCACTTTGGAACAGAGGTGGCTTCTACTTAATAGTGGACTTGTACAGTTGCTGAATTAATTTGCTCCTCTTCGCCCCAGAAGACATTTTGGGAAACCCCGATGGTGGAGAAGAAAAATTGATAGAGCGATAAAGAGGCGCTATGCTGAGTGGAGAAAATATCAAGAAACTTGGGGCTTTCGACGCTGGCTGCAGTACAAAAGGTGTCGAAACATGGCTATTAAGTTACAGCGGCAGACGAAGTACTCATATGAGCTTAGGTTGGCCAAACTTGCGAAAACTAATCCCAAGTGTTATTACAGTTATGTCCAGTCAAAGGCTTCTTTAAGAGAGGGGGTTGGCTGTCTAACCATGGAGGACGGTACCCAGGCTGTAGACGACGTGGATAAAGTAGAAGTGCTGCTACGTGTCTACCAAAGCCTGCATCGGAAGGATAGTGGGTCAGCCTTGCCATCACTACAGCACTGCTCAACTAGCTACACAATGCGGAAATTATTCTCAATGTGTCAGAGGTCTTCACTGTGCTGGCCAATTTGAACCCCTATAAATCAGCCGGTCCTGATAGCGTACATCCCGCCATAGTTAAGCCTCTGGCTGATATCCTTCAGTATCCCGTAGTGGAGTTATTCAACCAGTCTCTTCAAGAAGGCAAGCTGCCACGTGATTGGAAGGAGGCGACTATTGTTGCCATCCACAAGGGGGTTCTAAGTCGGTGCCTCTTAACTATAGACCTGTTAGTTTGACCAGCATCATGCTGAAATGCTTGGAAAAGCTTATAAGGAACAGGATCTGTGAGCACTTGACTGAGCACAATCTAATTCGCGCGGAACAGCATGGCTTTCTCAAAAAGAAGTCTTGTCTTACCAATTGGTTGTGCTTTTTGGACGAGATTACCCGTTGTCTTGATGGTGGGATATCGGTAGAGGTGTGCTATTTAGACTTCAGTAAAGCCTTTGACTCCGTGGATCATCGATTTTTAATTGAGAAGCTGACATGGTTTGGATTGCATCCTCAACTACTACTATGGCTCTCTGAATTCTTACGTGGAAGGACATTCAGAGTCAGCGTTGAGGAAGCGAGTTCTAGTGTTGGTCATGCCTACAGCGGTGTCCCTCGAGGTTCGGTTCTGGGTCCATTGCTATTTCTTATGTTTATAAATTACCTGGCTCCTCTTCTTGAGGACCCCTGCTACATCTTCGCAGATGGCTTGAAGCTAGTCGGTAGGGGTAACCGTGCGACATTGGCTAAGGACATCCTCACTGTGGTGAATTGGTCAAGCCAATGGGACCTACCTCTAAATGCCAACAAATGTCAACTATTGACTAGTAATGGTAGCGGAATTGCAGTTCAGTCTCCTGTGGGATTTCTATCATTGCGGTGCACTGACGAAGCTCGTGATCTAGGTGTCATCGTAGCGAACAATTTTAAGCCTTCGGCACAGTGTCGCCATGCTGCCAATAAAGCACGACACGAATTATTTCGTCTTAGGAGGGCGCTGAGTAACACTAAAGCAGAAGTATTCTTGCCCTTATATAAAACAGTGGTCAGGCCACATCTGGAGTATTGTGTTCAGGCCTGGTCACCGTACCTCCGTAGTGACATCACTTGTATAGAAAAGATACAGAAACTTGCGACCAGGATGACTGAAGGTCAACGAGGGAAGTCTTATGAAGATCGTCTAAGGAGCTTAGGATGATTTTCCCTGGAACGGCGTAGGTTGAGAAGGGATTTGATAGAGACGTTTAAAAGCATTAAGGGACTTAGTGGTATTTGTTCCACCCATCTGTTTGAGCTGGCTACGTCAGACCATCTGCGCGGGCATCGCCTGAGGCTTAAACATCACAGAGCTCGTTTGGACATCAGGGCAAAGTTTTTTACGAACCGGGTATTTAACTACTGGAATAAACTTCCTTCTGATTTAGTGGAGTCTGAGACCGTAGAAGCCTTCAAAAGGGGCTTAGACAATTGTTGGTCCATCTTTTGTCCAGAGATATTGTAGTTGTACTTTAATATGTAGTGTATTTTGATGCTGGCATATGAAAGTGCAGAGATTGCTCTTGTTCTTGCTTCATTCCATTGCAGAAGCAAGAGGAGACAATCCAACGTCGAAGTGCCGGGGGTCGTTTCACTTACCGGCACAAGAACTGGACGCTCGTTAGGCGGAAGCCTCTATCGTTCATCTGACCTGATCTGACCTGACCTGAACTGCGACCTGCTTCAGCGTGACCTTGACCGCCTCTCCATGTGGTCAGCAAAGGTCAACTTTCTGATTCACCCGGTCAAGTAGGTATTTAGGAGCATGGGTAAGGGTGTTAATGGCTGCGTCTACAATCTGGCCGACCAATGGTTATACCCAGCGCGGTCCGTGAAATATCTCAGCGTACTCTCACACCGCGATTTGAAATCCGTTGAAAACACGAACAGGCTTTACCAAAACGGACTGCGCATACTCTGGGCGCTCAAACGCAGCTTCTGAACTTGATCCGAAGAGGTTGTTCCCCGCCTCTTCTCTTCTATTCTCAGAGCAGTGCTAGAGTAGAGTGCACCCGCCTACTGTTTGCTTACCCCGGGCGAGGTGCAAAGGACTGTGCGGGTACAGCAGGTGGCTACAAGACACATCCACAATTTACGAGGTGTGCCATATGATGATGGGGTTAACCTCATCAGGATGCAGTGGATATTCCCTCTGGGTGATTACCCCATGTTGAGGCTGCTACTTCATCTGCGCACACCAATCAGCACACGAGGACACCGGTACCAGCATGTTGTAACGGATTTGAAGCGGGTCGCCAAAGAAATTTTCTTCCAGCGGAGGGTGGTTAATATTTGAAACAATCTGACTGCAGCCATAATCGAAGCAAAGTCGGTGCTGAAGTTTAAGAAACTCCTGGACTCGTACTTGCCGACATGAGCTTTCGAAAATATTTACCATAATAATAGGCTATTTGCTTGAAAAATATTAATTGTAGCTACACAGACACAACTCTACTGACTGCATTTTCTGAGGATTCAGTGTTCAGCATTTGTGTATCACACCAGCTGAATGACGTGCGGGCGAAATAGGTGTCATGGTTAGGCACATAAATGAGTTGTATACCATGCAGCAGGAGTGTACAGAACTTGAACTTTCAGTCGAAAAAAATGGCAAAGCAGTTACTGAAAAGCTGGCACCTGTTTGATTACCGAGTGTCATCTGCGCTTCGGCTGAAGTCGGCCCTCGAAAGGCATACTGAAGACAACATTTCTCCAAAAGACCCAAAAGCGATGGAGATTCTAATCGAACGGTGAACCAAATGTGTACCAGACGAAGCCAATCAGTCAGATAATGAAGCGAGTAGTGCAGTGGATAAGTGGCCTATAACGGGTCAAAAAAGCTTCTAAAATCCCGTAGAAATCCAGCTAGGTTGTGCCCACTCTTTCACTGACATCAGCATAATCCGTCTGGCATGTACAAGCTGTCATCCTAAGTTATTCGCCTTCAAATCTTCGGATTTATTCACTTTGAGACCTAGGTACAATCTTCGATTTGGCTCCGCGAGCTCCTCCTAACACTGTTCATCTTTTGGATCTGTCATTCGTGGATCACCAGCAAACGGCGCTTTGCAGTTTCGAAGTCAACCGTCCTTGAATCTTAACAGAGAACTTATTTTTCCTCTCGTCGCACAAGAACTCTTGTGATCTCATTTTAAAGAATTTTTAAGAGTCACCGGAACATCTTACTATCATTCCTTCGAGTTGATGTACAAAGTGATAGTTTTCAATTGGGTCCGACCTTGGAACAGCCACTGTCGTCATTAGTCAGCATTCGCTTTGCCGCAATAAAACATTGCATTACTGCTTATCTACTTACCGGCTAGATCGATAGCACGCAGGTTGTCTGTCTACACTAAGGAACGTGTGACTCATCTGGACGCGACACATCTGACCTCTCTCACCTAAACCAGCGCAACAAGAAGTGCAGCGAAGTCATATACGGTGCGTCAGTTTTCTGTCCTTTGCTATCCCTGTTGTACCGTACGTTTGATAAGAGTCTTTCGATTTTGCTCAGTATCCGTAGGTCAGCCGCGGAGGTGAGGGTGAGATTGGAGCGCACTAATTTGCCGACCCACCAATGGCATGTAAGTCTACTGTATTTACTCACCCACGCATGTCTGGAGGTGTGAATACGACGTGAGGACGCATTGCGGTGCATATGTCCTTGAAATATGTTAAGTACCCTGGGCGATTTCGACACCGGTCAGTTCAGATTGGGTCGATGCCGACGTTTTTGGCTGGGGGTTTGCAACATCTGGACAGCAGTGCATAATGCACTGGCTACCGTGTTCAAATGTTGGTGGCGCATCGACAGTTGCTTAATGTTATCCCAGCAAATGATAAAAGGGTTAGTGACAACGCTGTTGTAGACTGAATGTTACCTTCACATAAACCACCTTAGCAAAATAAGAATTCGTAACAATTAGACGGTGAAAATATGAGATGCTACTTCTGCATAAATGAGTCCGGAAAAGCTGTCGTTGACAGAATACTCCCGTCACAGTCTTAATGGCAATTGCAGGAACCAAGTGGGGTGCACGCTGTGTAATTTGTTTAACAGTGACCGTGACGGTGTAACATGAAAGGCTGACAGTGTCGCTCAGTCTCTCAGGAAAACGTAGGTGTATATCAAACGAAATGATCGTTACATGCTGCCGTGTATGCCAATTAAGAGACTACTCGCTGCACGTGTTTGTGGAGAAGGACTGTCGATAAAATCAGCAGCAGTCCTTGCAACCAATTTTTTAGACGCAATTGGTTGTCCTATCTGCGAGAAGTCGGTCTTTCAAGCGCACTAGTGTAGAGCGGAGCGTTTGACCTTTCTGGAAAATTAAGCTTATGTTTTCTTTATTTAAGATCCTTTGGATGGCCTCTGCAGTTCCATCTTTATAAGGAATATCTACCGTCCCAATCCACTGGGTAGTACACCGTGGTTAAAGATTTAAAATCTGCTGCATCGGGTATCCGCCTCAGGTATCCACTACCAAGCAATTAGTTCATTGCTTCTTTCCGCGCGGCCTTCCTATCTTCTTCCTCTGTGCACAGAGTCTGGGCTCTGTGAAACATTGATGAGACGATTCCAGAATACACATGCTTTGGGCGACCTGAACTATTGTAGAATACACCATCTGTCTCCGTCGGCTTACGATATATCTTTGTTTTTGGACTACCCTCATTCCTGTGAACGAAGCAGTCAAGGAATGGCAATGTTCCACTGCCAGATTCCAATTCCATAATGAAATGTCTGGTCTCCGCTTTCCAATGGTTAAACAGCTGATCACAAGCGTCCCCATCCTAACGTACCATGATCCATCACTTTCCTTGATATCCAGTATAACAATAGCCGGTTCGGCATCGGTGCCGTGCCAATGCAAAACGGAAAGCCCATTGATTTCCGCAGCCGAACGCTAACGGAGTCCGAACGTCGTTATAGTAAAATCGAAAAGGAAAGTATCGCGCTGATGTATGCTGTGAAGCGTGTTACTGAATAGACATTTGGCTGCCGAACTGTCTACCTGCTTTCGGTATTTATTTATTACCTCGAATTGGCAATCACTTAAAACGTCCTAATGTTTGCCGACGCCATCAAGTGTTGGCGTAATCTTTAGGTAAATGCCGACCAGCAAATGCTTCAGATTGATCTGGACACGGTACGTTGCTAGCCATTTTACAATTTACTACATTTCAAAGTGATTAAAGGCAAAATCATCTCCATAAGGCACAACACCAGTTACTCATACAGCCTCAGAACTAGGTACTGCAGTAATCTTCCATCGAACTTGATCCTTGTGTGTTGGTTCAAGATGAATCGGGTTGCTCCAGGAAGTCCGAAAAGGCCACGTAATCTGATAATTTCCATCTGGGTCTGTTGTTGAACAAAGGGACATTTCTATTTTTGACAGACGCTTAGTGCACATGGTCACCTTCATATCGAATACGCCATTTAAGCCCGGCATCCATGGCTGAATAACGCCTAAATGTACTGTGGCATATTCAAGGTCGGAATTCCTAGCCCCTGGCGATATCGCTGGATAAAAGGCAATAATAAAATGACCATGATTCTGCAAGACCCACATCATGGCTGCCACTGCGGACTGCGAATCTATAATAATGCAAACTGAGGAAGTCACTCATTGTAACTAGCAGAAAGGTATGACCGTATGTAGTGTCGCAGGACTTTCATTACAATTCACGTAATTCACTCGTAGAATGCTCTTTCTGAATCGGTCGTTTCTGCAGCGACTCAAGTAATGTTTTTAAAAATCGCTGGATGACGCAATCATCCACTTACGCGATTTACATAGCACTGTATATCCATTCTCATTTTGGAATATACCTCGGAAATATTAGTCATTACCTGCAGGTGCTGTGACACTACGCGGATTACAGGACTAGAGCATAACAAAGGCTAATTCCTATATTTTACTTAAAGTAACAGCTGTTTTTTTCGATAACCACACCAAATCACCCAACGGGAATCTTAAAGCACGACTCCTTAACCTGTGCAAATTCATGTTTCAATGTGCATACATTCTAGTCCAAACTTAGAGTTCTTAGGATACCATCATGATAATTGAAACATGGCTGACTTCTGACTACGCTTATGCCGAGATAGCACCGCCCGGCTTTACTCCCCTACAAAGCGAATAACCTAGAAAAGGAGGCAAAGTGCTCTTGCATTACCGACCTGATCTGTATAGCTATATCATCGCCAACCTAGATAAACAACTTGTTTGTCTCCTTTGGTGTCGTCTGTACCTGAAACGTTGTGATGTGTATATACTAACAATAAATAACCACTCTCTACTATCCACTCTTCAACTGGATCAAATCTTTGCGTCTGGTCATACAATTACGTCATTTGATTGGGGGACTTCAGCCTTCATGCAACGAAATCTCAGCTTCGCTCTGCTAACAGTTTAAAGCGTACTCGCAAGATGTACTTGTTGATATACGGTTGTGCAAACATGTTACCGCTCCCTCGAGATACACTACTGGCGACGAAGCATAAGTTTTAGACATTGTGTTCACCAACGAGAAAATAATAATTAATGCAGTAAACATAAGTGTACGTTTTGGCCGTAGCAATCACGCGATGCTTCGCTTCCGATTCACTTGCAAAGCGAAATACGTCTGCGAAAGCAACGAGGAAGTTCCAGTTATCACCCATTACGGTATACGCTTTGACGTCGTTCATCAAAATAACGGGTCTTTTCTATCTGCCCAGCCTCCGAAATCTCCTGGGAGAAATTTGCCATTCTGTCCACTTGGATAATTTCAATGGTGTCTGAATCCAACTTACTTCTTTCGGAGCAAGTGTGGTGATTTCTGTGGGGCGGGACACGAATGTGTATGACCAAGATGGATTCTGCCTTGCGGGTTGATAATGTGCGTTTGGATGCTACAAAAGTCAGCGAAATCAATGCATCAAATTGCTCCGCGAAGACAAACTGAACACTAAGCGACGAATTTAAGTACAAGATCATACCTGTTGCAGCGGATTTTAAATCCTCAACCACGGTGTACTACCCAGTGGATTGGGACGGTAGATATTCCTTATAAAGATGGATCTGCAGAGGCCATCCAAAGGGTCTTAAATAAAGAAAACATAAGCTTAATTTTCCAGAAAGGTCAAACGCTCCGCTCTACACTAGTGCGCTTGAAAGACCGACTTCTCGCAGATAGGACAACCAATTGCGTCTAAAAAATTGGTTGCAAGGACTGCTGCTGATTTTATCGACAGTCCTTCTCCACAAACACGTGCAGCGAGTAGTCTCTTAATTGGCATACACGGCAGCATGTAACGATCATTTCGTTTGATATACACCTACGTTTTCCTGAGAGACTGAGCGACACTGTCAGCCTTTCATGTTACACCGTCACGGTCACTGTTAAACAAATTACACAGCGTGCACCCCACTTGGTTCCTGCAATTGCCACTAAGACTGTGACGGGAGTATTCTGTCAACGACAGCTTTTCCGGACTCATTTATGCAGAAGTAGCATCTCATATTTTCACCGTCTAATTGTTACGAATTCTTATTTTGCTAAGGTGGTTTATGTGAAGGTAACATTCAGTCTACAACAGCGTTGTCACTAACCCTTTTATCATTTGCTGGGATAACATTAAGCAACTGTCGATGCGCCACCAACATTTGAACACGGTAGCCAGTGCATTATGCACTGCTGTCCAGATGTTGCAAACCCCCAGCCAAAAACGTCGGCATCGACCCAATCTGAACTGACCGGTGTCGAAATCGCCCAGGGTACTTAACATATTTCAAGGACACATGCCCCGCAATGCGTCCTCACGTCGTATTCACACCTCCAGACATGCGTGGGTGAGTAAATACAGTAGACTTACATGCCATTGGTGGGTCGGCAAATTAGTGCGCTCCAATCTCACCCTCACCTCCGCGGCTGACCTAGGGACACTGAGCAAAATTGAAAGACTCTTATCAAACGTACGGTAGTGTTCATCCAAGTGCTCCCTTCCATATTGTTATCGTGAAATATTCACACCAAATCACGATTTGCGTTTATTCCTAGTTCGCTGCCCCATTACGGACCGTGGCCACATATATCAGTAGAATTATTTCACGTTTTTAATGTCGCCTATGTTGCGCAGACATTTGAAGTAAATTTCTTAAGATCGAAGAAACCTGTTCTAGCTGCATTCGATCATACTGTCCGCAATGTATAGGCAAATACGTCCAAAATGTGAGACAAACAAAGTTGCGGACAAAATTTGGTTTTTTTTCTAAATTTTCAAGTTATTCCAGTTGTCAACTTTTTATCTTTTTTCTTGAAAAAGTGCGATAGGATGACTGAGATAATCGCCCCATATTGTACATACTATGACCGATGACACGGAGGTAAATATGGCCACGCTAATACCTCAACCAACCAAAGTAAATTCTGAATCTAAGCCGATGAAAAGAGCTGGACGCTTCAACTGCACTGCAGCGTCTGTGACTCAAAATCCACTGGATCACCCCACTCCCATAAGTGGACAAGCCTCAAACATATATGCTTACACTTTCCCAACTATAGGCGCTTCATCTGGAGATTTAGCCATGACACCGACAACTCAGAGCCGAAGGCAATTCGGTGCAGATAACATGTAGGTAACGTACGCATCGATCTTCTCGACAAACACACCGGGAGCGACACACATAGGTCCATTTTCTATACCGAGCACGAGTGGCGCAACGCAGCTTTCACCGTCAACTCCAGTGGTGCCCTCTAAACAACCAAAATTGCCGGAAAAACTATAAAGCCAACACTGGCTAGACAAATCACCCTGTGTTAACGCTCGTGTGCTTTAATTTTCCCGAGTCCGAATCTGGTACAATAAAAGGCAAGTTGCAAGTCGATCACAACCATTGGAGTTCCATCTGCGAGGCGATTGGCATTCCGGTTGAGCCTGCAATGTTGCAACGCGTAGCGCATCACCCGATCTCAGTGCACTCTGGTGAACCTCGAATACTTCTAGGAACACTAGACTCAGCAGATGAGACAGAGGCTATGCTGCTATCAGCAGTTCGTCTTCGCAACTCACCGAGCGGAGTGCGCATATTACCTGATCTACCTTGGAAAGATTGCCCAAAAGACGCAGATGACCAACGCGGCATTCCTAATAGGGATAGCAAGAAAAATTTATTTGTCCATGGTTTTCCCGAGTTTCTGCATTCTTCTGATCACGATGCGCATACACATGACCGCGAGCAGTGGTGCTACATCCGCGAAGCACTCACTGTTGACAATGTTATTACCAAATCCTTGACAAGAATTCCGTCATCACCTAACTACAAGGGTTGCGGTCCAAGACTAATAAAAGTAATATTACACTCCGCGGGAGTGATGCAAGATCTGTTTGATAATTGGTTAAAGTTTCGAGCTAGGTTGCTAACAGAGTTCCGGCTAAAGGCAGCAGGCGAACGGCCAAGCGTCGTAAACAATTTGATTGAATTTGTAAACGCTGCAAATACTTTATGTGCACAGTCCTGCGGAGAGACCAACACAACAGCACCCACGGCACGCAGCAGGACACAACATAGCACGAGTGAAAAGTCTGTTCAGGAACGCTCAATAATGTCATGCAACTTGACTGAAATACATAAACCAAACAACGATTAATGGCCGGCCACCTAATGGACGGCTTAAAAACTAACACAAAGTCGACTTCTATCAATGCACTCATAACAAACAATGACCTATCGTGTATTTACACAGAAGCCCAAAGCCTTCTAAGTAAGTTGGCCGAAGTTAGAGAACTCCATGCCTTACCACCGCGAAATCACTTCATGATAACAAAGACTTGGTTAAACCTTGAGATAACCGATTCTGAGATCAATTTACCCGGTATGTCGCTGTTTCGGACCGATAGAACCGGAAGGGGTGGCGGTGTGATTCTATATTATAATACAAATCACGGATGTGAAGTTATCCATCATTCGGAAATCCGAGCTCCCGATTCGCTTGGGTGCCGCCCTTGGTTGCGAAACAAGGAAACATGTCTACTGGCAGTGATTTACCGCCCACCAAACTCAAGGTCGGAAATGGACTCCAAACTGAACTACGTCTTTCAGTTTGCTTTCAACAGGTTCTACACACACATTCTTATCCCTGGAGACTTTAACGTGAATGAACTATAAACGCCAGCCACGGACGGTACGCAGTTTAAAGCCCACTTGCAGGAGCTAATTGCTAGCCACCATCTGTACAACCACGTAACCTCTCCCACCAGATTTCGAACTGCCAACAAGCCGTCGATACTGAATCTCGTGCTAACTAATGAAGAACTCATGGTAGATGGGATAGTTACAAGCACACCAGTTGGTCGTAGTGATCACGTTACTCTACTCTCTGACTATATACGCAATGCGGAGTACCCTGAGAAGGAGGATGGTAAAGTGCATACTGTCACGCACCATAACGTGTTATCTACGCCTGTTAAAGATACATCTTGGACTTTCTTAACCGAATTTTCCCCAGCTATTGCCTGGGAAACATTTACAAGAACGTTTAGCATACAGTTAGCGCACGCATCGGAACAGAAGTCCTTCCAATCCAAAAACATGCGTAAGTCCTTTCTGAGGAGCAGAACACGTAAATGTATGTCCCGGAGGGATTTGGCATGGCGAGCTCACAGGGACTGCTCGAATGCCGAAATCTGGACTGCATACGTGGCACATCATAACATCTGTGTGAAGTGATACGCGAAGACAAGGTCACGCATCAGCAGGAATTAATGAAGGGAATCTGCACGAACCGCAAACTGTTGTACAGGCACGTTAACGGCGTTCGAAAGGTAAAGCGAGGGGTTCCAGTACTAGTCACGGCTGATGGGTGCACGCGGTCAGCAATGGAAGCAGCTGATCTCCTACGGCTTCATTACTCCCAAACTTTCCAGCAGGTAACGAGCCCAAACATTCTCCTCCTTTCTATTACTCTACCGTCGGGTTTACACAACATTACCTTCACTGCGGAAGCTGTGTTGATGTAGTTGTTATCCTTGCGTATCCACAGTTATCCTGCAGTCGACAACCTCCGACCAAATGCTCTGCAGGTGTTTGCTATTGATGTAGCAGAATCACTGGCTGTTTTCTATCAGCGACGTCTAGAAAAAACCATATTCCACCAGTATGGAAGCGAGGGGTCCTCACTCCTATCCATAAAGGAGGTAGCAGCACTAATCCTGCCAACTACCGTCCAATAACACTACTTCCCTACTTTCCCTTCGGGTTCGCCAACCCTGAAACGCACACCCAGACTCAGTTGTATGCTCAATTACCTTGGATGTTTTCAAAAAACGGTTAGATGTTGCCCTTAGCTCCCAGCAATTTGTTACCTACACTCCTCTTTTGTGAATTACGGAAAACTTGCTTTTCTACAGGATTTATGTATCAAATGGACCAAACTGAGCAACCATATTCGACTTTTCTCACCCCTTATACAACGACCACTGCACCGCAGTGTATTTCTGAACGTTTACGCTCGACTTTGTTAATTTTACACTGATGTTGTTTAGCAATGTGTTCATCTCGGGAAACGTTTGGTAGATGACCCACATATATTTTGACTTCATCGTATTCACCCCAAACATTCTACGGGACGTGTCAATCACTTGCTTCTATCTCATGATAAAGCATTTTTCACTGTTACTCTACACACTCGATTAATGTCTCTGCGACTATGGAATCCGTGACCTTAAGAATTCCCGGAATTAGTGTAATCGGGCGATTCTTTTCTGGTTCTACACGGATACCACTTTTGTAGATTAGATTGATGATGCTGTGTTTTCACTTCGTGGGTACCTGCATCTCGTTAAGACATAAGCGAAGTAGTACTGCTATCCATTCAACGAAAATCTTATAGCCACTGCTATGACCTTTGGACGAATGCCGTCTGCACATGAGGAGCTGTACTCGCGTAAGGATATCAGACGATTCAGGACATCCGTTGTGGTAAATAATACGTGGTTAAACCATGATCATGGTATGCTCTGCGTTAAAAGGATGTGATATATCAGTCCAAGAATGAGGTGAGCTCCGCCGCCGAGCGGTTGCGAACAAGTGTCCGCCTACGTTCTTCGCCTTCAAATCTTCGGATTTATTCACTTTGAGACCTAGGTACAATCTTCGATTTGGCTCCGCGAGCTCCTCCTACCACCGTTCATCTTTTGGATCTGTCATTCGTGGATCACCAGCAAACGGCGCTTTGCAGTTTCGAAGTCAACCATGCTTGAATCTTAACAGAGAACTTATTTTTCCTCTCGTCGCACAAGAACTCTTGTGATCTCATTTTAAAGAATTTTTAAGAGTCACCGGAACATCTTACTATCATTCCTTCGAGTTGATGTACAAAGTGATAGTTTTCAATTGGGTCCGACCTTGGAACAGCCACTGTCGTCATTAGACAGCATTCGCTTTGCCTCAATAATATATTGCATTACTGCTTATCCACTTACCGGCTAGATCGATAGCACGCAGGTTGTCTATCTTGACTAAGGAACGTGACTCATCTGGACGCGGCACGTCTTACCCGTCTGAAGCGCGGGAGGGAAACACCTGTTCTCAAACAACGCCGATTTCCAAGCAACGAAAAGTGAAACGAAGTCATTCACGGTGCGTCAGTTTCGTTGTCCTCTTGCTACCCTTGTTGTATTGTTCATCCAAGTGCTCCCTTCCATATTGTTATTGTGGAATTTTTACACCAAATCACCATCTGCGGTTATTCCTAGTTCGCTGCCCCATTACTGACCGTGACCACATATAGCAGTAGCTGTGGAATGTAGATTAGTGAGACATTTGCAACCTAGATTCTGAACTCTCCTTTTCGATCTAATCCCTTTTGGAATTAGAGCAAGTCACAATAACAAAGTGCTTGCCCTAAGTGCAAATGGCCCATTCGAAAGTCAATTGTGACCTATGTGTAAAAACAGTGAAGTCTGGTGCAGTTTGTTTTAACAGTCAAAAAGCGTCCCATTCAAAGTGTTTAGCGATGAGTACACTCGAAACTAGAGAATACAGCAGCAAAACCGAAGCATTTTGGTTCCGCTAGGTGTGAAAATCCATCCCTATGGTTAGTGGTGTAATCATCCAAAGAAAACGTATGAAAACTTGGCGGAAACAGTTGAGCAACTGGTGAACGCTGGCCATGCATCTGCGAAAGTAAACAATGTTATACTTGCATCTGGACGAACACCTACAAACTGCCCGTTTAGGCCGAAGAAGAGGGCTAGGCGTCCCAACCTCACCACAGGGTCTCAGCCTCCAACGCCCCCTAGCCATATGACTCCACTAAGTGAAAAAGTCGTTTACAACCCACCCGCATCCACGTTCTCCAAAGCGTACTAACTAATAGTTCAGTTGACGTACTCGAAAAACAAAACTCCATCAAGTCCACGTTAAAAAATAACTGGATATCCTACGCAGTGGTTGCTTCTAGGAAAACGCCATCAAAGACACCTTCGACTCCACGTACCGGAGATAGCTTTATCTCCTAAAGAAGCTCAGGCACATGAGTTAGAGCAATGGCAATACGTTGGTAAGGCGTTGTTTTTAGAAAATGTCCTTGCTACCTCCCTGACAAGGATTCCCGTGTCACCAGATTACAAAGGGTGTGGTCCAAGGTCGTTGAAGTTGGTCTTACCGACTGAGCTAGCTTTACAGACAGTTCTAGAAAAATACAGTAACTTTCGGAACATGCTGCCAAAAGAAATTCGACTAAAAGCAGCAGGTTTACGACAAGAGGCTACTAGTTACTCAATGGAGAGAACCAACACAGTGGGAACAACGTTATTGCAGAGTCCACCACAGAGACTGATCTGACTGCCGTCATAGCATCCGACGAAACACCGCAGAAGTTGAGTGACCATCAGGATCATCATGAACCCGATTGCATGGTGCAGAGAGTTATTCCAAATCGTTCAAGCGAACCGAAGAATATACAAAGATACCAGTAGCAGCCGATTTCAAAGGGTTAGCCCAGACACAAACTTGTTGTCTACATCCACTAACAAGCTACTAAGTTATGAATCCATCTCCTGTTTTTATACCAACGTTCAAGGTTTTTAAAGAAAACTGACGGAGCTTCGCCTGCGTCAGGCCTCGATGTCAAGGGACTTCGTGATAATAACTGAGAAATGGTTGAGTAAAGCGATGACTGATGCAGAAATCGCGCTACCTGGGATGTCTATCATTATGCAACGATCGACCAAGTATTATCGCAGCGAACTACACCTTCATCTCATCGATGACCCAGAGGTTCGGCTTGTCGATGCGCTTTGGTGACGTCATCGCATAAGCCGTGGGGACGCATGTTTGTTGGGTGTGGTGTATCGCCCTCCGTCGGCTACTTTGGAAATGGATAACCGCCTAGCCTCTACAATGAAGACCATTCTATCACAGTCGTACAGCCACATTCTCCGGGTTAGTGACTTCAAAATGCACGTAACAGAAACTCCAGCCTGTATCAACGGATACTTCAAAATGGAAGTACAGGAGATAATTAGTGGACTACCACTCTACAATCACATCACATCTCCCACAAGATTCAAGACGGGAAACAAACCGGGTGTCCTGGATCTCGTATTCGCCAACGCAGAGCTTATGATCAAAACCGTATCGATAGGGAGTCCTTTGGGCCGTGGTGACCATGCAACGCTCATGTACAATTACATCTCTTATGCAGAGTATTCCTCAGAAAACACAGAGGAGTGTCAACTCATTACGGATTACAGCGCTCTAATCAAACTTATAAATGCTACAAACTGGGCATTTCAAGCAAAACGATCCCCTGATGTCGCCTGGTCTGTTTTTGCGCACCAATTCAACACGTTAATAACTAGTGCTTCTATAAAAAGGCATTCGCGAGCGAAGACAGTAGATTCATTCATACGCAGCAGGATATGTAAGTGTATCGTCACGAATAATTTAAGCTGGCGAAGACACAAGGAGTCACCGAGTGCCGAAACATGGGAAGCCTACACTATCCAAATGAATCACTGCGTAAACCTGGTACGCGAAGATAAAATACAGCATCAACAGAACCTAGCTCAGAAATTGCTATCAAATCCCAGGCTCCTCTACAGACACCTTAACAGGCTCCGCAAAGTGCAGCAAGGAATTCCTGCCTTACACACGTCACGCAAACTCGCACAAAGCGCAATCGAGGCGGCCAACGTCCAATGTCAACAATTCGCCCCGAACTTCCAGAGCACGACATCGCCGTATACACTGTTCCCGCACGTCCTACCATCACCAGGATCTAGCCACATCACGTTTACGACTGCGAATTTTATGAAAAGGCTAACTGCCCTGCGCTGGCATACCTCTCCCGGCGCTGATAATATTCGTCCAAAGGAGTTAAAATTAGCTGCAGTAAACTTGGCGGACACAACCTCCAAATTCTTCCAATGATGCCGCGATGAGATGCGGGTGCCAACAATGTGGAAGTAGGAAATCGTCAATACCATCCATGATGGCGGAAGTTGTACAGATTCGGCCAAGTATCACCCGATAAAACGGGGTTCCTGATACCGAAGCATGTGATGAGCATGAAATAACAACCCATGATAAAGTCCAGTGGTGTTATATTCGTGAAACAGTCCGCTTGGATGATGTGGTATCGAAATCCGTGTCACGACTGCCTACCTCACCGAACTACAAGGGAAGTGGCCCGAGAGTGTTGAAGGTGGTCCTTCAGTCAAAACATATGTTAACACGGATGTTAAAAAGCTAGTACATGTTCCGTTGCAAGCTACCTCCTGAGGTTCGGCTGAAGACAATCAGCGATATGCCTCCTAGAGATGATATGTCACTCAAAGAACCAAACGCATTAGGATCTATGAAAGAACAATGCACCAGTAGTGTGCCGAATGAGCCCATACAACCTGTAGAAGATGATATTGACCAGACACCTTACACTGTACGTCGCAGATTAGATACGGGACTAACTACACGGACGATGAATAAGACGTTAAACTCTTCACCAAGTACACATCGAAAAATCGCTTAGTCGCCGGTCACTCACTGGTCGGCGCAACTTCACATATGAGTTGTAGAACCTCCGAAACATTGCTTATATCTGAGAAACTTTCATGTATGTACACCAACGCCAAAGGGCTCCTCACTAAAATTACCGAACTTGGACTACGTCAAGTTGCGAATGCTTGGGACCTAATTTCTATTACCGAAACTTGGTTACACCAAGAGGTGACTGATGCTGAGGTTGAGATAGCCGGAATGTCACTCATCCGGAACGACCGCCCCAGCAGAGGAGGTGGGGTACTACTCTACTACAGCAGCGATCTACAATGTACAACTGTTGATGATCTGGAAACACACGTTACCGACTCACTCTGATGCCGTCTCCGACTAAGACACAACGACACATGTCGCCTAGCTATCGTTTACCGCCCCCCAACGTTCACTTCGGAAACAGATTCCTGCTTGATACGTGGCCTAAACAGAGTAACACGCACTAGGTACAGCCACATTTTCATCTCCGGGGACTTCAATCTACACAACCTGGAGGTTTCGGCATCGCCCACTGAGCAGTTCAAAGCAGACTTGCATGAAGTGATCACTAATATTCCCTTTAACAATCATGTCACCACGCCCACTAGATTTAGGACAGCAAACAAACCGCCCATATTGGACCTTGTGTTCACGAATGAAGAGCTCAAGATTGACAAGTTATTGATGGATAGTCCATTAGGTCTCAGTGACCATGTAGTAATAACTGTTGACTATGTGTGTTAGGCAGAGTATCCATCTGAACACTCGGAACTAACTCATACAATCACACGCTACCACGTGTTGAAAAAACTCGCCGACGCAACTGATTGGGAATTCTCAAACAAAGTCCCCGTGACAACGTTTGGGCAGAGTTCGTTAATAGACTCAGCGACATCGTTAACAAAGCATCTGAGACCAAACCCCTTCGTCTCGCGAAAATGCCTTCAATTATAAGGAGTAGGACTCGAAAATGCCTGGCGATAATGGATGCAGCATCGCGTGCCTACAAGAGTAACACCGACTCAGAGATTGGGGCAATTTTCTGACCCATCGCAACCATTGTACTGCACTTGTCCGTGAGGACAGAGCAACGTATCAACAGAGCCTAGCCACAAAATTCATGGCAAACAACAAACTGCTGTATAAGCATGTCAATAAGCTTCGTAAAGTGAAGCATGAAATCCCCCCACTTTTCACGACAGGCGGCAGAGTACAAAGCGCCGAAGAAACAGCTACTGCCCTGCGGCTTCAGTACGCCCCAATCTTCGAACTCGCAACCTCTGCCTGCCCCATAATATCAAGCACATTACCGGCACCTTTGTTTACAAATGTTATTTTCAACCCATCAGTTAGGTTAAGGCAGTTACCCTCACTGCGTGAGCATAGGTCTCTGGGAGCAGACAACATCCGCCCGAAGGCACTGAAGGCTGTGACCAACCAACTGGCTGAACCACTGTCACAGTTCTTCCAAAGGTGCTTTGATGAACAACAAGTCCCCACTATGTGGAAGCGTGGCATTATAGCCCCTATTTTTAAAGGCGGTAACCGTTCCGATCCTGCAAACTATCGTCCAGTGAGTCTCCTCCATGTGCTCGCGAAGGTGATGGAAACAGTCGTCGCTGAGGCTTTACTGGACTACCTAGAAAAATGCAACATCTTGGTACCGGAACAGCATGGCTTCCGTCAACACCGGTCATGCACCACCAACCTACTGATTGCACGAGGTAGTTGGACGGAAGTGGCTGATGATGGGGTCGGAGTTGACGTCATCTATCTGGACTTCTCCAAAGCTTTCGACCGCCTTGATCACCGCATCCTACTTCAAAGACTACAAAGTTACGGAATCGGAGATCCTGTACTTGGTTGGATTGGCAACTTCCTTTACCAACGAAAGCTTCAAGTACGTGTTAGGGGATCACTCTCTAACCCAACTGAGGTGGAATGTGGTGTCCCGCAAGGCTCAGTGCTAGGACCGCGTTTATTCCTGATGTTTATCAACGACCTTGCAAGGGTCATCCCCTCAAATTTCCTGCTTTTCGCCGATGACGTCAAGATATGGCGGGCCATTAGTAACAAGGCAGATCAGGATCTGCTCCAACATGACTTAGATTGCATTTACGAATGGTCAAAGAGGAACAAGCTTTAATTGAACATGGCTAAGTGAAAAGTGATGCATCTGCGTCACCAGCTGGTGAGCGCCTCCAAGATTGGAGACCACACCTTGGCGAAGGTTTCTTAGGTGCGTGACCTGGGTGTATTGGTACAGGAAGATCTCGGGTGTTCCAAACAAGCAGAGAAGGCGAGGAGAACCGGAAATCAACACTTCGGCCTTCTTCGCAGAGCTTTCGGTCGGTTTGAACCATCAATATTTCCCCAAATGCTTAACGCCTATGTGCGACCTCACGTGGAATATGCTATTCAGGCGTGGCAGCCGTGGCAGAAACAGGATCTCGTTACTCTCGAGACTCCTCAACAAGGGCAACCAAGAATGTCAGGGGCCACTTTCATCTGACCTATCAGCTTAGACTGAAATCTCTAAGAATGTACAGCAGTCGATATCGGCTTTTGCGGGGGGATCACATAATGGTTTACCAGATTCTGAAGAACCCAAACCACATTTGCCGTCCGCTGCTGGAATTGAACCACAACAAAAATACTAAGAGGTCACCCTCTGGAACTGACAATTCAGTATAGCCGGCTCGAATACCGTGGGAATTGCTTTTCCCTCCGCATGTGCCAGCCTTGGAACGCCCTTCCTAATTATGTCGTCTCTGCTCCCAACCTGGCGATACTTAAAAAACGTGTTGACGATGCATTGTCTCACTTACATTTCATTTTATGACTTGTTAGCGAGAGGCTACAAAACGCAATCAAACGGTGTCTTGCTAAACGCCTAACCAATGGATTTATGGATTTATATGTTTAATACGCGAACATCTCCGCTATTCCGCTTAAGTCTACGGTGAGTCCACCACAACGCTTTTCCCTTTATTATGCAATTAATTTTCACATTAATTTCCATCCTACGGGACTTGGTAAGCAACACTTTTAACCCGTAATAAACCCTTGTTACATTGTTACATTGTTCCGGTGCTCTCCAAAATCATGGAAGCGATTGTTGCCGAGGCGCTCATGAACTAGTTAGACGAACGCAATATCAAAGCAAAAGAATAACATGGAATTTGCAAGAACCGATCTTGTACTTCAAACTTGCTACTGGCTAGATCTGAGTGGACGGGGACCGTCGACAGTGGCGTAGGTAATGATACAGTATATCTGGACTTCTCAAATGCTTTTGCCCTCTCAACCACCGTATTCTCCTTCACAAGCTGCAGTGCTGCGGAATTGGTGACTCAATCCCTGGTTGGATAGGTAACTTCTTGCTTCAACGACATCTGAATGTAAGAGGTCGCGGTGTCATCCCTGACTAAATCGATGTTAAGTGCGGAGTGCCCCAGGCCTCAGTACTTGGTCCACGATTATTTCTGATTTACATACATGATCTTGCGAAGGTGGTCACCTCCAACTCTTTACTCTTCGCTGATGATCTCAAGATATGGCAAGCCATTAGAACAACCAGCAACAATGCAGCGCTTCTGGAGAACCTTGACAAGGTCTGTGAATAGTCGACTCAAAACCTGCTTCGGTTCAACGCTACATGGTGCGTGTTGGGCATACACCATAAAATCACTTGCAAATACAGATTAGAAGATCAAATATTGCGGCGTAATTCAACGGAATGCGATCTAGGCATGATAGTGCAGGAATATCTGGGCTGTTCCAGTCAGGCCGAGAATGCCTCCAGAAAACCTAACCAAGACCTTGGCTTTTTGCAGAGGGCATTAAGGGGCATTGATTCTTCCATCTTTTCTCAGATGTTTAATGCCTACCTTCGGCCTCATTCTGAGTACGCCACCCACGCCTGGCAGTCGTGGCAAAAGCAAGACCTTACCGCTTTTGAACTGCTACAATGAAGGGCGAACGAGAACGAAATGGCCTGTTTCAGCTCTCTTACTGATTGAGGCTGAAACCCTCTGGGTCTACAGTGAACAATATCGACGCTGGCGTGGAGACTTGATAATGACTTAAATGATCCTGAGAAATCTCAACCATTCTTGTTATCACCTACTAAACTTGAATCGCAATACCACACTCAGAGGACACCAGATAAAGCTGGACGCACTATACAGCCGGTTGGAATGCCGCCGGAATTTCTTTTCCGTTTGTGTGTGCCAACACTGGAACGCTCTTCCCACATACCTTGTTCCTTCCACACGCTAACGGTATTCAAAAGAAGTCTGGATGATCTGCTTATCCACTTCCATTACGCTATATAATCATTGATGTCTACGTTAACCAACCGCGAACATACGATGCTCATTCTCAATTTTCTTGCTTTACTACTTACAAGCTGCTGCTGGAATATTGTTCGGATATACTACAACTGTATGCATCAATTACATCAGTCCAAGAAAGTGGCGCACGAGTGAGTGTTGTCGTTTTTTGTTCTTAAGACAGCTTCCCCATCCTACTTCCCATATTACTCTACAGTTAGAATTCAATACGTATTCTAGATACTTTAATGAAGCAGGGCATCTGAATCGTTAGCCGCTTAAATTGACTATTTACATCTATGTTTGCTTTCACTTCAACCATCCTACGTGGCTCGTAAAGTTGTGACTTTTTTACCTGCAATATACCATTGTTCCTTGTTGACCGCCTTTTGTGCCTTTTGCGATAGCCCACATGCTGTGCAGAGTAGGAATTCTGTGCTTGCCTCTACGAAGCCTGTTCATTGTGTGTAAACTAGTTTGAGGTTAGAGAAAAACCTTATCCCAAGGTCCTGCTGCCACTTAATCTTTCTGGACGAACTTGACGCAGTGGTTCCTCTGTGTCGCATAGACAGCCCATAAGTCCTCAATAGGACTTATGCCACTCATTGCTTAGTTCTGCTCTTAACAAACGACTTCAGCTTTTTTGCAAATAGTGAATACTGGTGTCTGCTTTGCTTACCAGCAGCCTGTTGAATCGGTTCACAAACCACCCAGGCCGTCTCAGGGTCCCATTCGGCTAGGAAAGACCAGCTAATTGCGCCAATGAGAGCTGATAGATTATGATAATGTTTTCAAATCTGAAATCAATTTTCTTCTGCGCGCTCCAGGTTTTTTCAAGTTGCCCGTTTTACGTGACTGGAAAATTCTATACCAAAGCATTTTTGTTCAGATATAACGATGACTCGCTCCATCATACATCAGAGTGCAAAGGAAGCTGATGAAGTTTGCCATACACGCTGATGCTCTACACAGCTTCGTCGAAGGATAAATAGCATTTCCTGTGCGAAACGCATCTGTAAAATATACTTGGTAACCCAGACAAAATTGGGCACCTCACATTGCATGACATCCTTGTGAGGAAATGCTTAGTGACTGGACTAAAGGCCAACGCAAAAGCCTACCATTTGGAGTTGCAGTTTTCATGGTTTAAACAAAACTATTTCTAAGAGAACTAGGGACAACATTTGCCATCCCAGTGTGTCTTCTGCAATTCGATTCATCCAACACTCTGAGGAGCTTGCAGTTACAAGTTGAAAGATTAGTTTTCATCGGGTGATTTGGTCAGTGATGCCCAGTTACATGAATTGATTGCAATTTATGAAGACTATGCGACAGATACTGAACTGGTTGCAGGTCTCTAGCAATTCAGTCAACATGAACTGATTGATTGAGTGCATTATCTGGGGCTCTCCAAGAGAGCGGCGGAGGTAACATCTTCGATGCGACATGGGAAATCAGCTTGGCTAAAATAATAAATAATAACTAATGTGTCAATTGTACGCCGTAACGGCGCTTCGCTGCCAGCGCAACCACCACCAGTCGCGCTTGTGCTGAGTATACCGCAAGGACGCCCACCCCTACGCGGATTCGAACCGGTGACATTATGGTTGCAAAGCAAACGTGAAGACCACTCGGCCACCGGTCGACATCCGCTTAGCTACAGATTAAAAGTTTCCTTCTTCCGAAAATTGATGTGAGTTTCCTATTATTTATTTCAGAATAGAAGCAGTTCGTTTTTGCTGTGATATTCCAGGTCTCATAGCAATTAAGGTTGGTTTGGTATGATCCAACAGAGTAGCCATTGTTTTTGGATAATCTAAAGCGTAGTCCCAAGTGTGTTCTACTGCATGATGGCAATGGATGCGGAGCAATTCCAGTGGTCAACTAAGCGCACTTAAGGAAAGCACGCAAGGTCACAGGGAAATGTTTTTCAAAACAGTTCATAGCTGATTTTCAAAAACATCTGCACTTACCAAAGAGAAACAAACGTCAGCTTTTAGTTCAGCATGCCTAATGGTATAAGAATCATTGACAGTTTCTTTACGTTGACATTTTGTAGCGTTTTGTGATCAATCGAAAGCAAGTAAGTAGAGTTAAAATCGAAAATTATGGTCGAGCTTCAAAAACTCTGTAGCGCACACAGAAAAACGAATGTCAGTTTTGAATAGATTCAAGCATAATTTAAGAATCACTACTCGTTCCATGCAGCAAAATTGTTAGTACGCAGTGGTATAATAGTTGGTTACGACTTGAGGTTCCTCGGTATCTTTTTTATGATATTCTGCGTAGCACAAGTAGCGGAACAATGATATCGCGTGATCACTGGGACCAAAACGTGTGCACGTTGTTATCATGTGAATCATGAGTTCCTCGTTGGTAAAAACGAGATCCAAGATAGCTGGTTTGTTTCCTATCCTGAAACACCTTGTGAAGCCGAAAATCGTTGATTAGCTCTTGCAGCTCCGCATTGAGTTGTTCACCGAGAGTGGTCTGGGTACCTAAAGTTTGCAGGTTGAATTCGTTAGTTAGACGTTTTTCAGACGTTTGATTGTTAGAGAGTGCCAGTAGGCTTTTGAGAGCGGAGGCTAGAAATTGTTTGATTTATAAAATGGATATTCCTGGGCTGTATACCAACGGCACCCAACTGCCTATGCCAGGGATGTCCAAACCTTTTGCAAGGGGGTCACATTTTGTGAGGTAAAAATATGTCGGGCCATATTCCGTCTGATACTAAAATAATAACAAAGTTTACACATGTACGAATAAAGTCTAAGCCTAAATTTAGTATTTCATGATAAGGTCGCGGGTAAGTTATAACGTTAACGCGGGCCGCATTTGGCCCGCGGCCCGGAATTTGGATATCCCTGCGTTATGCTATACATAGAACGTTTGACTGAGGATACCTTACGAAGCCACTGAATCGAACGCCCAATTAGTTGTAACGAGGCTAACGGAAAACACGTTAGTCGCCGGCAGCTCACTTGTCAACAAAACCTCATGCATGAATTACACGATCTACGGCACATTCCTGAAATCCGAGAAGCTATCATGTGCGTACACTAAGCGCCTAAGGGCCTACCCAAGTTCTACTGGCTCAAGTTGCGAATGCTTGCGACTAATTCCCATTACCGAAAGTAGTTTGCACCAAGACGTTGTTAATTCTGAGGTCGTGTCACGTGTCCGGAACGACAGTCCCAGCAGTGGGTTTCTTCTAGATTACCTCAGCAACCTTATAAATGTGAGAGTGGAGGAAACGGAAATTCGTATCACCGGCTAGCTCCGATGCTGTCTGCGATTAAAATACGATAATGCTCTTCTCGTAGCTATCGTCCATCACTGCCAAACATCCAACTTGGAAATTGATTCACCCCCTGATAACCACCTTGAATAAGGTAACCCTCCCTAGGTACATCCGTACTTTCATATTATGGGAATTCAATTTAAGGATCTGTGACATCGGGATCCGAAAATAGACATTTAAAAGCCAACCTACTTGAAATTATCGCGTTTATTCCATCAATAAATTATGTCACACTGCCCACAAGATTTTGTGTAACAAACAAACCTTCCGTATTGAGCCGTGTGCCAACAAATGAAGAGCGCATGGTTGACAACCTACAATAATAAAAATAGTAATAATAATAATAATGCGTATTTTCTCATGAGTCTATAAAATGTTTTTAACTGCGAAGATCAGTATGTATAAGGTAACCATGCTCTGGCATGGGCGATAGACGTACGTGCAATTTTGTGGCATGAGATTCAAGTGATAGGGATTTAATGGACAGTTGAGGTGAAAGCCAAGTTTTCGGAACGTAATTGTCTAAACGTCTGTGGGCGCCTTTTGGAATAGTTTATTAACTGATTTTTCATTTGCATACAGCCATTATTTTATCCGGGTCATGGTAAGTTGTTCGTTTGCTATTAAAGTTCGCCAAATGGTCACATGGGCCGTGAATGCTTGGCAGTTTCTTACACATGTATTTGCATCTAAGCAAGAAGGAATTCGACCGTATACCATCAGAGTCCATCTAATCTTAGAGACCATGTAATCATAACATTTGACTACGTCCTACATGCACATATACAGTGTTAACTTATAAAAGCACACGCTACCATATCCTGATAGAACTTGTCGTGGTGTCCATCTCGTCGTTCCTGAACAACAACTAAAAGATTCAGACTTGATAACCAGAGCATTTGGAAATAATTTCACTTCGTTGTGCAAATGTGTCATCAGGTTGTAGGAACTGGACTCAAAACTGTATTGCAGTAAGGGATGCAGCACAGCATGCTGAAAAGCCAGCAATAATCTCGAAAGTTGGGGGGAATTCCTGACTCACCACAACCATTGTACCGCCCCTGTCCGCGAGGACAATATTACTTAGCAACAGTTCCTAGCCAAAAGCTTTCCGGTTAACAGCAAACTAGTTTGCAGGTAAGTAAAGCATTGCCTCTTCCCACTTTTTATGACAGAAGATAGAGCATAAAGCGAAGACGAATCCGCCAACGCTCTGCCGTTGAACTACGGTCCGAGTTTAGAAAGTGCAACCGGCCCGTGTTACCAACTCTAGGATTAACAACTCTCTTAATCCATCCAAGATTTTTATTAAGAAAGTTGTTGCCTTTGTGCGCTCAGAGCTCTCAGAGGGCCAATAACATTCGTCCGAAGGCACTAGTAATAAAGTTGGATAAATTCTGTAAGAGAATATGATGTGTGTATAAATTACTGAAGTTATGTGCCTAATGAAATTAGGTCGAATTTCTTCTTAGTGAGCTATACTTATCTTTGGAACAAACTACCCCTACAGATACGCATGTGTACAAGTCATGTCACTTTTCGAAATCTCCTTCAGACCTTCCTCACTATACCAAATGCTCTGAAGATATTTGACTCACAGCAAACACAAGAAACATTGACAGAAGTTGGTATAAAAAACATGATAATAGCTTACAGCTAGCTTACCCACTACATGTCATTACATACCATACCAAATCCTGTGTTATTGCAGCCTCATAGTACCTTCGTTTATTATCTACTCCTGACGATACAAACATCCGTAAATGTTACATATGAGTTGCGCGGGTCTAGGACTCAAGGAAAAGTAATCATGATCCGAAATGCTATCAGTAAACTTTTATTTAATGTTATGAAACGTGTTCACTATACAAATGATCGCTCCCACTTATGGGGCCGTGTACCGTCCGTCGGTAAATACACAAATTTATTTATTTATTTTATTTTAGGCATTATGATGTTTATGCAAGACGTTTATGGTCGGTCCGGTAAGCGGCGTCACGGGTATTGTTTCTGGCTCTTTTCTGCAGGCAAATGGTAGGTGCGATATCCAGTTACTGTTAATGTCGAGTAAATGTGGCTTTTGTACTCAAATTACAAAAACCATTCCTGGGTACGATAACCTGGCATGAAGTAGATGCCTGCCCGTTGTAAGCGAGTTATCCAACGAGGGGACCGAAGTGAGTTGGGATAGCCGCAGGCTGAAACTTTGAAGTGGGCTTCGGAGGCATGACTCTCTTTTTTGTCCCGAATGGGATTTGTAGTGTTTCGTTGAGATGCAAGCTTTGCTCCGTTCACTTAAACTGGTGTAACTTTGGCGTACACCAATTGCTCAGTTGCTTCGGTCAGCCTTCTGCCCTTTTCAGTGCCAATTGATCACTCAACAAATGGGATGGCTTTTCAGAAACAAAACGTATAAGTTGTGTCTTTGTTCTGCCCCGCTTCGAACGGTGATAGCGCTACAGCAGGTTTGTACTTTCTTAACAAGTTTAACACATGTGTCATTTTCAGGCTTGCGGCCGGTCGTGCTCATCCTTGACAAGCACTTCTGCGGTTTCGCGCATGTTGTAGGGTCCGTCAATCTCCAACGTTCCGAGGCTAATGTCGAAGGTGAGTGTAGATCAGCCATTCTCAAGGGAGAGCCATTGAAATTTCCAGGGGGTCCTGCGAATGAAAAACTTTACAGAGTGCCATAGGAGGTTATGCTGTGAAAAGCGGGTTGTGATAACGCCAATAACAAATTTGATATTTTTGATAGTTTTTCTCGACCCTCCAGTCTCTCATTTCAAAACCGGTCAGTGATATGAATTAGACGTGCGCAAATGGCTGATACGAACGTAAAAAGACACAATGGACAGACCTTCCCTTGCGGAGTTGGCATGCCCGCGTGAAATTTGCAAAGCTCTCGCCGGGCTCAATTCAGACAAAAATCAGATTGCGTGGACCCGACACAAAACAAGTAAACAGACAGCCATGCACAGGACGTTGAACCAACTAAGCTATAGCCTGTCCCAATACTCTGCTCGCTCTACTCTGTCAATACGTGACTAAAGGTCATTCCATTGAGCGTGAGGTAGAGCGCACTAAACTGCGAAATGTCCAATAGTAGATGCTGGTCCATCTCAAAATGTCACACCTGCACATGGGTGTAGAACGGCCGTATGCATGCATTTTGAGACATGGGTACTTATCAGTGTCGTCCATCGTGAAAGCGTTGGATCATGCGCGGATGGTTGAGTTGGGGTCAACCTACGGCACGCCACAAGGCAAGTTCACCGATCGACACATACACGGTGTATGGCCGGTTGGAATGGAGACAATTGTGCGAGATGGAAACAGCAGTGTCTCATAACCCGACTACTGCGGTAGAATTGTGGTGGCGCTTCGACAGGTGTAACTGGCTTGAGCGAAAAGTGTGCAATACGTGCATAGTGTTATTCCAGCTAGTGACAAAAGGGTTAGTAACAACGTTCTTGTAGACTGAAGTTCCCTTCCAACAACCTAGCTTAGCATAATAGACATTCCTTACAATTAGGCCTTGCAAATATGAGACGTGACGTTTTGAGAAAGGAGTTTTGAAAAGCCATGCCACCTAAAGACTACTCGCAGCCGCACAACCAATTCTCCGATCGCAGTATTGATTGAGGTGGCAGGAAACAAGTGTGGTTACGCTTCCCAATTTGTTTCAGGCGGCACCATGAGCGTTCATTCCAACATTTCCACTGATGTGGCAATATTCTAGTAGCAGGGAACTGAGAATCGGCATTTCTAGACAATGTCTATTCCAGGAGGATAATAAAAACCGAACTATCGTTATGCAGTAGTGTATTTAAATCGGTAGACGCTTGGAATAATGATCTATTATCCAATGATCCTTTAAATTTTAATTTTTACTCCATCCATCCTACGGGATGTTTTAAGCGCATGCTTTTTTACCCGTCATAAATCGTTGTTTATTGTTCCTTGTTCACCGCCCATATGGTCACTTCAAAATCATTCTCCGAACTGATTCGTCGTGGTACAAGCGATGGAAATGAAGAAGGTTATTGAAGCTACCCACAGCCATGGCGGTTATTTCGCTGCGTTAGCAATGCAGAACAACCACCCTGTTCAACCGCAGTCTCGGATCGTGCCTGATCACCAGCGCGTGATCCTTATGCGACTGCTTGGTGAGTGTCAACCGAATTTTTTGGAAGCGGCTCACCGCTACAACGCCACCAACTGCACAACGAGGTCGGTTAATGCGCGCTACGTGTATCGTATGGGAGAGGCTGTGACGCAAAGCGGACCGGAAGGCCTCGTACCGCCACGGATGACGTGCCTGCTTGCGCTGTTATTGACGAGAAAGCCGGAAATTGTGACGTAAGCATTAAGAGAATGGCGAAGCATTGTGCCATCACAAGATCTGTGTATCGTATATTGAAGGGACGGAAATTCCGATGGTATCGTGTCCTGTAGTTCAAATTCTGAAGTCATGCTATTGTGAGAACCGTATGGCGATTTCCCTATAGTATCTGGATATCATGCACTTGCACTCAATCATGTTCGCGGATGAGGCACCTTTTCGTCTGCATGGGGCCGATAAGCGGTATGTTTGGGCTGTCAATAACTCATGACAATACGTCGCTTCACGTGTGCAACATGGTACGCAGCTCAATGCATGGGTTGGGTTGAGAGGGCAAAAAATTAGCCGACCATCTTCGTTTTCCGAGAAATGTCTCGTAACTTGATTTACGTTACAGAATTATTGCTTTATATTTCTTATCATCCTCGTACAAAGAAATGTTGCAGTCCAGGGTCATTCCATAGCTGCAGGCCGAAGGTTTGTTTAGTACCGTTTGGTGGCAGCAGGATGGTGCGCCTACCAATTCTGGACAAACAGTACTTGAGTACCTTAACGAAAATTTCGATAACCTACTGATCGGTCGTGGAGGATCTATTGATTGGCCTGCACGTCTCCCGATTTGAACCCACTGGATTTCTTCCTATGGGGATACTTGAAAATGCCGTGACTATAAAACCAGACCATCTGGTTTGGAGGAACTGAAACGGATCATCGTCAACGAATGTCGCGGTATATCGGTGGACACTTTGCAGAAAGTGTTAACCAATAGCATCCGGCGAGTACTGCCCTGCAAGCAAAACGACGGTGGTCATTTTTAACATGTATTTCGTTGATTTTTATGCTCTTGAAACCTACTTCGTGCAAATATATCTATAACGCATAGCGATTGATTTCACTAGGAAGTCGTTGCGATGGGTACTAGTGCGCATATTCCGACGATGTTGAATAAGCGCTGGGAAAAAATAGAGCAAGATGTGTATGTGAGAAAAGCCGGATCGCTCAATTGCCAGACAGGATGCAGGCATCGCTGTTAATGTTTACTGTAAATTTGAAGGCCCTGGACGAAACGCCTGAAGCGCCATAGACTGCGTTATGCGTTTCTTGCAAGCCAGAGTCACCTAATGCCGTTGCTCATAAGACGTTAACCACCTGTTCGTCAAGTAACGTAATTATCATTACTGCCATTTCTCTTTCTATTATGGTTCTCCAGTGCTAAAGGAACTGTCGATGACAAATTACGTAGGAGCTACAAGACAGAGATTTTTTCACCACCGGTTATCTTTGGCTACCTCGGCACTTCGCTGCAGCCTTTCTACAATGAACAATGATTTATTACGGGTAAAAAAGCATGTGCTTGACAAGTCCCGTAGGATGGCTAGAGTTAAAATTAAAATTTGAAGGATCATCGTATAAGTAAACCGTTATTTCAAGCGTCCAGTGATTTAAATGCACTACTGCATAACGATAGTTTTAGGTGGGAATTGGATGTGCACACGCAAAATAATATAGAGAGCTTTTATAGTTCAGTAAGTGCGAGAGGAATAAAAAAGGAAACGAAAACCATCACTCGTTCGTTTTTATCATTTGGCAGATGTGATAGGTTAATACAGTTTAGTCACATCTTCATGTATCCTCACCGCCACGTCGCGGAGAGGGCCGTTATGCACACGGTTATGTTTGCGTTGTTTCGTCCTCCAAGTGGAACGGACTGCATCAAATAATACAATTTTGAAAGCGTTTCATCAAGGCGCTTTTTGAAAAGCTTTAATGTAGGGGCAAGGATAACGTGAGTCGGAAGGGCGTTCCAGGCACGGGACCCAAGGAGGGAGAAAACCTTTCGTCGACAATCAAGCGGACTGTAGTGCGTAGCCAATTTAAGCTGATGAGCTCTCAGGTTGGTATTACGGCTCATTTGCAACAGATTGCGACATGCGTGAGTCGGGTTCGTCAATATGAAGTAAACCATGATTAGGTCTCCTCGCTGACTTCGATATTCACCATATTCAATATGGCGCACCTGACTCTTACGCACAAACGGTGCGGCATTATCTTAAGTAAGTGTTCGGTCACCAGTGGATCGGTCACAGTGGTCCAAACAATTGGCCTACCCGGTCACCAGATTTCTGCCGAAGGTGCGTTTGCAACATAATGTGTCAGAAAAGTTATCACAGGGTTAACGGGCTCGGGGTGCACAGTATGCGCGAGAACCCGCATGCGTGTGTTGTGGTCCGACGAGTTGTCATTCAATTTTCAAGTCAATGAGCTTCGTCCTTTGTGCAACACGTGGTTCTCATTATCTTCCTGGATTAGACAATGTCTAGAAATGCCGATTCTCAGTTCCCTGCTACTAGAATATTGCCACATCAGTGGAAATGTTGGAATGAACGCTCATGGTGCCGCCTGAAACAAATTGGGAAGCATAACCACACTTGTTTCCTGCCACCTCAATCAATACTGCGATCGGAGAATTGGTTGTGCGGCTGCGAGTAGTCTTTAGGTGGCATGGCTTTTCAAAACTCCTTTCTCAAAACGTCACGTCTCATATTTGCAAGGCCTAATTGTAAGGAATGTCTATTATGCTAAGCTAGGTTGTTGGAAGGGAACTTCAGTCTACAAGAACGTTGTTACTAACCCTTTTGTCACTAGCTGGAATAACACTATGCACGTATTGCACACTTTTCGCTCAAGCCAGTTACACCTGTCGAAGCGCCACCACAATTCTACCGCAGTAGTCGGGTTATGAGACACTGCTGTTTCCATCTCGCACAATTGTCTCCATTCCAACCAGCCATACACCGTGTATGTGTCGATCGGTGAACTCGCCTTGTGGCGTGCCGTAGGTTGACTCCAGCTCAACCATCCGCGCATGATCCAGCGCTTTCACGATGGACGACACTGATAAGTACCCATGTCTCAAAATGCATGCATACGGCCGTTCTACACCCATGTGCAGGTGTGACATTTTGAGATAGACCAGCATCTACTATTGGACAGTTAGCAGTTCAGTGCGCTCTACCTCACGCTCGATGGAATGACTTTTGGTCACGCATTAAGAGTAGAGTGCCCTGAGTATTGGGACAGTCTTTTTCCTCAGGATATCTACTGCGACAGCTACAATGAACTCACTGAACTCTCCTCATAAGTTTGACGTTTGCATCGTGTTAATCCCCAGTGAACTATTTGACTTCACCTTAGCACACTGTGGCAATTCAGCACAAAGCCACACTGACATTTATCTGGTTTCCCTAAGAACACAACCACCGGTGATAACTCATGTGCCGAGCAGCCATTCTTTCCCGTTGGGTCTAAGTGCAGTCGTGATACGTTTCGCGTTTTTCATCTATCAACCAACCGGCGTGTACGTTTGGCGGCTCGATTACCTTAGCCCGCAACGTTCCAAATTCGAGTGGCTACTCTGCAAATGTCGTAAAATGTTTGAATAAAGTTCTTTCGTTCCGACTAAGAGTGGAAATGATTGGGAAGTATTATAATGCTTTTTTAACATTCAGTTCAGCGATGGTCTTCAAATTATCAGGCAAGTTTGTTACTTTATATCCAAAGGGTAGACAGCTAGCTTCTGTCGTACTACAAAATCGGACAACCTAGTTGAACTGTATCTCGCATATCAGAGAAAGATACAAGTTATGGGATTATAGACCTTATATGTACATGAGAATGTTTTCATACTATTCGTGATATTCAAATGTGTTTTCAACACCCATTGGGCGCCACGACTGTCAATAACCTAATATGCTATTACTCATTTTGCTGGCGCCTTCAAGCCAGTTTCGTGAAACTTCCGGCGCTTCCTTCCGTGTTTGTCGCTTCTATTCTTCATTTTACCTGCTGTCACTGTTTGCTCCAAATTTTCCGTGGTTAATATGAGTATAGTGAGCTTTTTGATTTTCCATGTTCTTTTTTTCTTACTCAACTGGCTTTCGTCAAGACACGTTCTTTAGTGTTTTCGCCTATCCAGAGTATTTTGAAATGCATTCTCCGGAACCAACGTTAGTTTGCATCTTACAATGTTTCTACATTGTTACCTTTTTATATTTTGTCCACAAACTGAGGTCACAAGTATGCTTACCATATATGTTATTCTATAAGCGGACGGTAAAGGGAGAATTAATTTAGTAATTTGAAACAGTTAGTTCCCTCTCATACTCACTTATTTAGTAAGTGAGTATGGGAGAAAGCTGTTAACAGCTAAACGCCATGTGTTTTACCCAGCTGATATTATTGAAAAAATCAACCTACTAAATAAACAATTCGAGGCAACTTTAGTAACGTCATCTCAAGTAAAGAATCCATTACGACTTTTATTGAGAAGCTGGAAGTGTGTGCTCGAAAAATTGGACTTTGGGAATTTTTACAGTTCCCAATTCTTGCTACAGTCACGGAGCTGAACGATGAAGACCTGATTGTGTATACAAGTCATTTATAACAAATCTGGAAGGAAATGAAAGACAGGTTTCGGGATATGTTTGCCATGGGAATCCCGATCTAAGTTTTAAATCCATTTGATTTACAACCCTGCAATGTTGTAATTAATATCCAGGAACGTCTCAATGAGCTTCAAAGGGACATGCCAGTAAGATTCACTTTCACACAGTATAAAAAGGGCTTTTGGATAAAGACCGATGTCGCTAAGATTTCCCCCAAACTCTGGGAATTAGCTAAACTACATTTAGGATCAGCGGTGCTTTCGCTCATGAAAGTTAGAAACACAGTGGACATTACAGCAATAGGAGATCTTCGACGCTGAATGTCAAGTCTGGAGCCGGACATAAGCAAGCTTGCTGAAGATCGGCCTCAAGGTTCTCAATAAAATTGCAGCAAAAATATTGTTGAGAATGTACCGTGCTTCTTTATTCATCACGTGCTTTACATTTAACAGCTAGCAAGAATGGAAAACAATTAAAATTAATTATGCTGGCTTTTTTGTGACGACGTATAAGCGGTTCGAGGTTGCTACACAATGAACGTAATCTTCAGGGTGTGAAGTACCAATCGGGATGTGTACGATGGGTAAAGCATTAATACCGATATTACAAATTTAGCAATGAGAACAAAAGATAGATACATAATAACTGCGGAGCAAAGGTTTACATCTTTAGATGTTGCGGGTTACAGGAAATATGGTGATCCAGGGTGGGGCCCCGGAGAATTGGAAGGATTTTAAAGTCGGCCACACATTAACAAAGGTTGAGAATGCCTGGTGTAGATCACTATTTCGTGTGCGCTCGCGATCGCCTGACCGCAGCCGCGGGCACGGCGAACATGCGCTGTGCTTCTCGGCGGGTCGCTCGACGTCGGTCTTGAATGGGCAGAAGCCTGTAAATAATGTTTAATGTAAACGACCGGCACAAATTAAGAGAGCACAGATTTAACCATAGCCACCTTGGGGAACACAACATTGGGAAAAGCTTTGGAACGATGTAGAGTTTCAAGGTTTCTGTGTCGCATAATATTATGTAGATGGGGAATCAACCCAACAGCGATAAGGTTGTGCGAGTAAGTCTAAGCACGAGGGCTGTCTAAAACAACTGATTCTGCCAGTTGTGCATGGTAAAAAATAATTCTTGCTATGATGGTTCACGGTGTTGATCAAGTGAATCCCATTTGAATAACATGTCAGTAACAACACCGCATGATTGCGCCGAATAAATAGGTGAGGAAGAACAGCGCGAAACCAACACAACTGTGCCATCGGAATGGCATAGCAGCAAATGGTCAGAGAATGGAATTCGGATTGACTTTTTGGAGGCAAATTTACAGCAACTCCTAGTCACATTGCTACTGTCCGTCCCTAAAAACTTCAATCTGCCGTCCCACTCCTCGGATATCATCCGGTGTGCATTCCATTTAGAAATCGTTACGTGGTAAGAAGCAATACGGCTACAGCATTCCGTATTTCCATAGACTGGCATGGTTTATTACATTCACCTGTAGGCCGGAACATTGTCGGCTTAATTGCCAATTCTCCATGTGCACATCTGTGATAAAGCTGAATCGATTTCGCAGAAGCGGCATCTGTTGTTGTTCTCATTAAGGAACACGAAACCCCATTGGACCACCCACATGTAATTGGCGAATTGTTTTTACTCTTTGGCTGGATGAACAGGCGGCATGTCAATAAATTGACATCTGTTGTAGTGTCCGATTTGAAGCATTGTAAAGTGGAACCGACTACTATGCTACGTTCCATAAATCAGCGCAGTCCCTTCGCTGGCTGCATCGGGCAATTAAGGGTCACATGTAGTTGGCCTGTGCAGACAGAGGGAAGAGATGCAAGCAGTCTAAATAAAGTCAATGCTATCAAAAGCTATGTACCCAGACTAGTGAATCAGCAGTGCCTTTTCTGTTTCAGTAGTTACATCCCAAAAACGGACAGCCTGGAAAAGTCATCAAACCGAAATTCACCATCAAATATTTTTAAGCATGCTCAGTCCCACTCCTTTCTGTGCGCATTGAAATTCACCGCTGTAAGGATACTCGTATGCAGTAAAGTCCCACGTATATATAGTCCCAAAGCAGGAGGCGGAGATGAGCCCCGCTCTTGTGTCTTAATTATTCTCGGGTTATTATCATCAACCACCACCTCTGATGTTACTGTTAATAAAAATTTGTGCGTTATGTTAATTATCAATCTGAAAGCAACCAGAATAATTATGTGTTGGCGCACCTGATTTGGCGCTAGTGAGGTTAATACTGATCTTACTAAAACCTGGTAATCCTTGAAATCCCCACCGCATCAAGTAAGGGGATTCACGTGCCCAGCCTCATAATTATGCTGCTTTTAAGAATTCACATCAGGTGAACTCGTATGAAAGCCAGATCTACACCTAATGAAGTTAACAAACATTCACTCACACACCAGCTACGTTTGGTGTAATACTACCCAGTATACGTCAGTGAATACCACACAATTTTATGTGCAGCATTTAGCTTGCGATAAAAATTCACTCAATTAAAGTTTTCACCAATGCAGTAATCGAAAATATCCCTAAGTGGAATGTTTGGTCATCGATTGCAATAAACAAGATGCAATTTTTCAACCACCCTGACGTTATAATGTATCTTCAAATTGCTCACCAGAGTATCGGTTACTCCAAATCTGCTCACGTGTCATTCGGCGGCTCCGTGCACCCACGGTATACTTAATCCTTGATATCTGTAATAAGTCAACTCTTTTGGAAATAACCAGTTACATAATTGGAGGGTCAAGTTTGGATTACACGTTGTGTGATTGGATTGCGACACTCAACCTCAATTTAATGGACTGTGATTCACATTGAAATGAACCTTAGTCACTGCGATCACGGGGACCGTATTCAAAGTAGATGGAAATTGGGTATTGCCCACCCGAAAACACTGCACAGCCACGACGCGTTTCGATGTAATTTCATCTCATCAGGTGGAGACAGCAGGATTTGAACCCACGACCACCTGATGAGATGAAATTACATCGAAACGCGTCGTGGCTGTGCAGTGTTTTCGGGTGGGCAATACCCAATTTCCATCAACCAGTTACATACTTTACTAGGTTATATAGGCAACAGGTGGCCAAAAACTATCACCGCCAAGTCAGGTGAATTGTAGTGGTTAGATTCTAGCATCCGGCAGACTGAATAAAAGAGAAAGCAAGTACAAACATTGTAATTGCTTCGGTCCAGTTACTTAGCTTAAATAACTGGCCATTGGTACATGGGGTTGATGTTGCATTCATGGTGCTTCTTCACCGCAGTTGGGTTAACCAACTTACACTTAATGTAGGTCTTTTTAATCCGGATAAAACCCATTCCTCTTTATTTGGTTCGTTCAGTTACTTTACTCTGCTGCATATTCTCCATCAATTTTCGTTGCTTTCCCTCAAAATCTATGTTGGTTATTTGATATCCCCGGTGTGGCTACACTTGATGTGAATGTTGACAAGGTGCCTACCAGTCTAACACCCTCTAGCTCAATAGTGGTTCCAGGAGACTGTGAATCGTTGCCGGGGAGGGACGGGGTGACCAGTCTTCTTAGTCGTGCTGAGCTCCAAAAGTGGTTTCGTCCAGTGTGGAGGGGAGCTCAGCCCAGTAACCGCCTTTTGTAAGTCTTATACACATGATTCCCTATATAGATGGACAGGAATGTTGCTCGTGTGCATCTTGAAGGAGTGTGGGCCGACACCCTTGATGAAACGCGGCTCCCATTCACATGCCTCCTGGTCTTATTCCTTCGGGTTTACATTGCATATGGCGTGTGTGGATGGAGCTGTGGGTGGTGCATCGCAAACCACCCATGGTATCTTTGTACTCGCAGGCGTCCTGTGACTGTTCTATCAGAGGCTACAGTGACAGGCAATTTCGGAACCGGATGATGCCAACCACGGTTCATGTGCGACTTTGGTGAAAGCTTTGTTGTTCCATGGTTATTATACGATTGTTTTCCAGCTACTGCGTCTGTGCATCTGCGATGATTGATTCCATAACTTTATCTAGCTCACGAAGTAGCGTTATCGGACGGTAATTAGTGCGGTCAACGCGACTACCTTCTAATTAATATGCATGATGAACCCTCAGTTCCATATTTGTGGAATAATATTACCCTCTAGACAGTGTTGATAGAAAAAGGTCTGTGATTTTGCTACATCACTGGCTGCTTCCAGCAGAGCCTTCTACTGAATGTTCCAAACTCCAGCATAACTGTCATTACGCAGGTATAGCAAAATTTCTTCCACATAGCTTATATGGTTAGGGGGATATTGGATATAAGTGACGGTATGGCAATACAAACGGGAGAATATTTGACCTAGTCATCCTGTGGAATGTATGGGGTTAACAAAATCATTGCTGTCGGCTGCTTCTGTGGCTGATCACCTACATCTTTCGGTCTTAACTAGTGCTGGGATTCCGCACCGTACCTTATCATGGCCATCAACATGCCTGTATAAGAGTTGCGGTTCACGCAGATGTGGTTCACTGCTTGTCAGCTCCCAGATTACCTCTCACTCTTAGCACATCCCGTTCGTGTTCATCAGGTGACACGGGTTTTACAGGCTCTACATAATACATTCCATATGGAGTTATATTTGAGTTCGAGTTTTTTCATACCTATACCTCAGCGAGTCCAGCGGAGTTAATTTATTATTGATGGCATTGTCTACATATTTTGCAATATTCCTCATGATCATCCTACAGGATTTGTTAAGCTTTAGCTATTTTGTCTGCATTAAATCATTGTTCCATTGTTGCTAGCAGATGAATACCGACTAGGTTAGGTTGCGCGGGCGGAAGACTTCCGCATACCACATGGAGAGATAGTTAAGGTCTTGCTGAAGTAGGCCGCAGTAGCCGGGAGTGTTAATCACTCTCCAACTACTCAGATCGTCGACAAACAGGACACACCGTGACTGAAGATACTAAGGTAAGTGGTTGGTGTGGATTAGACTCAGAGTAGGGCCCACATAGCATTTTGGGGTTAGCAACTAGTAGATAGATATCAGTCAGTTCGAAATCCGCTGAATGTGCTTTCCACTTGCATCCAAGGAGAAACGTCCGGATCCAAATACGCAATGATCCACTAACATCGCACACTTTCGGCTGGTTGAGGAGGAATTCGTGGCGTAAATTATCGAACGCTTTGCTGAAATCGACGTATTGCAGATCTACAGACTTCCTCTGGTTCGCTGTCTGCGCCCATTCGTCCTTCCTTCAAAGCATGGGCGGCCTAGCATAATAGAATATCCCGAGGACCGAACTCAAACAATGTGAACCGTAACTAGTTACGATATCTTAACAGGACTCGTTGAAGCGACCGACTGGATTTTCCTAACCGAGGATGGATCCGATATTGCCTTGGAACCTTTCGTCAGTAAGTTTAATACCCTGGTTATTGGAACATCGGAAACCAAGATTATAAGTTCGAGAAACATGACGTCGTTTATACGGTGTAGGATAAGCAAACCTATGGTGATATGCAACGCGGCGTGGTTTATTACAAAACCGATCCGAGTCCGAGTAACTGGAAGGCATATGTTGTCCACCGTAAACACTGTATCCAATTACTGCGCGAGGACAAAATAGCTAATCAGCATACTTTGCCGAGCGATTAATTGCAAATCTTAAGTTTCTGTAAAAGCACGTGAACAGCCTCCGCAAGGTGATAAGTGGATTTCCCCTTCTTCAAACAGCGGATGGTCTAACTCGGCCTGCGAAAAAACCATCCAATGTTCTGTAACAACAACATGCACTAACGTTTCATTGCATGCCGTGGTCTCCTGAATCTTTGGAATCTAAGGTGTCCACACTAGGACTCAGTCACATACATTTTACGGCAGACATCGTGATGAGAAATCTGCTATCCATGCGTTTGCACGCCTGTCCAGGAATTGGCGATATTTGCCCAAAGACGATTGCTGTGATGGCTACTATTTTTGCTGAACCTTTGGCGCAGCTGTTCCAGCACTGCCTTGACGAGCAGCACGTCCTTGAAATGTGGAAACACGGAATAACAACTCCCATTTACAAAAGGGGTAGTCGTTCCTACCCAACCAATTATCGATCAGTGACTCTACTGCCAGTTCTTACAAAAGTTATGGAAGCTATCATTGCCGACGCAATCATGTCTTATCTGGACGGCTTTGGTTACATTGCTCAGCAGCAACACAGCTTCCACTGGAATCAGTAGTGCATAACCAATCTATTGTTAGCACAAGATAGCTGGACCGAAACTGTGGATGCTGGTGCAGGATTTGCTGTGGCTTACCTTGATTTCTCTAAGGCATTCGACCGGTTGGACCATCGTATCCTTCTCGCCACACTTCAAGTATGTGGCATGAGGACCCTATACTCCTGCGGATCTATAATTTGCTCTCGCACAGAAGTCTGGAGATGAGAGTACGTGTATCCAGGTCAGACCCAATTAACGTCGAATGCGGAGTGTCACAGGGTACGGTACTGGGGCCCCGTCTATTCTTGGTATTAATAAACAATCTAACGAGTCAAATTGGGTCAAACTGTTTACTCTACGCCGGTGACATCAAAGTCTGATGAGTAACCAGAGCTACAGAAGACGGTATCCAGTTTCCGATCGACTTTGACAAGATTTATGGATGGTGTAGTGTACAGGAAAATACCCTCTTTCAGTATTTGGTAACATTGTATTTACGGTTATTTTAACCTACGAAGCGTCCACTTGTTTTATTGACGGCACATCCGTTTACACAAAGCGTTTTGGTGACCGTCGCCTCCAACTTCTATACTGTCCCCTGTTTGTCACGTGTCACTGATTACCGACTAGTATCCCAGGCGCCAATCAAAAATTGGTGACCGCGCTCCAGAACACGCCGTCCGCCATTTTGAATTTTCATTCTGGTGAGATCGTTCCAGTGATTTTATGATCCCTTACTTGTGAGCATAATGTTTTCTCACCTACCACATATTTTGTCTGCTTTTTGCAATTGATTATCTAGAGGACGAGCAATCTCCATACGCGGTTGACCCCGATGAGCATATCATGGTCAATACAGTTGCGTTAGCCCCTCCACATGTGGGAGTATGATCCTTCTTTATGGTTTTTGCACCTAGAATCCGTTTTTTACATTCGTAGGAGTTCTTCTGATTTCGCCATGTATAATCAGCTAATATCTCGCCTTCTTCAGAGCATATCCTCGCAGGTGAGACACATCATTTTTGCCTCCCACTAGAAAGGAAATACGAGACTCTTACACAGGCTATTATTCAGCGAATCACGCTTTCTGACAAGGTCCGACTGCAGCAACTATTTAGTGAACTGCAAGTAGGAGATAGGACGCCTTCAGCCTTGTTGCGCGAAGTGTAACAACTCATCGGCACGTCCAACATGGACGTAGGGATTCTCCGCGAGCTGTGGATGCAAGGCCTTCCTGAAAACACAAAGGCTATCCTTGCAGTAGCAAGTGACCTGCCACTGACAGCAATTTCAGATCTAGCAGACCGCGTCATCGAACGGCACCAGCCAGAGACGAAAACACACGCACCTAAGCAGCTTCGTGTTGGCACAACCACACCGAAAAGCGGGACTAAGCAGCCGTCGGCAATAGAAGCATTATCATAGCAGATAGCGTCCCTTCAACGACAGATCAAGGAACTCACTTTAAACCGTAAGCACGGCAGCTGGTCTGCAGCATTGCCCCGTACACAAAACCTGATGCCATTGGTTACTGCTTTTACCACTCACGTTTCGGTAATAAAGCCCGTAAGTGCGTACAGTCATGTAGCTACTCCGCTACAGATGGTCTGCCAGGCCGGCCCGTAATGGCGACTAACGGTGTCGGCAAAACCCAAAGTCGTCTCATCTACATTAGGGATTATGATTCCGAGATCCAGTTCTTAGTTGATACCGGGGCGGAAGTCAGCGTCATTCCCCCTATGCCAGGTGAAACTTTCGCTTCTTTGTCGACAAGTCTCAGTGCCGCCAATGGCATGCCAATAGCCACCTACGGTCATCGCTCCTTTACGCTGGACCTAGGTCTTCGGCGCACGTTCCACTGGGTATTCACCGTCGCTGCACTCCCCTTTGCCATCATCGGCATTGAGTTTCTCAGGCATTTCGACCTGTTGGTCGATACAAAACGCCAGATGATAGTCGACACTGAAATGAAACTCAGTGTACATGGCGTCACTGCAGATATCTTGCCCATAACACCAGTCTACGTCTTTCCTCAGACCTCGCCGGCTAACGCCAACCACTTTTCTCAGTATTCCAAGCTCGTTCAGCCAAGAAAGACAGCTTTGCCCGTGGCAGCCCAAGTCCCGCACCACATACGGACGAATGGCCCACCTGTATCATGCGGTCCACGCCGACTATCGCCCGAGAAACTAAAGGTAGCTAGGGAGGAGTTTGAGCAGATGCTTGAACTTGGAATAATCCGCCCTTCTGACAGCCCTTGGTCCTCTCCCCTGCAGATGGTCCCCAAGAAATCTGGTGACTGGCGCCCTTGCGGTGATTACCGTACACTCAATCGGCTAACCGTCCCGGACTGGTATCCCATCCCACACATGCAAGACCTTGACGGATGCCTCACAGGTAAGATGATTTTCAGCAAGATCGATCTGGTTCGCGCCTGTTATCAGCTAGCTGAAGAAGAAAATGACACTCCTAAGACAGCCGTTATCCCACCTTCGGCTTTTTTGAAATTTTAAGAATGCCATTTGGACTGTGCAACGCTGCACAAACCTTCCAAAGCTTCATCCACTATGACACTCGTGGCCTGGACTTCGCATATTCCTATCTCGATGATATTTAATAGCCAGTTGGTCGGAACAAAAGCAGTTCGACCACCTTCGAACTCTGTTCCAGCGCCTGACCCAACATGGTTTCACAGTCAACCCGACTAAGTGCGAACTAGGTAAATCAACGGTAGAATTCCTAGGCGACCTCGTTTCATTGTCTGGTATCGAAGTCCTTCCTGATAAGATTCAGGCAATCAAGGACTTCTCAGCTCCAACTTCGTTCAACCACCGTCGATTTTGCGGTTTGGTTAACTACTGTCGACTCTTCATTCCGCGCTGCGCTCAGCTCATGCGGCCTCTGACCGACCGACTCAGAAGGAAGTTCGCTTTCCCTGACACAGCACAGATAGCCTTCGCCGAGCTCAAGGATGCTATCTCCAACATAGCTCTCCTCGCCCATTCCGAATCGACTGCACCCCTTTCTATTACCATTGATGGCTCGGACGTCGCGGTAGGAGCCGTCCTCCAACAACACTTTGGTGGGCAATGGCAACTCCTTGGGTTCTTCTCCCAGCGCCTGCAGCTAGCGGAATCCCACTACAGCACGTTTGGCAAAGAACTGCTCGCCATTTACCTAGCCACTCGTCACCTCCGACACACACTCGAGGGCCGCGCTTTTACGGTCTACACTGACCACAAGCCCCTTATCTTTGCCTTCAACTCTGCCTGCGACAAATACTCAGCACAGGAAACAAGACACATAGACTTTGTCACACAGTTCATTGCTGACATACGTCGTCTCAGGTGTCGACAATTCCGTTGCCGACGCTCTCTCACGCGTCAACCTCACTCTGCAGTCTTTGCCTTCCGTCGACCTTGCCCCCATGGCATCGGCTCAGGCTCATGACGAAGACATACAGCGCACTCTAAGGTCCACTTCGCTGCATGTGCAACCTGTTCTTCAATCCACGGAAGGAACCATTCTCTGTGGCACGTCCACAGGTTGTCCTACACCGCTCGTGCCCATCTCCTTCAGACGCACAGTCTTCGACGCACTGCACTCACTATCACATCCTGGTATCAGTGCATCTTTGAAACTGGTCACCGAAAGTTTCGTTTCGCCACGCGTACACAAATATGTTCGCACCTGGGCTCGCGCCTGCTTTCCATGCCAGCGCTCCAAAGTACATCTTCACACCCATGGTCCTTTTGGTTCAGTTCCCGCCCCGGACTCTCGGTTCTCACATGTACACCTAGACCTGGTAGGTCCATTGCCTCCTTCAAGCGGATTCGGCTACATGCTTACATGTGTTAACCGATGCACCAGATGGCCAGAAGCCAGTCTCGTAACAGACTGCACAGCTGAGACTGTTATTCGGGCCTTCATAGATCAGAGGGTCTCCCACTACGGATGCCCATCCACCATCACAAATGACCAAAGAACACCTTTCAAACCTTCACATCCGATAGGTTCTGCAACCTTTTAGGCTGTCGCCGCATTCATACCGCAGCGTATCACCCAGCAGCCAACGGGTTAGTTGAACGCTCCCATTGACAGCTTAAAGCCTTGCTCTGCGCCTCCTCCGACCCTAGCTGGAGAGAAAACGTTTCGCTTGTACCCTTAGGCATTCGCAGCAGCATCAACGCTGACTTGCAATGCGCACCAGCAGAGCTGGTTTACGGCACAACGCTAAAGTTGCCAGGAGAATTCGTTTCACTTCCCACATCGTCGGGTATGCCTCCGACTAACTTTGCGTCCTCCCTAGCTCAAAGCATGCGTTCACTACGCCCGACTCCGCCCTGCGAGCAAACTAGAGATGTGCAAATGCACAGCGGACTCTACCTGCAATCGCATCTTTCTCCGTGTTGTATCAAGAAAGCCGTAGGAAAGGTAAAATGTATCTCGCAAAATTAACCAAGTACAACTGAGTCAATCCCTTGTTAAACGGAGAGTCACGCGACAGACGCACACAACCAATAGTAATGAGTCAGCAAGCCAACCAATGAGATCGAGCCAATCGATGTTGCTGACATGGTTACCACATTATCGTTCCCCCTCCGAAAAGCTGCCTCAACCGGGTTCGTAGCGATCAATGGGTTTCACCGTTCTCGCGGACCGACGCAAAAAGCTTCGTGGTAATGGTGACTCAGCCGGGTCTTCGCGCGCGGATCGGTCGGGCTGATTAGCTGGTCCGTGAGCTGTGTGGAGTCGACGCGTGTTGACAATTAGGCTGTTCTCCCATCGATGGGTGCCCGGGCCAAGCGTACGGTCGATGCGAAGTGGAGCGGAAAGCGAATGTGTGCCTTTCTTTGATGCTCTGCTTTTGACGCGAACGTATGTCCCGGGCTGCATTGGTGTTGATAATTTAGCGTAGGAATTTTGGTAAGATGCTATGTGATTTGAAACTTCGGCATCTCTCGCTGATAAAACGTTATGTGCAGCATTTAACTTTGTGCGTAAGGGCCTTCCTAGCATCAGCTCCGCTGGCGTTCTTCCGGTGGCTCTGTGGTCACATGTTCTGTAGGAAAAAACCGCAGTTAAAACTGCATCCTCCCAGTCCGAACCTCTTATGTGTATGGCTTGTATAGCTTCTTTTAAAGACGGGTTTAAACGTTCGACCATGCCGTTGGCTGCAGGATTGTAGGGCGCAGTTCTGGAGTGCTTAATGTTATGGCAATGTAGAAAATCTGCGAATTCGCAGCCACAAAATTGTGGCCCGTTATCCGTTACTATTTCATGAGGTAAACCGAAACGGCTGAACAAGTGTTTAAGCCAACGTAACACAACCGAAGTAGTAACTTGGTCGCACATGTGTACTTCAGGCCATCTACTGTAAAAACATGTAGCAACAAGTAGATTTCGCTTATTCGTAGGAGCAGTAGCGAAAGGACCCATAATATCAATGGCGATTTTGGTCCATGGTTTCATCGGGTAAGCAATTGGCTGTGTCGGGGCTTTAACGGGCAAAGAACTTTTGTCCGCTAATCGGCAAGCATTGCAATTGACCACAAATGTCTCAATGCTAGATGCCATTCGTGGCCACCAGAAATAGAGTCTTACTCGATTTTTGGTCCGAACTATACCTGGATGTCCCTCATGTGCGCAAGCTATTATCTTGGCTATCAACTGGGACGGAGCTACAAACACCGAACCGCGCATCAGGCAACCGTCTACCACTGATAGTTCATGTCGAATTGCATAATACGGAATGAACTCACCGGGGATTTTGTTATTCTTGGGCCAGCCCTGCTGCACATATTCAATAATCTCATGCAGTAAAGAATCGTTAGAATTTTCCCTTCGTAGTTCCTCGATCGTCAAGGCAGACAGGTTAGCTCCGAGACTGGAAACTAGTACCGCCTCTCTGAGTCTCTCTTTTTCATCCTGCAACCCCACGGGTAAGCGAGATAGGCCGTCAGCAATCTGATTTTGCAAACCTGGCCGGTACACAATTTCAAAATCGTAGTTAAGGAGCCTGGCATACCAGCGATCGATTCGCATTGGGCGAGATCCTTTAGATCCATTGCTGAGAAGAGCTGTTAGGGCTGAATGATCAGTACGCAGAATAAAACGACGACCGAACAGAAATAAATGCCACTTTTCACAGGCCCACACACATGCAAGAGCTTCTTTTTCCCCAACTGAATAATGACGTTCGGAATCTGATAGCTTTCGTGATGCGTAGGCAATAACTTTCTCCTCTCCGTTTTGTATTTGTGAGAGGACAGCTCCGAGACCGACATCAGACGCGTCAGTGGACACAAAGGTGCGGCAAGATTCATCAAAAATGGCAACTAAGGGAGCAGACGCAACTCGCCTTTTCAGTTCATCAAAGGCATTTTGATGATTGCTGCCCCAAACGAACGACGATCCTTTCTTTGTTAACTGTCGTAATGGATCTGCCACAGTCGCAAAATCCGGCAGATAGCGCAGGTTGTAAGAGCACATTCCTAAAAAGGACTTTAGTTCTGTCAAATTTTTAGGTGCTGGCGCTTCAGAGATGGCCCTGATATTTTCATCACTTGGTCGAATGCCACTGCGTGAAATGACGTGTCCCAAAAACTGAATTTCTGGTGCATTGAAGAGACATTTTTCTGCGTTCAGACGCAAATTGAGATCACTGAGGCGCTGGAGGACTTTGTGTAACCTTGCATCATGTTCTTCCTGTGAGCGGCCGAAAACACAAATATCATCCATGTAGGCAACATGCCCATCGATACCTGCCAGGGCGTGAGTCATGAACTTTTGCCAGGCGGCGGGCGCGGAACTCAAACCCATGGGTAAGACTTTGTACTGAAATAGGCCATCAGGAGCGAGGAAGGCAGTTAGGTGTTTGGAATCATCGGCCAATGGCATACGGAAAAACGCACTTTTCAAATCTAGCTTGGAAAAAACAGTTGCACCAGCTAAACGTACAGTGAGTTCATCATTAGATGGTAAAACAAAGCGTTCTACGACGATCTGTTTGTTCAGCGCCTGCAAATCGTTGCATATCCGGACAGTACCGTCTTTTTTCATGACACAAACCATTGGATGCACCCACTCAGAGCAATCGATGGGTTCAATCAAATCATTTGCTAGCATCGCTTGCAGGGCTGCAGAGACCGCTTCACGTTTCGCTAGCGGAATGGGTCGAGGTTGACCAATGGCGATCGGTTTCGCATTCGGTTTCAGCTGAATTCGATGCACACCACATGGAATACGGCCGATGGACTTCTGGAAGAGCTGCGGATAATGTTCCTGCCAGTGTGCTACGTTGACGGAAGAGATAAGCATGCGGTCGAATGATGGTACAATGTGCAAAGCCACCATAGCATTCCTCCCAAGCAAGGGTCGTCTGTTGTCCGAAGAAATATACACTGCGACATCGGCAATCACAGAATGCAACTGCAAAGGCACGATAATAAATCCCAATATGGTTAGTGTGTTCCCACTATAACTCCAGAATGAATGTGAGGTGGGATGTAAAGTATGCTGTGATAGGTAGCGTTCATAAAATTGGAAAGGCACGATAGTAACTGGAGAAGCAGAATCAAGTTCCATTTCCAATGGAACAGCACCTTTAACAGTAAGGAACAATACAGTACGAATGTCAGCAGCTGGAAACTTCGGTTCAACAACGGATATGGTTACACAACCTGAAGGTATGGAGTCAGCGGTGATTGAATAGATATTGTCTTGAGTTGGATCGGTAACATGGCATTCCGGTGTATCATCATCTTTAATGAGTGCGACAGCCTGCGATCGACAACAGCGGGCATAGTGACCAATTTTACCACAGCTTTTACATTTGAGGCTGCGTGCGGGACAACCGGCAAAATTAGCTTTGTGAGACGTGCTCCCACAACGATAGCAAGAAACTTTGTCTGTCGGACGTTGCCGGAAAGATTGTACTCTCGCCACTTCAGCTAAGCTGGTGGAACAAAACTGCTTCGATTGCAATGAAATTTCTGTCTTTACTCGGGCTAATTCGCAAGCTCGATCCCACGTTAGTGTGCAAGCGTCTTCCTGCAATAGCCCCTCACGTATGCGATTGTCAGCGATTCCAGTGATCAGTTGCTGAGTGAGCATACAGCCTTCAATCTTTTTCTGTGGAATAGACGAGTAGGCACACGGTCATACTGCACGACTCAGCCGAGCAATGAAATCATTCAAGGGTTCGCCTGCTTCTTGGTGTATTCGGGAGAAAATATATCGCGCGGTAAACACGTTCATTTGGTAACTCCATGCACGATCGAGAGCATTGAAGGCGTCCATAACCGATTTGCATCCTTGGAGACCCAAATCATCGAATTGTCGCTGTCCCTCATCTCCGAGTAAATGACGAAGCAGCTTCAATCTTTTATCCTCAGTAAGAGCAGTAGGGAGATCGCTGATTAAATCCAAGTAGTTTAGGAAGGATGTTTTCCAACGGAACCAGGCATCCGATGTCGGTCTGCTGCCGCAATCAGTCCAAAATGGAGATGGGGGTTGGATGGAAAGGTTCATTTTTGCCTCCGCGACGCCACAATGTTGTATCAAGAAAGCCGTAGGAAAGGTAAAATGTATCTCGCAAAATTAACCAAGTACAACTGAGTCAATCCCTTGTTAAACGGAGAGTCAAGCGACAGACGCACACAACCAATAGTAATGAGTCAGCAAGCCAACCAATGAGATCGAGCCAATCGATGTTGCTGACATGGTTACCACACTCCGCACCGACGTAGTGCGGCGCCCTCTCCAGCCTCCCCACACTGGCTCTTTCATAGTCCCGCAACGGACTCCGAAACATTTCACTTTATACCAGAATGGTCATCGAACAACGGTGTCCATCGACCGCCTCAAAGTGGCTTTCTTTGACGAACCACTCGCAATTTATCCTGAAGCTATCACACAAGCACGCACATCTGCGGTGACTTCCCGAGCACTGGAGATCCCGAAACCTTCCGTTCCCCTTGACCCTCAACATACCCTGCCTCAACCCCAGGCAACCGACCGACGAGGTAGACAGGTTAAACGACCAGGCCGTTTTACACATTTTATAAATGTTTGCTATTACCATTAACACGCCATTGTCATTTTTAGTGGTAATCGTGCGTCTCATCCACAAAAGGTTTTCAAAATCGACAAAAGAACCTAAAACATTTTGAAAACTTAAAAAGCGTATTTGTTTTTATCATGCATGTCATGTACCCTCTCCGGCGTCAAGCCACTTCCCCGACCGTTGCCCACCCGCTCTGAGTTCTACTTTCTTGAAACGCAGCCGCCGGAACTGCCCAGGCAACCCTCGAGTGCTTCGCCAACCGACTCAGCGCAACACCCGAGTGACTGGCCAACCGACCCAAGGCCCTCTTCCTGACCAAAAATACCGTCAGTCGCCCTCGGCCGCAGACAGCCACGAACGGGTTGGTCTCCAAACGCCTGGCTAGCCCATACGCCCGGATTTCTTCATGAGACGAGGACCGTGGATTAAAGTGCGGTGGAGGGAGTGACACCTTCCAAGCGCACCGGCGGGACTGCAGCAAAGGGAAGGTCCTGTCGGCCCTTTTTCTGGAATAGCCAGCTTTTGCAGTCCGATCAGCCCACTCCGACGGCCCACCGATGATGCACTGTGGTCCACACGATCATCATAACTAATAAATAACAAAATCCAGGACCCAGCGAACTCGGCTACACACCCCAGCTTGGAAGCCCTTGGTCAATCCCATGCAACTATTCGCCCCCATCCTAACCTTCCGTTTTCCCTCACTAACAGCTCCATCGAAGGCTTCCATGCTTCATCTTTCTAGAGGGAGGTCGTTGTAGTGTACCGGAAAACACCCACTTTCAGTATTTGGTAACATTGGATTTACGGTTGTTTGAACCTACAAAACGTCCACTTGTTTTACTGACGGCACATCCGTTTACACCAAGCGTTTTGGTGAGTACCTTGCTGCATCTTTTCTCTCTTTGCTTGATTCTCTTGTTATTTTTGTAGCCTGCACTATATACGTTGAGTTCAGTCGCCTCCAACTTCTATACTGTCCCGACTAGTATCCCACCCAGGCTTTACCCAAAAATGGTCGGTCCAAAATCGCCTTTACTTTAATATGGTGACATGTCGAGTGCTCCATTTAAGACACCGAATGGTTTACACCTATAAGCTTGGAGACCAGGATGTGTAAAACTGTTCTCTGAAAAGAATTTAAGTGTGTTTGCCTGGGAAGATCTCTGTCGCTCGGAGCAGTCCATAATGGCATCGAAGAAGGGATCCAAATCTTTGGACTTTTAAGGAGAGCTTGCGGGCAATTCGAATCGTTGTGTTTTCGTCAAATACTTCCCGCTTGTATTTGCCCACATTTTGAATATGCAATTCAAGCATGCTACCAAGGCTAAAACGGGATCTCACGGTCTTGGAGCTTTCACAACGTCGGGCGACCAAAAATGTCAAGGGTTGCGCCACTTATCATACGAACAGCGCCTCAGAGTGCTTGGCATTTACAGCGGACGTTATCGCCGTTTGCGTGGCGACCTAATCCTTGTTTACCAAATCTTAAACAACACTAATCACCCCTGCCATTACCTATTGAAGCTGAGTCACAACAGCCAACTGAGAGGTCATTATCTTAAATTGGCAGAACAATACAGTCGATTGGAGTGTCCAAGAAACTTCTTCTCGCTACCAGTTTGCCACACGTGAAATACCCTCTCAGAAGCTGTTATTTCATCCCCCACGTTAGCCGTGTTCAAAGCACGTGTCGACAGTGTGCTGGCTACAATACACCATATCACGTAATCCAAACGACCCATACAAACAGCAGAAAAGCAAAAACAAAACAACCCTATTCTTTTTTCCCGGAAACCACAAAGGATAAGTTTGGTTAGTACATAAGACGGAAGCGAACGCAGTAAATGGCAAGTTCGTAAGTTGAAGTTGTTCACTATTTCCTATTGCCATTTTTGTCTTTATTTTTCTCACCCCTAACCGATCATCCGGCCGGACATATCAAGCTTCGGCTTTTTTTATCCGCAATGTACCATTGACCATCGAACATAACATCGTGCGGGAGTCAGCAGACGTTTGATTGTAACTGTTGTAGTAAAACCTTCAAGGCAGCCTTGGCCAAACTTGATGTCATACAAATTGGTTTATAGCTGTACACTTTGCAGGGATCCGCGCTTTTCGGAATCTGCGTTGCAGTTAATCAGTTACACACAAAAGGTAATGAATTTTCGGATAGAGGCTTGTTGAACAAGCAGGTGTAATGATAGTCGGTAGGGGTTCGCAACTCAGTGGTGGGGTCTATCAACAATCGGTGCTTCTTAGATCCAACGCTAAACAGAGATGCGTCAATAAATCGGTGCCTGAAAGCGGTTGACGTACCTGTGCGACGACGAAAATGCACTAAACTTCTCGTCGTAAATCAAAATCCAGTGGCAGCACAGGTTTGAAAAACGCAAAAAGGTAATGCGGGAAATATGTATGGCATGGCCTTTCCTTTCTAACCTGCTGAGTAGTACTTCAAAGTTCACTGGGACGACACAGCATACCCTCAATTTTCCAAGGCTTTGGATGGTCCAGAAAACCCGCATTCTTCTTTGCAAGCTTTGGAGTTATGGGATCAATGACGCGCCGTGCGCTGGATACGCACATTTTTACTGCAACGGAGCTTAAACGGGAGAGTTCGTGTCGTCTTCTCCCAACCGATAGAGCTTCACTGTGGTGTCTTTCAAGGCTCAGTCATGGACCTGGTGCTTGTAAAGACCTCGCGGGAGTATTGATGTCAAACTTCCTACTCATCGCGGATGATCTCAAGATTTGGCGGACAATCAAGCGAGCAGACGATCACATAAAACTGCAAATTGCTCACAACAGGGATTACGGAAAAGTTGGGCGCTTGCTAATTTATCTATGATAAATCCATCGCTCCACTGTTCGATAAGTGTTTGTTCCTTAACACAGCGTACATTACCTTAGTTGGTCTGCGTTTCTGGTTTCTCGTCAGCTATGCGCGTCAAGTCCCTTAGTGACAGATGTTCCGCATTTGATGCAAGAATGGCCTGTGCATGTGCGATTCAGTGTTTAATGAACAGTTGCTCAAATAATGCACTGTAATATTGACGACCACCCAAGAGTTTGTAAAGTTGACGGAGGATTTGAGGAAGTATACAGCCGTCCAGCAGTCGGCCGCCAATTAATTGTTTTAAAAACAAATATTTGGACAACTGGTGTACTTCAAAATTGTACCTCAGGTTTGTGAATATTTATTAATTGAATCGGGAGTTGGTAGGAAGACTCACAGATCTGCCGCTATTTCTTCTGAGTGATTTGCTAATACATGATATTATATCGTTCTCTCTTGTGATATACATAGAAGAAAAATGTTAACCTGCATTTGTTTGAACCAGATTTACGAACCATGTTGTAAAAGGTTAGAAACTACGTAGAAACCTTGTTAATGTCAAGAAACGAAGGACAGTCAAATGCAGGAGAGGTTGTGGAAATCTGGAGATTCTTACGGTTTGCCCGAGTAAAATGCGAACCAAAGATATTGCTTCATTGCACACTTAGGCGACCGGTGCGAACTGCTGAACCGGCTGTTAAGTTCGATTGTTTGAGTCGAGCACAGCCTACGCTTGACGCTCCTTAAATTGCAACGCGCGAGCGTTCTGTGTACTGTGCTCTTTTCCGCTTACATAGGTAACAGCAAAACCGGGGTCGGTTTATATCGCTGTGTTAACAGGGAACAATTGCCTGTGAAAAATATAAGATTCCCCGATATTCGAACTATCTTTTGGAATCTCTATCTTGGCTCCCGTGGGGATGTGCCTTTATGGCCATGATAATACTATACAAAACTGTCATATAAAAGGTAGACAAGGAATATAAATGCATCGTCACGCCAGGTCACCGATTTTCTAATATTTACTAAGTTCTAGGCGTGGGACTAAAGTACACCGATAATCGACAAATCGGCCATGGATTTGGAAAAAACGCAGCAACCCCGGATCAAACCGAATGTAAAAACCGGGAACGAACAACGGCGCTATTTTCTGAAAGATGGCCTCAGCAATGTCAAAACCACAAAATGGGAAGCAATTCTATTTTCAAATTGTAATCGGTCAGCGCTAGATGTCAAATAGAAACACACCACAATAGAGCGATCTAGCAACTCCCGTAAAAATAACTTCGAATATTTAACTCGAAACACGAGCAAACTGGCTTGATATTTTTTGCAACCTGCATTTGTGAAATATCGTTGGAAAGATAGACAAGAGATGGTGATATTGCAAGCTTCTGTAGAGTTTGAATTTAGACTTATCAAGCCACCATATAAAGAAAAAGGAATAGAAAAATGGATCAGTGGCAGTGAAGATTGTGGGATAAATTCCTAACTTATGGTGCCGTAAAGATGAAGAGGCGTATAAAAGGCAGCAGAATGTTCTCGACTGTGAAACAACGAGTAGACAATAGACCATCACACAAGCATGTTAGCGCATTGTACCAAGCATTTAGCGTGACACATTTTCGAAATTGCATGCAATGCTTTCAAGTTAGTGAGGCTAAGAACACTATTTCGGCGTAGTTGACACTCTCATTGGTCATGGGACGTTAGCCAATGGGACACCGGTTGGAAGCCCCGAGCATAAGCGACAGACAGTCCAATGAAAGTGGTCGAGCACCACCTTCTGTTCTGTCTTGATGCCCATCTGAAGTAAACCTCGATGATTGGTCTCCAAACTGAAACCGTCCAATGGGCAACTTGTGATGCCTGTCTAAGAAGGAGGTTCTAGCTATCACATGATCCGAAGCTTACGCCGTAACCAGTGCGGACAGACATACTAACCAGCACATGAAGCAGTCTATACTTAGTGATCGCTAGCCGCTACCTGGTGGCGGATTATTCAGCGGCCTAACCTTCTTGGGGTAGACAGGCAATCTTCTAACTGGTATTCCGCAGTCCCTGAGGTCTGAGGGAGTCAGACAGGCCTGCATTTCCGATTGGTCAGGCATGCGCCGTGCCTTTGACCCTGCACACCCAAACCTGAATCAGCACTCGCTGATAGGCGGTTAGACAACTTTGTGCGATTGTTATTGTGACGACCATGGGGGACATTGTTCCCATTGAAGTTGGTAGACCAACCTGAAGCTGAACAACGAACGTTCTATGGGTGATTACTTCTATCACAGTTGATGGCTAAACACGAACTAAGAGGATTCCTAGTGTGGCGTTGACGCGACGTTAGTGAGTGTTCGTTTGTCTCCACACCCATGAGTGACTTTGTTAATCAGTTATCGCTTCAGTGTCCCCATGTATGGCCTTATTTAAAGCTCATAGGAACCTATGTATTCCTAGGATAATTAGGCTTTACTTACATATGGTCGTCGTGATTGGTCATGCTGCGAATCTGGCGTAAGGAGGTTTCACTACCACGCGAGCGAGATGACATCTAAGTGAGTGGTAATAAGAAGCGGATTGGTTGATTGTGTTGAGGCTGCAACCCTTGCAGGCTGTTGGAAGAGAAGCTTTGAAGGCTTACGGGTGGACTGTACGGCTGCATTCCTTGCTCGCTTGTTTATCTGACTACACGTGATACGTTATGCATCGTGTACTCGTGCTACTGCGAGCAATCTGGAGAATCGATACGTATGCCATTTCGTTTAGGAATTGCGTGTGATTGTTAAGCAAGTGTGAGGTAATCAAATACAATACAGTACTTCGTACGAAGGAGGAAAAACTAGGACTTGTACGCAAATAGAAATTTCAAAGCCTTTACAACTACAAGCTCTCTGTACTGTGTTGCTTTACTTGGCCGCACACTCATGTGAATAGTGTAGCTACGTACTGCCGATGTAGTCGGCGCATTGTATACTAAGGTCAAGTTCGCTGGGTGGGTAAGACCATCAGTGGACCTGTAGCCATTGTTCCAACGAGCAGGGCTCCTAATGTGACGGTGACACGACTTTAGTGAGTATTAGTTTGTCTCCACACCTATGGGGCACTTTGGTAATCAGTTACCGCTTCAGGACACATGGACCTGCCGTTAAGTTAATGTCGTAACATGCATATCAATCCTGCGTTTCAGCATGATACATACGCTTTGCTTCCAAGTGATTGATAAGCTTGAAATATCAAGTGACCCTACGGCACTGATATGACCTGCCAATAAACATTACATTGTAAACACAAGATTTGGAGTAGTTTTCCTCCTTCAATACACCCTCCGGAATTACCTAATTTTCAATGATAAAATGTTTCCTAATAGTTGCCAAGTTAATAACAACGTGTGTCACGGCGTGCACACATGACTGCTTCTAAGACTAGCTGAAACAGTGGTCCATAACAGGATTAGTGGGCGCGGATGCCTTTGTAAACGATTGCAAACACATTGTAGGAACGCCCGTGGGTGAGACAACGGTGTTTGTCGGTTCCAAGTACTCAACTGAATTACCAAAATGCGTGCGCCACCACTAATTATCGGCCTTTGCGTTTTTTCTAACAGGACGATGTGGCATGTATAAATACGGTAGTCATTGTAGCCCCTTTAGGTGTTTCTTTGTTGAGTAATGCAGATTTCATGAGGATAGCATTCCAGTCCATGGACGTAATAGGGAGTTTCAATCTGTATTGACTGTGTTTCTAATGGTGCCATTCGGAGAGAAACTTTTCAAAGCGTCTCAAAACCTATGGGAGACCATATGTAAGTAAAGCCTAATTATCCTAGGAATACATAGGTTCCTATGAGCTTTAAATAAGGCTATACATGGGGACACTGAAGCGATAACTGAGTAACAAAGTCACCCTTGGGTGTGGAGACAAACGATCACTCACTAACGTCGCGTCAACGCCACACTAGGAGTCCTCTTGGTTTGTGTTTAGCCATCAACTGTGATAGAAGTGATAGAAGAAGAACGTTCGTTGTTCAGCTTCAGGTTGGTCTACCAACTTCAATGGGAACAATGTCCCCCATCTTCGTTGCAATAACAATCGCACAAAATTGTCTAACCGCCTATCAGCGAGTGCTGATTCAGGTTTGGGTGTGCAGGGTCCAAGGCACGGCGCATGCCTGACCAATCGGAAATGCAGGCCTGTCTTACTCGCCAGATCTCAGGGACTGCGGAAAACCAGTTAGAAGATTGCCTGTCTACCCCAAGAAGGTTAGGCCGCTGAATAATCCGCCACCAGGTAGTGGCTAGCGATCACTATGTATAGACTGCTTCATGTGCTGGTTAATATGTCTGTCCGCACTGGTTACGGCGTAAGCTTCGGATCATATGATAGCTAGAACCTCCTCCTTAGACAGGCATCACAAGTTGCCTATTGGACGGTTTCAGTTTGGAGACCAATCATCGAGGTTTACTTCAAATGGGCATCAAGACAGAACAGAAGGTGGTGCTCGAGCACTTTCATTGGACTGCCTGTCACTTATGCTCGGGGCTTCCAACCGGTGTCCCATTGGCTAACGTCCCATGACCAATGCGAGTGGCAAGTACGCCGAAATAGTGTTCTTAGCCTCACTAACTTGAAAGCATTGCATGCAATTTCGAAAATGTGTCACGCTAAATGCTTGGTACAATGTGTTAACATGCTTGTGTGATGGTCCATTGTTTACTCATTGTTTCACTGTCGAGAACATTCTGCTGCCTTTTATACGCCTCGTCATCTTTAAGGCACCATATAGTAGGAATTTATCCCACAATCCTCACTGCCGCGGACCTATTTTTCTATTCCTTTTTCGTAATATGTTGGTTTGATAGGTCTAAATTTGAACTGTACAGAAGCTTGCAATATCACCATTTCTTGTTTATCGTTCCAACAAAAGTTCACAAATGCAGTTTGCGGAAAATACCATGCCAGTTTGCTCGTGTTTCGAGTTAAATATTCGAACTTATTTTTACGGGATTCGCTAGGTCGCTCCATTATGGCGTGCTTCTATTTGACATAGTGCGCTGACCGATTACAATTTGAGAATAAAATTGTTGCCCATTTTGTGGTCTTGACATTGCTGAGGCCATCTTTCAGAAAATAGCGCTGTTGTTCGTTCCCGGTTTTTACATTCGGTTTGATCCGGGGTTGCTGCGTTTTTTCCAAATCCATGGCCGATTTGTCCATTATCGCTGTACTTTAGTCCCACGCCTAGAACTTACGTAAATATTAGAAAATCGGTGACCTGGCGTGACGATGCATTTATATTCCTTGTCTACCTTTTATATGACAGTTTTGTATAGTATCATCATGGTCAAAAAGGCACATCCCCACGCGAGCCAAGATAAAGATTCCAAAAGATAGTTCGAATATCGGGGAATCTTATATTTTTCACAGGCAAGTGTTCCCTGTTAACACAGCGATATAAACCGACCCCGGTTTTGCTGTTACCTATGTAAGCGGAAAAGAGCACGGTACACAGAACGCTCGCGCGTTGCAATTTAAGGAGCGCCAAGCGTAGACTGTGCTCGGCTCAAACAATCGAACTTAACAGCCGGTTCAGCAGTTCGCACCGGTCGCCTAAGTATGCAATGAAGCAATATCTTTGGTTCGCATTTTACTCGGGCAAACCGTAAGAATCTCCAGATTTCCACAACCTCTCCTGCATTTGACTGTCCTTTGTTTCTTGATATTAACAGGGTTGCTATGTAGTTTCTAACCTTTTACAACATGGTTCGTAAATCTTCTTCAAACAAATGCAGGTTAACATTGTTCTTCTATGTATATCACAAGAGAGAACGATATAATATCATGTATTAGCAAATCACTCAGAAGAAATAGCGGCAGATCTGTGAGGCTTCCTACCAACTCCCGATTCAATTAATAAATATTCACAAACCTGAGGTACAATTTTGAAGTACACCAGTTGTCCAAATATTTGTTTTTAAAACAATTAATTAGCGACCGACTGCTGGACGGCTGTATACTTCCTCAAATCCTCCATCAACTTTACAAACTCTTGGGTTGTCGTCAATATTACAGTGCATTATTTGAGCAACTGTTCATTAAACACTGAATCGCACATGCACAGGCCATTCTTGCATCAAATGCGGAACATCTGTCACTAAGGGACTTGACGCGCATAGCTGACGAGAAACCAGCAACGCAGACCAACTAAGGTAATGTACGCTGTGTTAAGGAACAAACACTTATCGAACAGTGGAACGATGGATTTATCACAGATAAATTAGCAAGCGCCCAACTTTTCCGTAATCCCTGTTGTGAGCAATTTGCAGTTCTATGTGATCGTCTGCTCGCTTGATTGTCCGCCAAATCTTGAGATCATCCGCGATGAGTAGGAAGTTTGACATCAATACTCCCGCGAGGTCTTTATAAGCACCAGGTCCATGACTGAGCCTTGAAAGACACCACAGTGAAGCTCTATCGGTTGGGAGAAGACGACACGAACTCTCCCGTTTGAGCGCCGTTGCAGGAAAAATGTGCGTATCCAGCGCACGGCGCGTCATTGATCCCATAACTCCAAAGCTTGCAAAGAAGAATGCGGTTTTCTGGACCATCTAAAGTCTTGGAAAATTGAGGGTAAGCTGTGTCGTCCCAGCTAACTTTGAAGTACTACTCAGCAGGTTGGAAAGGAAAGGCCATGCCATACATATTTCCCGCATTACCTTTTGGCGTTTTTCAAACCTGTGCTGCCACTGGATTTTGATTTACGACGAGAAGTTTAGTGCATTTTCGTCGTCGCACAGGTACGTCAACCGCTTTCAGGCACCGATTTATTGACGCATCTCTGTTTAGCGTTGGATCTAAGAAGCACCGATTGTTGTGTCATCATACCCACATCGCGTCTCATGGTCAGCTCGACTACTCCCTGTACATCTGTCCAATACCTTTGTTACTACAACAGTCTACACCTTATCGCGAGTTGCTTAGTGGTGATATTTTTAATGTAAATCACAGCCTTTTCTATATATATATATATACTGAGCCATAGCTTTTGTATCCAGAGAATGATTGTCTCCAAGGAAGAATTCCGAAATATGCTATGATTCGGTATCATAAGACATTTACAAAGTAATTGTGCATCAACGCTGCACATAGTGCAGAAGAAAACTTTACCTTGTGGTCATTATCGAGTACTTGCTAAAATCCCAGATTTAGACCGTTAACCTATCCCACGCATCCGGGAACATAATGCTTAGTTACAACGATGTGCCGTGTTTTCCATGTCGATATACTCCGTGCATACCATTATAAGCCCGTACATCCTGGCAATGTTCGTAACACAGTCCTTTGGTATTTTTGATTTTTACGCTTGCGTTTTGGAATATATGACGCTGCACAAAACTTTCAATGTTTTGTTGACCGAGTATTTTCTGGTTTTCCTACTGTATTTGCGTATTTGGAGGACATTTTATATGCTAGGACTAGCAGCGATCGGCACACAGAACATGTGCCTGTTTCGTTCACAGTACTGAAAGAACAATAGCCATCAACCAATAGTGTACCTTCGTATCGGTTTGATTGGATTTTCTGGGTCACAGCATTGACGGAAATGGTATCAAGCCTAACACACGCAACTTAGACGCGGTCAGGATTTTCCATCACCTACCTGCTTTAAACTACTTAAACGTTCCTCGCAAGTGTATAACTTCTACCGTCGGTTCGTCCCTAAAGTTGTAGAAAGGTTATCATCTTGTGCAAGTCATCTTGGTCCCATATGATGCTACAAAGCTTTCAACAGACAGCTTCCTCTCTCGCTGAGACCTGCAGGCTGCTTTAATTGCGAACTGCTGCTCCCATTTGCCTTAACAAAGACGTAAGCAGTGTGGCCGCATTCGCTCTGATCATGTACTCAATCTACATTTACGGTCACATTGCTCATCACGCACACACACACGCACATGTGTGCTTACAATCATGTGCTTACATCGGTTGAAACAACTCAGTGATAGAAAAGATTGTTGTGTTTTTCTGTCCATAATGCATGGTCATCCCACTGAGCAAACTTGTGCATAAACTATCGCCGGAACACGAAATACTGATGGCAAAGATTAAACTAAATGAAGAACACAAAAATCGCTCCATTAAAAGTAAGCGTGACAGATATTATGCCTCATTCCTTCACAGTAGGCTCCGCTTCAAATTTGATAAGGGAGGCAAGGCAGCGAGCTGAAAAGGCGTCACGTATAACTTACTCACGCACTCAGTGTACCAATGGCCCCAGTGGCCCAAGTACGTCTGAACCAACCATTGTCAATCTTATTAAATAAGTACGACCAGGACCTCGTCCACACTCCAGACTGATTCGAAAAGCAGTGGGGCGTTAACACGTGTGTTGGTTTGAACGTGGTTACTGCCAAAGGCAACAGGAAATTTTGGTCTGCAGTTACTCCCACTGGACTAAAAATACATGAAGTAGGCGACCACACGGCCTCCAGCGATTTGTATACAGACCATCTGGGCCGTAGGCCTCAACCCAGGCCACATGGTGTACCGTCGGTAATCTGCATCAGCATTACAGAATAGATGTGAAATTCTTTAAAGAGAAAGGAACTCGATGATATGAACCTGGCAAAATTCGTGTGTGACATCTTAGTTACTGAAGCTCAGCCCACCAACTTCATACAAGTAGCCGGTCACCCAAACACAAAACACTACTTTGAATTGAGCCTTCCAGTTGTGTTGACTTCTGAAGCAGAAGCAGTACTTTTAGTGACAACTCGTCTCCGGAATAGGTTATCTTCCAGCCGGATCTGCCCGGAGATTTCGTGGAGCGAACCTAAGCACGCGAAGCAGGAATTTGAAAAATACAGCAAGAAATACATAGCCAATACCATACTTGTACACGGTGTTCCCGTGACTGGAGGGAATGATGAGAGTCTAAGCTCACTTAATCTCGGGTTTACATGTGCCGCCAACTTACAAATGATGTGACTGGAGGATTGTGAAGGCAAATGTTTGTCAACCAGAGTATTGGGGTGTCGGTATAAGCAACTCAGCACACTAACTTCTGAGCTCCTGATCAAAATGGCATTCTTTCAGCAAACACACAAAAGCAGCTAGTTAATTGAACCAATTCCCAAAGCGGTTTGGATAACATTACCTATTTGGCTGACGAAACTCCACTCATCAACTATAACTGTCCCCATGTTGCCTCCTCGTTCTCATTCAATTCCCATTTACACTACTATTATTCAGCGGCGTATTTGCTCGATAAATGCTCAAATAGACAACATAGATATCTTTTGATAATTATAGTTTTACCTCTGTCATCCTGCGGGACTTGTCAAGCAGCTGCTTTTTTACACGGCATAAATCGTTGTTCATGATTCATTAGATGAGCAAGATGAAAGTTGCAGGATACCTGGATCTGATCCAAATGTGCTCATCCATGCTCCAAACCTCCGACAGGTTGAAATGCCGCTGGAATCATTTTCCTCTTCGAATTCGTCGGCCTTGGAAAGCTCTTACAACTTTTGTCGTTACTGCGTCCACGCTATCCACTTTTGAAAAAGACTGAACGGCGCATTACACTATCTGCATTACTTGATTTGGATTCTGTTCATCTAATAACAACAAGGCACAGACCAACATTGTGCTCACCAACCTCCATGGAATCGGGAAACATGGAACTATATGTGCGTTAACGTCGTTAGTATAATGTGCGTTCTAGTTTAGTGTCATAATTTCAACTTGTCTAATTTACAAGAACCTTTCAAAGCTTAGCTTTTTTATCCATATAATATTATTGTTCCATAGTTGTTGCAGTCTTACACGAAGTGGTTGCTCACATTTCTCAAGCACTTGGATTTTTCTCACGTAAACTTGCGTCTGCCGAATCCCGATACATTACTTTTGGTAGAGAAATGCTGTCGATCAATCTACGTATTCGTCATTTCGTCACTTACTATAAAGTGGACAGCTTTGTGTTTACGTTCATCGCAAACCCTTGAAGTTTTCCCACAAAGCCAAGCCAGTTAACTAATCACCCTGGGAAGTACGCCATCTGGACTACACATACCGCAATTTACAAACGACACGTCACATTTGAGGACATGACAGCATTGTTGCTGATACTCTATCACGACCAGGACTGAATTCACTCACAGGTGCTAGTACAAAAGATTAAGAACAAGTAACCCAACGTCAGAAAGTTGAACCAAGGATGTTAGGTCCACTTATCAAGTTCTTCGTGTGGATAAGAGCATTTCCTACGTGTACGATGGGCGACACCATAGACTGCGTCGTTTCCTTGTTCCAACAAAAAACAGTGGTTCCTTCTTTTACGGGACGTCAACTTTTCGACGCTCTCCAAATAGTCACGCATGCTGACATCCATACTACCGTCAAACTCATCTCGCAACATAATGTATGGATTTTTCCATCACCGTCTCACCGTACACGGCTGAGCTTAGGCTCGTTCAACTCGGATTCACTAGCGCTACACGACACTGGATTCAAAGATTTATTCTCTCCACATCCCTGTTTATTTCGCTTCTAAAGTTCTGACAGTAGCTTTTCCGAAGGCCACACGCTAAAACACCAGATCCGTTGTGTGCAAACACAAACATTTGCATTTTTTCAAGAGCACGCTTTAAGGGCTCTCCATTAACTTCTAGGTGCCAAGCATCGAACATTGTGTACAGTGTCTGCAACCCATTTAGTATTCACTGCATCACATTTAGCAGGTTACCGCAAATTCAAATTTCGCTCAAGCTGACCGATCGTGCTTGTGCACGCGCCATAACCGCTCTTACAACTACTTCGCCTCATTGTCAAGCGGACCGCAATCGTCGATCGATAAGGGTTGAGGCAGTTGTCCGTCCAATCAGCACACTGTTACGCGAATCACTACAACCTAAGCGTGAAAATCGAACGGTACAAAATTAAAACCGTTACCCTCACACTCTGAACGTGATCAGAAAAGTACAGCGAGAATTCCAAACATGAGGCAACGCTGCGCGTGCTCTTCAGTAAATTGTTGCGAAGTTCTTACAATGAAGTAACGTTTTATAACCGCATTCGAGCGTTTCGTCCGAAACGTATAAGTAAGTCCTGCTAGGGGGAGTGAGGCAGATAAACAAAGTTGCGGACGAATTTTGGTTTTGTCCAGCATGTCAAGTCATTCCAGTTGTCAACTTTTTATGTGTGCTCAGGAAGAAGTGTAATAGTTTGCCTGAGACAGTCGCGCATTCGGCGAATACCAAGGTGGCACATTCGAAGGTAAATATGGCCATGCTAATACCTCAACAATCCAACCCGAGCTCCGCCTCTGATTCAAAGAAGAGAGCCAGAAGCTCTAACTGCATTGGAGCCTCCGCGTCTCCAAAGCCTCTGCCTCACCCCACTCCCATAAGCGGACATGTATCGGGCGTGCCTACTTTCACTCCTTTCAGCGGCGCAGTCCATAACATGTCAGTGACCACGATGACATCTCCGGGCCCGAGCTCGCCCATCACAGAGAAAAGCCAGGCATGGTACGCATCAGTTGCCTCTATGCAAAACACCAGACAGAACACCCCTGGCTGCGGTACCAGCTCCGAGCAAAATTAGGGTGATGCAACTTTCACAAACCACCAAACCGTTTAAAACGATATCAGATTATACACGCAAACCTGCAGCCAGCAGAAGAAATCACGGTCCTTTGACAGTTGTGTGCACAAAGCTTCCTGAATCGCAGTCTAACATCATAAAGGATAAGCTGATAGACGACCGCTCTCAGTGAAATTCAACTTGTGGTTGCGGTTGAGCCCATGGCGCTGAGACGGGTTCCACATCACCTAAATTCCGTGCATTACGATGAACCTCGTCCTCTCCACGTGACACTTAGTTTCGCTGACGTCATAGAAGCCATTTATTGTCCTTGATTCGACTAATTAACTCAGCAAAGGAAATGCGCATAGTTCCGGATATCTCTTAGATGCAACATCAAAAAGAGAATAGCAACCATGAGGAAGTTTCTAAATCAGACGAAAAGCGGACGAAGAATAATTACGGGGTTCCTGCGCTTAAAACAGCATCCTCTGAGGAAGTGGAAGCAAAGGAACGGCAGCAATGGCGTTACATCAGCACGAAAATATCGTCGCAAAAAGGTTAAAGGGACTTCAGTATCAACCATGTGAAAACACTAAATATTTAAACCTGATTCAGAAGTGGGGATCTTGCGGTAGATTCCAACTACCAACCAAAAGCAATCCTCCCAGTGTTATCCAAGGTTTTAGAAGGAATAATCGCAGAGACGGTCATAAGATACCTTGAGAGTAATAACATCACAGTCACGCCGCAGTATGGATTCCACAGAAATCTGTCCTTCACCACAAACTTGGTGTTATCCCAAGAAGGCTGGACGAAGTCAGCTGACGTCAGACAAGTTGACGTCGTCTGCTTGGACTTTCTAAAGCATTCGATCACCTAGACTACCGAATTCTCCTACCATAAGTTCGATACCCTGGAACTGATGACCCTGTGCTAGGTTGGGTGGACAACTTCCTCATTCAACTTCTGCTGAATGCAAGAGTCCGGGGATTCCTCTCCGACCTAATTGAAGTTCAACGTGGTATGCCCCAAGGATGGGTACTGGGAGCAAGTTTGTTCCTAGTATTCATCAACGATCTCGCTATGATGCCCCAGCCAGATATTTTAATAGTTACAAACGACGTCAAGGCCTGGCATCAGATCAAATCAGTAGGCGACCACGCGGCACTACAAAGGGATGTTGAAACGGCCTACATGGTCCTCAGAAAACCGGATCCAGTTGAAACTAGCGAATGCAAAGTTTTGAGCATACACCATGAGTGTACTCACGAGTATCGACCGGGAGAGCAGCTGCTGCAACATACTACGCAGGAAAGCAACCTAGGAGTACTCGTGCAAGCCAACCTTGGCTGCTTGCAACAGGCCGAGAAGTCGTCGAGAAGAGCCAGGCAGCATCTTGGCTTCCTACGAAGGGCGTTGGAGAGGTATGGGCGATAAATCTTTCCACAAAGGCTGAACGTCTACGTGAGTCCCCAAGTAGAATACGCGATGCATACCTGAAGACACTGGCGCAAACACGATGCTGCTGCGTTTGAAGCTCCACGCTTTAAGGCGACACAAATCGTTTGAGGACTGTTTCACCTCTCCTACCAACGCAGACTGCAAGCATTATGCTTGTATAGCGACGCATACCGGAGCCTGCGACGAGGCCTTATTATGGTATAACAAATACTGACTAACCCCAATCACACATGTCGCGATCTGTAGCAAGTCAGCCATAACACCAACCTGAGTGGGCACCAGGTCAAACTCACCACACACCACCGTCAACCTGATTGCCGACAAAACGTCTCCTCCCATCAGGCATCCAGAACCTGGAAAGCTATTCCTGTTCACGTTATTTTTGCCCCACATTAACGATTCAACAAAAACGATTGGGCCACACTGTATCCCATTTACATTACGTGATTTAGTTCGGTTGCATCGAAAGAAGAACTAACGTAAAGTGTGTGCTCGCTAACCATTTCCGTTATCTAGCGGAGAGCAAGTCAGCATATGTGATCGTGTGAATAACCCGGTGCTTCATCATAAACCAGAATTTTTCCTTTTTCCTGTCACTTTAGACAATCATATTATAATCCCCATTCCGGTCGTCCTACGGGACTTGTCAAGCAATACATTAGTGTCCGCTATAAATCATTGCTTATTATTCAACTGAATGTGAAACAGTCCCCGGCTGATAATGGTGGTGTTTTATGCTGAGCTATATACTGGAAAAATTGCCTAAATTCCACAAGAGTCTGCCTAAAGAATTTCGGTTAAAGGCAGCGGGTACACGGCCACGGATGGCTAACGACTCATTGCGAAGGAGGAAATTGGTTAAAATTCCACTCACACAGTTAGATGAATGAGTTGATTTAGTGGTACCCTTATCATCCGACGAAATAAGACTAAACAAGGAGAGCATCAGGGCCAGGACATCCGTGAGCAGTCGTATAACCCAACCGAACTTCAGAGGCCAACGACTCTGCAGAAAAACGGCTAGTGGTCGAACACACAAAGTCGGCACAATATCCAAGCTTAAGCCAACTTTCAATGATTCATTTGTGGTTACCGATTAATTGACCTGCTTGTATACTAACGCACAAGGCCTTAGTAGGAAGCTGCTCGAACTCTGTGTTACATCAAACTTCAGAGGTTTGTGATCACCGGAACCTAGCTGAGCCGTGAAATCATCCACGTTGTGGTCGCTCTACCCAGTACGTCACTTCTCCGGAACGACAGAAAGGCTAGGGGAGGCGGAATAACCAGTTATCACAAAACAAACCTTCGTTGTGAGCTCATAGATGACCCACAAATGTATGTCACTGATCACTTTTCGTACAGACTGTGGTTGAATGAAGATGATACCTGCCTCGTGTCCGTAGTTTACCGATCACCGCGCTTCACTCAGAAGCTGGACCACAGAATATTATCTGCATTTCGTCTTGTGATACCTAAGAAACACATCCATGGCCACATTAAAGATTTCAACATCCATAACTTGGAAACTCCAGCAAACGAGGCGAACATTTCAAGGCCTATTTGCAAGAGCTAATCTATATGATACGTCACCACTCCCACGAGGTCAAAAACAACGAATAAGCCATCCGTTTTAGTTCTAGTGCTCACTAACGAGCAGCCCGTGGTTGATTGGCTAAATATGCAGTCTTTCTGGTCGAAGTGATCACGTGACTTTACTGTTCGATTACATTTGCTACACCGAGTGTCCCGGTACAGAGCCCGCGCCTTAGCACGTTCTGTCCGCATTCGTTGAAAACGCTAGTTAGACATCCATGAGTGAGTGTACCCCAGATATGGCCTGGGAAACATTCTTGAAGACCACGTCTCTATTCGCAGAAGCATCAGAACCAGAAGCTTCCCAGCGCTCTATCAAACCAAATTAATTTTGAGCTGCCGAACACGAAAGTTTGTAGCTTTGGGGGATCGGACGTTTGGGGTTTAAAAAACAGTCCCAGTGCAAAAATTAGACAGCGTAGGTAGCTCAGTGCAACCACTCTGTGCAGTGGGTTCGTGAAGACAAGTTAACAAACCAACAAGAGTTAACGAAACGATTCTGTTCCAACCACAAACTTCTTTACAGACACGTAAATAGATTTCGTAAGGTGCAGCGCGAAATTCCATGGCTCACCACGGTTGGTGGGTATACACACACAGCAAAAGTTGCGGCCAACACCTTAAGCGCCCAGCAATTAGCTACATTCCAAGCGGTACAAATCTCGAACGCTATACCTGATTCTGTCAATCAGCTGTCAGAGTTATCCAGCATCATATTCACAGAGGAAACGGTGCTGCAAAAGCTACTAAATTTACGCACACACACAAACAGCTCTCCTGGAGTGGATAATATTCACCCCAACACACTGCAAGTAGCAGCCACGCACATAGCCAAAACACTTGCGGGATTTTCTCAACGTTGTCTAGACGTAATGGTAGTTCCGCCAAAGTGGAAACAGGGTATTTTAACCCCCATTTACAAGGGAGGAATTGGAGCTGAGGTCGTCAAATCCCTCCCGGTAACGCTTCTTCTTGTGCTCGCCAAGATCATGGTAGCGATCAGCGCAGAGGCACTGTTGGGCTACCTAGAAAGTTACGACATCATCGCGCCGGAGCAGCACGGGTTTCGACAACATCGATCATGTACCGTGAATCTGCTGATAGTAGTGAAACCTGGACCGAAACAGTCGACGAAGGGACAGGGACCGACGTTATCTACTTGAACTATTAGAAACGTTCGATCGCTAAATAATCGAATTAGGTTTCACAAAACCCGTACCACAAAATCAGATGTCTATTACTATGATGAACCGGTAAACTACTCCACGAACGGCAGTTAAAGGGTGGAGTCCGAAATTCTCTTTCCGACCCAATTCGAGTGGAGTGTGGCATAGTCCATTCAGGTCAAGCCAAATAAAGCTTTATGTATCCAGATGGGTACATTTTCAGCATTTTACAATATCGACAACGGATGAGTTAAACTTACTCTATCAAAAATTAAATTCATAGGAATGAATGATAGGACCCTGTGTAGAAGTGTCACTTAAATAAACGCTAAGTTGAAAAGGGCAACAATTAAACACTTCTGGACAAAATACTTTAAAGCCAGCGTTGCAAGCTACTTTCAATCGGGATCGTCCATCTTCACGTGCGTAGTAGCTTGAATTATTTAAAAGCTTGCGCGGAGGACCGCAGCTGTGACCTTGAAAATAGCTGGACAAATATCTATGTTGAAATATGCTGAGAAAAATGTAATGTATCCATAGCAATATTGTAAAAACGATGTTCAGCGACAAGGGCACGGCCGATTTAGAAGCCTCACATACCGCAATGTTCGGTACTTGGGCCTCGCCTGCCCTTAGTTTTCATTAACGATCCAGCGAGAGTTATCACCTTAAATTTTTACTTTGTGGACGACGTTAAGGTTTGGCGGGCCTTCAAGGTAATAGACGAGTTCTTCTATTGTTAGTTCGATGATGTATTACACTTGTCAGTGAGGAACGTATTACCATTCAATGTGGGCAAGTGACGCGTTACTCACATCAGACACCGACACGCCTACAACTACAAAATTGGGACGCACGATCCGCAGACTAACTCTCAGGAAGGTGACACCGGTGTGCTGGTACAGGACGACCTCGGTTGTTCCAGACAGGCAATGGCCGCCTCAAAAGTGGTAGATTGAACATAGGTCTCCTGCAGAGGGAATTCCTGCAGTTAGTTTACATCAAATTCTCTCTGATGCATAATGTCTACGTGTGTCCACACGTCGAATATGCTACGCAGGCTTGACCTACTTTTAGAAAGCGTCATTTTGCATTGTTGGAAACTCCCCAAAGTCGAGCAGCGTACTTTGTCAGTTTTGCGCTATAAGCGTCAAAGGGCTTAGTTACCATGCGCAGGATGCGCCGTCTCCGGTTGTCCAAATTCAACAAGGCCGGAACAGATCACAAATCACCGGAAGCAAACTCACGTCCCGGAACTAACCCCGGAATAAGTCATAATTTAAGTCCGGACTGACTGCTGTGCTAACAAGATACAATAAACCACAAAGATGACAAACCTCGAAAGATGTCCTCAAGCACAATAACTGCAAGCAATTAGTTGGGCGCAACCGCAAGAACAGCTTCAAAGTAAGAGAAGACATAAACTGAGTGACAAAACATAGGACATAGGTTAGGTATTCAAAAGAGCCTGAGGCAGCAGTGATTGGACAGGAGAAAGTGCATCAATAGCGCAGTTAGGATGATCGCTTTGATGTGACAGGATAGACAGGTTTGACACATCTGAGTGGCTGTCACGCGTGGGCAGACAGATGAGTCCGTCGCCGTGTCTGGCGTAGAATTCGCTGTGATAACATACAGGGGGTGACAGAGAGTTGGCGCAGCAAGCTTGAGCAACATCGAGCGATGTACAATGGGTAAACTTGTGTGGTTAATCAATGTTAATGATGTGAGTAAGAGGTAAAATAACCGGGGTTTCATCATGCAAGGTAAAAGAAGGAATAAAAAGGGAGTCATTAGCGGGGAAATCTCCAGATAGGCCGAGAAATTGATTTGTCAGGCATATGCGAAACATTCTGTACCAGCGGCGGTTGAATACATGCAGAGATTTTGAGTGGACGCTACCGGCGTCGACTTGGAGTCCTCATATTATTTTACCAAATACGGAGCCACCGCAGTCACGTATGCTGCCACCTTTAAAAATTCACCCTAAGCACCAGTCTCATAGACAATCTCCTGAAACCGAGTCGACATCATAGTTTTCTATATTGTCAACAAACGTATTTCACCCTCCGAGTCTGCTTACTCTGGAACGCCCTTTCAAACTCAGTTTTTATGTGCCTCACATGAGCTATTTTCAAAAAACGATTGGATGTCGACTTGTACGCCGTGCTCTTTGTTAAATGGATGGATATCCTAAAAATATTCATACTAACTAGCCTCTTTGGATTTATGACTCACAGTGACACACGCAAAGCTCTGCTAGGGGGTAAGTAATCTGCTTGTTATTTACAATGAGCATTAACAATAACAACTACTTATTTCCTTTTTGACTGGCACTATCGCACTCCCACAGCTCTCCTCAAATACACCATTACGGGATCGTTTCACCGATGCGTATATTATTTAGCCTACTTATGTAATATTTGAATTTCCATTCCTTCTGTTACCAACCTACGGAACATATTTCACCTGTGCTTTTCTGCCTGTTATAAACCACTGTTTCATTGTTTCAATGCTTGTTTATGTAGTAAGATTATCTGTACAGCCGGTTCGTTTGCAGATCCAAATGAACGATTCGATCATACTTATCTGCACGTCGTCGATCCACTGACTTATCCTAAAGCAAGTCTTACATTCTCGCCTGTGTGGATAAGTAAATAAGCGAATAGTATATTCTCGATAACTCATCATCATCATCATGACATATTAGCTGAAGGTGAGTACAGCACCGGCTATTACGCAGTCGGTCGTGTTGTGCTTGGATGAGAGCAAGACAAAAACCTCCACTTCGATTACCGCGACAGTGAACGGGATGGTACAGGCTCAATTCATAGACAACGGCGGCCATAACCCTGCTTGCGTATCTCAATTTAAGACACAAAGCGAGTATTACAGAACTCAACAAGGAATTATTTTTTGTTGTCTTACATATAGCACTGTTTGTTCCTTGTCTCTTTTCAATACCCAGGCATTATGAATCGGAATATAAACAGGTATGTGCGCAGATCTTCCACTGGTTTTTATTGTGTATCATATCCTGAATGGTTTCGAGTTATCGGCATTCTTCGTCTTTTAGTCCCCAATCGAGTATGTGTGTGGATACAACGGCAGCAAGACTTGAAGTCTAGAAGTTTACATGCTGTCGCCAGGTTTACAGTTGAGCACCGCGCGGTATAGTCAAGCCGAGTCCTGCCACAGCGAACAGGCTTCCTGTGGCCAGTTGTCAGCATGAGCTTGTGGATATTGCCAGATAGTGCAGCGGACTCCGTTTCAGAAGCAAGCTGAAATTACCAGGCTTCGCGTGCACTGCGTAGGCCTTTTTTGAGCTGCCGACTGACGTAGCAACGCACTTCATTATAATCAGAATCCCCTGGGATATTTATGCGGCAGTCAAATAGACAGAAGGAGTGCGTAGTGATCCAGGCCTTCATAGGGTATTTGGTGGTTATTAATGACCTCGCACAGGGAATCGCTCCAAACTTCCTAAGGTTCGCCGACGATATCGAGATCCGGCGCAGGATCCAGGCGAACGCCGACCACCATGTGCTCCAGACTGACCTAGATACGGTGTGTCAATAGTTAAACCAAAACTTGCTGCATTTCAACGTCGGTACATGCAAGGTGCTTTCCATCCGACATCAGAGCAGCTACTCATCCCGGCTGGGAGCGAATATACTACAGCCAATAACTCTCGAACGTGACTTGGGTGTGCTGGTTCTATCTGCCTTGGGTTGCTCCAAGCAATCCTAAAAGGCCTCGAAAACTGGGAACCAACAAGTCGGGCTGTTGTGACGGACGTTTGGACAAATAAACATCTCCATATTTGGACAAATGTACAGTGCGTATGTTCGCCCCCATGTCGAATACGCAGTTCAAGCCTTGCATCCATGGCTGAAACACGACCTTCATGCACTGGAGCAGCCACAACGTCGGGCATTTAAGAACGTCATTGAAGTGCGCAATCGTTCATACTAGGAGAGGCTGCAACCATTGGGGGGCATTAAGTGGAAGCTTTTGCAGACTACGGGGCGACCTGATTACGGCATACTTGATTCTGCAAGACCCACATCATGTGTGTCGCCCTTTACTGCGACTCAGCACCAACACAACCCTGAGGGGCAATCCATTGAAACTCGCGGTACAGTATAGCCGCCTGGTGTGCCGCAGAAATTTCTTTTCCATACGTGTCTGTCGCCCATGGAATGCGCTCCCAGAATCGGTCGTCTTTGCACCGACATTAACAGTATTTAAAAGACGGTTGGATGATGCACTCATCCAATCACATTTTGTTACTTAGCACTACGTCTCCATCCTACGCCTGGAGTTTACTATGTAATTAGTTGATGTTAACTGCGGGTGCTGTGAATCCTAGCGTATTGCAGGACTACAGCGGAGCAAACGATAAGTCCTTATTTTTTCATATTTAAAGTACTAAATGTTTTACTATCCTTATCATCATTATTGTTATGCAATATCCCCACCAACTATCCAGCAGGACTTATAAAGCAACGCCTCTTAACCCGTATAAATTCATTGTTCATTGTTCAATATCCCAGACTTACTGTCTGAAACAGAGCATGGGTTTCTACGTCGACGTCAAGTGACCATTGATGTCTTGTTGTGGGTCGCAGCTGAGTGCATCAGCCACGGAAAAGTGATAATTCTTTTGAACCTACATCGCCTCATTGTACGGACACTCAGAAACTCATGCGGATCTTCGCACAGACAAGATCAAAGCCTGAGTCAAGAAATATAGACCAGATTGATCTACAATCCCTTACACCAGTCAAGTCAAGTCAAGCCAACATAGGCTTTATGCATCCGGGTAGGTGCAGTTTCAGCACTTTACACTATTACTGCGGATGGTGATGTATATTACTGTTACATAATAAATAAAAGGCACAAAAATAACAACACCTCTGACTACCACGACATCTGTAAATGATTGCGAGGTGATTAATCTGACATTCCGCTTGAGACGGAGAATAGTGGCGCCAAGTAGTGGAACGTCTCCTCGAATGCCTGAAACTGGTTCTAGAGAGAAACAAATGATTGTCTTCACACGCACAGTGAGAAGTCTTGCTCCATTATCTGAGCTGCTCACATAAAGTGCACGATGACCACATAGACGACCTTCAAGTCAAATCAATTTAAGTCAAAATAGGCTGTCTGAAGCCAACTGGAAACATTTTTAACATTTTTACACTAGCATTGCGCATATAGTGATGTATAACGTGGGCATGGAATTGCAGCGAAAGAGTGGAATAAATAAAACATGCATGCACATAACTTAAGTAAGCGTTCACGCATCGTGTTGATAAGTTTCTTGGAGTTCACAAGAAAAGGTATTACATACGATACGATAGCGTTGTGATAACGTGTTGTGCGAGAAAACAAAACCCTAAATTCTGAGCGGGACAAAGGAGCAAGAGATGGCTTTGGATAAATCAGCGTGTAGGGGGTGAAAAGGATCAGTTAAAACCTTTGACGAAAACTTGTCACATGCACCAAAGTGCATAGTAATGATGGAGTCAACTAAAGACTCACTGGGCTATCCAATACACCTGGAAATGAGCTTTATTGAAACACACAATCAATGTGAAGTCTTTTTGCAGAAGACCAAGGTAACGATGGGCGAGCAATATACACAATTGAGAAAAATACAGGTAGTGACGGATTGGCAAATTAAATAGCAGGGTACCGAAAGCATTTCCAGTCTCAGAGCATAAAGGGATAATTCTCGCATCTTGCGGAACGTTTCGTCAAGTGGGTTGACTAAAGTTGAATATGAGATAGATATACACCAAGCTAATTAACAGTGGATGAACTGGGTGTTGTGCACACTTACGACCATGGAGCAAGAAGTGTTTGCCACAGTCATCGGTTTGTCAGTGCAGAAAGAAAAGGAAGTTAAATCGTGGCGTTTAGAAGTGTTGTGAGTTAGCGTTCGGGATGATAACCACTGCTGAATCGTGCCCAGACCGATTTCAGAGCCGTTGATCATTCAGCAGTTGGAGCAATGCTACCTAAGACTACGTAGTCAGCGTACTTATATCCCATAAAGTTGGGGGAATTTAAAACATTTCGATGTGTAGAAAGAAGGAGAGGATTGCTTCTTGTACGACGCTCGAGTAATCACTAAGTGTGGGACATTTTATCGTACCTTTTTAAACATCACAACGTGTCGTGCTGGTCGGAATTTTTTCGTTGCTCCTAACTTCTCAATTTTTCGGATTCAAGTGTTTTCGCACACCGGCCTCGGTACACTCATTTAATCGGGCTCAATCAGGCCTGCCTATTGCGCAAACTTTCTCGACGGTATCATTAGATCAAGATCTGCCGGTTTTCAGTTTGAGCTGTGTTTCAACGCAGTCTTTCGCCTTCGAGTGCATCACTTTTCTACCTTCATCAAGGTTCTTGGAGTTATCGGAAAGCTTATAGCGAAGTCTACTTCAAGAGACCTAAACCAACCCTATCGGTAGCTGCATAAGGCGGCTAAAAGCAGTTATATCTGCGTACACTGCCTTCGTTGACCAAGAGCTCTCACATCGCATTGACAATCGCGTTCTATCGAACGCACACCAAACTGTGGCTTGCCAGAGTGACAGACAAATTCGAAACCGGATTCCGCTAACCATAAGCCCTAAAATTCTAGTCTGTATCCTCGGCGGCTTACCGAGAAGTGTTTGATTTGTCTCGACCACTGTAACTGAAATGGTGAACTTTGTTCTCTATTGTCTAATTTGTTGACAAAAGATGTTTTACAAGCCCAAAACAGAGTGACTAAGCAGTAAAATACTCCTTACCTCAGACAAACCAAGCAACTCAAAAAAGTGACAGGAAGCCACTGAAACACTGGCAAAAACATTCTGCTTATAACCCATCCGTTAGCACGGAAAATATGAAGGTTCATCATCTAAGATGAAGCCGAAATCATGCGTAAGAGTAAAAAAGCAATCTAATGATATTTCTCATAAGCTTTCTCTGATGGAGCATAGCGCACTTAATGCAGGAAAGCCCTCAAAAGCGATTCAAATGCCTGCTGCGCTTGAACTACAGTTGAAGGACTTAAAGGAAAAGATTAAATCTCTGAACCACGTCCTAAAGAATTTAACTCGCTTAAGTATCTTCTTAACACTCCAGATACACCAAAAATGGAACACCTTCGATCCGTTGGGAATTTTATACGTGTTGCATTTGAGGTTCGTGAGCACATTAAACGCTCCAAAAATGTAATAGCATTTAATTTACCAGAAAAGTTATCTTGAGCCTATGTGCTCGGCAGTGACCAAAGATTGTCATATTGAAAGACTGCTGTATTCTTGCATGAGGCTGCGAACAAGTTCTTCGAAGCAGGTCTGTCCAATAATTATTTAATTTTTAAACGAAGCACTTGCTGACAAATTCAGTTGTAGTAGGAGCATATTATCCCTTAGGAATGATTATATATCCATGGTACTGAAACCAGATTTAACAATACTACAAAGGGAGTGCAAAAATACCTATTTCCGACAAATAGCTTTTGACCAATTTTTCCCGCAACCCACGGAAACTCAGAAACTTCCCCACCTGGTCTACCTAGATGACACTCTGACCATAAATGAATCAGCTCTAAGGTTGAAATCAAATGGCAACTGTCGTAAAAATATCGCTTCTGACTCCACTCAGTGTCATGTTAGCCCAGCATTACTGCGCAACTCGTCCCCGAATATACAAGAAGGTTCCATTGCGCAAACGATTATCTCCGCTCACTCTTTGCCTTCCACCAACCAGATGCATAAACGCTCTAGTATGAAACAGAAAACTTCCACTCCAAAAAGCTGTACACTTCTAATAGATAAAACACTGCGGAACAGACTTGTTGTAAAGAACACTGATAGCAAAACCCCACGTGGCATCTATACGGGTGCTCCTAAGCACAATAAAACACTGCTATTTTAAACGTTCCACCAAACGCAGTCAACACTGGAAACCAGCGGACAATCGACAAATCCACCATGCAGCATTTGAATATGCAACCTGTGTACTCCAGAACCTGTGAGCCTATTTGTTAGTGAGATTCAAGTAGCTGAGAGAAAATGACACAACCAAAATCCTGGACGACTACCTCAATATGTAAATAACCTTAACAGGCAGGTAAGTTATATGCAACAGCCAGAAAACTATAGTCTCACGATGGGTCAACATTTTCCCAGTAATTCACCCTTCTGACCATTTCGGGGGTCAAGTGGCGTTTTACCCGCCACACCCTCAAATGACACTAAATCCGCAAATTATATGTCCTCCGTATCCACCACCCCCACTCCAGTCGATCCAAATACAACCTCCTTGGGGTCCTGTACCTGGATTCCTGTAGACAACCCAAGGGATAACAAGACACTGCACTTACTTTTAATTAATTCCTGTTCACTGTTAAATAAAATGCACTCCCTGTGTAATATTTTTCACCTTTCTTCTCCTGATATATTACTAATAACAGAAACGTGGTGTTCAGCGGAGATGGCGGACACTTTGTTTGAGATACTGGGTTATAACATCTTTCGTAATGACTGGCTTTATGGTAGAGGTGGTGGTTGTGCAATCTACGTCAAAGACATATACTTGGTTCTTCCTCTGGATAAACCACATCTACGGAAACTTCCTGTTTCGGTGTGGATGACCATTTCTATTAATCCAAGAAATCTTATAGTAGGTTGCATTTACAGACTCCCATCGTCTACCCTCACCGCAACCGATGACTTGATAGACTCTATTTCTTTTATTGCCGACCACCCATACACTAATGAAATAATCGCTGGGGAATTTAATATGTCCGAAATCCCATGGTCCCTTAATAATGAACCACAAAAACACAATTCTTTTATGTCTACTCTTGGTCGACTGGGATGGATACAGCACGTCAAAGAGACTACTCGTTTTGGTAACACACTTGATCTATTATTGGGATGTTCACATGTGTCCACATACAACAGTGACAGATTGTCGGGTAGTGATCGTAACATTGTTGATTGTTCTTTCCAAATTCTCTATACCGATAGAATCAGTGATCAATTACGGCCTGTTCTTTTCTGTGAATTGGTCAATTTTCTCGGATCTTATAAGGTCTTCAAATTGGGATCCATTTTTCTTAGCACAGAATGTTCTAATTGCTTGTGATGACTTCTACCACCGTATTCAGCTTTATGTTGACGTTGTGAATCCCGAACGTACTAAAAAGTTGAAAAGGACTGCTGCACCTGCAGGCACCTCAAAAAGGTAGTCACTAAACTTCATAAAGTAAAAGAAAATTTTTGGAAAACAAACGATTATACTCCGCTGATGCTCCACACCAGAATGCTTACAGCATTATACCAGGATAGCCACAAAATGCTATGCTCTGAAGTGGTAATGTACTGAAGGGAACCAGTGTGGTAGGCTGCATCTCGAAACTTTCGGACCGTAGGCAGAATAGAAAATCAAGTTGTATAAACTCGATTTTGAACTCCAATGTAACTGCCATAACCGATCGCACAATCATGTTCGATCTTCGATTCCTACTACGTCTCTACTTATAGCACCAATGCGAAAGAGGATCCTTAACTCAAGTTGATACACTGAGGCAGTAGTAGACGCCAAACTGTTGAATTCAAACGTAGTGTCATATGTCGCAACTCAGCTTAGTTCGGCCATCATGCTCACCAGGCCCTGAGAACATCCCCTCAATTCTATTCATGCACGGAGATCCAGACAACCCCCAGTTGTTGCATAATGTATTTTCACTGTCTATGCTCAATGGGAAGTATCCTTTGCACTGGAAACAAGCAACGATAATACCATGACAAAAAGCGGATCTATGAAAAATGTAAAAAATTGCCGCCCAATCCTCCACACATCTATTATCTCCAGAATCATGGAGAGGACAGTAAAAGAACGCATAATAGAATATTTGAGTTCCATGAGTCTTCTCAGTAAAGATCAGCTAGGTTTTTTCAATGGTAAGTCATGTACTGCCTGTCAGTTAGATTATCTTGATTGTGTGAATAGAGCAAGAGACGCCGGAAGTGCCATCATTTCAATATTTCTTGATATCCAACAGGCTTTCGGCGGTGTCCCACACAACTTATTGTTGCGGAAGCTAATGTCCTATGGTATCACAAAATCGTTTCTAAATTTCTTGTCTTCCTACCTCGAGGATAGAAAGCAAGTAGTCAAAATCGGTAACTGTGCATCTGAAGCCACCACAATCTCTAGCGGAGTGTTTCAAAGTAGTGCGCTAGGCCCGCTTTTATTCGTAATCTATTTCAACGATCTCCTTGATGAAATCTAGTCCAGAAAGCCGTTCCTTTTCGCTGATGATGTTAAAATTGTGTATTGTTCCACCCCTGGGCAACGTAGCCTTAATTTAGCCCATTTTCAGTCCGACTTCTCCGCATTAGAACACTGGAGTAAATCCTGGAAGTTGTACTTTACCACTGACAAGAGTAATCTATTGTACCACGGCTGTGGTCCTTCTCCGAACATCCTAACCTTAAAGCATACCCCTATTCCTGTGTGTGGCGCAGTCCGAGACCTTGGTCTAAGACATTCTGCCTGATTTACTTTTTTAGAGCGTTATATTCGTGCAGGCTTCCGACAGAAAAGTGATCGCCTACATATGTCGAACTCTTATCTTGAAGGATTCTAGACTTCAAGCCTTTAAAACATGTTACGCCGAACCTTGAGTATTGTACCATAGTGCACGGTACTCTGAGAAATGTGGACATCATAGCACTAGAAAATATGCAACGATCAATGAAAAAGAGGCTTTTTTAACATGCTTAACACTATGACATACCATGGGCGTTGCGAGGCTCTAAAACTGATGCCGCTATGTCTGCGCAGACTCAGTCTTAATCTGTACCTTCTATACCGTTTACTATTAAGATTAACCTTCGCTGCTCAGCCACAACTCGAGTTTCAGGCTGGTATAAGCTCTGAAATAAGAAATCGTGAGCGCATCTTGCAAATACGAAAGTCTCGCACCAATCTCCGTTAAAACATTTTCTCCATAAAATATGCGTTAATATGAATGGAAGTTCCATCGAGTATTACAAACTGCACTACCTATCCGCATTTCAAACGCATGATTAATAATCATTTAACCGTTTTAAATTTCTTGCCAACACTTAGTCGAAAGATGACTCTAGATGATTTACATGAGAAAAGTCCTAGGTACACTTGAAACTCGCCATATCCCCTAATTGTCTCAATATTATGCTTTTATCTACATATGGTTGCATTCTTAGTATGTATATATAAAAGATATTACTCCTATCACTTCGTCTAACCAATACTGTTTTCTCCTTTGATGCACTGGTTCATAGGTGCACTACGCCATTCTAGCTGAAGTTTCTTTACCAACGTCGTCACTCGCCAAGATTTTCCCTCCAATTGTGATTGCTTGGCCTATCGGCAAGCGATTGTATCCATTATTATGTTTTTTTAATTCCGCATACTTTATACTCTTCCCAGTTTCCTTGTTGGCCATGATACTGATACTGATACTGATTAGAAGCAGCGAGTAGAGCATACTCTGTGTAGCTGCATCAGTTGTCGCTCTTGGGCATCAACGTATTAATTATCGTTTCGCTCTTTATATTTTGCCTCTGCGAAATGTTTGTCTAGAAGCTTCTTAAATTCGACCACTGAATTGGCCTCTATTACCGGCTGCGGCGGTTTGTTTCAGGTATTCACCACTCTACGTTCGAAATAGAGTTGGTGAGCGACCCGCTTCAACTGCGGTACGATAAGTTTGTACCGGTGTCCTCGCGTGCTGCCTGCTGTGCGCAGATGAAGCAGTTGTCTCAACATGGGGTAATCACTCAGATGTAATATCCGGTGCGTCATGATTAGGTCAACCCTCAGCCGACGATATGCTAAGGTGTACAGCCCTAGTTTCTTACATCGGTCTTCATATGGCATACCTCGTAAGTTGGGAATCAGCCTAGTGGCTACATGCTGCACCCGCTCAAGCTTTTCTACCTCGCCCAGCGTGACGGGACAATACGCGGGAGAGCCGTACTCTAGCATTGGTCGTATTATCGAGACGAAGAGGCGAGTGGCAATCTCTTCGGACCAAGTGCTGAAGCTGCGCCTGAGCGCCCAAAGCATCCGAAGGCTGTTTTGGTACAGCCTATTCGTGTTGTCAATGGACTTTAGGTCGCAGCGTGAGAGCACACCGAGGTCGCGCACGAAAGACGCTGGATGCAGCGGTTGACCAGCCACTGTGTACGTTCAGCTGTGATCACACTTACCCAACCTCATGAATTGCGACTTAACAGGGTTGATCGGAAGGTTAACCTCTGCAGACCATGTTGAGAGGCTGTCGAGATCCTGCTGAAGTAAATCACAATCATTGAGTGTGCGGATTACTCTCCACACCTTCAAGTCATCTGCGAACAACGCACATGGTGATTGGAGTAGCTTAGGCACATCGTTTACATGGATCAGAAACAATATCGGCCCCAGTACAGTGCCTTGGAGAACGCCGCTGCTCGATGGATACCAGTCCGTTAGATGGTTGTCCACCTGGACTCTCCACTTCCAATCCACAAGGAAATTTCTGATCCATTTGTGTAGCGAACCACCAACACCGTACATCCTCAGCCTGTCAAGGAGCACTGCATGGTTAACCTTGTCAAAAGCTTTACTGAAGTCAATGTAAATGACATCGACCGAATGGCCTTGATTCATCGCTTGTAACCACTCGTGTCTTGTCAACAGTAGGTTGGTGATGCACGAGCGACCTTTCATGAAACCATGCTGTGCGGAGGTCAACAGGTTTTTTCGACTCGAGAAGCTGCAAAGTATCTACTTCACGATCTTCTCGAGCGCCTTTGACAAAACAGCAGTCAGGCAGATCGGCCGGTAGTTATCCACTTTACCTAGGTTACCACCTTTCGGTATAGGCTTTACGACTGAGCATTTCCAGTCGTCTGGTAATAGTCCAGTGGATAGGGATCTGTTGAACAGTTCAGTTACATGACTGGGCTGATCTCTAGAGGTGAGTCATTACAGCTTCCAAAGTAAAAAAGTATAGCCATACAAATCATACTGCTACTGACTCGCTGACTTAGAACAAAAAGTGCCATACCTTATTGATCCGCATGACGGAACGGGCTGAGGCTTCATCGCCCATAATGTATGCATAAAACAGCCCTTATGAAAAAAACATTTGCTACCCAGCTGATGGCCTATTTACTCTTTTGTCACACCGGCACAGAGCCAGTTGGAGCATGGAAATGGGGGTGAAACCTATCGAGAAAATACCCTGCATGGAATTAGGTCCTCTGGTGACAGTTCCATGAATGGGCGTATTACTTTGCTTGAACTTTCCGTGAAATCTACATTTGCTATTGTTCCCAGTTTCTTAATCTCTCTAATAGTTACAAACTGCTAATTACTTCAAAAGACCCATAGGGGAACCATTGTACAAAACATGTAAAAGTAACTATATTATACGATCACGTAGAAGTTGATCAGACCACTCAGTTGTTCTGTACCTCGCACTGTCGAGGAATAAAACTTGTATTTATTAATTTATTATTTTACATGGGTGAAATGAGATCGGTTTACGAAGTAGTTGCTCATCAGGTTGCACAATGCTGGTTAAACACCATTCTCAGATGGTAGATTAAGCAAGCTTGATTTGTCGACACTGCCAAAAGCGGTGGCATAATCAAGGAAGATGAGCCACACATTCTTGCACTTCGCATCCAGCGAAAATGCTGTAGGGGGAACCAAAATGCGCTACGGCATCCAACGTGGAATGTCGGGGTCTGTACGCAAACTGAGATACTTCCACGGCTGGAGTGCCTGTTGAGGTCCAAGGCATAAGTAGTTGTTAGAAAACTTTCCGAATAACGGATGTACAGGCGATCGGACGGAATTTCGCGGACTGCTTCTTTGGTCCGGGAGTTATCCTAACAGACCTCTAAATACCAACAATAATTCCACCGTGTAGGCACCGATTAAATAGATCCGTCGAGGGCTTGGTGAGGGTATTAGCACGCTCTCTCAAGACAACAGATGATAGAACATCGAGACCAGTAGCCTTCCCTGAGTCCAGATTCCTGAGTTCACGGTTGACTTCAATATGTTGGAACATGTTAGAACAAAGGCAGAAAGAATGAAAGGGTTGTATATACTTCTGTGAAGAAGAACAGAACTCAGAATTGTGTTTCTCTACATCCACAGTTTTAAGTTGCTTATTGCAAGGTTTACCGCATGGCTGCTTTAGAAGTCTCCATAGGTCTTGACAGTTGTGGTTGCACAAAACGGCTTTGTTATCTAAATTATTCAATCGGGAAATCAAAGTTTTTATTGCTAAAAAGAGTTGTTTGACTCCGGCAATCATTTTACATTTGTGGGCTTGTTTTTGCTATCTAAGTTGCTTGAGTGATAGTGAGTAGAATCTATGGACTCGTAAGTAGATGGTTTCGACGGGGCAGCAAAAATCGAAGCAAAAGTCAAGCTAACCGGTGAAGTGATCATACCGAATAGATAGATCTTAGTCATCGTCCTTGTCGTTGTCGTTGTCGTCGTCGTGTTGTTGTTGTTGTTGTTGGTATCAGTAAAGGCCAGCATTTCCTGAAGTCTCGCAATATTTGAGGCTGAACAGTCTCGTCGCCCCATAGTTTTTATGGGATTATTAGCCAATGAACCAGTGTGAGTGTTACCATAAACGCTGGAGCACACTTTTGTGATACGATAATCGGAGTTAGCGAGCGGGCACGATTTTGTGCGGAAAACAGCCAGACATAATGTGTAAAAACAAGATCTAGTTGCTCTTGGAGTCTGGTCGAAAAAGCCACTACGTTAGTCAAATCAAATGCCTGGATGAATCAGGTATCACTTTTGTTGAACTCCCCGGGGATGACACAGACTGAGCGGTCAAGTTTAGGTAGTAACGCCGAGCATAGACCATCCGCAAAATTTTTCAACTCTGATGTTTGTCTGTTGTGCTTGCGCAATAACAACAGAGCTAAAAGCACTTAAATACTTTGGATTACCTTCAAGTAAATGGCAGCTGATTGCGACGGTCGAATGGTTAAAAAATACAGATGACAAGTTACACGGACGTTGATGGACCCAAGAAATGACACTCCTCCACAAATTTGTGGCATTCAGCGGCGGTCGGATCTGGTGGGAAGTTAAACAGCAGGTTGACTAACATTGTCTTCTACATCAGCACGTAACCAGTTTTCTTGAAGCATCAAAATGGCTGCATTCAAATATTCTATTTGATGTATAAAAACGGTAAGGTCTGCCATTATTCCAAGGAGTGGTCGAATATTGCTAAATTTGTGTCTTGTCGACTGAGGGTCGTCTAAGGCTTACTTGCGAACCAGAACGGCGTTTTCTCAATTTACAAGAATGTTTCCACAGTATTGGTTTAAAGGTATTTCATACTTTGTGAGTATCTTGAATAATGAACAATGAACAATGATTTATCAAGGGGTAAAAGCAAGTGCTTGACACGTCCCGTAGGATGGTTGCGGTGAATATGATGTAAGTAAAATATGTCTGGGTCATCTGTCGAACGTTTGCCGAGATGAATACTTTGATAATTAACATCAGTGTAAAATGAAAAAAATTATTGCGCGTAAACGTTCAGAAAGAAACTGTGGTACAGTGATTGTTGAGGTAAGGAGTGAGAAAAGTAAAATATGGTCGCTCACTTAGGTTCATTTGATACATAAATCCTGTTGAGAACATGTTTGACGTAATCCACAACAGAGGAGCTTGGGTAACAAAATGTTGAGAGCTAAGAGCAACATCTAGTCATTTTTTGAAAACATCCAAGGTAGGAGAGGATACAACTGAGTCTGGGAGTGCGTTCCATGGTTTCCAAACCCGAAGGGAAAAGTAATTCCGTCGACACTCTAGACGGCTATATTGTTCCTTCAACTTTAAGCAGTTAGCCCTGAGCTGCGTGTTGTGGCTAAGTTTCAGCAAATGGCGGCGTACGTGGTTGGGGTCACTCAATATCTGATACGCTAATATGAGATCGCCGCGCAGCCTTCGATAGCGTCCGCTGAAAATTCCCATCAACTTCAGCTTTCGGTGGTAAGAGTGATAGCGCAGGCCCTTCACGTTCTTTGTTGCTCTTCGTTTTGGTACCTCTATCGCTTCTAGGTGGCGCTTCAACCAAGGTTGCCAAGCTTGGATAGCGTATTCAACATGCGGGCGCACGTAGGAATTGTGCATTATTTGGAAGATTGATCGGTCAAATCTCCCGAATGCCCTTCGCAGCATGCCGACGTGCTGGTTGCCTCTTTTCACAGCTACCTCAGCCTGTTTTGAACAATTGAGGTCGCTCTGTACGATCACATAAAGATCACGTTCCTGGGAGCTATTCTGAAATCCGTTTGTCCCAAGTATATAGGTGTAGTTATGTCTATGGCGTAATTGTACTACGCGACATTTGTCTACGTTGAACGGTAGGGCGTTTTGAAGTGACCAGTTCGACACTGTGTTAAGATCGCACTGAAGCCGTTCGTGGTCGTCCGGTCCTCTGATCCTTCGCCATATCTTGATATCATCAGCGAAAAATAGGAAATCGGATGTAATTGATCTCGCCAAATCGTTAATGAACACCAGGAATAGACGAGGTCCAAGAACTGAGCCTTGTGGTACTCCACACGTCACGTCAATTACATGAGAAAATGATTCTCGGACTCTCACCACTAGCCGTCGTTCTTGTAGAAAATTGCTAATCCAACTCAGAATTGGATCGCCAATGCCGTAGTTCCGAAGCTTCTGAAGGAGAACTCGATGTTCCAAACCATCAAACGCTTTTGAAAAGTCCAGGTAGATGACATCGACTCCAACTCCATCATCAACAGCTTCAGTCCAGCTATTACGTGCAATTAATAGGTTAGTATTACACGAATGCTTTTGACGAGAGCCATGTTGCTTTGGGGCTATTAAATTGTGGCTTTCCAGATATTCCATCAGCGCATCTGCGGTGATTGATTCCATCACTTTGGATAGTACTGGAAGTAGTGTTATTGGACGGTAGTTTGCAGGATCAGTGCGGCTACCTCCTTTATGGATAGGAGTGATGACCCCTCCCTTCCATACTGGTGGAATACGGTTCTCCTCTAGACATCGCTGATAGAAACAGCCAGTGGTTCTGCTAGATCACTAGCTACGTGGATGGGGAGCAGAATCACTGAGAACTTCTAAAATGTTGGCGGAATAGGACAACATCGAGGTCAACAAATGGCGCAGATAAGCAAAATATCAAGGGTGTTTTATGATTTAGCTAAATCCGCAGTAGCTAGAGTACAAAGTATTTCTGAAGAGAAAAGCAACGGCTATTTTGAAGGCCTCACCACCAATAAAGAACTAATCCATACATTTAAATCCCCAGCAGGCAGAACAATGTCGGGGCTGCAAACTCTGCTCAAGAGCTATGGAAGTTCATCATAAATGTAGTCCTTGACCAAGTCACAGCTGGAATCAGCTGTAGCGTAAGCTGAGCCAACAAGCAAATTTCGTCTCCCACACGATATCCGTTGATGCGGCATAATCCCCGCAGTCGAACCGCACATAGGTGGTTGATAATCGGGAACCACGCCAGTATTGCAGCCTCGGCTTTGCTACTTAGTGCTAAACCAACACCAGCCAAACATGTCGCGGCTGTTTCTGTGCCACCAAACAGACGCAGGTGTACCTAGATGGCATCATCTATTAATTGATTAGCCGACAGCAGATCACTTATGGTCATTCAGAAAATAGGGATAATATCGGATAGTTCACAATTTATGTCAACATATTATATCAGCAACAAACAATACGTATGCATACAGTACTCTTTTTGGATCGAATAAATGTTCAAGTATGCTGTTCGCATCAACCAACGTGAAAGCCATTTCACTGTCTCTATGGTACTCCCGGGTCACTTGTTCATATTGGCATCGAAATTTGACTTCCGTATACCGGGCGCGCGTGAGAGTTCAATAGCTCAATAGTGTATGATGGGATAAAAAGCATAACTTTACAAGACCCACATGATGGATATGCAAAAGAAAAGTAAAGTCAAACTTTTCCAACGCGGAACGTGAAGTATCACTGGTTAAACCATTGCACTTTATCAAACTAATGTGTAGCGTCTATAACTAAGACGAAAGTCTAAGAGTCTTTCGAATGTCGTCATGTCAGGCGCGTTCACCACATATCATGGTAACGCATTCCAGTGAGAACAGATTCTAAGTGAGTGTTGCGTCATTAGTTACAGGTGGTTGCCTCGGCTTCGTTTGTAAGGGGCTAGAGTCAACAGTGATGTACATGGATGCTCGCTTTCAGTTAGTATCCGGGATGTGAGAGTAACATCTCGGCAAAGCCGTCGGTTTTCTAATGAGAACACACCGAGTACACGAAGACGCAGTTGGTAACCTAGACCGGATAGTCCACACGTTGCCTTTGTGGCTCTTGTTTGGGGTTGTTCCAATAGGCGAATGTCTCGTTTTAACCACGGACATCAGGACTGATTTGCGTATTCACTGTGACAGCGAATATAGGAGTTAATCAGCCATGGTACTAGCCATCGCTCAAAGGTGCCAAGAGCTCGCCTCAAAAGTCGCAAGTTCAAGTTCGCCCCATTTGCTGCTTTTGAACACTGGAGCGAATTTCCAAGACTCTCTTGCACTATTATACCTAAGTCGTGTTCACCAGTCACGTGTTGCAGGACGTGTTGCCCCGAAAGATATATGTTGACGAAGCTGCTGCGCACCGCCAGCAGGTGGCACTTCGCAGAGTTCAGTGGGAGCTGGTTCCTTACTTCCCATTTGTTAATCCGAGTCAGATCTTCCTGGAAGTAGACACGGTCGGATTCTGAGCGAATTGCTCTCCATATTTTAGCATCGTCTGCAAATATTTTCATCGGGGATAGAATGTCTGATGGAAGCTCATTAATGCAGACTAAAAACAGTAGCAGGCAGAGGACGGATCCTTGTGGTACAACACTGGTGATGCACAGGCTTGCAGTGGGTGTCGGATACTCTTACCTTGATTGCTCTGTCGTGTAAGTAGTCTTCTAACCAGGTGAGCATGGAAATGTTGATACCGTAGGCAGCAAGCATTTGGAGGAGAAAGAAGTGATTGACCCTGTCGAATGCTTTAGAAAAGTCCAAGTAAATCACATCTATGGGGATTCCTTCATCAGCCGCCCTGGTCCATGAGCCCTGCGTAAGCAGCAAATTGGTGAGACAAGAGTGTCTGCGTCTGAAACCATGCTGGGGCATTAGAAAGTATTTGTTGATTTTCAAAGTATCGCGTCAGTTCATCTGTGATTGCCGATTCCATCACTTTTGATAAAACAGGTAGGAGTGTAATAGGTCGGTAGTTGGCAGGATCCGTTCGCTTACGTCCTTTGTATATTGGAGTGATAATTCCATTTTTCCACTCAGATGGGAGTGTATGGGTGTTAAGAAGACGCTGGAAGAAGGTTGCAATTGGTGCTGCCATGGTGGGAGCAAGGTTTTTAAGTATTTTTGGGGAGATCACGTTGATTCCATGGGCAACCTATTCTTGGAGAGACTGTAATTTGCTTGCAACAGCTGCTGGTGTGAAGGTGACGCTGGATAAGCCAACGACATTTGTTGGGAGATGATAGGACAAAGATTTCATGGTGTTTGTACCTACCGAGCCAAACTGAGGGAGTAGAGCGTTCGCGGCATCCGGAGCAGTAGTTGTTAGGCCCCTGGCCGTCTTGAGTGGTGGTATTCCGGACACAATCTTTCTTTTGCCATTCACAAATATGTATATTAGTTTGGTGTTACTCGTAAATTTCAGCACCATGTTCTCCTGTCATTCGTACTTATCAACTCTAATGAGCGACGTGCAGTCGTTTATGATGACGTTGTAACTCTGCCATGTGATATCACATGGGCTTAGCGAAAGTTGTCTCCAACTTTCATCTCTTCTGTCGATCCATTTACGTGTTCTGTTGCAGATTCAAGTATTTCTCCGGCACGACGCTCGTAATGGTACAACCTTCGATGCTGATTGTATGACATAGTTAATTTTGTCTTTCCGTTCATTCCACGCGTTATTCGCTGAGCCGTGCTTCTGTAAGTCCCAGTGAAAGGTTGCTGCTAAGCTGCGCAGCTTATAATAGCCCGTAATAGTGCGCTGAGTCTCTCTTTAGCAACCATACTGGCATAAGATACATAACCAAATGTTAGGACTGAATGGTCGGTACCGCCCAGTGGAGGATTATACGCTACTGACTCAACAATCAACTCTCCCTAAGTCAGGATTAAGTCCAGGAGTGATGGCTTGTTTGGACCGCGGTGTCTGGTTGGTCGATGCACATGCTTATACGAAACTGCCATATCCACGAATTCAAGGAGTTTCGATTTAAAAATGGTCCATTAGGGGACATTGCTGCTATTGAAGGAATATTAAAGTCCCCGATTTTAAGATAGTGGGAGTACTTTTGTGAAACAGAATGGCGGAGAGCGATTAACAGGATGTTGTCGTTGTCTGCTGATGAGTTCGGAGGTCTTAAGACAACTGCTAAGAGGCAAGCATCACTCTTTTTCTGTGAACCAACGTCTCGACCTGCTAGTTGCAGTCGGCAAAATAACGCGTCCGGAATATCAAGGGAATTTTCTGCAAGAGCCTCACATTTCAAATAATCTCGATAGTAGAGGGCAACAGCGCCACCGCGAGATGGACAATCATTTCGAATGACTGACATTTCACTGAGTTCAATCTCTGAATCAAGTATGTCGTTTGAGAGCCAAGTTGTTGTTTCATGTCGACGGCGCAGTTCCGAGAGCTTAGAGTACAACCCCGGAGTGTTGGAGTAGCAGCATTTTATTTGTTAACGCATCAGGAGCTCGGTCCGCTGGGAGTGACCGGCACAAATAGTGCCGGTCTGCTGAAGTATTTTGAAACGGTTATTTGCACGGTTGGCTGATTTGAGGTAGGAACCATTGAGGCTGGCTCATCTGAATCTGAGGTCTGTACTAAGTGAAGGAATGGTCTTAACCGTACTTCTGGTGGCCCAAGTTTCCTGTTTTCATGCCATGCTTGGATTGCCACTGATACCATTTCGGGCGCAACCCAGGTAAATTTCAACATTCGTGGCCCGCTACCTTGATAGTTTGTTGAAGCAATTAGACGGGTGACTTCAAAAGCCACGACATTCTGCATGTCTTAGAGTTCTGCGATCAACCTCCATTCTTCGATGTCGTGCTTCTGTCATTCAGTGCTGTCGTCACGCTTCAATTTCGGCATACCATGAACCAGTACCACTTTCTTCATCTCATTTTGATGTGACAAACTAGGGTTCGATTTCCGCTTCTGTCTTTCTGCCCATGGCATGTCAGGAAAAATGCGAGCACTGACAGAAGAGTACACTAGCATGTGGCTTGCTAAAAGGCCATCTTCCAGGTCACGCATGTTGCTAAACGTTACTCGCAGTAACCGAGGTTCCCGTACGTGTGGAGACGATGGATGTCGGGAAAGGCGTGTAAGACTAGTTGGGAGAACTTTCATTCCGAGTGAGCAGATTATTGCAGCCCAGCGGTTTTGCTCCTGGGCTTGTCGACCTTTTTAGGGATTCACTAGTGGGTTCTGGGACGTCTGAACATATCACTGGCATCGCCTTTTGCTTGCGTAGTAATTGCTTGTCCTGCAGTTCCTTGTGAGCGTAGGTTTGTCGAGTGTGCGTGTCTGGCTTGTCTTTCTTGGACGACAGGCCAAGGCTAAAGCAAGATTTTGTACGTGCAACGCCGTTAGTTGCACCATTTGTATGGGTCAATTGTTGTTGCAGTTGTGAAAGGTGATCTGCAATTTGTGCAAAACTCTACATGCTTTGGAGCATTACGTGAGACTTGGGCGACCGTTCAACCGGCCTGTTTTTACTGCTGTTTTTCACCGTGTTTGCCTTTCGCTGGACTGGGTAGCATTGTTGCTAGAGTGCTTTTGCCTTTTAACAGGTCGGGGATTCGGGCTACTTAATACCATAAACTGTAACGATCAGTTCCTTTTGGTCTGCAGACGTAAAAGCCAACGCTTCACACCTTACCGTAAGTTTTTGAACAATCTTATCGGACTATCTGAATATAAGTCACAGAACCACAACCTATCTGTCGATACGCTATTAGCTCCGCTAAGTGTAATGTTCACATTTGTTGTGTCGTAGAAATTGGCACAGAACGAATACGTGATTTTCGAGCGGATCTCAGTTCCCCGCTTGTCTGAGCTACGGTTGACCTTGGGATTGTTGCTCACTGGATTCCTGGTTGACAAACTTCTCCGGCCCATGAATCCATGGTCGTTATGCGCTTTTAGGTTGCGCTGGTCACGCCGTTTGAGCTGCCTGAGTTGTCTGCTCCGCTCCTCGGGTGTGGTGGTGGTGCGTCACTAGGCGCACGAGTAGCCAAAATCACACAGGCTTTGTGCAGTGAAACGCACGTAAAAATATGGTGGTAACGTGAGATGACAAAAGATGCATGTACCTATGGTGTACAGCTGCGCACAGTACTGTTATATATTATCTGACAGCCTTAAGGAAGCTCTGTCGAATGGTATCCCAAAGGTACTTGTTGTGTCGGAGCCCCACGACTGCTTCCACCCACTAACGGTAGTGAGAACACCAACGACCGGGTAGAAAATAATGTTCACGCCGCACGCCAAACCGGCCACCAAACGTCTGTGTGTGCAACCAAATGACATGATTCAAATTAGGGCATATACACAGGCTATGCCGAAAGGCTGACAATCGATCAATCAAAGCTAGTCATTCCCAGGGCGAAGGATCGATACGGTGTCACACGAACGAGCGAAATGTACAGAGTAAGGGAAAACCATTAAGCATAAGATTCAGTGTCAACCCAAGCTAGTCACAAAGGTGAAGCAATAGAAACGTATGTGGGGAACCGTAAAAGAGGACGGGATGAATAGGGGTGAGTGGAATAAAACTCACAAAACCACGGAGAGTGGTGGAGTATTCTTACCTCTGCTATAACAGTACTGATGAAACTCAAATGAGCAAACTTACTCAAGTTGGCATTGGTGAATAGACTTCCGAAGATTTTATTTGTGGTGTACCAGCGTGTCGTTGGACTTACTTCAAAAATATAGACCCAGTTGGATAGAGCTCATTGATCCGAATCGATTGAGCGTACTTCCGAAGAAGTGGCATAAGAATGTGAGGGGATAACTCCAAATTAACACAGAGCACAGGATTACACGATTAGCACGCACACGCTGACAAGATCATTCTTCCGTTCTCGGTTGCTCGAGGATTAGTTTGTTGTCCCATTCGCTGAACCGTCAAACTGATACAAGGAAACTCCAAAGTTCTTTGCCGCAAACATTGGTTGTCTTGCACTAATTGTCGTATTGTCCCTCCATGGTTTTTCTTTCAGCCTCTAGAAATTTGTATTCGCTGGATTGTTAAGATGGAATTTGTGTATTGGTGGATATTTTACTATTACGGAAGGTCCGCTTACCGTTGGCCCATTACCTAGTAACATCTATTCTCGAAAGCATACTTCGAAAACAGTGTCTGCATAAGGCTGAAAATAATAACTCACTCCATCGTTTTTCATGTAATGTTCAATTACTTGGAAGTTTTGCTTGTAACGGTATCTCAGACAGACGGATTTTACGTCCTATGCAAATTAGAAATTTTTGGTGCTCGGCTCATTCGTAAATCTTCTGTCGAAATTCCCAGTGGAAATCCGTAATTACACTGTCTTGCAGAAGATTCGCATTTTTCTGGATATCCCACTGTGCTGGAAACGTTCGGATCGCTACTAGTCCGTAATTCGTTCGCATAAGACGAACACAGTTTCCAGGCATACTGTGCATCGAGGAATGTTGCACCTTCAGAATACGTTCCTGCAAACTTTCATCGGATCCCAACGTTTGGTTCAATAATATTTCGGTCGATGGAGTGCGTCACATCGAGTAAGCAGCGGGGAGTTCAAATTGGTCTGCGATTGTCACTTGCAATGCTGCTCGATTTTACTTTTGTTGACTGCATTGTCTGTCATTGCTGGTCTGTTCACATGTTTTCACTCGGCTTCCATTTATCTTCATTTCTCCACTTTGCTGTCACGATAGGGAAAATGAACATTAGTGTGCTCTCGGACCAGCAGCCAACTGATTAAGTTGTGCACTGAGAGGCGACCCGAACTGATTGAAAACTTGTTGGGTGTTGTGCAATGTTATGTTTTCAGCAAATCTTTTTCCTTTATAGCTGTCACGACTGTGGTAAGCTTGAAACGCAACACTTTGTGTTCACGAAAGACTGTTTTGATTCACTAGTTTCCAAACTAGCCAACAGGGAACATTTATTGTCCTTCCAATCGACTTCTTGAAATGGGAAACTTAGAGCTAGTAGATTTAAAGTAGATGGAAATTGGGTATTGCCCACCCGAAAACACTGCACAGCCACGACGCGTTTCGATGTAATTTTCATCTCATCAGGTGGAGAAAGCAGGATTTGAACCCACGACCATTGGAATAGCAGCCAACACTACTACCCCTTTGGCTACCGGGTCCCGATGGGCAACACTTTTTGTAGATTTATTTTCAGCCTCGGGTGTTCTCGGCCAGGTGTAACCTGGGGATGGTATCATACAAATGGGTTTGCTACTTAGTACACACTTTCTAACAAATGCTAGCTCACTAGTTGGCGAAAACCAATCAGAGACGGTCTATGGTTCAGCTCTTTGTGGTGGAGGATTGCTGGTTGACGTGCGTTTAAGACATAGGCAGTGCAGGAAGCAGACAAGAAGTTTGCAACATGTTGTAGCAACGGAAGGCACAGAACGTCGGGCACATACATTGTCTGCGGAACCATCATACGTGGGTTCTATTGTCCCTTGTCCACAATTATCAACTTGCACGGCTATTGCACCCACGCAAGTTGTCACCCAGTTTCAGCCTCCTGTGACTGTGGTGCGTTGCGTTGGCACCCCACACCCCAGTGACTTATAATGATAGCCGTGTAATTCATAGGAATGTCACAAAATCTATTGCTGGTCTTCCAACGGAACAAAGGCTTGATGATCTTGGTGGGTTTACGATTTGCACTACTAAATGATTACTGCCGGGGTCCCCTGGCGCAACTCTGCAGAAACTCATTAGGTTGGTGTGGCGCCGGCTGAAATGTCGAACGTCAAGCCTCGATTACTGTGAGCAGTTCTTTCAACACCAGAGCGCTTCTGCGTTTTACCCTTAAATGCAAGGGTTATGAGGTCAGTATTCAATCCGACCTCTTTTCGGTTGATAGAATAAAATTAAGATGCGCCATCAAGGACATAAAAGTTGTTTGCGAAGCGAGTGAAACTGGTCCTCGGTTGATAGGTTTGCGGGTGGAGAGTCGGAGGCCTTCTTCTACCCTGCCGAAACCTGTTCTGGTGGCACACTAGCATAGTTAATTAAAGTAGTCCTCAGCAACGTGATTAGCTTAAGGACAGCGATGTGCGAAGTTGGCGCTCTTGTGAAAGCTTTACGGTCAGATGTGACTTCAATCACTGAGAGGTGGTTGCCCTCTAACATCATGGACGTCGAAGTATGACCACCATGCTACACCCAACTGGGATATGAGCGCACTTCATATCGGCGCAGTAGTGTCCTTGCTATGTACGTCAGAGCCACGTTATTTTTGGACCATAAATGTTCACATACCAAGATAGAACTGCTGAAACCCCTTTCGGTGGACGCGTGCTTCTCTTTCACAAAAATTAAGATTACGCAGGTATACAGAAACACCGAGACTGCATCAACTTGACCTTTTGTTTTCATTCGCATGTATTTGAAAAATAGTTAGCTGTTTATGGGTGGTTTTAATGCTTGCTAACTTGGTTGGCGAAAATATACGAAGCAGCGTTAGGACTGTTTCTACTGATCTTCTTTCCCTACCAATGCAGTCACCTTGTATTAACCTTGCAACGGCCCACTAGGTTCACGGAGGGTCAAAATCATGCCCTCTTAGATGTTCTCCCTGTAAAGTTGTCGAACTTTATAGGAGATCTTGTTTACAAGCCATTCTTGGGTGCACGTGATCATGTTTGCCGGTCATTCAACTGAACCATAAAATAGGGTCGTGAAGGATGTACTAAGGTATTTCCAACTACAGTGGATTCCGGTTAATCGGACCACATCGGGACCAGACCATTTTGGTCCTATTAAGCGGCTGGTCCGATTAACCGAAGTTACCCGATGTAACAAGATGGGACGTGCTATACATAACATAGGAAACTACTATTATGACCTGTATTGGCGGCATATATTTGTAGCAAACACACAAAAAAGAACCGCTTTGATAACGAACTTTGTTCACTGAAAAAGAAATTTACAAACAAATTCTTCGTAACGACCTACAAGATATTCAGCATGCGAAGTACAGTTTTATACAAAGGGATTACCGAATTCCATTCAGCGTTTGAAGACAGTATCCAGTGTGATTTAACGCATTCTTTCAACAGACTGCATTGGCACAAAATCACCACAAACATGTAACGCAGTAATAGGACTACCTTCATTTCCTTCCTGCATGAAATAGCGGTGCAATGTTTCAATGCATTTCCTTGCATCCTGTTTTGTGACTGGCATAAACACGTTAGGGTTCTCTTCATCACTTCCATGGTCTTCTGTTGCTGTCGTGTGTTTCACTGCTATTCGAGCAACAATGGCAGCATCGCATTCTTCATTTCCATCATAGAGTTGAAGTTCGTTGTCGACTGACAAAAATTCTTCGTAATTTTCAACTTGTTTCAGCTCCACATTCTTGCCGTCATTTTCATTTACAATCACCATATCCACATCTATCTCCGAGACAATATGCCTAAAGCCACAGTAAGAAAAACAGTTCCGAATTGTCGCACTGCTAATTTTTCGCCAACTTTCGGCCACGAATGTAACGGCTTGCAAAATGTTGATCTTTGCACTGATTTCTCCGGCCGTCGAGGATGAGGTCAGCAAGCCTTCCTCAATTGATTCAAGGATGTAATTCACCAACCTTGGAGGATTAAAGTTCTTCAAATTTTTTATGATTCCCATGTCCATTGCCTGTATCAAAGATGTGGTCTTGGGAGGCAGAAATTCCATCTGGATATTCTTCAAGAAATCCAAATTTGAATGTGCTGCACAATTGTCGAGAAGTAATAACACTTTTCTCCACTGGCGTTGTAGCTCTGTGTCCCAATCCTTCACCCATTCTTTAAAAAGTGTAGAGCTCATCCATGCATTTCTGTTCGCACGCTACACAACTGGTAAACTATCCATTCTGAGTCCCTTAAAGCAGAGAGGCTTGGCACATTGTCCTATAACCAGCAACTTCCTCTTGTCTGTTTCGGACATGTTTGAGCAGCACAAGACAGTTACGCGATCCATTGCTTTTTTGCAGCCAGAGAGAGTGATATGTTTGTAACTTAAGTAGCCGTCCGGTGTAGCCCTATAGTACAACCCCGTTTCATCAGCATTATAGATGTCATCTGCTGGAAATTTTTCAAGAAGCTCTGGTAGTTTTGTTGATTTCCATTCTTCAGCTCGAGCGCTATTGGCACTTTCTTTCTCACCATGTGCTTTCTTAAATTTTACATCATGTCTAGATTTCCATCGAGACAACCAGCCGTCCGTAGCTATAAAATCTTCGTGGCCCAACATGTTAGCGCGTTCTGCTTTGTACTTTAACATTGGGCCGTTTACTCGCACGGCTCGTCCAGTAACGAAGGCAAACCAATCATTAAGGCCCTTATCGACGTCTGGATCCTTGCCTTCACGCTTCCGTTTTTGGGAAGTACCTCGTCGTCCTTCACATTGTGCCCATTCTTCTCGCAGATCTTTCTCTTGTTTTATCAGGCGCGATATTGTAGATTTTGCCAAGCAGGTAATTCCCGTCAATCGACGCTGACTAGTGGTTGGTCCCTGTTCCTTGATTTGATCTAGGAAACGAATCTTCTCAGCTAACGTCAAGTCCCGTCGTGGCATTTTCTTAACATGCAACAAGACACGCACAGTTCACTGAGGTGAACTCGAGTCTGTCTCCCGGGTATTTCTATTGTTGACCTAGCCACCTGCTGTCCTATGAGTTGCCGGACCTGTGTGTCCGCGATCATTTGCCGTGCTCGAGAGTAGGCCCGCAATGCGGGCTCAGGGCATTCGGCTTAATGGATCGATCGAGCGGTTAACGACATGTGAACAAGCATGTATGTCTTCGCTCCGCCTACAAGTGTTGGAAACCACAGTCAGTTTCGGGCGGTTCTGAAGCCAATTAGATAGATGTGCCTCAAGGTTGCCACAATTCAGTTTATCCAAAGTCCAACTCGGATTACCGTAACTGAATGATACGCTTTCTTGCCCGACATATGAACTGTGGGTTTAGTCCAGACATCCAGGCACAGAACTTGATTTTAACACCTCTGTTACCTGCCACCTTCTATCGTCTGGTCCGATTAAGCGGAATTCCGGTCCTACTAAGCGGCTAAAATTAGGCTAGCGTAATAGGATTCGTTTAGGTACTTCAGAATTTGGCCCGAATAAGCGGCTGGTCCTATTAACCGGTGGTCCTATTAACCGGAATCCACTGTATATGGCGCAAGGCTGTGAATTCAGTTTACCGTATCTCAGAAGCTGACAGTGTCGACATTATTTGGGATATAGTTAAGCCATTCATCTCTGAGGTGTCTTTTCCTATATTCTTACCGCAGAGCTGAAAAAAGTATGAGTTAAACCAGCTTGGTTGATTTCGAAGAGCGCCGTATGCTAAATAGATGAGACAGATATTGGAAAACTTACGTATCCGCTAACTCGGAAAAACGTGTCATATCTAACGAAACATGAAGTGCCTGTAAACAGCATTAGCAAGCCTTGTTGCTGAGTTATGGTATGTAGCTAGCCATCACCGTATGAGATACCCCAAAATAATGTTTTGCTTACGTCAAATGGCGGTGCTATTTCCTTTCTTCCATCCCGTTGCCTTTGCCCTTAATGCCACTGCAGGATCAACCGTTCAAAATATAGCCGTTTTACTTGCGGAACAGTATGCAGTCGTCATTTCGGAGGTCTGTTTTACTGAATATCGAGATGGAGGTCAAGATTCTAGTGTATCCTTAACTGACGCATTTTTCTATATTGGAGGCTCAAGTACGCATATGCTGCATGAAATCAAATCTTACTAAAACTGCGCGGTAGGACGCCATCCATCCCAATCTTTTGTACGGGCTGAAGGATGTGCTGTTTACAGATACATCACGTGTCTCCTTAGGAGTTCTCTTCATAGCTGCTCTCCATCTGCCGACTGGAGAGAGGCTATCTTAGGCTCTGTTTTCAAAAGGAGTGGTAGGCATCTTCCCGAGAACTACAGGCCCGTTGGTATAACAAGTGAACAGATCAGTTATTGGAGAAGCTAGTAAGGCATGAAATGGAAAAGCAGTTAACGAACTTCAGGTTGCTCAACCCATCTCAGTATGGGTTTCTCAGAGGTTATTCCTGTCTGATCAACTTTCTAGTGGGCCGAAGCTGTAAATTTGAGTCAGAAGGTGAACATTACATTCTTTAACTTACCACAGATTTTTGACACCACCTCACACAGTTGTTTTCTATTTAAATTGCGCTCCTAAGATGGTACTGTCCAAACCCTAAATGGATTTTCGCGTTCTTAGATGGAAGGGAGGTGAGCGTTCAAGTGGGATCCGAACTACTTTTCCAACAAGCTGTTCTAGGTTGTAGCTCACAGAGATCAGTTATCGATCCTCCGCTCTTCGCATTGTACCTGAACGATCTCCTTAAGATTCTCACGTTACCGCCTTCCTTGGTTGCAGATAAGTTAGCATTTTGGAACGAGATGAACGATTCTGATGGTCCTTTGGCTTTTTAGAATGCTCATGACATGTTTTGGTAGTAGGTAACTTTGTGACATCTGCCTATAAACGTTGCCAATAGTTCGTTCCTGCATACAGAATCCAGAGCTCCCGCAACGCGTTTTCTGCTCGGCGGGAATGCAGTACCATATGGGAACAAATGCTTTGAACTATCCATTTTGCTACATAGGACCTTAAATCATGTGAGCACTGGACGAGTGATACTCCCAAGGGTTTCTAATTGCTGTGGATAATCCGAAGAAAGCATGGAATCAAAATCAGGCTATCAAATCAGGCTATCTCCAACTGATGAGTTCCAACCAGGACGAAACCGCTGTCTTGGGGTGCCAATGTTGGGATGAGCAACACTATAATGTTTCCAGTTTACTTACGGTCTTTGTGATCGGGATGACCGAGGTCCACCTCAAGTGAACCGAGGTCTCAACAGAGGTTGCTTGTAGCAACCCAACCACTAGCGGATTCTCTAAGTCCAACTTTGAATTCTTTTCCGCTGTACCAAACGTTGCTCGTGGATCTCAGTGGCATAGTGCTTATGGTGTCAACCATGAGCCACTAGACTCTGAGTTTTAGCCCAACTCAGGCTATCTCCAAATGATGAGTCCCAACCAGGACGAAACCGCTGTCTTGGGGTGCCAATGTTGGGATGAGCAACACTATAATGTTTCCAAAGCATGGAATCATAACGAAAGGACATTTTGCTCCAAAGAAAAATAGTCGCAATCGAGGTTGGAAGCATTGAGTTCCCTGTATTAACTTGGATAGAAGAATAAGAAGATGCTTGCCAAGTTCCATGGAATTGTTTGTGTTAATTGCACTTGATATGAGGTGTGGGGATGGATCTGTCTGTGGTGCAGCGTAAGCCACCCATAGTCTATCCGTAGGCGCACTGCGTGTCGCAATCAACACACACGGCGAGTACTCCATGACCCACTAATAAAATAAACGTTTATTAGATCCTTCACAGCCTTCGTTAGGTTATACTTGGAATATTGCAGAAAGCCTATTGCCCATCCTTTTTCCGTGAGATGGTAGTCGAGGGAATACTGAGAATCGGCACTAAAATAATGCACGCATTAAAGCATCTGTCGTATCCCGATAGGTTGCTGAGGTTGCAAATGTATTCGCTACACTATGGGCACCTTCAAGACGAATTACTTTTTACTTATCATACATTGACTTGTCAGGTTAGGCCTGAAGTATCTTGGTTGTTCAATTCCACACAGATGCCAACTTCTTAGAGCCATTACCTTATGTTGCATAAGCTTCGATTTGATCGGGTTGAGGCTGAGTTTCCTTTGTTACTTAGGACTGTCGTTTCTTGGAACGCGATAACCAAGGACGTTATATTAGGTACAAAGTTGAGGAAGTTCGGACTTCGGCTCAACCCCTTTGGTTTGAAGTTTCCATCCTGCCTACCTTTGGTTCCTAACCTACTTCTGTTCCCACACTAAGACTTTATTTCACCTTACAATGTTGTATTTACCTTGAAATTTTAAGTGTTACGTTGATCGTTTTTTCGATTCTTCAGCCTAGCTTTTGTTCTAATTTCGTGTGGCAGTATGGCCGGGACTTTTGGTGAAGGCTACGTGTGCGTTGATTGATTGACTGTGCTGTGCTTAGAGTGTATTGATTTGTTTTTTCCGGGTTTCAAATTGATCCCCCGATATCTGTCCTGGTTCAGCGACGCACGAAAGTATCCGTGGGAATTTCCTATTGTTCCCTCCAGTTGAGGCTGAACTGGTGAGATGGTATAATATTACAAGGCCATGTTAATCATTGATAAACGTTCCCTTGCAAGACTATATGAATTTACTAGGTTTCGATGATCATGTTTTGAAGAATGTTTGTCCAACTACAGTGGCTATAAGAAGCGTAAAGTGCGAAGCGGGATACGTTGTGGATGCTCCCACTACCTGTCGTGAACTATGTCAATAACCTGGTTGTTTCTTTTAAATCAAGCTGCTGATTTTAGACACTACCACGTGTACAATCGAAAACTTTACTCCTGAGGAAGCCCTGCGTGGCGGAATGTCACACGGGAACCTCTCGGTGACTCCGATCAACCTACAGCTGTGTCGGTTTCTACGTGTTTGTCTGAAATTGACTACAGATGTGCGCAGTCTAATGCCCACTTCAGTATGGAGGCTGTAGGTAACCAGCAAAGTTGTCCCTTCCAGCTCCGGGTGAACAAAGTGGAGGCGATGGTGTTCCTTAATAAGGACTATGAAGTATCTGACATTAAGTCAAAATGCTGGGACATCCTTTTTTACAAGATATGTATTAAGAGGCATTTCTAACTCAGGATGGCAGAGAAAATATTTCGGAATGTGTTCCAGATATCATACTGACCTCCCTCACCAGCAGTCCCATTGAACACTTGAATTGTCAAAGTGTGAACAATAATTACAACCTAGCCAGCACACCCATCTCCTACGTTGTTATCGGTAAACTGTGCATTTTTACAAATGCACTCACATATTTCGTTTTACATCAAGGTTTCGCCAGATACAAGAAAGCGATCATCGTGCACAACGTCAGATGATGGATCCAGCGAGCGAAAGAGCACGATGGTTGTGTACCAGAGCAGAAAATGACCACTGATCCCCGATTTTGCAATATATAATATTTTAAAAAATGTTTGTACCGCGATGGAATGCAAGGATTTGCAGAGCATGTCGGCATTAAGTGCGGGACCTAAGTATGTGTGTACTTGTGTGAGTGTGCATGTGCTGTGCCTTATGCTGAGGTTGATAATGCACACATTACGCTTTCTCACCGATGTCGGGCGGCAGCAACTTACATTTAATCTAGATCTACATAAGCTGGATAAAATTATTGAACTTGCTCAGTTTCATCATTCTGCTACATATACGGTGTCAGTTGTGCGTGTTTATGTTCCTTCAAATGCTGTGTTTGGTGCTTGATATCTCCGGTGTGGCTTCACTTGATGTTAACTAGGTGCCAACCTCTCTGACACACTCCACTTCAGTTACTAGCTCCAGGAGATTGTGAATTGTTGCACCATCCTCGTGACCGCGCTGGGCTCAAACAGTTGTTCCGTCCAGTGTGGGGCGGACTACGGCCCTGACACCGCATTGTGTACAGGGGAACAATGGTATAATATGGATAAAAAATAGCCAAAGCTCGAGAAGCTCCGTGGGATCGCTTGTGTGTGTGTGTGTGGATATGTGGTGTGTGGTGCAGCGCAAGTCACCCATGGTTTATCTGTAGGCGCATGCGTTCAGTAACTGTCATATGGAGGCGTCAATGACAGGCAACTCCGGAACCGCGTGCCGACAACCAGTTATAAATTTAGTGCCTCAAGTTGAGGTTGAGGTTACGTGCATCATGCTTCTTCAGTGCGGTTGTGTTAAAACAACTTACATTGGAGCTAGATGTTCATACCCGGATGAGAATTCATTCCAGTTTAGTAGGTGTGTTCAATTCTGTTCTGCTGCTGTGCCTTGTTTACGGCACAGGAAAAGGAACTGAACCGCTCAGCACCGTTATTTCACGCATCAGGCTCCGATGGCTCGGCCACGTGTTACGTATTCCAGCCCACCAACTCCCTCGACGTGTGTTGTTTGCGCGCCGGAGGTGTGGATGGAAGAAGAGGAGGGGTGGCCAAGCGATGACTTGGTCGAGAGGAATGAAGGCCCTCACTACTGAGCTGGCCTAGTTGGAGCGTCTCGGCTCCCTGGTTGGAGTCCGAAATACGATGAACACGTTTGGTTGGACACACTTGCTGATATGGCTAGGAGCCGACCTCAGTGACGTTCGTGCTGTGAGTTTCTTTGTCCCATCCCATCCCTCTTAGCCTTCCCTCTAACCACGATCTCATTATTTAGCCTTATATAATTTTGCATAGTAATTTTTTTATGCACAGTAGCCGGCTGGTAGCTTACCGGAACGATGCCCATCCGTTATCGGTAGCTCAGCCGACTTGTGCCAGTTGCTTTTCTCCTTTTTTCTATGTATTGCGGCACAGTATCTGAGGTGTTCCCCACCTCTAGCTAACGTGTATGTTGAGGATGGTGATGATAATGCATATTCAATTTTGCGTGTTTGTTTGCCCTCAAATTAGATGTTGGTAGCTTGGTATCCTGGTTCTTTCTGCGATTGAAATGAATGCTGACAAAGTGCCTTTCTATCTAATACCCTTCACCTCTAATGTTGGCTCCAGAAGACTGTAAATCTGCTGGGCGGACGGGGTGCACAGTCCTCGTGGCCGTGCTAGGCTCAAAGAGTGGTTCCATCCATTACGGTCCGGCCTCCGGCCTGTGTACGTCTGGTACACATGATTTTTCAATTAGGCTTGAATGCTCTTGCTCTGCTTGCTGAAGGAGTTTGGACCTGCTCCGATGATGAAACGTGGCTCCTATCCACATGCCTCCTGGTCTTCTGCATTCGAATTTGCACCGGATATGTGGTGTGTGAATAGAGCTGTGAGCGGCGCAGCGCAAGCCTCTCATAGTCCTTCTGTTGGTGCTAGCGCTTTTGGCTGTCCCCATGAAGGCCACAGTGACATGCAAATCCGAATACGGATGCCGCCAATTCCTATATATGGTTGACGGCATCCGGTTTCTGATTTGCCTGTCACTGTGGACAGCCACAGGACGCCTGCGCCTACAGAGGGATCATGGGTGGATTCCGATGCATAACCTCAGCTCCAACCACACACCCCGTATCCAGTGTAAACCCGAAGGAATAAGACCGGGAGCCATGTGGATGGCAGTCACGTTTCATCAACGAAGCCGGCCCACACTCCTTCACAGGCAAACACAAGCACGCTGTATTTGGGGAATCAACCGCACACAAGGCGGTGGCTGGACCGTAGTCCGCTCTACACTGAGTGCATGGAACCACCCTTCGAGCCTAGCACGGCCACAAGGGCCGTGCATCCCGTCCACTCCAGCAACGACCAACTATCTCCTGGAGCCAGTATGGACGAGTTAGTGGGTAATATACAGGTCGGCACCTTGTGAATATGCACATCAAGTGCAGCCACACCGGGGATATCAAGCAAAAGCCCATCACCTGAAACGACAAGATGAAATAAAATAAGTCGAATAATGCGTACAGAGACTGTGGCATAACTCTTCGTTAAGTTACCGTATGAAATAATTTGGTTAGCAACGAATCCGCGATAAATAAGAAATGTCCACAAGTTACTTCAAAATGCTACAAACGCAACAAAATTACCGAAGATAAACGCAATTAGTGTAAGCAGCGTGGCCAGTTAATAGAACATTATTCGGGGAGGCAGAACAAACCAAATAAAGTGGAATGAAGTTTTCTAGCATAAAAGACCCAGTTTATGTGTAAGTTGGTTTAGCCCAACTACGGTGAAGAGGCATCAAGATTGCAACATCAGCCTCAGCATGGGGCACGCATACATACATGGTTGGCGGAATCCGGTTTCGGACTTGCCTATATATATATCCTTGATAACAGAGGATGAAATCCATATTTCTCCCTTGCAACGACTTCAACGTTGAGCTACCAAAACGTAGCACTGATATGCGCCATCTCCAATAGCGACAAACATTGCAGCCTCTTGTTGCTTTTTTGCGCGTTAATACTGAGTAAGCCTAACACTGGTTTGCATACTTTGGCGCATACCCATTCACGTGTAGCGCTCATTGCGGGAACAAAGGAGTAATGTCAACTTGTTAGGACACTTTTGGAAACTTGCTGGCAATGCAGCCGCTAATTCTTGGTTCTTTTATGCATGATATTTCTGGAACGTACTCGCTTAATCCACCGTTTCCTCACCTACACTAGTCATATTTAGAAAGCAACTAGATGATATATTCAGTCGTTTTCGGAACCAAAGCCATGAGTTTGCTTGACACTAGAGTTGGAACGCAGGGCCGTTGCTCCACCGACACGTATACTTGTGCGGCTAGTTTCTTACTAAAGAGGCAAATTCTATTTCTAAGCTTTACCACTACGAAAACTTTCCCAAGTCACCCAAGGCTAGTTGTGAAGCGCGAGACTATTAATCCGCAATAAATCATGATTCGTTGATCACTTTCCACCAACTTTCTTAAAAAATTGGTAACGCAGCGGGTGGTGCTGTTTGAAATTACCTCCTTTAAGCGTGTGATAGCTAGGGACAATATGCGGCCATTAAACTATAACCCTAAACACACTGATATTGTGGCTTAGCGTACTTCTCGCGTTCCAATTGTTACGCATTTTGCTCCTCTCTGTGCAATCTCAACCTGGTCACCACACGGTCATTCGAATCGGATTTACCAGCGCTATTCACCGAGCCGTCATACCCGAAAGTATTTTCCACGATTCATGATTCTAGTGACACCAGCCGTTTTATACTGCACTCCTACTTAAATCTATGCGCACAACTATATCGCTTTCGAGCCTACTCCTCAGTTATGCAACATCATACGACGCACAAATCGCAGCATGTTCCAATGACCCCAAGCTTATTCTCATAGGTCTTCCTCAAGACGGCTGTAGTGTAATTTGTGCTCGCTTGTGTTATCTGAGTATATCGCTAGCAGTCAACATAACAAAAGGATCCTTGCCCAGTCAGGGCAGGCGTTCGTCGACCCGCCTGCCCACAAAGCACGCGAGTACAGATAGCGTCCTCCGGTCGGTTATTTTTGGCTGTGTTGACAAGATCACTTTGTGTTGGATTTCTTCGTTCATTGGAAGTATTTCGTGGAAATTTATGTATAATTCAGTTTCATTCCTTATTCTGCACTTTTCGACCAGAAATACGTGTGTTTTCCCCTCTTGGTTTCTGCGAGCTTGCTATCGCCGTTTTCTCCAGCAATCGGTCGCCATCTTGTTTTCGGAGTATTCACAGTGCGAAAGCACTCACCCTGTGGTACTTGTTCTAAGTGAGTCGGATACCGTGAAAATGCCCTGACGTGTGTTTTGTGTCAAGTTAAATACCACATTTCGTGTGTTGGATTATCAGTTGAGCATGTTCATCGTCTTCGTGAAATCTAACATGATTTCGTTTAAACCTTATGTGAAAATGGCCTAAACAAGATACAGCCAGGAAGAGTAAATCCGAGGTGTACGCTTCATTATTCCGTTGCGAACAGCTCCGTGTGTTTGGCTCAACAACCTAGCCCGAAGAGCTTTCAGTTTTCGGCTCAGTCTTCCTGTTCTACCCGTGCAAACTCATCGGCACGAAGTCCAACCTTTGTGAGAAGCCCAGTTTCACCTGGCATAAATTGTTTACCTTCGTTGTGTCCAACGAGCACTGATGTCCCAGCAGGTGAAAGTCTGAGATCTGAAGACCAGTGGAAAGAACAAAGAAGGGAATTACGAAGGGATGTTGAGAGTTTAACATACGTAAGTCAACAGTAAGCCAAACCACGTGAGGCTGGTAATATACTGGCTGGTAATATACTTCGCCCTGCAAGGTCAACCTCGTCCGAGTAGAGGCGTTATAACCTCGTGATCTTCCACGCGCCAGAGTCCAGTGATCCATCACCCCAAGTGCGCTACAATCACGATGTGGAGCTTTTCCAGAGTCTAATTGACAGACTCCTCGACGCTAGTGAGGATTCGATAAAGGTGAGGCAAATTACCGTTCTTGGAAAGCAAGGTGATCAACGAAATTGGCCTACGAGAATCCCTTTTGCGGACGAGGCCAGTCCAAGATTGATCTTGTCCCGCCTGAGTAGACTGAAAGGTTCGAAGATCCATGTTCGTCCAGACCTGGACCAAGTAGACAGGGAGAGAATCAAGTCTGCCATCACTAAGTTGTAAAAACGCACTGGTGAGGGGGAAACAAATCTAGGTATCGTAAATTTTCAGGTGGTTTCCAACAATCTGCGAATCAGGATAAACAGGCTGCTCACGCTTCAAGCACGCCCGGTTGCTCCTGCTGCGGCCTGCGAGTAGTTTTCACAAACGTTTGCAGTGTTATGAACAAGCGCGATGAGATTTGTCGTTTTGTTGCGTCTGAGCGGCGAGACGTAGTGGGACTCGCAGAGACATGGCTGCATTCAGAGTTATACACCCAGGAACTTGAACTCAACGGTTACCCGTGCTTCCGATTCAATAGACTAACGGTGGTGTCTTGCTATTCATCTGGTCTTCCCTGTGTGGGAGACTTGTGAGCATCTACCGAAGTGACGATGGTTTGTGTGAGCTATTGTGATGCTCTATCCACCTCAGACGCGGAGAACTACTAGTGGGCGCAGTCTATCGTACCCCCCTGAGTCGTTGTTTGGAATGGCTACCCCATCTGCGAACCCACATGAGTCCTCCACACTTTCTACTTATGGGCGATTTTAACTGTTCTCGTATACGATGACCTGCCGTGCATTTAATGCCTGGACATAGTGAGGTCGAAGCAAAGTTCATGGATTTGATACTTGAAACTTGTGCATCGCAACACATATGCCAGCCAACACGCAAAACACCACGGTCAACCCCGTCCTGTCTCGACTTGATGTTAACAAGCTAGGAACAACGAGTGCGTGACGTTAAGGTCCTGGTGCCCCTGGCTACAAACGACCAGTCAGTGCTCATAGATGATATGGAATTACCTTTGCCGTATTCACGTCCGCTGGAACCAGCTCACAAGTATTGAAAAACGGACTTCGATGGTTCAGCTCGAGTCGCGAGCCAACTGGATTGGTCACTGTCACAAACTGCGTCTGTGGAAGACTGTTAAATATTTATAAAAGAGAGACTAACACCATCGTGTTCCCAATTTCTGCGCCTGAAATGTCAAAAAATTAGACTGATTAAGTCTCATTGGTTTGACAAGAAGTACGAAAATCTGGCTGGGAGGCGGCGCAAACTGTGGGAGGGATTCCTCCTCTCTGGCTCCGTCAATGACTAGGAAGTGTGTAAAAGTCAGCGGAACCGCTGCAACAGAGCAAAAGGGAAGAATCGCCGCCATTTCGAAGAACAGCTCGCAGTCGTCGCGAAGACCGCCCCAAAATGGAATCTTTGCTTACTTGAAGCCACGCCTGAAGCCGGCAGGTGATGTGCCAGTACTGGATGGCCCGGACGGTCAACCCCTAACCTCCAGCAATGTGCTTGCGTTTGCGTTAACGGCGCACTTCGCTTCTGTATTTGAAATGACCAAGTGCCTGTTTCGAGTTCCACGTGTACCGATTTTACCCAACTTGACAGTCGGGATTGCGGCCTTGAAGAGGTATGTCAACTACTCGCCATCTTGACAGCACCAAACCTGCCGGGTCTGATGGGCTTCACCCACTGATTCTCAACTCACTTTCGACCATCATTGCTCTTGTCGTGACTGAAATTTCCAACAGGTCGCTGTCCGAAGGTTTGTTGCCGATTTACTGAAAGTGTTCGGTGGTGAAGCCTATTCCGTAAAGCGGCGACCTTAGCAAAGTAGACAATTACAGGCCCCTTTGTCTGACACCTATTTTGGCAAAGGTGACTGAGAAAATTGTACAAAATGGATTATTGCAGTTGCTACAGTCCAAAGAGGTCATTACGCCAACACAGCACAGTTTTATGCAAGGCAGCTCATGCATTAGAAACTTGCTTTTGACGAGGCATAAGTGGTTGCAGGTAATAAGCAAGGGGAAGTCTGTCGACGTGACATTCATCGATTTCAGTAACGTTTTCGACAAGGTAAGCCATGAGGTTCTCCTTCACAAACTCAGCATGTACGGTGTCGGTAGCTCACAGCACCGGTGGATCCGCGACTTTCTTGTTGGACGAAAGGGTACAGGTCGACGACCATATAACTGACTGGTATCCCTCCACAAGTGGCGTGCCTCAAGGTGAGGTGCTAGAGCCCACTCTGTTCCTGATCCACATCAACGATCTACCTCAGCTTCTCCGGTCGCCTTGTGCCTTGTTTGCAGATGACAAGAAGATTTGGAGAGAAATTGACGCTCCCGACTACTTCAGCAAGACTTAAACTGCCTATCCACATGGTCTGCAGAGGTTCTTCTCCCGGTCAATCCAGCCAAGTCTGTATTTATGAGCCTGGGGAAGGGTGTTGATGGCCGAACCTATACTCTTAACGGCCAACCACTATATCCCACACCCTCCGTGAAGGACCTAGGTGTACTCTTGCGCTACGATTTGAAGTCTGTGGATAAAACGAACAGACTATATCGTAACGGACTACGCATGCACTGGGTGCTCAAACGTAGCTTCGGCACATGGTCTGAAGTGGTTGCCACTCGCCTCTTCTCATCCATCACTATACCAATGCTAGAGTACGGTTCACATGCCTACTTTCCGAATACCCGAGGCGATGTCCAAAATATCGAACGGGTCCAACACTTTGCTACCAGGATCATCCCGAGTTTACCTGGCTTGGGTTATGAAGATAGGTGCGAGAAATTAGGACCGACCGTCGGGTGCCAGTCGACCTCATTATGACCTATCATATTCTAGATCTCGGCGACTTTCCCATGCTGAGACCAATGCTGCACTTACGTGAGCCATGCAGCACGCACGGACACAGATACAAACTTCGCGTGCTGGATGTGAAGCGAGTTCTCCAACCACTGTGTTTCGAACGGGGAGTGGCAAATATTTGGAAGAGTTTGCTTGAACATGTGATGGAGGCAACATCTGTGCATCAGTTCAAAACGTTAGTAGATTTATATTTTACCACTATTCGATTCAGAGAACGATTGCACACTTAAGATGAGATCTCACGTTTGTGAGTCCTGCAATACCGTGAGACAGCTATTTTCAATGTTACATGAAAACGATACTGATTTTCACAGCTGACCATTGTTATAGCGTTTTTCACCATATTTCGAAAGAGTTGTACAGAATTCATTTCTACTTGATCTATAATACCGTATGCAGTATTCAGATTGCGCACACTAACGACGCGCGATTTACCCCACGACTGTAGTCAGTCTTAGAAGACTAAACGGTTGATTCACATTACAACTTGCTCGATACCACAGATGTGCACTTCGTCAATGAAGATAACCTCACCTAGAAGGAAATTTGACCTATATGCTAGAGTCATCAGAATGGGACTAATGTGTTTAACTGCTCTAAAGCATTTCATCCTCAAAATGGATGGCGATAAGTTTAATAGCATCTACGCAGTCCAGCAGCAAAGCAAAGGTGTTCTGGTTCTGCCAGGTGCGCAAATCCATCTCGGCTGTTAGTCGATTAATCGCTCTAATGAAAAAGGGTACTAATACTGGGGGATGCAATTGGGTAACTGGTGCACACCTGTGTAAGTAAAGGAAACCACACCTGCATCTCAATGAACACGTATAATTTCCCATGCTGGCCGAAGAAGAGAGCTAGGCATTCCGACCACGCCACAGCGTCTCAGTATCTGACTGTCCTAACCCATTTCAATCGCTAAGTGGACAAATCATTAACACATTGCCTGTTTCGACTTTCCCCAAGAATGTACCGAACAGTAACTAGGTTGCCATACTTGATGCCTATCCTAAACCGTCCTAGATGTTTGGACTCTTAGTCGGGACAGATGAACGTCGTTCAAAGATATTATCCCAAGCGCGTAGCGCAACCATTTGAATGCGGAAAGTTGCAAACTAACGTGATCTAGTCGCTAGACGTACATGCGAAATGAGACTAGAGACGATAAACGTGTAACATAGCCCGACTGCACCGAGACCGGAAGGAGAAAGGAAACTGGCCGTTAGCAAGAGTTCCTTTACTGACTCAGCCAAGGCGAAGCCTGTCTTCCACATTTACATATTTATAGCTCGATATAACGTCAGTGTAATGCATAGTCCTCAGAGAAAGTGAATGCTGGCAAAGCATATGAGTTTTCATATGAGTTTTCACTTAGTGGTGGTGTCCTAAGGGATAATCAATTAGTGTCAGTGTGACTCTGCGCGTCAAGTACCAGTGTGCTAAGGAGAGCTCAGTGCGTTCACTGCAACTTGCACAGTAGTTGCACCACTGTCCTTAGTTGAGCTCAGTAGGTTCATTGTGGCTAGGCCTCATGGCCCTGGGGACGGCTCGGTTGTTACTTGCGCAGTCCGAGTCACCGCATAGTGATTGCATATCTGAGATGAAACCGGCGAAATCTACGCAATTTTCGCAAAGCTATGCGAGCTTCGCAACCAGACTGAAGTACAGTCAGTCTACTGTAACTAATAACTGGAGATCAAATGCATCGGTCGCATCCGGGAAAACACCAGAAACGACACCGTGACTGTATTTGCCGGATTTGGCAAAACTGAGGTCTCGCAAAGTGAATTGCTACCACCGAACCTACAGAAAGCAACAAGACCTAGTGCCCTTAAACCGATAACCACCAAGCGCAACCATGGTGCTTTGGGTCTTGTGTGTACTACCGTTCCAGATTCAAAATCCAATACAATAAGTAGCGAACTGATAACTGATCATAATAGTGGGAACTCATCTATAACGTTATCGGTGTTCTTGCTGACCTCAATAGAGTAAAATGCCTCACTCGTTACCCAAACTCACTGCACTGTGGACAGCGTCGCTTAAATCCAGCAATACTAAATGCCGCGGATGAGTCGGAGAGGTTTCTGTTACTTATGCATAGACTCCACAATGCAGTAAACGGAGCCTGCATACTGTCGGACGTCCCGTGGAAGGAACGTTCAAATGCTCTAGGCAACCAAGAGGGAAGTTAGAAACATGGTTAAAAAACCGTCATTGATCACGGTGTCCTTATGTCTTAAACTTTCTCTTCAGAAGAAGCTCATGCACATGACCGGGAGCATGGGTGATACATACAGGAGGCAATATCTATAGAAATGTCACTGATACTGCGTTGACAGGGATTGCTGCCTCACCGAATTATAAAGAATGTGTTCCTATATTGCTGAAGTTGGTTTTACAACCTGAGCTAACGGTGCATCCAGTTCCAGAGAACTGGGCATCGTCATGTAACAAGCTGCCAGCTGAAATTTGACTGCAAATGGCAGGGACATGGCAACAAGTTACTGATTACTTAATAAGGGAAGCGAAGTCAACAAGAACACCCGTTGTGGGGTCCAGCTCCGCGACTAACCTTACGGCCGTCATAAGTTCCGGAGGGGCGCCGCAGAATGTGATTAAGGAGCAGGGTCAGCATGACACGGAGTGTCTGATGCAACAGTCTATCCCGAACCCCTCTTGAGATCCGGCGAATCGTCAAAAAACGAGTAGCAGCCCACTTCAGAGGGTCGGCCAACTCTCAAAACTGCTGTCTAGGCCTTCCACTAATCTTCTAAGATGTAAGATCTAAGTGTAAAACAGGCTACTCGCGGGCCACATACAGCCATTTGCAAAGCACCCAAGAGTCCCGCACAATGATCACTGTAATTTGGTCATTAAATGGCTCCAATTGCGGTTTTATAAGTAAAACGGGACAAAAGCGTCTTCTCCACAGAAAATTGGCATACTGTTCTTTATTCAGAATGTATTTCACACTTTGAAATAGCCATTCACCTCCTAATCATTTTCAGAAGCACGACGTAAACAGGAATGCAGTTGCGAGGCATCCAACTCAAGATTCAAAAGTTGATGTCTTTTAACACTCCACATCAATGCCGTAAACATGTCCTGATCAAGCATCTCCCTCTGGGATTTGATAGGTTGCATCAGTAAGCATGTCCAGATCATGCTTATCCCACAGGATTTGATTGGTTTTCGGCCGTGTACACACTGCTCGGTGTGTACCGATTGTGTGTGACTGCACTGACTGCACGCGAGCCGGTATCATCTTCATTCTCTCGTGCAAATTTTGTTGCTGTTTGTGATAAAGTGAGTGGATGGTTTCCTTACAACATAATGAACACTTGAAACACTGAGTCCCCTTCAACCACATCATTAACGCAGTAAGATGACATAGGTTGCCATATGTTAACATTTCGATTGCTCTCCTCAGTCGCTACTCAATACAGGCAGAACAAAACATGCAATAAATAAGGTCCGCACTTGGTAACATAGATAAGCAGATAAAATTGATGTGAACGACCTAATCCTTCTTCTCCGCTATTTGTACTAGCAGCTTATCCTTGGAGGGTCTGCTATGGGTGTGAATGAATTTCTCCGGATACACATTGGATAGCAGAGTTCGGAATGGCTCAAGGATGAAGAAGAGATTTTATACCAACAGCGGAGAAGGATGTTTATTTGATCATGCGGCCCACGGGAGGCCCAGAGTTTTACACCACTGATGTAAGGCACTCTCTCGTCTTATACCAACGCGCAAGACCTTTTCAACCAACTTCTAGAGCTCCGGCTGCGCCGGGTCTCGATATGGGATCTCATCCTTGTTACCGAGACATGGTTGAGTGAAGTGTTCACTGACGCAGAAGTCGTATATCTGGAATTTCGATTCTGCGCCACGATCGACAAAATGGGGAAACGACAGTGAACTAAATCTTGATCTCATGGACGACCTGGACGTCCAGATTGTCGACGTGCTTTGGTGATGCCTTCACCTAAGATGCGGTAACACATTTTTAGGGGGTGCCGTGCACTGCTCCCCATCGTCCATTTCGGAAATAAACAGTTATCTAGGCTCCACTGTGATAGCTATCCAAGCACAGTCACAAATTCACGTTCTCCTAGTTAGTCACTATAATCTTCATGCTCTAGAAACACCATACTATCGATGAAGACTTTAGCATGAAATTACAAAAGATAATCATTGGATTACGACTATAAAACAACGTTACATCTCTCAGATTCAGGGCGGGGAATAAACCAAGTGTCGTGTACCTCATGTTCACCAATGAGGAGCTTATGATCGAAACGGTATCGACAGTTAATTATTTGGGCTGCAGCACTCATGCAACACTATTTTTCAACTACATCACTAATAGCTGGGTCATTGGTCGTGCATGCCAACACACCGACTCCCGCGCCGGGGTGTGGTTTGAAGAGGAGGAGGGCATGCCAAGCAATGACTTGGTCGAGAGAAATGAAAACCCACACTTTGAAGCTGGCGTCGGTTTGTGCATCCCGACTGCCTGGCTGGGGTCCTAAGGACGATGAACACGTTTGGTTGGACACACATGCTGATATGGCTAGGAGCCGGCCCCAGTGGCGTTTGTGTTGTGAGTTCCTTTGTCCACCCCCCTCATGCTTAGCCTCCCCCTCCAATCATGATCTCATTCGTTAGGCATAATGTCATCTTGCTTGCGGTAAGATAGCCGGCTTTTAGCTCTCCAAAACGATGTCGATCCATTACGGGGACTCAGCCGGCGTGTCACTGTTGCTATTTTCTTCTTCTTGTCTTTTGTATTGCGGCACAATCGCTGAGGTGTTTTACACCTGCAGCTAAGGTGTATAATGATGATGAGGATGACATCTATTACGCAGAGTATTCCAAAAAATGCCGTCGACTCTCGGCTTATCACCGATTACGGCGTTCTGACCACACTCATGAATACAACCACAGATGTCGCCTGGTGGGATTTTCAATTTAGATTAAGATGCTAGAGGCTGGTGCTTCGGGAGACAGGACCCCACGCGCGATATGGGCGTGCTGTCCATACGCAGCGGGACGCGTAAGTGTGTAGTCACAAGATATTCATGCTGGCGAAACTGCAAGGAATCACCGGGCACCGAAACACGAAAGCTATCTTATCCAACGAGATCCCTTCTTTGCACCTGGTACGCGAGAATAAACTAAAGCATCAACAAGATCTAGATAAGAAATTCTGCCCAAACCTTAAGCTTATTTCCAGATATGTTCACAAACTCCCTAAAGTACAACAAGGGACTCATGGCCTCCACACGTCATGTGGACCGGCACAAACTGCAACAGAATTGACCGAAGCCATATGCCAGCAATTCTCCCCAAACTTACAGCACAAGACTTCGTCGTCTTTGCCGTTCACGTAAGTTGTACCACCGCTAGTACTTAGTCATATCTCGTTTACGGCTGCACATGTTCTGAAAAGGCTAATTTCCATTCACGAGCATATCTCTCGTGGTGCTGATAATCTCCACCAAAAGCCGCTGAACTTTGCTGCAATGAATTTAGCAGATACACCCTCACAGTTCTTTTAACCGTGTTTCCACCATACGCTGTTTTCAACAATGTGGAAGCACGGAAACGCATCACACACATGCACAAAAGGGGAAGTCGCGGTGGCCAGGCCAGCTATCACCCGATAACACTCCTTCCGATGCTATCCACAGTCTTGAAGTCTATTATTACCGAAGCGCTCATGAATTACTTGGAAGGGGGTAACATCTTAGCGCCATAAGGACGGATTCCGCCAGAACCGGTTTGCACCACGAACCCGCTACTTGCTCGCTCCAGTTGAACTGAAACCTTTGATAGCGGAATGGGAGTGGACGCAGTTTATTCAGATTTATCAAAGTTGTTCGACCGTCTGAAGCGTCGCATTCTCCTTCACCAACTACAGTGCTGTGAAATTGGTGACCCGCCACACGGGTGGATAGGAAATTTCCTAATGCAAAGACATCTAAATGCGAGAGTTCGGTGCGCAATCTCTGACCCTATCGATGTTCAGTGCGGAATGCCACAGGGCTCAGTACATGGTCCACACCTGTTCCTGACTTACATGAACGATCTCGCTTGAGTGATCACTCCCAAATTCTTACTGTTCATTGATGATCGCAAGATATGGTGGGCCATCAAAACAACGGATGGCAACCTATCACCCCAGGAAGAGCTTGATACCGTATACTAATGGATGACCCCAGCACCAACAAGTGTAATATATTAGGCGTACACCGGCAATCCACTTGAGGGGATCAGATATTGCAGCGCGCTTCTACTAAGTGCGAGTTAGGTGTTATAGTACGTGAGGACCTTGGCTGTTCCCGTCTGACAGATAAAGTATCCAAAAGACCAACCAAGACCTTTGTGTTTTGCGGAGGAACATGTAAGTGCTTTGACCACTCCATCTTCTTTCGGCTACTCAACTCATGTATCAGGCCCCATTTGGAATACGCCATTCAGGTTTCGCATTCCTGGCACAAACACAACCTCATCGCACGTGTAGAGCCACAACGAAGTGGGACGCAGAAGTAAAGTTTCTGTTTCATTTCCCTTATCAAATGAGGCTGTAAACTGTCGAGGTCTACAGTGGAAACCATCGACGCCTACGTGGCGATTATCTTATGATATAGCAAATCTCCATGAATCCCAGCCATGCTTGTCGTCACCCTCTGAGCCTGAATCACAATACCACTATGAGAGGTCAACAGCTAAAGCTGCCCACACAGTAGAGCCAGTTAGAATGCACTGGAATTTCTTTTCCCTTCGTGTGTGCCAAACTCGGAACGCTCTAACCACTTACGTTGTTCCTTTCCCCATAATAACCACATTCAAAAGACATCTCGATGATGTACTCATACATATAAATTACGCAGGTTTGTCTTTTATGTCTGTACACCCACTTAACTCTACCAATCAACGTGCTCATTTTCACTTGATGTACTAAATTGCTTAAATGTTGTCCCCGTGGATGTACCTAGACTGGCTTTGCGTTTCACATCGTTGCAAGTAAGCGACACACGAGTGAACGTTGTCATTACCATTTTCTTATTTATTCTCACTTTCAACAGTTAATGCGTCTCTCTGACTGAGATGTATTCTTCCTCTCTGCCAGAGTTTGTATTGCTGTGGAACAGTTTTATACTCAAATAGATTGTGCTAAAGCCTTCCCTGCTCTCTTATTTCTCATGTCTATAAAGATTCCGTACAACACACCATTGACTTGAAAACCAGGAAATTAGCTGCAAGATTCAGAAAAGTCCATAAATTTTCACTTTTGTTACAGATGCACAAATTTGCCACCAAATTCAAACATGCACAGTTAACGCGGAGCAAAATGAAGAACTTATAGCTCTACGAATATGCTGTAAGGCGTGGGAGCTTGTCAAACTACTGCATCATCTGCGTACTGAAATTGTTGACATTGTGAGCCATGTACTTCATGAGGCAGCTGCAATCTGTGAGGCATTTTTGCCACTTCCATGGGTCTCGAAGCTGGCCTCGTATCTGTGTACACATAGCTTACAGTAACAAACGTCTTAATCAGAGTCGATTTCTCGCTAAACGTTGTCAGTCAGTCTAGCCATCCTCCAAGCTGGAATCTGATGGCATTTCACCAACCACCATTAAACTAAGGGCGCCTGATTCACCATTGATCCTGACGAACATGTTTACCCTTTTGCTGGAATCTAATCCCTTTCCAGCTCAACAGAAAAAGTCATTTATCATTACTTGGCACAAACGAGGTCCTAAACAAACGATTGATAACTACGATCCCATCCACCATACTACAATAAAAGCTTGGTAAATTGGAAAACGGTTCTGAAAGGAAGCGATGAGATTCATTCATTCCTTTAACCTTACAAAGAAGTCCCAGCATCTTTTCCTCTTGACAAGCGATTGTGTACCAGGTGCCAATTGCATTACCTTAACTACATTTCCGAACCTGTCGATTCCTGATCCGCAGTAGTAATTCCGTTTCTGGACATAAACCAAGTATTCGAACGAGTATCTCACAAGCGATTCTTACAAAAATTTGCGAACTTTGTGATTCGGGACGCATTACTAGGTTAGTTGTCGTCATACCTGAGTGGTCGTCACCACGTAGTCACTATAGATGACTATCGCTCTTCTCCACGCCCCATCAACAGTGGGATCATCCAAGGGAGCGTACTTGGTCCTTCGCTGTGCTTGCTGTACATCAATGACATCATCACATGCGTAAAACATAGACGGTCATCTTTATTCACCTAGCATATCAAGATCGCTTATAAGCTTGGGCGTGACGAACTTTACGGAATGCTATTGCTCAGTCAATACAACCATGATGCCCTATGTGGATGATAAGTATTTCGACTAAGAAATCAAGTATCATGCCTTACGGCTATTCCCTCCCCAAAGATCCTTCGAAATAATCAAGTCCCTACTCCGCTGTCCAAGGGTGATCTGTGAATAAGGTAATCATCTTTCTCCAATTTCTCCGAACAAGTCCAATATCAAGTGTCACGCACCAGACCATCTGTGTTTAATATATACAACAAAATCCACACAACTCGCGCTAGAGTTGGGCTTATTAGTCTACTCACCTACCCATCCTCGAATACTGCAGCATAATAAACGACAATATGAGAAAGAGTGACAGAATTGTTGTGGTACACCTGCAGAGGTCTTCTGAAAGCAGCTGATTAGTAAACACTGTAAAGTAGTATGGAGGGCGATACAACAAACTTCATTTCGATCCCATTTGGATTCGACGACTGAAGCATAACTTGCTGTTACTTTGTCAAGCTGTCACATAAAAAGGCTTTTTCCAATCACCCTACGCTGGAATTGAAATATAGCTCAACTAGAGCGCTTCTCAATAAAGATTATACAACAAATAAGCCAAAGGTTAGAACAAGCATTTGCTTAAATTTATTCCTGGTCAGATAAAGATATCTGTGGAATAAACTGCCAATCACACTCATGTCATGTGGAAAGTGGCAGCATTTACTAGCAAACTTACAAGTTACCTTGACTTGAATACTATAATTACTATATTCGCATGTGAAGTTTCCCTCGATAAGCTATTCCAGCAGGGGCCCATAAGAGGTCTACACACTCACATTTTCAAACTTCGGCTTTCACCTCCAACATTCACAAAAACGCTATTACACGAATCGCATGCCAAAATACTCCACATATGCATATCGCCAACGCAAGATCATGGTTACTTTTGTACAAATGGATCTGTGTCGCTGCAGACATAGATACTTGTATCATAAAATTATACGTACTATTATTATTATTATTCTCATTATTGCATATTTCTAACTGCTCCCGATATTACTTCGTGTGCGCATAAAGAATTCCCATTTCAAACTATCGTTACGCAGTAATGTTGCTAAATCGGTAGACACGCAAACCAAAGATTCGCTTATCTTTTTTTTAGTTTTCACTCCAACCGCCTTACGGGATGTGTCAAATAGCTGCTTTTTACCGGTGATCTATTATTGTCCATTGGTTACTTCACAGTCGGTTGGTTATTGGATAGGCAGGACTAGCGAAATATGGCTGTTGATGGCGGCTGATTAGAAAAAGTAACTGAGGTGGTAAAACTACCACCACAATTAAAGCCAGCACAAACATAGTCGACTGGATGGGACAAGAATCCGTCTACTATTATGATTACGTCTTTTAAACTTCGCGGAGCCCGTTTTCAGATCGTATTGTCATACAACTTCCATGACGCGCGAAACTAATTTCATTCTTCTGCTGTTCGGTAGTCCATAAGTGTACGCCTGTTTGTACGCTAAATAATATGAGTATATATTATTTCAGGAAGGTTTGAAAACGGTGGTGTTCTTATAGTTTGTGGGCAAGGTTTCGCTTTTGACACAAAAGCTTCGTCAGGCTGAGTGAAACAGACGATGATTGGCGTAGCACTTAGAGCGAAGGATCAACGTCCCAAAGGTTGTTTGCTGGGGCCGTTGAGATCAAAAAGTTGAACAGTTGCGTGAACGGCATGGACGGGACAGAGCTTTCGAAAGTGTAGCAGGCGGTATTAAAACCCACCAGTCTGAGGAGCGTAGGTGGGTGCATCCGGAACAATGCATGAACACTATATCATCCCCACCCCCAGCACTGAAAGGACATACGTTTGTGGGCTTGTAATGCGAATCATTTGTGAGCTTTCCATGCACCATTTGGAGTGACAATTTGACCTGTAAAGCGATTTAACTACCTACGTCTTATTCGTCATACTTTATTTCCCTGTACCCTATAACTTCTATAACAACCATCGAGTTGTTTACTCTGCCTGACGGCTTTTGTGTCAAAAGTGAAACTTTTCCTACAAAATACAGCAACCTTGTTGTTCTCGGACCATACTGCAATCAGGAGTTCTCCATCGGTTCCAAGCAATTTTCAATAACTTTTGAATATTTGTGCTTAAATATCCCCCCCGTCGAGTGGCAGTCTGCCTAACGTGGCACAGTTTTGTGTACGTACCGTTCCATTGATTTGTTTCGACATATTTACTTCTTGTGCAGAAGTTTCACAGCTCATTTGAATGGAAGAAACAAACGATTACCTAATGGCAAGTGGGTTAAGTGACATGACAATGATTGTAAACCAATTAAGAAATATGGGTATGATGGCTTCAACAAGTCGTCAAATGGATGTGCCAATTATTCTGTGCAAACAATCAGACAAGTGCAGATGCATTTTAAAGACCATCCACAAAAATTAGTGCTATGCAAATCATATGCTCAGCGGAATAGAATTTGATAATTCGTTTAACAAACGTTGATGTTCTTTTTTCCGTTAAGTTTGATACGGTTCAGTCAGTTTTAATAAACCTGTTCGAAGGAGGGCAGAGTAAGAGTGGTAGCCCAGTACAAGTGTAGTCATCAAAATGGCGATGACGAAACCTAGCGCTTACTCAAGTGAAACGGTGCGAAGATGGGCATTTATTTCATTTACGCGCGTACAGGTATTCATTTCAGTCAACGGTTATTCTGCTGCATTCGCTTTTCAACTATTCAACTTAATTAATTCGTTGTGCCTCAGTACCAATTCCCGGTCGAAATCATTCAAGTTATGTCTGACTTCGTTGGTCTTTAACAAGTACAGAGCATATACAAACATGCGTTGTGTACAAACCTGTGTCCTTTCAAGTGCCTGAACAAGCGTTTCCCGAAGACTTGGCTGATCGCCATGTTTTACCAAAATGCGTACTATGTGAAGCTAAGTTTAACATCTTTTACAACAGGTACAACTCTGCGGGATTATGTTTTGAGATTTCCCTAGTCTGAATCCATACCAGTGTTTGTCCTTCTTGTGTTTTTATCAACGACATATCATCCATGTCCTGATAACGGCCCGGCAAAATTCACGTTTTTGGCTGATGTGCATCCATCCCCGTATGCACGTCGAACCCTATGCAACTCTTACACTGACAGATGAACCGTTCGCTGAGTATATCAAGTTTGATGCAGAGGTTTCTTCAACAATCGTGGTGACAATAGTAATGCGCTGTTGCGCAGCAGGTAGTAGAGAAGCGTAGGTATTTTGGCGAGCAGCTCAAATACCACCTGAGCAAACGGCGCTACCAGATTTCCCTTCAATAACTAACGCTCACGCTGCATGGATGCACCTGCACGAACCCCTTAACAGGAAATAGCTCAACTCATATGGGTAAGCACCACTTTCCCACAGAAAGCTAGGCCTAAGGCTTCAGAATTGAACGTTAATTGTGGTGCAGCAAGCTGTATTAAACTTGCGTGATAAAGAATGCACAAATGGCTGCAAAAATTCCATCTTAGATGTGAACGCCTTAGTCTCAGTGCTAGAAAGAACTTCAAGCTAAGATTGATTCTTGGTGGTTCTGCACTGAGTGTTTAGCTATTCCACTCATCAGCTGCATATATGTGTCGATACAGAAATGCGCCCAACTGACAATGATTGTGGAGCAACAAGCTGCCGTGAGAGCTGTCCCGCAGGAACCAGAAAACCTAGTGCCTCGAATTTTATGCTCTAGATCAACATCATTCAGAACTATGTGCTAAAACCGAAGATAAGGGCAACGATCCAGAATTTGTCATGCTGATACAAGGAGTTGCTCATAAAGAGGCGTTGGTCACATCTTCTTAATCAGAGCCACGTGTCAATCGAATACTGTCAGAGAATTGACAACATACGCATCTGTCGTTGCTACTCAATTGACAGACGGCAATCCCAAAGTAAACCCTCCCGCAGCCAAACTAGTTCCAGGTAATACCACCAATATCACAATGGGACGCAATTCCCCGTCAGTTGTGCAACCAAAGAAAGCAGCCACACGTCCCTCCCAAAAGCAGCACACCAGACAGCATCATAATTCTGTGACTGTTATATGCTTCAACGTGACTGAATCCGGGGCAAACTCCATAACAGATATGCTACTATGTGACAGGAAACGGTAGGTCTCCCTGTGTCACGTAATATGGGTTCAAGTTAAACCAGCCAGTATGGTGCGCCTTGTCAGTCACCAAAACTCCATACACTACGGTGAACCGCGGTTACTTCAAGTAACACTTCAGTCAGGTAATGAGGTAGAGACATTTCTCTTTTCAGCCACTCGCCTCCGTACCACCACACGGACTGTTCGAATTTTTCCAGATGTTCCCTGGAGCGAACGCCAGAAACGCAAACAAAATCCGGATGACTTCCATGGACAACAAGACGCAAAATCTATCCTTGTTCACAGCGTCCCGTGCTACAGACATTAAGCGAACTAGTGACCGAAGCGCACGACTGGGAGGAATCGCGCTGTTACTCGAAAATGTTATCGTTAATTCGAAATCAAGGTTACCGTTGTCACGTAGTTACATGAGTTGTGGTCCTCGAGTGCAATCCAAACGGTAGGCAGAAAATGGGATGGATAAGTAGCAAAAGATGCCTAAAATGCTGCTATCAGAAATGCTTGTAAAGGAAATAGACATCCGGCAACAAATACACAAAGTAACACTGAGCAATCAATTCACTTGTACAACCAAGTCACCATGCAGATCCGAATGGCAATTGTAACAAAACATGCTGGTAACTGAAGGAAGACAGGGTGGTCATCCTCTTGCTGGTACGGAGTACTCTACACAACAACCCGCAATGGCTCTAGGGCCTCAGCATTTACAAATACGGTTCTAACCTCCGACGCGCTCATCTGCTTGGATACCAACGCACAAAGTGTTGTCAGCAAGCTAACCAGACTTCGTATTTGCCCGGTCTCCACCATTATGGACATAATTATGGTCACCGAAACAAAGCTGAACACGGTGATCACCGACGCTATTGCGCTACTCGGAATGACTTCCCTGGAAATGATCGACCTAGCATAGGAGGCCGAGTGCCCCCTGTACTTTTGATCCGATCTGCATGTTAAATTCATTGATGATCCAGAAATGCAGGTTGTCGATTCTGTTTAGTGTCGGATGCAATTAGGGCGGTGATGTATGCTTACTAGCAACCTTTTACCATCCTTCAACAGCTATTTAGGAAATGTATCACCACCTTGCGTCTGCAATGTAGCGTGTCTTGGCACAACCACAGTCATGTCCTTCTGGTAAGGGACTTTAACATTCAAGCATTTGATGTCCCAGCATCATCGGGCAAACGATGCAAGGCTGACTGGCAATGTTTATCGCCGTGGTACGTCTGTACCTCTGTCACCTCTCCGACGAGATGAAGAATAAGTGTCACACCATCTGTTTTGAGCCTTGTGCTCACCAACGATTATTGGTTGATACCGTGAGCATAGACGCACTACTTGGTCGTGGCGAGCGTGTAATGTTGAGATTTTGCCATATCTGCTACGCGAAGCACAACAGTGAGAACAAGACGAAAGGTACGTTATGACCCATTACGGCATTCTGACCGACCTGCTTCAAGCAACCTATTGGTCCTTCCTAGCCCAGAAACTGCCCGATGTCGCTTGGATGGTGTTTAGCACCAAATTCACCGGACTAATGGCCACTGCGGCGGAAAGCTAGGTCTTTAGCACGAGGCAAATGGTCCTTTCTGAGGAGCCGCATAAGAAAATGTATGGCCTTAAGGGATTCAGCCTGGCGTGCTTACAAAGCCAGTCAGAGTAATCAGACCCAGGATGTTTACACAACTCAAGGAAACAACCGCGTCAAGATGATCTGCCAAGCCAAACTGCGACAGCAACAGTACTTAGCGACGAAATTCAGCGCAAATCCTAAATGGTGGTACAGACAGGTCGAGAACCATGGAACAATGGAACAATGGTTTATTACGGGTAAAAAAGCATTGCTTAACAATTCCCGTTGGATGGAAATTATTGCGGAAAGTGAATTGCATGATAAAGTGAAAAGCGTCGTTGTGAACTCATCATGGACTTAAGTAGAATAGCGGAGATGTTCGTGTATTAGACGTATAAATCCATTGGTTAGATATTTGGCAAGCCACCGTTTGAGTGCGCTTTGTAGCCCATGGCTAACAAGTCATAAAATGAAATGTAAGTGAGACAATGCATCGTCAACTCATTTTTTTAAAAATTGTCAGATTGGGAGCAGAGGTGACATAATTATGGAGGGCGTTCGAAGTCTGGCACGCGCGGAGAGAAAAGAAATTTCTACGGCATTCTAACCGGCTATACTGAATTGTCAGTTTCAGAGGGTGACCTTTTAGTTTAGTGTTGTGGTTCAAGTCCAGCAGCGGACGGCAGATGTGGTTTGGGTTCTTCAGAATCTTATAAACCATTATGAGATCCCCTCATCATCATCATCATTATACATGTCAGCAAGAGGTGGTAAAACACCTCCGCTATTGTACCGCAATACATAAAGGAAATACATACATACAATACATAAAGGAAGCATAAATACGACAGTTGCATGCCAGCTGAGCTACCAGCAACGGATAGGCATCGTTCCGGTAAGCTACCAGCCGGCTACTAGGCAAAAACAAAAATTTAATTACGTTTTACCCTACGAAATAAGATCGTAGATGGAGGGGGAGGCTAAAGGGATGGGGAGGGACAAAGAAACTCACAGCAGAAACGCCACTGAGGTCGGCTCCTTGCCATGTCAGCAAGTGTATCCAGCCAAACATATTCACCGTCTTTTGGACCCCAACCAGACAGCCGTAAAGCTCCAATCGAGGCTAGCTCCGAAGTGAGGGATTTCATTCCTCTGGACCAAGTCATCGCTTGGCCACCTCTCCTCTTCTTTCACCCACATCCCCGGTGAGCAAACAACGCACGTCGCGGGAGTCGGTGGCCTGGCATGCGCAACACGTGGCCCAGCCATCGGAGCCTGGTGCGTGAAATGACGGTGCTGAGCGGTTCATTCCCTTTTCCTAGGCCGTAAACAAGGCGTCTAACACGCTCGTTACTCACGCGGTGTTCCCACCAGATGTGAGCTAAACTGCGAAGGCACCGATGGTCGAACGTAAGTAGCCTCTTCAAGTCCGCCGACCCTAGGGGCCAGGTTTCGCAACCGTGCAGTGCGGTGGAACCTACCGCTGCATTGTACACTCTACCCTTCAGGACGAGAGTAATGTCGCGCCGTCACCATAGGTGGCGAAGGTTAGCAAAAGCACTTCGAGCTTTCGCTATACGGTTCGTGATCTCGTCTGCGATCCCAAGGGTGCTGATACAACTTCCCAGGTAATTGAATTTCTGAACGACTTCTAGCTGATCCCCACCAAGGGTCAGCACAGGGGGCGATCCCTGCCAATCCTGGAGGAACGCTTTGCACTTCGGTGGTGCAAAGCAAAGCCCGAAGCGACTGACAGCCAGTGCTAATCTGTCCAGCGCGGCTTGACACGTCTGGGAGCTGTCACAGATGAGGGCAATGTCGTCTGCATACTCTAAGTCAAGAAGTCGTTCTCCTGGGAGTAGCTCCACACCTTCCAAGTCATGTCCCGTAAATGCAATCTCCATAACTTCGTCAATAGCGAAGTTGAATAGAAAAGGTGACAACGGGCATCATTGTCTCACACCGCTGGAGATATTGAAGGGTGGCGACAACTTGCCGTAAGCCCTCACTCTGCCCGTGCTACGCGCATAAAATGCTTGGATAATATTTACATATTTCTCGGGCACACCTTTCCTGAGTAGACAATTCCAAAGGGCACATCGATCAACCGAATCGAAGGCACTTTTGATGTCGAGTAACACGACTACGGTGGGCCGCCAATATGTGTGACGGTGCTCCAACAACTGACGCAAGGTGAAGATGTGGTCGATGCAGCCACGACCACGACGAAAGCCGGCTTGCTCCTCACGAATCTGGCTTTCACTATTGCCAGTCATTCCGTAAAGAATTATGGACGCGAGTAATTTGGAGGCGATGGAGATCAGACTGATTCCTCTATGGTTGTCGCATTCCGAGCGCGAGCCGCCTTTGAAGATGGGAACATAACGGAGTGGCTCCAGTCGGTTGGGACAATCTCCTGCTCCCACAGTTTCACTAGTAAATCATGCAATGCATCAACAAGAGCAGAAGCTCCAAATTTAAAGAGGGCTGGAGGAAGATCATCTGGTCCCGCGGCTTTGTTCAACTTCAACAGTCCGATCTCACGTTCGACTTCTGAGCGAGAGGGTGGATCCAAAGGGACAGCCCACGGAGCAGGGCGATCAGTGACCGGCGAATCGAACAATTCTAGCCTATTAAGTTGCTTTTTAAAATGCTCAGCCCAACGCTCCAGACGTTTTGACAAATTGTGGATAGGCTGTCCACTCTCGTCACATATAGTTTCACTAACACCAGGTCTCCTGCTGCCCGTTTCCCGTATCAGACGGAATAACTTACGATGTTTGCCAAGGGCAGCGGCCACTTCCATCTCTGACGCACGATGAGACCACCAAGATTCGCGGTCTCTCTTCAGGCTAGCACGGAGTTTTGCCCGGAGCTCTTTGCGAGTTTCATTGTGCTCGCTTCCAGCCGGGATTTGCCGGCGAGCATCTATAAGTTCCATGGATTGCGAAGAGACCCAATGTCCATGTTGTCTATTAGACATACCACATGCGGATTTGCCTGCTGCTAGTAAGGTCTGGCGAACATGTGACCAGTAACCATCAATTGTCTCCTGTGAGCGCTTGCTCAAATCGCATGTCAGTGTACTTCGACACGCATTCAGAACAGCTGGCTTTGTCAGTTGGCTGGTGTCAACACGCTCACAGCGTCGTCGTGGGCGTCCGCCAAAACTCATCCGCATGTCAGCACATACAAGTGCGTGATCTGTGTCCACACTTGTGCTCCAAATCGAGCGACAATTCTGGATGCAGCCTCTCCAGCGGTAACTAATAGCAATATGATCGATCTGCGTCCAAGGCTGGTTCGAGGCTGGTGGGCACCAAGTCACCCTCCGGCTGGTGCTGTGTCGGAAATTAGTGCTCACAAGAAATAAGCGAGCATCTTCACACAAATGAAGTAACCGCTCACCGTTATCATTACGGGAGCCTACACAGTGTTGACCGGCCAGATGCATTTCATCAGTGGACAACTTTCCAACTTGTGCGTTCATATTCCCCGCCAGCACAACAGTGTCCGTGCTTCTTCTGTGGCGAAGGAGCTGGGTCAGTTGGCGGTAGCAGTCGTTCTTTACCGAATCATCGCTACAGTTTGTGGGCGCATAGGCAGCGATGATGAATAGACATCTATTAGTCCCGCGCGACTTCGAAGCTTTAAACGAGCCAGCCAATCGGACCGCACACATCCGGCTACTGATTGGAATCCAATCAACCAGCGCAGCTTCAGCCCGGGGACTCAGGGCAATGCGAACACCAGCTTGGCCGGTGCTCGAAGCTGCATCATCACCGGATAGGCGCAATGAGAAAATACTGCTTGCGTTATCTGAAGGGGATCGCAGAGGGAGCACAGAGCTCGAGTCTTGCAGGCGGGTCTCTGATAAACAGCAGATATCGATCGAGAGGGTCTCTAATGTTCGGGCAAGTGCTGCCTGTTGACCGAATTGTAGCAGTGTGCGTATATTGAGGCATGCCAATCTGAAGGAGGATCGAGGGCTCCAAATGCAAGCCGATGAACTGGATTGGACCACTTGGTTGGACATGGGCTTGTCGACAAGAGAGGAGTGACGCTCCGCGTTCACGTGGGAGTTGAAATTAGAAAGTAAATGCCTAGCAAAGCATGTTGGGGGAGGGCCAAGAATCGGGGGTTGAAAACTGGGGGGATAAAAGTGAAGTTGGAATGGGACGGTAAGAGTGAAAAAGCGTAAGAGGGGGAATAAGAAGACGGGAAGGCTTGAGCAGTAGCATCCAAACCCCCATCCACCCTGCTCGATGCAGCAGATAGAGCACCGTTGATTATCCTCTGTGGTGGCCAGAGCATCAGGAAATTGTTTGAAGGAAAATTCATAGTATTGCGTGGGCAGAATACTGTCAGGTTGCCCAGGCGTAGACAGGAGGTCGATTAGGTTTCTCAACCAAAACCTTTGGTTCAAAAACCTGACCGCAAGCAGCGGGTTTGGCGTTGGGCTACAAGGAGTCCATTTTAAGGAATAAGGTGCCACCCTCATTCCAACCCCCAACCTGGAGGACCAGGAGGCTGAGTTTTTCTGGCCTCTAACCATTGACCAATCTGGGATGAGTGACTCTGAAGGTGCAAAAGCACCACCCAGCGTAGCTCAGTGGATCGCTGAGGCACACAAACCATCGCACCACGGTAAGGTCCAGCCTCATTGCGATGGATGAGATCCCCTTACAAAAGCCGATATCGTCTGCTGTACATACTTAGAGATTTCAGCCTAAGCTGATAGGGCAGCTGAAAGTGGCTCTGACGTTCTTGGGTGCCATTCGTTGAGGAGTCTCGAGATCAACGAGATCCTGTTTCCGCCATGGCTGCCACGCCTGAATAGCGTATTCCATGTGAGGTCGCACGTAAGCGTTAAGCTTTTGAGGAAAGATTGAGGGTTCAAACCGACCGAAGGCTCTGCGAAGAAGGCCGAAGTGTTGATTTCCGGTTCTCGTCGCCTTCTCGGCTTGTTTTGAACACCCGAGATCTTTCTGTACCAATACACCCCGGTCACGCTCCTGAGAAACTTTCTCCAAGGTGTGGTCTCCAATTTTGTAAGCGCTCATCCGCTGGTAACGCAGATGTATCACATTGCATTTAGCCACGATGAATTGAAGCATGTTCCTCTTTGACCATACATAAATGCAATCTAGGTCATGTTGTAGTAGATCCTGATCTGCCTTGCTACTAATCGCCCGCCATATCTTGACGTCATCGGCGAAAAACAGGAAGTTTGAGGAGATGACTCTTGTCAGATCGTTGATAAACACCAAGAATAAGCGCGGTCCCAGCACTCAGTCTTTTGGAACACCACATTCCACCTCAATTGGGTTAGAGAGTGATCCGCTGACACGTACATGAAGCTTTCGTTGGTGAAGGAAGCTGTCAGTCCAAACAAGTACAGGATTTCCGATTCCGTAGCTCTGTAGCCGTTGAAGTAGAATGCGGTGATCAAGGCGGTCGAAAGATTTGGAAAAGTCCAGATAGATGACTTCAACTCCGACCCCATCATCAGCCAATTCCGTCTAACTACCTCGTGCAACCAGTAGGTTGGTGGTGCATGACCGGTGTTGACAGAAGCCATACTGTTCCGGTACCAAGATGTTGCATTTTTACAGGTAGTCCATCAAAGTCTCAGCGACGACTGCTTCCATCACCTTCGCGAGTCTAGGGAGGAGAGTCACTTGGCCATAGTTTGAAGGATCTGAACGGCTACCGCCACGCTTCCACATAGTGGGGACTTGTTGTTCATCAAAGCCAGTTGGTTGGTCACAGCCTTCAGTGCCTTCGGGCGGATGTTGTCTGCTCCCGGAGAACTATGTTCACGCAATGAGAGTAACTTCCTTGGCATAATTGATGGGTTGAGAATTATATGTGTAAACAGTGGAGTCGGTAATGTGTAAGAAATTATGGGACAGGTAGAGGTTTCGAGTTCGAAAATTGGGGCATATTGTAGCCGCACGGCAGTAGCTGCTTCTTCGGCGCTTTGTACTCTACCGCCTGTCGTGAAAAGTGGAGGGATTCCATGCTTCACTTTACGAAGAGTATTGACATGCCTACGTAGCAGTTTGTTGTTTGCCATGAATTTGTTGGCTAGGCACTGTTGATAAGTTACTCTGTCCTCACGGACAAGTGCAGTGCAATGGTTGCGACGGGTCAGAAAATTGCCCCAAGTCTCTGAGTCGGTGTTACTCTTGTAGGCACGCGATACTGCCTCCATTATCGCCAGGCATTTTTGAGTCCTGCCTTTTTAGAAGTGAAGGCATTTTCGCGGGACAAAGGGGTTTGGTCTCTGATGCTCTGTTGACGATGTCGCTGAGTCCAGTAACGAACTCCGTCCAAACGTTGTCAAGGGGACGGTTGTTTGAGAATTCCCAAGCAGCTGCGTCAGCGAGTTCTTTCAATACGTGGTAGCGTATGATTGTATGAGTTAGTTTCGAGTCTTCAGATGGTTACTCTGCGTAACACACATAGTTAAATGTTATTACTACAGTGTCATTGAGACCTAATGGACTATCCATCAATAACTTGTCAACCTTGAGCTCTTCATTTGTGAGCACAAGGTCTAATGTGGGCGGTTTTTTTGCTATCCTAAAGCTACTGGGCGTGGTGACATGATTGTACAAATGAATATTAGCGATTAGTTCATTCAAGTCTGCTTTAAACTGCTCAATGGGCAATGTCAAAACCTCCAGCTCGTGTAGATCGATGTCGCCGCAGAGTGCAGTGCGGGATCCCAGGTTTAATGCAAGTGATGCTTCGGCGCATACTGCACATGATGCAGCGAACGCTCTTCCTCGACACGTCATCCACACTTTCCAGAGTGAATCACAATCTCACTCGATTTTGACACAGCTCCCACCGCCAATAAGGTGGAACCACGGGTCGTTCATGGCACCGAATATAAGGAAAAGACTAGTGTCCCTGCGCGTGCATATCTCTGCTGGCATGGGGGATATTAGATCAAATGCATTAAAGACAGCCACCATGAACATTGCCGAAGCATTAGCACGGATCGTTCAATGAGATCTTGATGAAATGCAGGATTCCACAATGTGGAAACACGGAATGGTCACTCCTATATATAGGAATCTTGCGGAGCCCGCAAACTACCGTCCAATCATAGTCCCCTCACTAACATCCAATTCAATGGAAGGTATAATCGAAGAGGCGCCAATGTGACATCTTGAGAGTAACAACACCCCAGTGCCACAGCAGCATGGATTACGCCGGAATCGGTCTTACATTAAAAACTTGTTTCTACCGCGAGCTAGCTGGACAGAATCGGTCAGTGCTAAAGTAAGAACAATGGAAGAATGGTTTCATACAGGTAAAAAGCCAACGCTCAGTAGGTCCCGTAGGATAGTCATGATGAAAGTTTAAAATATAGGAGAATTGTCAGCCAATTGGGTTTACATCGGTGGACTCAAAGAGGTATACGTAATATGAACTGTTAATCCAGTGAACTCCATAAGTAGTGACGAAAAATGAGATGTTGACTAGAAATCTCGTTGCATACTGGTGAACACATAAGGAAGGTGGAAAAGGTGAAAAGTCTGCAGGGAGTTGACGAGATCATTGTGTTTATCCGTTGGTAATGAGACATGTGAGGTGGTGCAGCGAACTGAATACATAGTCAACTCGGTTTTTGAAATCTGCCAGCATAGGAGCACAGATGACAGATTCCGGTAGGGCATTCCACATTCTGCGTTTGGGCACGATTAAAAAGTTCCGACGACATTCCAAACAGCACCACTTCTGTGCCAGCTTGAGATGGTAGCCTCTCCAATTACTGTTTGGACTGAACTCTAGCAAATGGCGGTACATGTGATTGGGATTTCTCAAAACCTGGTAAGTCAAATTGTGGTCCCCCCCGCAATCGCCGAAGTGGTCCGCTGAAGGCCCCAAGCACTTGAAGCCTTCATTCATACGGCAACTTACACAAAGCATTTACATTTTTGGTTATCCGCCGTTGGGGTACCTATAAAGCGATGCGATCACTTTTCAGCCAAGTCTGCCACACTCGTTTTGCGTATTCCACATGTGGTCGTATTTATGAGTCAAGAACTTGTGGAAAAATCCAAGGGTCGGATCATCCAAATGCACGCTTCAGGAGGCCCAACTGTTAGATGCCTCTTCTTGACACCGTTACAGTTTGATGCAAAAATTCAAGGTTTGGCAGGACCAAAACTTCTGGATGCTTCTTGCCCGAAGACTTTTGAAGCTCCTAGATGTCGGGTATGTAGGTGCACATCACCTGTTTTCATATCTGCAGCACTCTACCTTTGTCCACATTGAATGCAAGTAGATTCTGGATTGATTAAGCCCATACGTTATCTAGATCTGCTTGTAATACTGTGGTATCATTTGGTGTATTGATTGTCCTCCACACCTTGATGTCCTCAGAATAAAGCAGGCAGTTTGTGCTTATATGGTGTGTGATAATTTTGATATGCGTCAAAAATAACCGCGATTCTAGTACCAATCCCTGGGTAATCCGCATTCATCTTGCTTGGGATCTGACAGGGATTCACGTACTTGTACTTCTAAGCGCCGGTGTAGCAGAAAGCTTCTGATCCATCACAGAAGAGGAACACCAATACCAAAGGTCTGGAGATTGTAGAGCAGTGTGTCAAAGTCTAACCAGTCGAACGCCTTTGAGAACTCGAGAAAGACTACAGCAACTCCTATGTCAGGGTCTACTGCCTGGGTCCAGCTGGATCGTGCTAGCACTAGATTTGTAGTGAACGACCCATTTCGTCGGACGCCATGCCGTTCTGGCGCGACGTAGTTAATTTCTTCCAAGCAGGCCGTTAGCGCATCAGAAATAATAGCTTCCATGATCTTTGAAACTATCGCTAGTAAGATTTCGGGATGGTTAATGGTTGAATCGGAACGACTGTCCCTCTTGTGTATAGGAGTAAGCATCCCGTTTTTTCACCTTACGGGCGCCTGAATCGGTAGTTAGCGTACGGCGAACGCAGTACTGAAGCTTTGTCTTTTGTACTTTTCTATGTGTATCCGCTACGAATCGTTGATTAGTATACATCATTCGATTCCTATTTGCGTTATCCAATCCCCAATAGAAAAACGTTGGAAGTGTATCTAAAGATATCTGTGAAAATTGCGCAAGACGTACAACAATCCAACCTGAATCGTGAGTTTGACTGAAGGGCTTTTCCGTAGAGCACGCGCAACTTTTCTCCCTCAGTTTATACTCACTTGACGTAGTCTTGTATGCTCTTTGAGTGGGCTATATGTTATCTGCGTACTTAGGAAGATCTCGCCATAATTCCCATTTTTATGTTTTTACTCAGGATGCGCTCCCCGGGATAAGACTTGCCTCCAGCGAGTATCGCCTTGCGTAATTTTTCATCTTAAGTGCAAATTATATTCGTATATTTTATGTTTAATTCATTTCCTTTTTATCAGTAGTTTAGTTAACGTGGTTTAGTTTAGGAATATATACATTTTTGCTTAATAATATCGATTGCTTCTAGTTCCCTCCAAATGAACCTCCGTAGTCCTAACGCGTCGCTATAGGGTAACCAAGGCGTTTGGAGCGATTAAATGTGATTGGCTTATCGATAATACTAGTTGCATCGAATGATACTAGCGAGCTATCAAAGATATTAGATGGAATGTTGACCGATCTGTGACGGAAGTGTGCGGAACGAAAATACACGGAACTATGACAGAACTTAATATCCAGCTATTATCGGCGCAAGATAAGGCTTGGCAGAGGTGTATATATTGTATTACACATTTTCGGTAGCTTAACAGCTATTTAAGCGTTTTATTTTTTGACACCATACGTATTTTTGCTTTTATCTTAGGTGATTATACACTTTTAGGAGGAATCCTCCCCGTCCACTTTACTTTTTTGATTTTAACTATAACTATGTTAGTGGATTAAGCATTATTGACTCTGATCACTTAGGTTTTTCTCTTTTATCCCCCTCTTTGCTCACTGGTTGCTCACTCTTCTTTTTAACTTACTAAACCTCAGTCTTGTCTCAATCTTTTCTTTAGTTTATTATGTGGCCAGTGCTCTACGGAAAACGCCACTCTTAGTCAACTACCAACATAATGGACTTCACTCCATTCATTCATCCGTCATATGCATTACATTACGCCGATCCGGTATCGAACCAAATCGTACCTACCTCATTTGTGTCATCTTCAACAGCGTCTTTGCAACAAAGGCCCCAGACCTGTAACATTTGCCCCAAAGCATTTTCAACTGCAGCGGGTCTTTCTCACCCTGGATGATTTCACCAGTGACATCCTAACGGCTGACGCTGTCGTGTTGAGTAAGTGACAAAGTGTCAAAAATGTGATTATCATTTTACATCAGCCCGGGCTCTAGCAATGCACTATCGTCGGACACACCCCACCGACTACGACGTCATGAATGCACCTCAGGTCACAACTAATCCTTTTTGTTGGACTGAAGAAGACAAACAACTTTAAATAATGCGACGTGCTTGTGTTCGACCATTATTTCCATGAAGCGACTTCTTCCAAAGCTTCAATCTCAGCATTTCTCTCGGACCACTGTGGCGATTAAAAAGCGACTTTCGTATCTAAAATGGCAAAAATCAACGTGATCTTGTCCCACGCATAAGTGAGCCAGATTTCTTGACCACAATGCGTACCAGCCAAGAGAAATCATCATCCACCACTTACCTTCCAACTGCGTGGTCTCCCAACGTTTCTCCGACGCCGGCGTCTCCACCCCCGAATCGTCCTACCTCCCTTACCCCATCTACAAGGAACCTTGAGTTAAAGGACCCTCCAACTGCAGCTTTCATTCTCCCCTACACAGTTGCGCTTCATTTAGCAATTCGCTGGGAGAAGTTCCACCTTGATGCCGTTGAGGAATTTTGTCTTTGTGAGCCCTCAACAGCCCCCAAGCACTACGAATGACCCTGCCAAGTCCACGGGATCCACAACTCCACAAGCATATACATCTCCACGCCCACGTGTTATCCACTCCCAACAGCTGCGGATGGGTACTTAAGAACGGCCCGAGACATAGGCACGCCTGTTCCCCATGTTCCCAGTTCCAAATATAAGGATCAGCCGACCATCTGGTGTTCAAAGGAATGAATCGAGTGGGGCAGCCTCCGCTGAACCCATTTTCAGCCAGCGGAACCCCTGTCATTCGTCACCTATGGGGTCACCCAGTTAATTAAACCAATCAACAGTCGTTTTATTTCCACCTTTATCCTCAACTTCTTCAACGCAACAAAATTTTGATACTGCTGTTCAGTCCCCGATACGTACATCACCGACCCCGTTTACATGCAATCTCACTCGCCCGCAGTATTTTCCTGCAATTTATGTCCCCGATTAGTTCATACCGGAAGTGGTCTAAAACAGCAATTGGAGTTCATAGCCGAAACCCGACAGCATCAAATAATCCAGTCCCCACAATGCAGCGTCAATAGATTTGCCAATAATGTGCTCAAATAATTCGTACGAAAATCGGCACCTTCCAGCATCGCAGACTTAGGCACACTTCACAACATATCGCTGCTTTTTAACGCGTCTGCCTGCTCAGTCTTTGATGTATATGTCACGAGAGAATAAAGAACTTACCTACAGAGCATCAGAACTGTTTTAAAGTTGTGCGACACAATTGCAATAAATAGGCAGCCTCAAAAATTACTCCCAATGAAGAGCCTGATAGGAGAATAGCTATTTGACATCCATCTTTCGTAAACGAGCTTAATAGCTATTCTGTATTCTTGCTATTTTCTACTTCTTGACTGTTGTTTAGACGCTCCACCGTGTTAGCCCGATTGGTACACACACGTCATTAGTAACGGACGCTCCTCTCCATGCCATCATCAGCAGTGCCATTTACAAGCACACATTTCATTGGTTTTCTTCGCGTCACTTTTCTGCTTGGTTATGTTAAAGGAATATTTAGTTGTTACACAATTATTGTACTAGTTTTTTAGTTATTTTTGGGGATGCACTTCTTGTTCTCCTTTGTTTCGTGACTTCTCGTTATTCTGATTGACCAGCGCCCGTCTTTGTAAATGGATGTTCGCTTTGCGCTTGGGGTCCCATGATGCTATTATTAACGACAAATGCGATTCGCTCTTGATTACACGAATACTTATTCACCTGTTGCATTTGATGTTTTCTTCTGTTGGTTGGCTCAAGTGTAATTTAGTAGCTTCCTTCACTTTGAGCTTCAAAACTAAATAAGCAAATGTGATTCCATGTATACAAGTCGCTTTCCGGCTCGTTTTCGGACTTCTTCTTGCGGTCCTGGTATGAAGGTGTCCGTGGCGACGCAACGGACCCTTTACAGTTTAAGGAAATGCTCATATTCTTTAGGCTGGTATTTTCCTCACCACAACACGCGGATCTTTTCGGTGGACTTGCACCATTTGCCCAAACAATCGATATCGCCACAGCCTAAGTGTTCTGCTCAGGAAAATCTGTCGGTCGTTCCGCCACGTGCATTTTCCTCCTCTTTCATTGTGGAAAGAAAACAAGTATTAAATTGGCCCACCATTATCTTCGGCCTTGGAGAAACCTCTACACCTTTGAGTGATCTGCCACGCGCTTCATCGCTTAATGGTAACACTATATTTCGATCCCTGATATTGAAAACCCACCATTTAATAGCTTTGTGTGGATCTACATCCCATGGGAGGAAACAAGCCTGCACTTGTGAGTGAAAATAATACCCCGAATTCCCTAGTCAGGCCGAAGAAGCGAGCCAGGCGTCCCAACCGAACCCCAACGACTCAGCCTCCAGCAGTTTCGACTCCATTCTCTCTCCCTCCTATAAGTAAAAACAGTGCCTACAGCGCGCCTGGCTCAACTTCTGTACTGTGTGCTGCACCTAGTAGTCTGTTCGCTACACTCGAGACTGGAAGCTACAGTCAACCAGCAATAGTGAACAACCCGGCAACGTACGCATCGGTTGCCGCCAAGCAAACACCGGAAAGAGCACCGGTAACCTTTGTGCCCGGAGTAGAGAAAACAAAACTGCCGCAGCACGGATGGCACACACCAATGCCGCTCACAAATTCAACAAACACACCGGATGCTAAGCCTCCAATTCCAAAACCAGTAGCCACCAGGCGCAACCATGGTGCCCTAAACATTGTATGCACAAATGTCCCCGAATCCAAATCCAATACAATTAAGGGTAAGTTGACGGACGATCGAAATCATTAGGGTTCCATCTGTACGTCGATCGGCGTCCATGCTAATCCCACGAAATTAAGAAGAATCTCGCGCCAGCCAAACGCGTTGCACTACGGTGAACCCCGGTTAACTCGGGTAACACTAAACTCGGCGGACGAGACTGAGGCCGTTCTGTTGTCTGCGAATCGTCTCCGCAACGACTCAAGTGGAGTGCGCATACTACCCGAAATCCCGTGGAAAGAACGTTCAGGGGATCGCGCTAACAAAGATAGGTACAGAATAAGTCAAGATAAGAAAACAGTGATTGCTCACGGTGTTACTAGCTTACTGACTCCTCTTCCGACGATGCCCAGATGCATGATCGCGAGCAATGGCACTACAACCGGGGAGCTCTTTCTCTCGAAAATGTGTGGCACCTCGTTGACAAGGATCTCCATATCACCAAACTATAAGGGGTGCGGTCCAAGGCTGTTAAAACTTGTGTTACAGTCAGAACTAATGGCACAAACCCTACTAGCGAACTGGATTAAATTCCGTTGCAGATTGCCAACAGAAATTCGTCTGAAAGCAGCAGGAACGCCAACACCTTCTAATGACAATTCAGTAGAGGCACAATTCTTAGGGAAAACGCCAACTGTAGGAACCGACTCGGGGACGGTTACAAGAGTGGCCATACTATCCGGAGGGGCAGAGCAGAGCACGAGCAAACACCGGGATTGGGAGCATCTGATACCTGCTTATATATCAAATATTCCTCGAGAGTATGCAACCCATCCAAAAAACGATTAGTCGCCGACCCTTTAATTCAATAGTTCTATAGTGTATGATGGGATAAAAAGCATTGGCTTTACAAGACCCATAGGATGGTAAATGCAAAATAGATAAAAATCATTAGATTCCGACATGGAAGTGAAATGCCAATAGTCTAAACCTGGTGCATCACACCACAATGTGTTGTTTGTCACTCAGATGAATGTCTAACAATTGTTTGAAGGCTGTAATGTTCGGAGCGTTTACCCCATGCGTTGACAAGTCATTCCATTGTGAACAGATTCTAAGAGAGCAAAAATATTTTCTACAGTCTAATCGGGAGTGTTGGATTATCAGCTTGAGGTTATGACCTCTCGATCGCTTATATGAGGCTAGGGTGAGCAGCGATTTGCACGGATGATCGCTTTCCGTTAATATCCGGTATGAGAGAACGAGATCTCCGCGTAGTCGTCGGTATTCGGAGGAAAACATTCCGATTAAACTGAGACGCACTTCATAACTGAGACCAGATAATCCGCATGTTGCCTTGGTAGCTCTTTGTTGGGGCTGCTCTAAGAGATGAATGTCCCGTTTTAACCATGGGCAGCAAGCCTGGACGGCATATTCGACGTGGGGACGGATATAGGAGTTGACAAGCATTGGTACCAACCGTCGTTCAAAAACACCTAAAGCTCGCCTCAAAAGTCTCAGGTTCATGTTCGCCACGTTCGCTGCTTTGGAACATTGGAGCGAGTTCCCCAGACTTTCTTGCACAATGATACCTAAGTCTTTTTCTGTGGTCACGCGCCGTAAAACGTACTGCCCCAAGAGGTACGTGTTGGCAAAATTGCTGAGCAATGACAGTAGGTGACACTTGGCAGGATTCAGGGGGAGATGATTTATATCTGCCCATTTGTTGATTCTATCCAAATCATTCTGGAGGAGGGCACAGTCTGATATTGAGCGAATAACTCTCCAGATCTTTGCGTCATCTGCAAAAATTTGCAGTAAACTCATTTGCTTCATCCATCCACTCTAACACACTTTTGGTCTCCGAGAAGCTCTCATGCATGTACACAAAAGCCCAAGGTCTACTCAGCAAATTAGCAGAATTAAGACTTCGACACGCGTCTGCAGCTTGGGACCTCATCGCTGTCACCGAAACGTGGTTGCACTGCGAGAAAACGGATGCTGAGATTGCACTAACGGGCATGTCCGTTGTCCGGAAGGATCGAACCGGCAAAGGTGGTGGGGTAGCCCTTTATTTTCGTAACAACATGTAATGCGAACGCATAAACGATTCGGAAACCGACGTACCTGACGCCATTTGGTGTAATTTCCGGCTGAAAGGGAACGATCTTGGCCTATTGGCTGTTGTTTACCGCCTACCATCGTCTACTCCTGAGATGGACTGCAATTTGATGGCTGCGTTGAGGCAAGTGATAAAGAGGAAGTGCAGTCACATTCTAGTCACAGGTGACTTCAACTTACATGCCCTCGAATCCTAGGCCACACCAGGAGAGCAATTCAAAGCAGATTTGCAAGATCTGGTTTCAGACTACCCTCTTTATGGCCAAGTGACATCGTTCACCAGATTCAGGGGAACTGACAGCCCATCCATGTTGGACCGAATATTCACCACTGATGAATTGGTGGTCAAGAGAGTGATAACCGATACTCCTTTGGGCCGCAGTGATCCTTCGACGCTAGTGTTTCAATACATATGCTACGCGGATTATCCTAAAGAGCATGCCGAGGAATATCATGTCGTAACCAACTATGACAACCTGTCCGACCTCATTGATGCAACAAGCTGGTCGTTCTTAGCTGAATTAACCCCTGAGGTGGCCTGCGGTGAATTCGTCAATATATTTACCAAGCTCGTGGCAAGGACATCTGAAACCAAACTCTACCGACCTAAAAGGATGAAGCCTTTCGTAAGGAGCGGGACACGTAAGTGCATGGCATTAAGGGACTTGGCAAGGGAAACATACATAGCCTACCCGAACGACCATACCTGGGAGGTCTACACAATACAAAGGAACCACTGTGTCAAACTCGTCCGGGAGGATAAACTTAAGAACCAACAAAGTTTGGTGGGAAGGTTTCGCTCCAATCCCAATCTGCCAGACAGACACGTAAACAATTTGCACCGTGTTAAGCGCGGTATTCCTGCTCTGCACACATCATGTGGGTTAGCCTAAACCGAACAAGAGGCGGCCAACGTTCTTGGACAACAATTTGGCCGTACCTTCCAAAGCGCGCAATCACCATACATCCTGCCTAAGCAGATAACGTCGCCATCAGGGCTTAATCACATATCGTTCACCTCCGCAGCTGTACTGAAGGAGCTGTTGTCTGTGCGCGAGTTCAGCTCCCCGGATGCGGACGGCATCCGCCCGAAGGCGTTGAAACTTGCTGCCATGAGTTTGGCAGGACCACTAGCAATTTTCTTTCAACGATGTCTGAACGGGATGCACGATCCCAAGATGTGGAAGCACAGAATCATCACGTCTATCTACAAAAGTGGTAGCCTTGTTGAACCAGCAAACTATCGCTCGATAACACTACTGCCTGTGATCTCCAAGGTTATGGAGTCCATTATAGCTGAGGTTTGAATGGGGTACCTGGAGAACGACAAAATTCTCCTTCCGGAACAGCATGGATTTCGCCAAAAGCACTCCTGTACAACTAATGTCTTGATTGCTCGTGCAAGCTAGACGGAATCCATGGACGATGGTGTAGGAGTCGACGCGGCCTACTTGGATTTCTCAAAGGCATTCGACCATCTAGACCACCGCATTCTCCTCCGCAAACTCCAGAAATATGGAATCGCCGTTCCTGTCCTGGGCTGGATAGGAGACTTGCTCGCGCAACGTCACCTGAATGTGAGGGTTCGCAGCAGCCTGTCGGAATCCATCGAAGTTCAGTGCGGCGTATGTCAAGGCTCGGTACTTGGACCCCGCCTGTTCCTGGTTTTCAAAAATCATCTCGTGAGCGTGCTATCTTCTAACTGTTAGCTATTTGCTGATGACATAAAGGTATGGCGTACTATAGCTGCAGTGGAGGATCACACATTCTTACAAGAGGACCTGAACAAAGCGTACACATGGTCCATCGAGAACATGCTGCATTTCAAAGTCACCAAGTGAAAGTTCTCAGTATACGGCACAAGAGTATGCACAACTACCGCCGAGGACCACAAATTCTACAGTGGGCTTCTCACGAGTGCGATCTCGGTGTGATAGTTCAACATGACCTCGGTTGTTCGAGGCAGACTGAAAAGGCAGCTAAGAAAGCAAACCAGTACCTCGGTCTTCTTCGTAGAGCTTTCGGGAAGTTTGACCCTTCAGTCTTCCCAAAAATTCTTAGTGCCAACGTGAGGCCGCACGCGGAATACTCTAACCAAGCGTGGCAACCCTGGCTCAAGCACCATCTCACCGCGCTCGATACTGCACAACGTAGGGCAACGAAAAGCGTCAGAGGTTGGACCAGCCGCCCCTACCCACTCAGGCTGAAGACCATCAAAGTATACAGTGGACGTTATCGGCGTCTAAGGGGCGATCTCATAATGGTGTACCTAATCCTGAGAGACCCCAACCACCCATGCCATTCCCTTCTAATACTCAGTCAAAACACCTCGCTAAGAGGTCACCAGTTTAAGTTAGTCACGCAGTACAGCCGCCTAGAATGTCGGCGAAACTATTTCTCCCTTCGAGTGTCACAGTCTTGGAACGCCCTCCCGGAACATGCAATTAATGCATCCACCCTATCCCTTTTCAAAAAACGCCTTGACAATACCCTGTCACATTTACACTACGTGCTACAGCTCATGACCACCAGATGCTGGCACTAATGCACAACAGACAGTGGATAATGCCATAACCCTACTCGAGAATGAGTCACTCCAAACTCCTTGCAAGAAATTTGATAAACGCTACTACTACGGAAACTGGATTACTGTATCCTGTCGACCCAAGATAGTTGCACACGAGTAAGCATTGTCACTGCAATCTTTTTTATTTTTCTCGCCTATGATGTGAACAATAACCACTCCCCTGGTGCTTTGTGTGCGTAAATTCTCATTTCAAACTCTGTTTATACGACAGTGCAGTTACGTCTATAAGCGCCTGAACTGAAGACTCCATTATCCCTGCGCTATCTTTTTTATCACGCTATACACCCTACGGGACATGTTAAGCACCTCCTTTTTTACCCGTTATAAATCATAGTTCATTGTACATAAAGGACACAACATCCCCACTTCAAGATTTATTGGGAACCTTCCCAGGGAAGATACGAGTGGCTCATATAATGCACGAGTTAACGTCATCTGTGTCACAATCTTCCCGCATAAATGAAGACCAACAAAGCGTCGAAAACGGCTACCAAAAGGAAGGAATAATTGGCAGCTTCGGCGCTCACAATATGGGAATATTCAGCGTCTTTACCACATGAGTCGTAAAGATGCCGCTATTACGGTAATCCGTGGTCTCTGGCGAACCTCATTCTAACAGGAAGACGTTGTTAGTTCAAATTTTACAGAGCATTGGACTAGAGTGCTTTCTTAGCTACTAGTAGTCGACGAAAGGTTTACTGGAAACTTTCTCCATTCTAACACAAATCTAATGAATCCAATTAGGAAGGATGAAATTCAGATGGTGCTTCGAAACATGCAAGGCAGCGCCCCGCGAGTCAATCGCATTACGCCAAAGGATGTAGCAAAAATGGGTCCGCTTTTCGTTACTGCTTTCCCTATTTGTCTGCTCGCTTTTTCTCCTTTTGCTTTACCTATGAACGCTGCCAGAAGCACATTTGTGCTCAATTTCTAAAAGCTCTACATCTCCGGAACGCTTGCGTCCAATCTCCGTCGCGTCTGTGTTCACGCGCCTACGGCATCGTGTACGCTTTGATCATTGGTTTTTCATTTCCATCCGATCGGTTACAATGCGGCTTTTTACCTAAGGACGGTTGTTTCGAGTAGTCCGCTGTTTTACACGCTACTCCCCGCCATTCGCATTTCTGCTGTACTCCCCTCTCTTTTTTGGCGAGAGATAATTCAAACGATTTTGTTTCAGGTTCCCATCACCCCTTGCTACTAGCCACTACGGCATTTGGTGCACCTCAATTTCTCCTAGAGTACTTGTGGTCATACTATTTTTCTGCTGTCTCAACATTTAACGGAGTTAGTCTTCATCCTGAACGGGGGTTCGGCAGGGCGACCACCTTTCCCCTTGCACTTTATTTCGACGCTATCTGAAGCTCCACTTGGTTACGCCAGCAGGTCTAGTCGACTATCTGGCTTATGCAGACGATGTTACTATTTTTGCGGAAAATAAAACGGCCTTGGAAAACAACCTACGTCGTCTGCAAGAGCGCCTACAGCTACTCGGACTCTCTACAATCCACAAACATCTGTAGCTACAAATATCGTGCTAGCGGGAAACAAAAATGGGTAGTTCTTGACACGTCCCCCTGAACTGTGAAAGCTTTTTCATCCCGTCGATAAAGCCTGACGAGCGTTTTACATTGCTTTGTCTTCCTTTTAACTGGAAAGCAAATGGTCTCTTCCTCTTTGGTAGAACTTCGAAAACAATTGGAGGAGTTCACTAAAGTGTCTCTGAAACCGTTCTATCAATTGGCTATTTTGCGGACGTTTTTACTTCCTCGCCATATGCATACACTCTCCCCCTCTGTGATTCATGTTAAAACATGGAAACCTATGGATAGACTGATTAGAGTCGATGTCCGCAAATGGCTACCTTTGCCAACATATATATTAATAGCTTACTTGCATGCATCGTTACTATGCTCAGCGACATCGTCAACAAAGCATCAGCGACCAGACAACTTCGTCCCGCGGAAATGCCTTCAATTATAAGGAGTAGGACTCGCAAATGCCTGGCGATAAGGGATGCAGCATGGCGTGCCTACAAGATTAACCCAGACTCAGAGACTTGGGGAAATTTACTGACCCATCGCAACCATTGCACCGCACTTGTCCGTGAGGACAAAATAACGTATCAACAGCGCCTAGCCAAAAAGTTCATGGCAAACAACAAACTGCTGTATAAGCATGTCAATAAGCTTCGTAAAGTGAAGCATGGAATACCCCCACTATTCACGACAGGCGGTAGAGTACAAAGCACCGAAGAAGCAGCTAATGCACTGCGGCTGCAATACGCCCCAATTTTTGAACTCGCAACATCTACCTGTCCCATAATATCAAGCTCATTACCGACACCTTTGTTTACAAATGTTATTTTCAACCCATCAATTGTGCTAAGGAAGTTACTCTCACTGCGCGAACATAGTTCTCCGGGAGCAGACAACATCAGCCCGAAGGCACTGAAGGCTGTGGCTGATAAGCTAGCTGAACCACTGTCACAGTTCTTTCAAAGGTGCTTTGATGAACAACGAGTCCCCACTATGTGGAAGTGTGGCATTATAACCCCTATTTTTAAAGGCGGTAGCCGTTCCGATCCTGCAAACTATCGTCCAGTGACTCTCCTCCCTAGACTCGCGAAGGTGATGGAAGCAGTCGTCGCTGAGGCTTTGATGGACTATCTGGAAAAATGCAACATCTTGGTAGTGGAACAGCATGGCTTCCGTCAACACCAGTCATGCACCACCAACCTACTTATTGCTCAAGGTAGTTGGACGGAAGTGGCCGATGATGGGGTCGGAGTCGACGTCATCTATCTGGACTTTTCCAAAGCTTTCGACCGCCTCGATCACCGCATCCTACTTCAACGGCTTCAGTTACGGAATCGGAGATCATGTACTTGGTTGGATTGGCAACTTCCTTTACCAACGAAAGCTCCAAGTACGTGTTAGGGGATCACTCTCTAACCCAATTGAGGTGGAATGTGGTGTCCCGCAAGGCTCAGTGCTGGGACCGCGCTTATTCTTGGTGTTTATCAACGACCTGGCAAGAGTCATCTCCTCAAACTTCCTGCTTTTCGCCGATGACGTCAAGATATGGCGGGCGATTAGTAGCAAGGCAGATCAGGATCTACTACAACATGACCTAGATTGCATTTATGTATGGTCAAAGAGGAACATGCTTCAATTCATCGTGGCTAAATGCAATGTGATACATCTGCGTTACCAGCTGGTGAGCGCCTACAAGATTGGAGACCACACCTTGGCAAAGGTTTCTCATGAGCGGGACCTGGGTGTATTGGTACAGGAAGCTCTCGGGTGTTCCAAACAAGCAGAGAAGGCGACGAGAACCGGAAATCAACACTTCGGCCTTCTTCGCAGAGCCTTCGGTCGGTTTGAACCATCAATATTTCCCCAAATGCTTAACGCCTGCGTGCGCCCGCATGTGGAATATGCTATTCAGGCGTGGCAGCCGTGGCAGAAACAGGATCTCATTGCTCTCGAGACTCCTCAACGACGGGCAACCAAGAACGTCAGGGGCCTCTTTCATCTGCCCTATCAGCTTAGACTGAAATCTCTAAGAATGTACAGCAGTCGATATCGGCTTTTGCGGGGGGATCTCATTATGGTTTACCAGATTCTGAAGAACCCAAACCACATTTGCCGTCCGGTGCTGGAATTGAACCCCAACCTTAAACTAAGAGGTCACCCTCTGAAACTGACAATTCATTATAGCCGGCTTGAATGCCGTAGAAATTTCTTTTCGCTCCGCGTGTGTGAGTTTTGGAATGCCCTCCCCAATTATGTCGTCTCTGCTTCCAAGCTGGCGATATTTAAAAAACGTGTTGACGATGCATTGTCTCACTTACATTTCCTTTTATGACTTGTTAGCCAGGGGCTACAAAACGCAATCAAACGGTTTCTTGCCAAACGCTCAACCATTGGATTTATGGATTTTTATGTTTAATACGCGAACATCTCCGCTATTTCACATAAGTCTATGGTGAGTCCACTACAACGCTTTTTACTTTATTATGCAATTTATTTTCGCAATAATTTCCATCCCACGGGACTTGTTAAGCGATGCTTTTTTACCCGTAATAAACCATTGTCCATTGTCCATCTCTTAGAGATTTTGGGATTGGCATTCCATCCGTAACTACAAAAGGTACCGTTATTGCGGTAAACGGTTGGAGAGGCATCTTGTACATTCCCCTCCTCTTACTAGTTGGATGATTTGAGATCCGGCGTCTGCTACTATCCATCGACTTTCAAACTCACCCGTTTACGTCGGCAACCATGTCGTCATGGATAAAACCGCAACGGCGGCAGCTTGGAAAGTAGCCAGCCTGAGCTCAGCCAATGGGTATACATTACCTGGAACGCAGACAACTCCAACTTTCATCATCGCCTGAGGGAACCGGCGAGGATTTTTCCACGACTTTTTATCCTAAGAATTCAACTACGTGGGGGTCTTCCATTACCAACGGCTCGTCCAGCTAGAGGTCGGCCACCTCCAGATACAACTTATCTTAATTGGCCCGGAAATTACAAACAAAAGGAAACAATATCCAACGGACTGCAATCACACGAAATAACTCACGACGCCTGCCGTAAACACCAGAATGTTATAGCCCAACAAGTGAGCAAAGTCTTGCGAAAAAGATGCCTACGTTATCCCAGAACCACGGGATTTGACCCTCACGTCTTAAGCCAAACATTCTAGTTATTAAAGATTTCATCCTAAATATTCTGGATATATCAATAGTTGGCGTCGATCGTTTGGAGCGTGCATACCAGATTAAAATGGATAAATACGGGGCAGGCGCAAACGCTTCTGTTATATCGCAATACATACAGGCTCGATTTCCAAACTCAAGCGGGAAAGTTTACGGGCAGATTATTATTAACAATACCGATTGCATTCACCCGGCGTCTGTGAAATAGCTTCATACATTAGGTTTGACCAAATTTAATATATCCTACAATTCGACACTGCCTGAGTAGTTACGATGCGTAGATGCCAGGGGCTTCCTCCAGCTTAAGTTAAACACAATCATTATCTAATTACTGTGACAAAGAGAACGGTTCCGCCGCAAGTGCCTCTGTAGTTTTCTTTTGACAGTTGTTTCCTATTACGTGGGGACGTTCATCCCATCTTGGCGTATTGCTGTAATGCTCTGTACTTGAGCCATGCATGCCATCGCCAAAAATAAATGTTCATGATTGGATCGGAACAACTACCTCCCTTGTGAATAAGGGTAATCACCCCGTGTTACCACATGTCGGGCACGTACATTTCGTCAAAACAGTGTTGGAAGAATCGATACGAAGTCTAAGTTATGTCTCTTCTACCACCGCTACTGATTTCGGGTGTATATGGTGAACTCCAGGAGAGTTGTGCTTGCGCATACTCAGCAGCTCTTTTAGTACCGCTTCTCCAGCGATGCATTTGCGATTGAGTTTGGGGGTCGAGCTACCCATGTCATAGGAGTAGCTGAGCAGTGATTACACTGTAATGTTGCGACATATTGTAGGCGCAGGGTATTCGCTGCCTCCTTCGGTGAGCGCGTGGGTCCGTCCGCTATTTGGTGAAGAGGAATTCCCCGTTTCATCTTACGCAGACTGCAGATGTGTTGATACAGAAGCTTGTGGTTTAAGGCCATACGCATTGCCAAATTCTGCTGCTACGCTATTTTGTCCTCGCTAAAGATGAGCAAAGTGGTTAACTTGGGTCGCATAGGCAATCCGGTTCTCAGTGCTTGCGGAGAGTTCGTAGATAGGAGAGGATACGTTTTGCACCGCCATAAAATTGCATGTCTTGCTTCGCAAAAGGGAGACCACGATTCCTTGATGGAAGGTCTAAGTTACTGGTGCTTCAGAAATCAGAATGTTAAACTAGCTGATAAAATACTCCCATGCGCTAGCTGGCGCATCGTCAGCCAGAAATGTCTAGGTAGGAAGGAATTCATCACATCTAGGCGCACTCAGACAGCCGTCACACTCCCGGAATAGCACTGTACGCGCGTTTCATCCTTTCGGGAATGGTCAGCAGTGCGCATTCCATCGGGCCCTGGTTGGGCTCGCCCCCGCAACTCGACTGTTGCCAGTCCGTGGTTGAGACTATTGAGCTACGGGGGAAGGCAACGACCTTCGTTAGCTACGGCTCGGAATGCATGGTTTTCCGGATCTTTTTTGTGGTTATATTGTGTTGCCGGGGATGTTATTTTTGGCGTAGACATCGAGTGGCTGCGTTTCTTTTACTTCTCTTTATTTCATAGTTCCGAAGGACGTTTGTTGCATTGTATCTGCCAGCTGCGGATTAATTTCGCCGCCATCTGTTTTGACTGTACCATTAGTTTCAGTACCTTCAGGACATTGTCTTTGTAGTTTGGCGACATGCGTATCCGTTTTATCGACTGAAGTATGACCTCACCAGCACGGAGAGCTTCTCAGATATAACGCCAATCTTCCAGATCATGAGCATGAGCTTCTTGGTCGCTAGATCTAGATAGCCTGGGCACGTCAATTGGGAAAACGACTGTTTGCCTTCTCACGGTGTAGTAGTATGTTGAAGTATTTCTCTCCTGTTAGCCTTCGCTCCATGGAACACTCGGTAATATGCGTATCCCACTGTCTTCAGTCCGCAGGCGGTATGCAGACAAAAGAACCGTCTCGAAATCATCTGTGGATGCAAATGTTACTCGCATTAGCCGGGACTGCTCGTGGCGAATCGAAGTTGGGTGTCTGGTGATGCACATTATATTAGTCGATCTGGCTGCAACTGATTCTTTCCAAAAGCAAACGCCATTGCTTGAATTCATCCTGCTGTTTACCTCTTAAGGAGTTTTCTTTTACTCAGGAACGTTGGTGGACACAAGTGTCAAAGCACCGTAGTTCCGACTGGTCTTCGGAGATGTGGGAAACATGGTTATCTAGGGCTTTGGTAACATCTCTGAACTCGGTACTTGACTTGTTTTTGCGGATGTACCAGGTGATGTTACTGTGGTCGGACTTTGATTATATGGCGAAGCAACGGTTGCTAAGTGGATCAGTCTTCAGAGCGCTTCGGATTTCCTTCGTCAATCAAAAGGGTGGGTGTTACCGAAGCGTTCGAACGCCTAGACCACGCATTCTTCATCACAAGCTTCGAAGCTGTCAAATCGGTGACCCATTGCTGGGTTGGATAAGCAACTTTCTCATTCGAGGTCAGCTGAATCTGAAAGTCAGCAGCTACATTTCTGCTCCAATTGACGTCCAGTGTGGTGTGCGCCAAGGATCAGTAGTGGGGCTACGGTTATTCCAAGTATATATTAACGATCTTGCCAGTGTACTTCAGTCGAAATTCTTGCTATTTGCAGACGATCTCAAAAGCTGGTCTGACATTCAAACAGCGGACGATCACACAGAACTGCAGAGCAACCTGGACAGGGCCTATACGTGGTCATCGAAGACCGGCTAAGGTTCGACGTGAAGAAATGCCGTTGAGAGCATACGCCATCAGTTTATCCAAGAATGTCGACTTGGGGACCGGCACTTACAACGTGCTTTCCAGGAAAACGACTTCGCGGTGATCGCGCAAATTGATCTTGGCTGCTCGAGACATCCTGAAAATGAATTGGAAAGGGCCAGTGGACTTCTTGGATTCCTAGGGAGTGCTTTAGAAAATTTCGAGTATAATCAAAGTTCTCGCAAATGCTGGACGCCTATGTGAGGCCCCATGTGGAATATACGAGCAATGCCTGGAGTTCCTGGCGCAAGTGCCACGTCGACGCACTTAATGCTCCCCAACGTAGATGAAGCAAACTCGTTAGATTGTTTCACCTCCTCAACCAGGGCAGATTACAGGCCTGATTATTGTACAGTGGAGATCATCGCCCCCACTTATGGGGCCGTGTACCGCCCGTCGGTAAATATACAAATTTATTTATTTATTTATTTATCTACTTCAGCAAATTAATCCTATCCTGGTTTACTGAATACTGTAGAAGCAGCTCCCCCTTCTCCCAACCTGCTGTATGTGAGCCGAAATACCGAACGGAGAGGCCACCAGCTTAAAATGACCAAGCACTACAGTCCATCTGATTGTCGACGAAACGTCTTTTCCATCCAGATGTCCTAAACCTGTGACACCCATCCAACGCATGTCATCCTTGTCCCTACATAAAGGCTTTTCAAAAAAGTCTTGATGACACGCTTACCAACTTGCATTCTTTGATGTATTCCATTCCACTCGGAGAATAAAAGAAAGCAAATAAAACCATGTACATAACGGCCCACTCCGAAAATTGGCCGTAACGATACGTGCATCAGTGTCCCCGGGAATAGCTTGGATGTACCCAAATTCGATTAATGTTGCACATCGGTCGAATGAAGTGGTCCACGAGTAATCGTTTTCAATTCCATTTTTTAATTTCTCACGGAGTACCTGAAATATAACTGTACACAATTCTACCTTGTGTGTGCACATTCCATACACAGTTCGAACGCTCTTTTACAGTGGTGCAATTGAATCGGTAGACGCTTACAATGACTATTTACTTGTTCTTTTGTAGGCGGAAGAATTACCATGAAAACCACAGCTTGCATATCATCATCATAGTCAGATAAGCACATTATTTGCGCCGGCTGCCGAGGTCCTGAAAAACCCACATTTTTGTCCACCCCATACGATTAATTATGTAAACCTCCATGTTTTACTTACAACTCACACCACGGTATCCAGACTTGCTCCCGAGAACTTATCTGACGCCTGCTCCTACGTTCTATTGTACTTAGGAGACAATACGAAATGCATGCATCTAGCAGTTTTCGTCCTCTTACCGTGCTTTTCATATTGCACTATTCATCGTTTTTCTAGTCATATCTACGTGGTTTCATCCCAAACCCGTTGTGACGATTGCGTACTCCCACCCCGTGCTACTAGTCACCAAGGTACACAGGCCCTTGTTATGTTTGTCTTGCTCCTTGTAAATTCCCAGTCGACATGCATTTGTTATCATCCCAAACCCGTTGTGACGATTGTGCACTCCCCCCCGTGCTACTAACCCCAAGGGCACCCAGGCCCTTGTTGGTCTTTGATCCCATATCCGCACCGAGACGCATTAATCTCGTTCCCTTGGAACGTAATGACACCTTGTAGCTTCCTGTGCGCTGTGCCGCGGACCACTGGAATAAGATTTCGGACACCCTAAAAAGAACCCCGTATTCCTCTCTTTGGAAGACCCTGTTTTGGCAGGGCTGAACGGGCAGTGTTGATGTATGTAAATATGTATTTGAATTCTATTTTGTTTAATACTACCGTACTTTGCGTCACAGCTTCCTTACTTTGTTGGACCCGGGAGTTTTTACAAGGCACTAAAACCCCAAGCGAATCTGTCGCTTACACCTTTGCTCCTTTTAATTATTATTAATATAACAACCATCCTACTAGACTTGTCAAGCACGTACCTTTTAGCGTTGATAAATCACTGTCCATTATACATTGTACCTTCAAGACCACACCTCGTAACCTTGTCTAACCTTCCTAGAACCCTATATTGTTTAACGGATAACCGCAGTACACAAACAGCGGGACGCGGCCAAGTTTTCCTATGTGGATACTTGTTAAAATGGATTTGGTGAATGCAGTAGCGGTGGTACTCGTGCTTTTTGCTCTCTCTGTTCGTCTTCATCTTCTTCGTGTAGTCACCGTATCGGTGGTCATCAACATCTGGTGTTTGAACAAAGCACCACTGTGATTACGAACAGCTTGGGGGTTGCTGACACCTGCAAAAGCGCCATGACTGACTTCCACTCTCATTGTGCACTCACGCGACAGTCAGCAGTGCTTGTAACTGGTGGTCACGAATGCTTCGTCCTATACCCGCAGAAATTCACCAAGCGCAACACATGCAAACTTGACTAAACCCTTAGCCTGGAAAGTATGCAAGTCAGTGGCTGAGTAGCGGATTAATCCAAGTTGCAACCAATGACACGCTGGCATTACCACTAGGGGGTTGCATCGCTTCTTTTCCATCATGCCGAAACAAATGGCCCTAGAGGCTGCATCATTTAACATCTGTATCATTCAATCAGATCAACTATGCCAAGCGGGAGTAAACTCCAGTCATGCGATGACACACTCTCTGTTCTGAGCATATTCCGAATGCCAAAGTGAGGAGGCACGTGTTCCACAGCAGTCTGTGTTAAAATTGGTTAGCCAATGCACTAGGAAGCAGTCTGTCAATTGCAGTGACACTACCCAATGCTTTATCGACCTAAGCTCCACTTAACCCCTGTGGTGGCTCCTCAGTCTGGCTGTGCTGCGGCATACACGCCTGTATCGGATGTAGGGCCTTGTGAATGACGCTAATGAGGTTGGGTTAAGCTTGCCTGCGCAGCGGACGCAATTAGACCATGGCACCCGTGATGTGACTGCACAGTCATCGACAGTATGCTTCCATTTCCGCCTATCATTAATAAAAATTCACTTCGATAAGTTCCTGGCTTCGCTACTGCTCTTTGAATGCATTGCACTTTCGTACACGCATCTGTCTGTGTGGCAGCTGCCTCGGTATTCCGGTCACTTTCATTCGGTAGACAAGTTCAAATGAGTACAATACGGTTGAAGCAGCGTACAATCCAGCGTTTGCATGTCGCTCCTGTGAAACATTTCAGCAACAACACGCTGTTTCCCCATGATTTCAGATGGCAAATGTGCACCTATGCTTCTGATCGTATGGGAAAATTATTGGTACCACTGAATCACGCAACATCAGCGTGGTACAGCCGTCGAACTATTTTTCTAAATCGCATTTTCCAGAATACGGAAAGCAACGCTTAACTAGGAGCGTCACTATCCACATTTTATCCGCAGGTGCATTGGAATGGCGCACCTAAATTTGTCACGGTTTAGCCCATTCTTGTACTTAGCCCCCAATCCGGAGCCAGGAGAAGTACATTGAAACCATGCTTGGTAGCTGTCGTAATGGATGTACTTTGTGCTGTTGGCATCTTCCCTGAACATTATTTTTAAAATATCGCTACGGATATAAAGTTTTCTCGGAATATTTCAACAATGAGCTTTTCAAAACCGTTTCCAAGGTTACCACTACTGTACTTCGTTTGCATTTTGAGAAAATCTCAAGATACTGCGCACTTGAAAATTAACCGTCTCAGTTGGAAATGTAGCTTGCAACGTCGTCTTGTCAACAGATTGCGGCTTTAGTGTATTCTGCCCAGAAATACTTAACAGTTGCTCATTTCTACTGACCGTATTACCAAGTGACGACTGCCCACAGTGTTCTCTTTTCATTCATCCAAATTTACAGTTTTAATGATGTATCTTAACCCATCCGTATTCTATATGGCAAAGTGCTGAAAATGAGCCCATCTGGGCACATTAAGCTAATTTTGTCTTAACCTGACTTGACTAGGCAGTCGTGGAAGTAGGCGCCGTGTGCGTTTCAGCTCATTTTTGTCGTGTGTAAACAAGCCACGGTGGTGTGCAAGAAACAGCATCCGGTTTATCGTCTAACGCATTAGGCATTTCTTTTGGTGCATTTCACAGGTAGACTAACAAACAGCTCGTCGTTGAAAGTATATTTGCTTAGTAAGGACTCGATCCGGTCGATAACGTTGACAATGTATGCAAATAACGTAAATATCTGAAAAAAATTAGACAACTTTAGTAATTTGAATAAAGCCGTAAGAAAACGAACACTGGCAGATGTCAACACTTTGTATTGTCTCTTCAGTGCCAACACAATAACATGAAATTATATATGACGACAAGTAAGGTGAGACCGGAACAAGTTAGAGCAGGATAAGCGCCGGACGTGACACCACTACGCCCAGGGCAGCCGTAGGCTTACGAACAACTGTTTCTACACAGAGAGTGCGGGTTTGATACGGCTGCTCGCGACTGCCTCTGCGAAACGTAGGAAATGGGCGTTAGCATGTCTTTACACGATTGTAAACATTTTGGCCGGATCAACCTGATGACAGTTGGCCAGCAACTGCCTACCTATGGATGAAGCAGGGGTCTTACGCGAGCAGTTGGTATGAGCAACCGACGACTGGGTGATTTGATGCTGCAACCATTTAGATACATGCTCCCTTATTCTGGATTTCAAGGATCTATTGATACAGCCGATGTAGTGTATACCACAACTACAAGTACATGGGTAAATACAATGTGAGATGGTGCCAATAGGTTGTCTTTCCTTCATTGGGATACCAGCTATTCGATTATTCCGGTTGATAAGAACAGTTTCGGCAGCATAATAACTCCCGTGGACTGCGGAAGTTTTCAGCTTCGTTGTCCTCATTTGGCAAAATTGCCCTTAAACGTTAGCTCGATGTAAACCTTCTGCCAGTGTTTGCCTTCTTACGGCTTTATTCAAACATAAATATTATTGAAAGTACGGGCAAGCAGTGGCGTGTGGAAACAAACTCATTAACATCTACCATCAGTATTTTCGCCTAAATGAGCTTTCGATGTCTACCAACCACCTTTTCTTTATTCCTGTCGCCATTGTTATAATCGCGATTTATGGGCATGGAGCAGTCAGAACAAAGACTTACACCTCAACGAGCTGTGTATTGACCAAATCTCAGGTCCCATGAAGTGGGAATGAGCCTACAATATAGGTTAAGTTGAGCGGCTGCCTGATGTTTATGAACCACAGCAGAGCAGTGGGTGAGTGGCGTTCACGGTCAAGGGTGTGGGACGACATTGTACTTTTAAGACACCGGATCGCCTAGCGTCACAAAACTGCTTCCAGATACATTAAACGAAAGCGATATCTGCAGACGATGGTTGCTGCTTGTTTATTGCATACGTATTGATGATCTGTTAGGGCCACCTACCCACATAAGCTTTGTCGATCCGGTCGCTCTTCGGAATCATGCGAATTCAATGATGAAATGGTCAACGTATGTTGTTCAGTGTTCTAATTCACATTGTCTTGTGGATCTCAACACTGACTGAAGGCAGTGGCACGACAAGACGGCGGCCTTATTGATAGGCTTCCGGTCTTGAAGTAGTTAAACTAGCATGCTATTTGGGTGTCTCGGGGCGAAAGGAAAATGATCTTAAATATAGTTCTATCGTCTAATAGTGTATGATGGCATAAAAAGCATAACTTTACAAGACCCACAGGATGGATACGCAAAAGAAAATTAATATCAAAATATTTCAACGTGAAAAGTGAAATATCAAAGGTCAAGCCATTGCAATTTATCAATCTGTCGTCCAGGGTTTGTTCACTAAGTTGAAAGTCTAATAGTCTTTCGAATGTCGTCATGTCTGGTGTATTCACTACATAAGTTGGTAATGCATTGCAATGTGAACAGGAGCAATGTATTCCTGGAGAGACTATAATTTGCTTGTAACAGCTGCTGGTGTAAAGGTGACGCTGGGTAAGCAAAGGACATTGGTTAGGAGTTGATAGGGAAAGATTACATGGTATTTGTGGCTACCGAGCCAAACTGCAGGAGTAGAGCATTCGCGGCATCCACAGCGGTAGTTGTTAGGCCACCGGCCGTCTTGAGTGGTGGTATTCCGGACACAATCTTTCTTTTGCCATTCACATATCTGTATATTAGTTTGGTGTTACTCGTAACTTTCAACACCATTTTCTCCTGCCATTCGTACTTATTGACTCTAATGAGCGAGGTGCAGTAGTTGCTGGTTATTTTTAAATTCTGCCATGTGATATCACATGGGCTTAGCAAAGTTGCCTCCAGCTTTCATCTCTTTTCTGTTTCGGGTCCAACTGTTAGTCCGGCGCGACGATCATAATCGTACAACTTTTGATGATGATGGTAGGACCCAGTTACTTTTATCCTTCAATTCATTCCATGCTTCATTCGCTGAAGTGTGCGTCTGTAGGTCCGAGTCAACGGTCGCCGCTAAGTTTTGCAGCCTTAACTAGTCCGTAATAGTTCGTTGAGTGCCACTTGTTTTATCAACAGTACTGGCCTAACACACAACCAAACGTTAGGACTGATTGGTCGCTACAGCCCATTGGAGGGTCATATGCTACTGACTCAATTAAGAACTCTTCAGTAATCATGCTTAAGTCCAGGAGTGATGGCTTGTTTGAACCGCGATGTCTGGTTGGTCGATGCACATGATTGTACAAAACTGCCATATCCATGAAATCAAAGAGCTTCGATATAATTGGTGGCCTTTTAGGGAACACTGAAGCTATTGAAGGTCCATTGAACTCGCTCAGTACAAGATAATGAGAGCACTTTTGTGAAACAGCATAGTGGAGGGCTTTCAACAGTATGTTAACGATGTCGCTTTGTGGGCTCGGTTTCTCCGTACCACGAGAAATATACCTTATAATAATAATAATAATTAGAATTATTATTATTATTACTATTATTATGTCTCCTGACAAGTCCCGCGGCCTATAGATAATTGTTAAGAGACAAGCATCACATGTCTTCTTCTGTGCTCCAACAGCTCAACCTACTATGTTTAGTTTGCAAAATGGTGCGTCGGGAATAACAAGAAAAAGTTCCGTAATGGCCTGACATTTCAAGTAATCGCGGGAATAGAGGGCAACACCGCCACCACTAGATGAACGATCACTCCGAATGACTGACATCTCACTGAGTGCAATCTCCAGATCAAGTATGTCGTATGAAAGCCAAATTTCAGGAACTGTTAATAAGTCCCCAGTTCTTGTTTCATGTCGATGGCGCAGTTCCGGGAGCTTAGAATGCAATCTTGCAACCAGTGATTTCCTTGTACTTCGTCTTACTGTGGGCGACAGGTGTTTGTTTGACTATCGAATGACCGGAACTTCGAATGGGGTCCGAGTACTAACTAAAAATATTTGCATGTTGTTAACAAACACGAAGTCCAGGGTCACTTCTAACCTGGTGGGGCATTGCACGATGTTTTCTAGTCCAAGTGTTGTAAGGAATGTGGTGTCAAACCTATTGAAATCACCAGCAAATATGCAAAGGGAATGGTCGGTGTGTACAATGACAGGATCCGTAAAGATATCGTGAAATTTGTCTGCGTCTGAGCTTGCACAACCGGGGGATATATTAATGTTGGCTAGCAAGATTGATCTGTATTCACCCAGGCGTTTTGGCATGCACTTTAGCACTAGGCAGTTGCGAGGAATAGCAGAGAGCCCTTTCTTCAGTACTGAACCCAAAGAAGTGTTAATAAAGGTGATAACACCACCTCTTTTGCGGAACTTTCATGGGCATGAGTTTCAACTGCTACCATAACGTCTACAACATCATTGCGAAACCAGGTTTACTGTAGCATAATTACTCCTAGCTGCGCGTATTCGCGACACCATGTATTACTTTTAAGCTCTTCCATTTTTCCAAGAAGTGAGCGGACGTTGACGCTGAGAAAAACTGGTTTACTCATAGTCGACCAACTTTTCTTTCGCAGAGCTACCCTGCATCCAGTAGGATGCTTCTTTCCGAATTTGTAACGTTTCTTGTAGATTTTTCTCCCTTTGCTTCGGATAACTTCAAATACGTCTGCCACTTGCGCGTAAAGGCATAACGATTTTAACATTTCACTAGTGTAAATAACCATGACCTTAACCCTAGATAGATCAGCAGGTGAGTAAAACAATAGGTTTAGTAATATTTCCTTTGAAGGCGCGTGTGTTGGTAATTCCTTGAAAGAGGAAGGTAGTGCATGGCCAAATATGAAAGCCCATGCATTATATTTTTTGTTGAATTAGGAGCTTGGTTCGCTGTGAGTGACCTGCATAAATCGTGCCGGTCTGCTGACGTTTTTGAGTTGGACGTTTGCACGGTTGGCTGATCTGAGATAAGTGCAAAAGAGACTGGCTCATCTGTATCTGCAGTCTGTACTAATTGAAGGAATAATCTTAGCTGTACTACCGGTGGCCCAAGTTTCCTGTTGTCATGCCACACTTGGATCCCCTCTGATACCTTTTCGCTTGCAGACAAGGTAACGTTCAAACTAGTTTGTGGAGGCAACAAGACGGTAATACCAAGAGCCACGACAATTTGCATATCGTAGAGCTTTGTGATGTTCCTCCATTCTTCGATTTCAGGCTTTTGCATTTCACTGTTATCATCATGCTTCACTTCTGACACACGATCGACCAGTACCACCTTCTTCATCTCTTTTTGACGTGATACACTAGAGATGGAGTTTCCCATGGCCTGTCAGGAAAAATGAGAACACTGACAGAAGAGTTCACTAGAATGCGTCTTGCTACGAGAACATCTTCCAGTTCGCGTGTGTTGTCAAGTGTTACTCGCAGTAACAGACGTTCCCCTACGTGTGGAAATGATGGATTTCTTGAAAGGCGTGTAAGACTATTTGGGAGAACTTTCAGTCCGAGTGAGTAGGGTACTTCAGCCAAGCGGTTTTGCTCCTCGTCTTGTCTACCTCTTTGCGACTCGCTAGTTGGTTCCGGGACCTTTGAACATGTCGCTGTCATCACCTTTTGGTTGCGTAGTTATTGTTCGTTCTGCAGGTCCAGGTGTGTGGGAATTTGTCGTGTGGAAGTGATTAGCATATCTGGTGTGGAAGACAGGCCAAGGCTGCAGAAAGACTGTTTATGTGCAACGCCGTTAATCACACTATCCTTAGGATTCAAGTATCGTTGTCCAGCTAATAGCAGTGATCGCACAATTTATGCATAGCCTTGCATGCCTTGCAGCGTTTCGCGCGATTTTGGAGACCGTTCAACCGGCCTGTCGTCAGTGCTGTTTGTAACCAATGGTGTTCGTTTTTCACTGGGCTGTGTAGCATTTTTCCTGGAGAGTTTCTGTCTTTTAACAAGTCTTGCATTGTGACGCCGCAACAGATGAAGCAGCAACTCAAGTTCACAGATTTTCTCTCCCAATACCGCGATCAGTTCTTTGTGCTCTACTGAAGTAGCAGCTACCATTTCACTCCTCACCCTATGCGTTTGAGCACTCTTAATTATGGGTCGGGCTGCACACGTGTCACAGAACCCCAAGCATTCTGTCGGTAGGCTTCTCTTTCCGTTAGATTTATGTACATGTTCGTTGCGTGGGAGGAATTGGCACAGAACGAGCGTGTGACTTCTGAGATCATCCTGTTGTCAGCTTATCTGCGCTACGATTGGGTTTGTTGTTAACCGGAGTTCCTTAGGGCAAACTTCTCCGAACTATGATCAAGTGGTTGGGATGATCTTTTAGGTTACGCTCGTCACACCGTTTGGGTTGCCTCGGTTGCAGCCTGGTCAGCCGGAATTGTCCTCTTCTCGGCGGGTTTAGATGTGGTGCGTCCTCCGCACACGGGTGGAGAAAAATCACACAGTCTTTGTGCAGTAAGATGCACGTAAAAGTGCACTTGGAAGTGTGAAACGACGAAATAGGGTGTGGCTACGGTGAACAGTGGTGCACAGTAGTCTAGATGTACTATGCTATATGTTTTCTGGAAGGCTTAGAGAAGCTCTGTCGAACGGTATCACAAAGGCATTGGATAAACTCAAAAAGTCAAAGTTTCACGTGTTCGTCCTAGCGATTAAACTGCTAAAGACGTCCTTTGTGGAGTACGAAAAGTTAAGTCCCGTTTTATACAGCTCAACGATCCGAATCGCTTGAACGTAATTCTGAAGCGGTGAGTGGATAAGTCAAATTTAAGCCAGAGCACAGGACTGCACAATTAGAACACACACACTGACAAGGTCATCACTTTGTCACCGTTAATCTGAATAGACTAGTCATTTTCCTCAACTGCTCAAACTATGGCTTCGCAGAAATAACCATCTGACACAGTGCAAAGCTTCCACGGACGTATAGTAAATATCTAACAGAACGGAATCCCATGACTATATTGGTCGGCAGCACTCGATTCCAGATTTACCTTTCAGTTCGGCCACAATAGGAGAGTCACAGGAAGCATGTGCCTACAGAGAGTCCATATGTGGATTGCGCTGAACCACCCACAGCTCCATCTACACACCACATATACGTTGCAAAGCCGAAGGAGTAAGACCGGGAGGCATATGAATGGGAGCCAAGTTACATCAACGGATCAGACCCACAGTAACATCAGCACGCCGAATTGAGGAATGTGCTCACCAGACGTATAAACGGCGGTAGATGGACTGTAGCCCGTTCCACGCTGGAAGCATGAAAACACACTTTGAGCCTAACATCGCCATGAGGGCCGTGCACCCCGTCCCCTTTAGCAATGACTAACTGTCTCTTGAAACCAGTATATGACGAGGTAAAAGTTGTTAGACAGGTAGGCACCTTGTCAACACAAGCGTCCGTAAGCGATTTCACCAGCTGTCAAATCCCATATTTCGTTCCACTTTTTGCACTTCCTGCATGTGTACACCAGGAGGAGACGCCATTTTTGCCAACATCCCATTTGCCGTCAATCCATATGGATTTACCTTTGATTTGCAGTTCATACTGAGTATTTCAGCGTGTTTACTAGTGCAAACTAAATTTTGCTATCAGTTTTTGTATATTTCAAAATTTTACCATGATCATTCTTCGGGACCAGTTACGCTTTAGCTTTGTATCTGTACAAAACCGTTGTTCCAGTGTTCCATTCACATCAAGCGCATCCACATCTTGGATTTCAACCAACTGTTCACACCTGTAATGCAAGGGATACGCAGGTAAACGTGCAGACTAACTGCAACGATGATGCAGCACAGGTACCACATCAACCGTCTCATTGACTTGAGTTAGTAAATTAAATCCGAAGTAAAGAACTTACCAAGTGCTGTGTTGATGAATGCTGCATAATTAGCTTACTCATCTTCTTTTGGATGTTGGCCAACGTGGTGACGCTGGGGGTTTACCAGGCCTGCTTGGCTGAGGCACTGGCGACCGCACGTGCTACAGCACAATGCACTGGACATCGATGATCTATCCATCATCGACGCCTGTCGTTTCCTCAGCAGATGTTTCTTTTCCGCACGCAGTGATGATTGGTCATGCACTTGGGCAACCGCTCTCCTGAGCTGCTGTCCCCATCAGCACCCATCAACGGCCATTGCTTCCCAAGGTCTGAAATCAGCATTAGTTTGTGATAAACTCACCTTGCTCATATCCTAGCAACGTAACTTGGGTTTTCCCACTTGCCGTTTCCATCCAAGCAGTTGGCAATAAAGCAGTTTTTTTCGGTATCCGGGTCAAATCCATGCGGCAAATATACCCAAGCCACCTCATGTGTCTCAGCAGAAGTATGCAGTTCACTGCACACACCAATGTGTCAGGGCACCTTCGTGACTGTAACTCGGTCATCCCAGCCGATGCGCATAATACGACCCAGACAATGTTGATAAAATCGCTCCAAATAACGGACGTCCTGCTGATAAAGGGTCCGGGTTTCGCTTCCGTGTAGAAGAATGAACAACACCATAGACTTGTATCCAGGCAGCTTCGTCCAGACAGTGAGCTGGTGGTGGTTCCAACACTTGCGATCCGTGCCACGCTCAGCTCCATGCAATATACGTGTCATGCACACTTCACGGATGTCACCCTGGTGTGCGATGACATAGATGAGTAGGTAGGCGTGACAACTCCGTGTGGGCGTCCAAGTAGCTATATCACCCGCACACAGTACAAACTGTATGTTCGTGATCGTAAGGCCGCGAGTGGCGCAGTGAGAAAAGCCGGTCAACCTTCTCATCGATTGAGCCAGTACCACAGGACCGATTACGTCTGTCTACACTGCGGCATCGCACCCAACGTGTGAGTTGAAATTAACCAATAAGAATGGCAGATAGCTCCTCGGCACATACTCTATCACGGAGGATAATGGAGCGTAAAGCGGATCAATCGTCTCATCAGGAAAACATATGGTGGAACAGAACGCGCTAATAAAAGTGATAAACTTAACACCCTAAGTCACAGACGGAGAGTCATTAGCCGTGCGCTGATGCCAGTCGGCTATGGCAACAGATGGCCATTTAGACGGTCGGGTAGTGCAAAGCCGACCTCATCTTCACGTGGTAGCGAGGTGGCGTTTACCACCCAGTAGAACGCGCATACAACCCCAGTCTCATGCAGCATGCCTAAGCGAGCCCAGTCTCGCTAAGTGCACACCTCACACAGAAAACCCGCGTATAACACAGTAATCCCAAACAAAAGCGGAATGCAGCATGGTAAAGCGACATTCCGTGGCGTCCGTGGGTACAACCAATTGGGGATAGTGATTTCAAGAGCCTGACATATCTTTGACCAGCGGCCCTCTTTGCTTTGCCGTGGACTCATGTCCTGGAAGCCTTCTCGTGGCGACCGCTAAGTGGGAGTTGACTTGGTAGCTGAACAACCTTTACTTGCTGCCAGCTGGGTGGTTCGGTTTAAGCCCGTTCCAGCGAATAGTTTGGCGGTAGTGTTCCAGGACTTGATAGGTTTTCGCCTGGCAAGCGTTCTTCCGCTAAAATGCCGCAAAGGTCTCTTTAACAACAATTCCACTTAACGTATGTGACTCATCGCTAAATAAAGTTGCAGCTTCTTCCATTCCTGGAAGATCTTTCTCACTCCACGAACGGCATCCAGTTCGAAGAGTTCCTTTGATATCTTCATTTGTTGGCGAACCCAGCGAAAAATTCCCTAATCTAGAGTCACCTTAACAAATTCACTCACCAAGCACACACACACACACACACTATATATAAATATATAAATATATATATATATATAGCGAAGAGTCATATACGTTAAGCCGAATTGTTGTTAAAGAGACCTTTGCGGCATTTTAGCGGAAGAACGCTTGCCAGGCGAAAACCTATCAAGTCCTGGAACACTACCGCCAAACTATTCGCTGGAACGGGCTTAAACCGAACCACCCAGCTGGCAGCAAGTAAAGGTTGTTCAGCTACCAAGTCAACTCCCACTTAGCGGTCGCCACGAGAAGGCTTCCAGGACATGAGTCCACGGCAAAGCAAAGAGGGCCGCTGGTCAAAGATATGTCAGGCTCTTGAAATCACTATCCCCAGTTGGATGTACCCACGGACGCCGCGGAATGTCGCTTTACCATGCTGCATTCCGCTTTTGTTTGGGATTACTGTGTTATACGCGGGTTTTCTGTGTGAATTGTTCACCCATACATATTTTGTTGTATTTTTCTATCTGCACCAATTTGGTGCTTAAGCTCTGGCGAATATCGGAGACCTCATTCCTTGGCTCAGCTACAGTGTGTCTCCGCCATTTCAGATTTGTTCTGCAGCAATCCAAGCTGCGTCAGTCTGACAAATAGCTTGACCGACAGTGTTTGGATTCAGCCTACTCGTCTAGATTTGGCCAAGAACGATATCCATAGAACGGACAGTCACAATGGCACGTACGTTTTACCCACGGAAAGTTAAGCCTATAGCTTCTGAAATTAAAACAAATTTTGGCCCAGCCAACTGTGTTAAATTTATGCGCTTTGGAATAGAATGCATGGTTTGTGGAAAACAATTTCATCCTCGAGGTGTTCGCTTTAGTCTCAGCCAGATAAACAAAAGTAATAATCCGAATGATCCCCTCTGGTTCTGCATTGAGTGTAAGTCTATTCCAATAGGCAGATGTATAACTGTGTTGGCACAGAAGTGCGGTAGACTGACAAGCATTGTTGAGCAAGCAGCAGCTGTGAAAGCTGTCCCACAGGAACCAGACACATCAGTGCCTCGAACTCGATGCTCAACATCAAGCGCCAATCCAGAACAATATAACCAGGCCACAAGAATAAGATTAATTATCCGGATTTAGCCACCCTAACGCTAGTGGTTGCTCATAAAGATGAGTTCGCCACACCCTTTGCACCAGAACCACTGACCACATCGAACACTGTTAAAAGGCCAACACCATACACATCCGTTGTTGCTAGCCACATGACAGAGGCAACTCCTATCGTAACCCCGCTTGTTGCCAAACGAATTATTACTACCAACACCACCACGGGACTCACGACCCCATCAGCTGTCCCACCAAAAAAGCAGCCACTGGTTCTTTCAAAAAGGTGATTATGAAACAATACCATTATTCTCTGATTGTGATTTGCTCCAATGTGACTGAATCCAAGGCACACTCCATAGATGATAGGAAATGGTAGGACTCCCTGTGTCAACGAATAATGGTTCAGCCTAAGCCAGGCAATATGATGCTCTTCATCCGTCACCCAAATTACGTACAATACAACGAACTGCAGTTACTCCAGGTAACACTTCAGTCAGGTAATGATGCAGAGGCAGTTCCCTTGTCAGTCACTCGTCTCCGTACCACCACATGCACTGTTCGAATATTTCCAGATGTTCCTTGGAACGAACGCCAGAAACGCAAACAAAACCGGATGACTTCCGTAGACCACAATACGCAAAATCTATCCTTGTTCACGGTGTCCCAGAGCATCAAACATCAAGTGAGCTAGTGGCCAAATCGCATGACTGGGATGAATCGGGGTTTTATTAGTGAAGTGCTCTCACTCGAAAACGATATCGCAAATTGGACATCAAGGTTACCACTACCACCTAAACTACAAAGGGTATGGTTCCCGGGGGATGTAAGTATGATTGCACTCCGAACTGATGGTACAACATATCATCAAAAAGTGGCACGAAAGGCGTAAATTGCTACCAGCCAACAAACCTATAAAGTAGTAGGCACCGAGAAACAGATAGATAAGTTAACACTGTGCAGGCAATTTACCAATACAATGTCGTCACCGTGCATTTCAGAACGAAAACAATACCAAAACACACCGGCAGCTGAAGAAGGACAGGATGGTCACCCTCTTGTTGATGCTGAGAACTCTATACAACAACCTGCTCTGGCCCTATGGTCTGCGTCATCGGTCCCACATAAAAACGGAAGGCAGCTGACCCCGCAAGGGTCGACATAGACCCTCACCGGAAATTAGCATCCACAAATACGCTTCTAACCACCGAGGAACTCACCTGCTTGTTTACCAGTGCACAAAGGCTTCCCAGCAAGCTAACCGAACTTCGTATTCGTCAAGTCTCCATGCCTTTGGACCTAGTTATGGTCACCGAAACATGGCTGAACACGGAGATCACGGTTGCTGCTATTACTCTACTCGGCATGACTTTCATACGAAACGATCGAGTTAGCAAAGAAAGCACAAGGGGTGCTACTGTATTATCGAGCCGACTTTATGTTGATATCATTGAGGACACAGAAACGCAACTCTTCGACACTCTTTGGTGTCGTATATACCTAATAGGTGGTGAGGTGGGTTTTCTAACAATAGTTTACCGCCCTCTAATGCCCATCTAGGAATTGGATCAGTGACTAGCTTCTGCAATGAAGCGAGTCAATGCACCACCGCACATTCACGCATTTGAATTTTTCCGATCAACCGGGAAGAGAAGCAAGGTTGACTTGTATGAATTAATCGTCGATATACCTCTCACAACCATGCCACCACTTCCACGAAATTCCGAACGGATGACACACCCGCTGTTTTCGTACTTATGCTCACCAACGAGGAACTAATGGTCGACAACGTGACCAGAAAGGCACCACTTGGCCGCGGCGATCACGCGATGTTGCTCTTTCGTTACATTTGTTACTCCGGGTACATAAGTGTGAACAAAGTGGAAACCTAAATGGTCACACATTATGATATACTGTCCAATCTCGTTCAAGAAACCAACTTGTCTTTCCTGGCTGAGAAGCCGTCCGATTTTCCTTGGAGTGTGATTGTCACCGAATTCGCAGGATTAGTGGCAACTGCGTCGGAAAGCTAGGTCTATCACACAAAGCAAATGCAATTGTTGGAAGTTTGTGAGTAGGGTAAAGTTTGTAGAGCAGCGGACCGGAAATTCGTGGACCGGGGTTCGACTCCCCGTCGAGGCATATTATTGTGCGTGAATTTTAATCGTGACTTCTACTTTCTACAAGTGCAATTGTGCCTGAGGAGCCATACTAAAAAATGCATGGACTTAAGGGATTCAACCTGGCGTGTTTACGAAGTTCGTCCAAGTAATCTGAACCGGGGTGCTTACACAACTCAACGAAACCACAAAGTCAACTCGATCCGCGAAGACAAACTCCAGCAACAACAGAACCTAGCGGCAAAATGCAGTACAAATCCTAAGTCGCTTTATAGATACGTCAACAAGCTCCGCAGAGTGCAGCGGGAATCCCAGTTTTACGTACAACAGACGGTCTCGCACACACTACACAAGATGCTGCCAACTTGCCTCGCTAACACTTCCTCCGCACATTCAGGAGGGAATCATCATTTCACCCGCTTTTGACACAGCTTCCATCGACACCAGGGTTAAACCACATTTCATTCACCACAGCCAATGTAATGAAAAGGCTAATGTCATTGCGCGTACACAGCTCACCTTGTGTGGACGACATCAAACCGAAGGCATTGAAGACAGCGGCCATGAACCTTGCCAAACAATTAGCTCGGTTCTTTCAACGTTGCCTCGACGAAATGCAGGTTCCCACATTGTGGAAATATAGACTAATCACTCATATTTACAAAAGTGATAATCATGCGGGGCTCTCGAACGACCGTCCATTCACTCTACTCCCAGTTTTATCCAAATTGATGGAAGGTATGGTCGCAGAGGTGCTCAGGAGATACCTTGTCAGCAACAAATTCTTAGTGGTGCAGCAGCAAGGATTCCTCCGAAATCAGTTTTGTAATACGAACTTGCTTCCAACCTGAGCGAGCTGAACAGAATCGGCGGACGCCAGAGTGGGAGTCAACGTCATCTAGCTGGACTTCTCGAAAGCGCACGATCGTTTGGACTACCGCATCCTCCTGCACAAGCTTCGAAGTTATGGAATGGGTGACACTGTGCTCTGTTGCATCGGCAACTTTCGCACTTAACGTCAGATGAATGTGAGAGTTTGCGGCTCCATTTCCGACCTAATTGACGTCCAGTGTGGCGTACTCCAAGAAACGCTACTGGGACCACGTTTATCCCTAGTATTATTTAACGATCTTTCCAGTGTACTGCAGTCGAATTTCTTAGTATTTACAGATGGTATCAACATTTGGCATGAAATCAGCACAGCGGACGATCACATGGCAGTGCTTCACGATCCAATAGAGCTATACGCGGTCCACCGAAAACCTGCTCCAGTTCAACGTGGCGATGTGCAAAGTCGTGTGCATACGCCATCAGCTTACCCATGAAAGTGTACTTGGGTACCAGCAGTTGTAACATGCTTCCCAAGAAAAGAACCTCGCGGTGATCGTGCAAAATGATCCTGGCTGCTCGAGACAGGCTGAAAAGCATCGTAAAGAGACAGTCGTCACCATGGACTCTTACGGAGGGCTTTCGGAAATTTCGAGCCAGCAATCTGCCCGCCAATGCTGAAATTCTACGTGCGGTCCAAAGTAGAATATGTGATCCAGGTCTGGCAGCACTGGCACAAGTGCAACATCGATGCACTTGAAGCTCCACAACGTAGAGCAACCAAACTCGTTGAGAATTGTTTCACCTCCTCAACCAGCGCAGACTGCAGTACCTGAGATCGCACAGTGGTGAATATCGACGTCAGCGAAGAGACCTCATCATGTTCTACTTAATACTGATGAACCCAATTCACCCATGCCGCAATCCGTCGCAGCTGTGCCAAAATACAGACTTGAGAGCCCATCATCATCATCATCAACAGCAAAACATTAGCCATTTGAACTGATGCTTCGCTGCCATACAACCATGAGGACCTATAAAAAAAGAATAAGAAGAGGGAGAGAAGGGGGACTTACCTGAAAACCTTAATGCCCTAAGCAAACATTCAGGGTCAAGGCGCCTACACATTGTGAAGACAACATACCATCACAAACAGCTGGCTATGGTGGAAAGATAAGGCGGCATCGGCGAGACAGCTTCCTTGCGGCTTTCACTGCCACGCGTCATAATTAGCCATTACCCCGCAGATAACTCAGCACCAAACACACTTTAAACAGCCAATCCGATTAGGAGACGGCAGCAGACGCGCCACTGGTGTCGGTTGCGAGCCATGTCCTGTAAACTCTCGAGCCAAGCACAAGGCGAGTCACGTGGACTCCAACCCGGAAGGCGAGACGGACTAACGGCACCCAATTTCGTCTTCAGTGACTTCATTTCCCGCTGCCAAGTCAATGTCTGCCAACCTCGAGCCTTGCGCCACCCTACACTCAACAGACTAAACAAGGCTCTCCTAGGTAAGCGGTGACCAGGCATACCTAGCACGTGCCCGAGCCAACTCAAGTTATTCAGTGCTATCTGTTGTTCTAGGGAGCTAGCATGCTTATCACTACCTAGTACTCGCCTACACACATCATCGTTGCGGACACGCTGGTGCCATCCGACACCAACAATGCTTCGCAGACAACGATGATCAAATACTTGAAGACGTCTCAGATCTTCAGACCGACGGGGCCAAGTCTCACTACCATGGAGCAGAACGGTCGTCACGGTGGCCTTGTATACACGACCTTTCAGACGGAGGGAAACTCCCTTCTGTCACCAAAGATGTCGCAGGTTCAAGAAGGTAGCTCTGGATTTTGCAATGCGTGAGCTGACGTCAGTTGCTATGCGCCCACCATTGCTGATGCAGCTGCCAAGATAAGTGAATTGATCAACTACCTCGAGTTCCTCGCTAGCAAGCGTCAAGGGGGCATGAAGTGGCTGGTGGTCCTGCAGCAACACTTTGCACTTTGAAGGTGCGAAGTGCATACCAAATAATGGAACCACTCTGGACAGGCTATTCAGGGTTGATTGTGCCGCCCCAACATTGTCGAAAAGCAAGACGATATCGTCCGCATAATCCAGGTCAACTAACCTTTCACCAGGCAGCACTTCAACGCCTATATCGTTGGATTCCGCAAAGGAACACTCCATGATAGAATCCACGACGACATTGAACAAAAACAGGGAAATCGGACAACCCTGACGAACGCTACTTGTGGTCGGAAAGCTATTCGATACGCCGCCGTAGACCCTGACGCGGCCTGTAGTGTTCGTGTATAGAGCACGAAAGATGTTCACATATTTCGTGGGAACACGTTTCCGCGCAAGTATTTCGAACAGAATCGATCGATCGACTGAATCGAACGCACTGTCGAAATCGAGGAACACAGCTATTGTCGGTCTGCGATATGTGTGGCGCTGCTCTAGCACCTGCCGCAAAGTAAATATATGGTCTATACAGCCACGCCCTGGGCGGAAACCGGCCTGCTCTTCCCTAATCCGAGATTCCCACTCCACGGTGAGGCGACAAATGAGGATGGAGGCCAGTAAGTTTGTCATAATTGGCGTTAGGCTAATACCCCTGTGGTGAGCAGGCTGTGCGACTGCGCTTCTTGTATATTGCCACTATAATCGATTCGTTGCAATTGGCCGGGACACTCTTCCTTCCAGATACGTTCGAATAGGGAGGTCAGTGCTTTGCAGAGGACCTCATTTCCATCCTTAAATAGTGCAGGTGGGAGGGAATCCGGGCCAGCTGCACGAAAACGATTGAGGGCTGTGATCGCGTTTCAAACCTCGGCCTCCGACAGAGGCTCTACACTAACCGACCATAGCTCGTCCTGCATCACCAGAGTAAGAAGAGGTCCGGGAGCAGGTGGCCAGCTGAACTGATCTTGAAAGTGTTCCGCCCAACAAGCCATATGGCGCTCCTTATTGTGCATCAGCGCACCCGCGCTGTCTCTGGTTGTCTCACTGACGCTTGGTTTTCTGGGACCAGTAGTTCCGATTAACTGGGAAGAGCTGGCGGTAATTGCCTCCTTCTGCCTCCTCCATTTCTTGAGCCCTACTGGTCCACCAGGCTTCCTTGTCAGCACGTAGGCTCCGCTTTAGTTCAGGCCTAATAGCCCGTCTGGTCACATTGTGTTCAGAGACAGTCGGGAAGTGTCTTCTAGATTCCAACAGGTACAACGACTTCTCTGATATCCAGTGACTGGTGCGGTGACTATGGATAGTGTCACAAGCAGATGCTCCTACGCCGCGCATTGCGGCCGAAATTCTATTCCACTGAAGCTCAGTATCATTAGGACAACACGTCGAGAGTTCGGTACGCAGCGCTTCTTGATAGCCTTGCCTGACCGAGAGCTGAGACAGTTTCTCATTTGCCAATTGGAGGAGACGCTTTGTGCGCCTCCCAGTAAAGTTCATGGAGAAACGACAACGTACCAAGGCATGATCTGAGTCGACACAGGTACTCCAGTATGAGCGGCAATCTAGGATGGAACCACGCCACCTGTAACTTATGGCTGTGGTCAATTTGGGTCCATCGCTGGCCAGCTACAGGTGGACGCCAAGTGGCACTTCGGCGCCCACTGTGTCTAAAAGCAGTGCTACTAAGAAACAACTGGTGCTCCGCATACAGTTGCAGCAGACGCTCACCGTTGTCAGTCCGTTCGGAGATAAGTCCACAATTGCCACCCAGCTGAGCTTCTGAAGAGCTCAGACGCCCAACTTGTGCGTTCATATCCCCTGCAAGTACTATAATATCTGAACTAGTAACACTGCGTAGTAGCGCGTTCAGTTCGTGATAGAATGTGTCCTTGACTGCATTAGAACTGCAGTCGGTGGGAGCATAAGCAGAAACCACAAGCAAACAGCATTTTGTTTTACTTCGCGAATTCACCTCAGCTGATGTCGTCAAACGGACTGCACATAAACGGCTGTTCACCGGAATCCAATCAACCAATGATGACTCAGCCTTGCAGCTTAGAATGATACCTACATCAGCTTGACCCGTGAGTGCTGCATCGGCGTCTCCGGATGCGTGCAACCAATAACGAGAGGATAAGCCGGGTGCAGTTAATTCAATAACCCCGTTAGGGTCATTGATCCTAGTTTCGGACACACAACACACATCAATACCCAGTGTGTCCAAGGTGCGTGCGAGTGCAGCCTGTCGAGCTGTTTGTCTCAGAGTGCGAACGTTGAACGTCGCCATGAAAACGGGATAGCGTGGCCTTATAAGGGACTTTTGCCGATAGGCGTCCGATAGGTGCTGCGGGATGGTGGCTGCAGATGGTTCTACTCCAGTGGCACTTCGGTTGCTGTCAATTAAGCTGGGAATTATAGAAGGAAGGTTAGTAATGGAGGTCAGGATGGGAGCAAGAGAAAAAGGTGGAAAAGAAAGAAGGGAGGCGCCAGCAGTAGCATGTTTTCGCTTATCCGCCCTGCTGTATGCAGCAGATAAGGCGACCCTTGATAATCTGCGCGGCGGCCGATGCAGGATGAAGTTAATGTTTGAAGAAGATGTCATAGTTTTTGAGAGACCATCAGCTCAAACTGGCTACTCAATACAGTCAAAATGCTTGTCGACGAAACTTTTTCTATCTCCGCGTGTCCCGTGTCTATAACGCCCTACCAACGCACGTCATCCTTGCCTCCATATTGACCTTATTCAAAAAAGGCCTTGAGGACACGCTTTCCAAATTGCATCATTTAACGTGGTCCGTGTTACTCGGAGGATAAAATAACGCAAACCAAACCATGTGTATAGCGGCCCTCTTTGTAACGTGGCGGTGAGGATACATGCCTAAGTGTCCTTGTGAGTAGTGTGGATGTATCTAAACTGGATTAATATAACGCATCTGTCAAATAAAACAACACACGAGTGAGCGTTGTCGTTTCCTTTTTTATTTTTTCCGGTTTTATTGTATTACAACAGCTCTCTATACTATTTTGTGTGTGCGAATCCCATTCCCATTGGAAACTATGGTAATGAATTAGTGCATTTAAATTGGTGGATGGTTAAAATGACGAGTTAATCATACGTTGATCCTTTCAATTTTAATTTGCACTCCAACCATCCTTCGAGAATTATCAAAAACATACTTTTTTCCTGTTATTAATAGCTGCTTTATATATATTTATTCATATAATAGTGTTGTGACACGTACAGAATCCACACTTCTCTTCCGTCACGTTAGGTTCCACAACCTGACTGACGAGGCGGCTGAGCAGGATTGGGGCAATCACCTTGCCCACACAACTCAGCAAGTTGATGCCACGATAATTCGTGCACCATTGCTTGCTACCTTTGCCCTTGTACAGTGGCAGCACAAACGCATCCTTCAGCTCAGGACGCACCTCTTCCCCAATCCATAGGCGTTGCACCAAGTGCTGCAGTGCAGTCACCAACGCCGGTCCGCCGTGTTATGATATGGCTGCATCCGTATCCGGATTTGCATGTCACTGTGGCCTCCATGGGGACAGCCACAGGAAGCCTGCACCTGCAAAGGGAATCAGGAGTGGATTGCGCTGCACCACCCATAGTTTCACGCACACACCCCATCTCGGGTGTAAACCCGAAAGAATAAGACCTGGAGGCATGTGGATGGGAGCCGCATTTCATCAACCGAGAAGGCCCACACTCCTTCAACTAGCAGAACAGAAGCATTTCGGCCTAATTGGGGAACTCATGTCCACCAGACGTACACAAAACGGCGATTGAACTTTAGCCCGTTGCACACTGGATGTAACCACTCTTTAAGCCTAGCACCGTCACGAGGACGGTGCGCCGCGTCCCCACCACCAACCACCAACTGTCTCCTGGAGCCAGTATGGAAGAGGTAGTGGGTAATAGACAGATAGGCACCTTGTCAACATTGACATCAGGCGTAGCTACACCGCGGAGCTCAAACAACCTCTATTTCTGAAATGCTGGATTACTCATCACGCAGGCAAACGTACCACATACGCCGTCTTATTGGCCTGCATTAATAAATGAAATGACAGCGTACGCAACGTGCTTCTATTTCGCGTGCAGTGGTGCTTTCTCTTGCTTCTGGGTAACAGCCCTTTTGATCAGTCCACGGAAATCGCATTGATCAACTTTGCCCTGGATTTGTAATATGTATATATATATATATCCTTTATACATATATCCTTTAAAATCCCGAGACTTGCGTGGTTCTGCTCGCGTGGACTTCAGCTGGAAAATCGGGACGGGCCAACTGTGTTTAATTTTGCAATCTGTGACTCCATTTTCAGTTACCAAGTTGATTTTCCCTCACCTGCACACTAGCCCTACCCAACATCCGACAAACAAGGCAAGTCTCTCCTCAATAAGTTTTGACAGAAAGTGCCTAGTACCTGCCCAAGTCAACTTAACTTTACAATGCTATTTATTTTTCCAAGGAACTAGCCTGATCATCACTGCGTTGTATTCGCTGCCGCATATTATTGTTGCGAACAAGATCCGAAATCCGATAGATTGTTCTGTTTGACTTGCAGTGCTTCGTGAAATCTGGCCAACAGTAGCTGATGGCGAAGTGGGAAAGTTGCGTCATTGACTGGCCATGTAGCGTTGTTGGACCAGGATGGCTGGAACAATGAACAATGAATTTATACGGGTTAAGAAGCGTTGCTTTACAAGTCCCGTTGGATAGTTGGTGGGGATATCAACATAACAATAATGAGGATAAGGATAGTAAAATAATTAATACTTTACATTTGAAAATAAGGACTTACCGTTTGCTTCGCCACAGTCCTGCGATCCTCTTAGATTCACAGCACCCACAGATAACAACAAATAATTCCATGGTATACTCCAGGTGTATGATGGAGACGTAGTGTTAAGTGACAAAGTGTAAGTGGATGAGTGCATCGTCCAACCGTTTTTAAATACTGTTAGTGTCGGTGCAGAGATGACCGATTCTGGGAGAGCATTCCACGGGTGACAGACACGGATGGAAAAGCAATTTCTGCGGCACTCCAGACGACTGTATTGTTCTGCGAGTTTTAATGAGTGGACCCTCAGGTTTGTATTGCTGCCGAGTTGCAGTAAAGGGCGACACACATGATGTGGATCTTGCAGAATCAAGTTGGTAATCGAGAAAAAATGTCCATAATCGCTTGTGCATGGAAATGCTTCCTGGTCACAAAAGATTGGCAAATTTACGAACACAACCATCAAATGCATACAACGCATACAGCTAACAAGGTTGGTGAATTAAGTTATCTTCAACGCGTCTGCTCCACTTGCTAGCCTTACGACAGGGCATTGCACTTTCAAGGTGGAGAGTGCGTGCAAATTGACCGAACCACTCCAGAATGGTCCAAGGATGGGCTGCGTCGCTTCGCACCTTCGAACCAGCATGAAGATGTAGTGCGCGCGATCCATGCCAACAGGTTTTCTCCCATGACACTCTCCCAATGAATGCATAACGAGACACCGCACCTTGCACACCCAAATTAAAGTGTACATTTAATTAAACAAATCGATAGACACCGCTGGTTATCAGGATGGCGTTTAGGAGGATAAACACGCAAGAAATGTGTACTTGTCTTATCGTTTAAGAAAGTAAAGTAAACCGATGCGTCGGCTGATACCGAGAAGTAAATGATGTCGGAGATCACAACTATGGTCGGGAGGTTGGAATGCCTGTGAAGCTGCTCTCTTACTGACCACAGATTGAATGTTCAATTATGTATTACCTCTATTCTAACAGCTGGCTCCATCCATTGCTTTGATTGCTGACACCCACGATTTTTTCTCAACTGCGGTGTGCGCCCTTTACGCAGTGAAAGCACATACATAATTAAAGCATTAACTTGAACATTGCATACACATTCTGCATCCATATATTCACGCTGGTTGCACTCCCTGAATTGATTACATCGGATCATTTCAACCTAATATGATTAAGTTTCTGTCTTGGACAACAATACAATCGCAGTAGTTGAGTGATTATCCTTTCCTTCGTAAAACTGCAACACTATTGGTCAACAGCCTTGTACTTCAGCTTTATACCGCATATTAAGGCTCTTCTGAGTTCGCGCGCACGGTAGCCCAACTAACTTATCAAATAGTAAAAGAATATTTTGTGCTATGTTCACTCAGCATATGCGCTCAGTTCTCCTCAGTGCATGTACGATTTTTTGGTGTGCGCTTTGGACCCAAATGAGCCAGTAATCATCCGCACCATTAACATCGTTCATCAACCAAACGCACAGCACTTAGGCAAGCTTCACTCGAGATGTGGGCAAACGGCTGTCGAAGATGCCAATTCATATTCGGGTTAGGATTGCAGTCCACCAAAGGAACAGTGTACTTATAAACCAAAATTGATAGAAGTAGAGGATTATGAAGCAATATTGAGAAAACCGGAAAATATTACTTAACGATGGGCAATTTTCACCTGTTCGCTCTTTATCTCTATGCAGGTCGACTAAAATTCATCTTAGCACCGGGAGCATACCTAAGAGAGTTCGCAAAAAACAGTTCAGATATAGCGATTTATGTCACTTGTAGTTCCGAATGATTGCGGTAGGATAACCTTTATCCATGCTAAGAGCTAGAACAGATCAACATGTAAGAATGATCTCATTAAAAATATCATCCTAACGAATGCCTTTGCAGTACTGTATATTGCATTGCATCAACCAGTCAACTTATAGTAACAAAATGTTGCTATACTCGAAATTGATAAGGCTGTCAACTCGTGGTCGAGTTTGAGATGAGCATTTGCTTCTATAGAAATTGTGACGCTCTTCATCTCGAAGCTGTGTGTTCTTCTCGAATCTAACCCTGACATATTCTTCAAACCCCACCACTAGCCGCGTGAATTTTTGTACTGCGAATTTCATCCCTGGTTCGTGTTTTCTGCCTTCGCAACATTGTCCTGTCATTAACCAACTCTGTCGGTACAGGTCCGTGCATTATCGCCCGCCGCTACTGTCATGTTTGATAGTTTCATATCGCTTGATGTCTATCTTGCTATGAAGATGATGCGTGACCCGTGACAACTTTGCATGTTGAGCCCCTTTACCATGTTAAATCCTATATTGATTCTTACCATCTGCCACACCCGGAATGTTGCTGTGCCTTTCACATGATACACATCTGTGCATCGAGATCTTTTTATCGAGCGCGTGTGAAGAGACTTCAGAGTAGCGCAGTCAACTGTGTTATAGTTCCATAGTGCAACGTAATGCACTGTTTTCTCTCTCTGCACTACAAGCTGTCGTCAGTTCGCAGTGCGAACTGACGAAAGCGTGTAGTGCAGAGAGAGAAAACATGTGCATACGTTGCACTTGGACTATAACACAGTTGACTTGAAAGAATAAAACCTGATAAAAGATCTCGATGCACAGATGTGTATCATGTGAAAGGCACAGCAACATTCCGGGTGTGGCAGATGGTAAGAATCAATATAGGATTCAACATGGTAAGGGGGCTCAACATGCAAAGTTGTCACGGGTCACGCATCATCTTCATAGCAAGATAGACATCAAGCGATATGAAACTATCAAACATGACAGTAGCGGCGGGCGATAATGCACGGACCTGTACCGACAGAGTTGGTTAATGGCAGGACAATGTTGCGAAGGCAGAAAACACGAACCAGGGATGAAATTCGCAGTACAAAAATGCACGCGGCTAGTGATGGGGTTTGAAGAATATGTCAGGGTTAGATTCGAGAAGAACACTCAGCTTCGAGATGAAGAGCGTCACAATTTCTATAGAAGCAAATGGTCATCTCAAACTCGACCACGAGTTGACAGCCTTATCAATTTCGAGTACAGCAACATTTTGTTACTATAAGTTGACTGGTTGATGCAATACAATATACAGTACTGCAAAGGCATTCGTTAGGATGATATTTTTAATGAGATCATTCTTACATGTTGATCTGTTCTGGCTCTTAGCATGGATAAAGGTTATCCTACCGCAATCATTCGGAACTACAAGTGACATAAATCGCCATATCTGAACTGTTTTTTGCGAACTCTCTTAGGTATGCTTCCGGTGCTAAGATGAATTTTAGTCGACCTGCATAGAGATAAAGAGGGAATAGGTGAAAATTGCCCATTGTTAGGTAATATTTGCCGGTTTTCGCAATATTGCTTCATAATCCTCTACTTCTATCAAATTTGGTTTATAAGTACACTGATCCTTTGGTGGACTGCAATCCTAACCCGAATATGAATTGGCATCTTCGACAGCCGTTTGCCCACATCTCGAGTGAAGCTTGCCTAAGTGCTGTGCGTTTGGTTGATGAACGATGTTAATGGTGCTGATGATTACTGACTCATTTGGGTCCAAAGCGCACACCAAAAAATTGTACATGCACTGAGGAGAACTGAGCGCATATGCTGAGTGAACATAGCACAACATATTCTTTTACTATTTGATAAGTTAGTTGGGCTACCGTGCGCGCGAACTCAGAAGAGCCTTAATATGCGGTATGAAGCTGAAGTACAAGGCTGTTGACCAATAGTGTTGCAGTTTTACGAAGGAAAGGATAATCACTCAACTACTGCGATTGTATTGTTGTCCAAGACAGAAACTTAATCATATTAGGTTGAAATGATCCGATGTAATCAATTTCAGGGAGTGCAACCAAGCGTGATTATATGTATGAGAATGTGTATGCAATGTTCAAGTTAATGCTTTAATTATGTATTGCTTCACTGCGTAAAGGCGCACACCGCGTTTAGAAAAAATCGTGGTGTCAGCAATCAAAGCAATGGATGGAGCCAGCTGTTAGAATAGAGGTAATACATATTGAACATTCAATCTGTGGTCAGTAAGAGCAGCTTCACAGGCATTCCAACCTCCCGACTATAGTTGTGCTCTCCGACATCATTTACTTCTCGGTATCAGCCGACGCATCGGTTTACTTTACTTTCTTAAACGATAAGACAAGTACACATTTCTTGCGTGTTTATCCTCCTAAACGCCATCCTGGTAACCAGCGGTGTCTATCGATTTGTTTAATTAAATGTACACTTTAATTTGGTGTGCAAGTGCGGTGTCTCGTTATGCATTCATTGGGAGAGTGCATGGGAGAAAACCTGTTGGCATGGATCGCGCGCACTACATCTTCATGCTGTTCGAAGGTGCGAAGCGACGCAGCCCATCCTTGGACATTCTGGAGTGGTTCGGTCAATTGGCACGCACTCTCCACCTTGAAAGTGCTATGCCCTGTCGTAAGGCTAGCAAGTGGAGCAGACGCGTTGAAGATAACTTAATTCACCAACCTTGTTAGCTGTATGCGTTGTATGCATTTGATGGTTGTATTCGTAAATTTGCCACCCTTTTGTGACCAGTAAGCATTTCCGTGCACAACCGATTATGGACTTTTTTTCTCGATTACCTACTTGATTCTGCAAGACCCACATCATGTGTGACGCCCTTTACTGCAACTCAGCAGCAATACAAACCTGAGGGGCCACTCATTAAAACTCGCAGAACAATACAGTCGTCTGGAGTGCCGCAGAAATTGCTTTTCCATCCGTGTCTGTCACCCGTGGAATGCTCTCCCAGAATCAGTCATCTCTGCACCGACACTAACAGTATTTAAAAAACGGTTGGACGATGCACTCATCCACTTACACTTTGTCACTTAACACTACGTCTCCATCATACACCTGGAGTATACCATGGAATTATTTATTGTTATCTGTGGGTGCTGTGAATCTAAGAGGATCGCAGGACTGCGGCGAAGCAAACGGTAAGTCCTTATTTTCGTATTTAAAGTATTAATTATTTTACTATCCTTATCCTCATTATTGTTATGTTGATATCCCCACCAACTATCCAACGGGACTTGTAAAGCAACGCTTCTTAACCCGTATAAATTCATTGTTCATTGTTCCAGCCATCCTGGTCCCACAACGCTACGTGGCCAGTCGTTGACGCAGCTTTCTCACTTCGCCATCAGCTACTGTTGACCAGATTTCACGAAGTACTGCAAGTCAAGCAGAACAGTCTATCGGATTTCGGATCTTGTTCACAACAATAATATGCGGCAGCGAATACAACGCAGTGATGATCAGGCTAGTTCCTTGGAAAAATAAATAGCATTGTAGAGTTAAGTTGACTTGGGCAGGTACTAGGCACTTTCTGTCAAAACTTGTTGAGGAGAGACTTGCCTTGTTTGTCAGATGTTGGGTAGCGCTAGTGTGCAGGTGAGGGAAAATCAACTTGGTAACTGAAAATGGAGTCACAGATTGCAAAATTAAACACAGTTGGCCCGTCCCGATTTTCCAGCTGAAGTCCACGCGAGCAGAACCACGCAAGTCTCGGGATTTTAAAGGATATATGTATAAAGGATATATATATATATATACATATTACAAATCCAGGGCAAAGTTGATCAATGCGATTTCCGTGGACTGATCAAAAGGGCTGTTACGCAGAAGCAAGCGAAAGCACTACTGCACGCGAAATAGAAGCACGTTGCGTACGCTGTCATTTCATTTATTAATGCAGGCCAATAAGACGGCGTATGTGGTACGTTTGCCTGCGTGATGAGTAATCCAGCATTTCAGAAGTAGAGGTTGTTTGAGCTCCCCGGTGTAGCTACGCCTGATGTCAATGTTGACAAGGTGCCTATCTGTCTATTACCCACTACCTCTTCCATACTAGCTCCAGGAGACAGTTGGTGGTTGGTGGTGGGGACGCGGCGCACCGTCCTCGTGACGGTGCTAGGCTT
>OX104063.1:79687771-79842879 GCA_944474145.2 Dicrocoelium dendriticum
CTCAATTGGGTCCATTTGACCCATAAATCCTGTTGAAAAGCATGCTTGGCGTAATCAACAATAGAGGAGTTTAGGTAACGAAATGCTGGGAGCTAAGTGCAACATCTAATCGTTTTTTGAAAACGTCCGAAGTAGGAGAGGATACAACTGAGCCTGGGGTGCTTTCCAGGGTTGGCAAACCCGAAGGGAAAAGTAATTCCGTCGACACTTTAGACAGCTATATTGTTCCTTCAATTTTAAGCAGTTACCTCTGAGCAGCGAGTTGTGGCTACATTTCAGCAAATGGCGGCATACGTGGTTGGGGTCACTCAATATCTGATACGCTTATATGAGATCTCCGTGCAGCATTCGATAGCGTCCGCTGAAAAGTCCCAGCAAATACTGCCTTCGGTGGTAAGAGTGATAGCGCAGGCCCTTAACATTCTTTGTTGCTCTTCGTTGAGGTGCGTCTAACTCCTCTAGGTCGTGCTTCAACCAAGGTTGCCAAGCTTGGATAGCGTATTCAACATGCGGGAGCACGTAGGAATTGTGCAGCATTGGGAAGACTGATGGGTCAAATCTCCCGAATACCCTACACAGCATGCCGACGTACTGGTTGCCTCTTTTCGCAGCTACCTCAGCCTGTTTGGAACAGTTGAGGTCACTCTGTACGAGCACACCAAGGCCAGGTTCCTGGGAGCTGGTCTGCAATTCGTTTGTCCCAAGCATGTAGGTGTAGTTATGTCTATGGCGTAATTGTACAACGCGACATTTGTCTAGTTTGAATGGCAGGACGTTTTGAACTGACCAGTTCCACACTGTGCTACGAGCGCACCGGAGCCGTTAGTGGTCGTCCGGTCCTCTGATTCGTCGTCATACCTGATATACTCAACGATAAATAGGAAATAGGAAGTAACTGATCTCGTCAAATCGTTAATGAGCACCAAGAATAGACGAGGTCCAAGAACTGAGCCTTGTGGTACTCCATACGCCATATCGATTGCATCAGACAAAGCTTCTCGGACTCTCATCATTAGCCGTCGTTCGTGTAGAAATTTGCTAATCCAACTCAGGATTTGGTCGCCAATGCAGTGGTTCCAAAGCTCCTTAAGGAGCATTCGATGGTCTAAGCGATCAAACGCTTTTGGAAAGTCCAGGTAGATGACATCGACTCCTACTCCATCGTCAACAGCTTCAGACCAGCTTTTACGTCCAATGAATAGGTTAGTATTACATGAACGCTTTTGACGAAAGGCATGTTGCTCTGGGGCTATTAAGTTGTGGCTTTCTAGATACTGCATCAACGCATCTGCGGTGATTGATTCCATCACTTTGGATAGTACGGGAAGTAGTGTTATTGAACGATAGTTGGCAGGATCAATGCGGCTGCCTCCTTTATGGATAGGAGTAATGACCCCACGCTTCCAGACCGGTAGAATATGGTTCGCTACTATACACCGCTGATAGAAAACAGCCATTGGTTCTGCTAGATCACTAGCTACCACCTGCAGAGCCTTTGGTCGTAGGTTGTCGGCTCCGAGAGAACTGTGTATACTTAAGGACAACGACTTCTTTAACACAACTTCCGCAGTGAAGGTGATGTTGTCCAAACCACATGGTGGAGTAATAGAAATGAGGAGAATATTTAGGCTCGTTACCTGCTGGAAAGTTGGGGAGTAACGAAGCCGTAGGTGATCAGATGCTTGCATTGGTGATCGCGTGCACCCATCAGCCTTGACGAGTGCTGGAATCTCCCGCTTCACCTTTCGAAGGCCGTTGATGTGCCTCTACAAAAGATTGCGATTCTTGCAGAATCGCTTCAGTAACTCCTGCTGATGCATGACCTAGTCTTCGAAGATCAGTCTCACATAGATGTTACGATGTGTCACGTATGCAGTAAAGGTTTCCGTATTCGAGCAGTCCTTGTGATCTCGCCATGCCAAATCCCTCCGGGACTTAGATCTTCGTGTTCTGCTCCTCAGAAATGACTTATGCTTGTTTTGGGTTGGGAGCACTTCTGTTCGGATGCTTGCGCTACCAGTGTCCTTGCAAAGGTTTCCCAGGCAACATCTGGGGGACATTCGGTTAAGAAAGTCCAAGATGTATCCTCAACCAGCGTAGGTAAGACATTATAGTGTGTGACAGTATGCACTTCATCATCCCCCTATTCAGGGTACTCCGCATAGCATATGTAGTCAACGAGTAGAGTAACATGATCACTACGACCCAGTGGTGTGCTTGTAACTATCCCGTCATCCATGAGTCCTTCGTTAGTTAGCACAAGATCCAGTATCGATGGCTTGTTAGCAGTTCGAAATCTGGTGGGAGAGGTTACGTGGTTGTACAGACGGTGACTAGCAATTAGCTATTGCAAGCGGGCTTTAAACTGCGTACCGTCGGTTGCTGACGTTTCTAGGTCATGCACGTTAAAGTCTCCAGCGATAAAAATGTGCGTGTAGGACTTGTTCAAAGCAAACTAAAAGACGTGGTTCAGTTTGGGATCCATTTCCGACGTTGAGTTTGGTGAGCGATAAATCCCGTCTTGTAGACATGTGTCCTTGTTTCGCAACCATAGGCGGCACTAAACTGAATCGGAAGCTCGGATTTCCGGGTGATGGATAACTTCACATCGTAGGTTTGTATTATAGTAAAGAATCACACCACCACCCTTCCCGGTTTTATCGGTCCGAAGCAGCGACATACCGGGTAAATTGATCTCAAAATCGGTTATCTCTAGGTTTAACCAGGTCTCTGTATTCATGACGTGGTCCAACGGTTGTGGGCATGTAGTTCTCTAAATTCGGCCAACTTGCTTAGAAGGTCTTAGGCATTTGTGTACATGCAAGCTAAGGCATTTTTTGTTAGGAGAGCGTTGATGGATGTGAACTGTGTTAGTTTTTAAGCCGGCCGTTAGGTGGTCGGCCATTAATCGTTGTTTGGTTTGTGTATTTCAGTCATGTTACGTAACATTATTGAGCGTTCCTGAACAGACGTTTCACTCATGCTGTGCTCTGTTCTGTCGTGTGCCGTGGGCGCTGTTGTATCGGTCTCTCAGCAGGACTGTGCAGATAAAGAAGTTTCAGCGTTTGGAAGTTCCATCGAATTGCTTCCCACGTTTGGTCGTTCGCCTCCTGCCTTTAGCCGGATCTCTGTTGGCAACATGCCTCGAAACTTTAATTAGCTATCCAACAGAACTTGCGTCATTCCCTCAGAGCGTAATATTAATTTCATCAGTCTTGGACAGCAGCTCTCATAGTTAAGTGATGACGGATATCTTGTCAGGGATTTGGCAATAACATTGTTAACAGTGAGTGCTTCGCGGATGTAGTACCACTGCTCTCGGTCATGTGTTTGCGCATTATGATCAACAGAATGCAGAAGCTCGGGAACACCATGGACAAGTAATGTTTTCTTGCTATCCCTATTAAGAATGCCGCGTTGCTCAACTGCATTTTTTGAGCAATCTTTCCAAGGTAGATGGGGTAATATGCGCACTCCTCTCTGTGAGTAGCGAAGACGAACTGCTGAGAGCTGAGTCTTGTGTTACTCGAAGAATTCGAGGTTCATCAGAGTGCACTGAGGTCGGGTGACCCGCTACACGTTGCAACATTGCACGCTCTACCCGAATACCAATAGCCTCGCAGGTGGAACTCCACTGATTTCGATCGTCTTGCAACTTGCTTTTTATTGTGCCAGATTTGGACTCGGGTACATTGGTGCACACGAGAGTTAACGCAGCGTGGCTTTGTCTAATAGGTCTTGGTTTTATAGTTTTTCCGGCAATTTGGGTTGTTTAGATTGCGCCACTGGAGTTGGTAGTGAAAGCTGCTTTGCGCCACACGTGCTCGGTACTGTAGATGGACCTATGTGTGTCGCTCCCGATGTGTCTGTCGGGGCAATCGGTGCGTACATTACTTGCTTGTTATCTGCACCGGATTTCCTTCGAATCTGAGCTGTCGGTGTCATGGCTGAATCTCCAGGTGAAGCGTCTATAGTTGGGGAAGTGGAAGCAGACATGTTTGAGGCTTGTCCACTTATGGGTGTGAGGTGACCCAGTCGATTTAGAGTCACAGGCGCTGCAGTGCGGTTGGAGCGTCTAGCTCTTTGCTTCGGTTTGGACTCAGAGCTTACTTTGGCTTTTGAGGTATTATCGTGGCCATATTTACCTCCGTGGGATCGATCTTAGTAGTTACAAAATGCGCTATTATCTCAGTCATTTTACCACAATTTTTCTTGAGCAAAGCTCAACGGTTGACAACTGGGATGACTTGACATGTGGGGCAAGACGAAATTGTGTCGGCAACTTGGTTTGTCTGTCTCATTTCTTAGGTGGACTTACCTACACTTTGCAGACAGTACGATCTAGTGCAGCTATAACTGGTTATACCGATCCTAAGGACTTTACTGCAAGTGTCTGCGCAACGTAGGCGCCGTTGTGCCATTGGAATGCTAGTCGTCCTCTTATTGTTTACAGCAAGGCCTATCTAAGCGCTCAGCTTGATGAGTGTTCTTTTCGCCAGAGGTGACGCACGAATAGGTCAGAACACTCACACGATTTGAGAGTTGTTCAACGTGCACTTAGAACCAGTTGATGTATGCTGGATCAAGCCCGTCTGCGCTGGGGTAGGAAATGCTGTACTCCAGCTAACTATCCCAGAAAGATTTGGCCACGCGTATCATCGCATTCTACTTACACGCTACGTAGCCAGGAGATTAGTCATCCTGTTCTGAGATAAAAAGCGAGTTCTTTTTTGGCGGTTACGATTCTTGCTTGCGTGTGCAAGTTTACTTTCAGGAGTTAGAATTCCCACTTCCGGAGGACGGCTTTTCTTTGGGCTTATAAATGGCAAGATCGAGGATGAAACCCCAAACTAAAGTAGCGTTTCTTGCACACGCAATCTCTTAAAGATGCACAACTCTTCGCGTGGTTCTCCTAGGCTTGATGTACTGTGCTAAGAATTATTCGACATCACGACAATACAGTCACACCTTGTGCTTAGCCGAACAGATGATAGCACCAATGCCGCCCACATGTTACTTTCACTAAGGTGGTTAGACATACGGATTACCTCAGCAGGTGCATCAGCTATATTCATTGGATCAGCTACTGCGAAAGACATCCATCTGATTGCCGGTAGGCCGCCTATTACTTTGGGTATGGTGTTCAACAACCTCTGAATCCACTGTGTATTGGATGTATTAGACAGATTAACGATGCCGACAGTTAACAATTGACAACGATAATCGACACCAACTTGTCGTTATCATATGCCTTAACTTTAAATAAGGCCGCATTGCCTTCATTGATTCCCAGTGCTTTACATAACGGACAAACGAACCACACCACTTCCCACAATGTATAATAACATATTTAAATTACGACTGTCGTTCAGGGGATTCTGCCCTTCCGACTTCATCATCATCATCCATGGTTAACCTATAGCATTCCAGCAATAGTCACCGAGGCTTAGAAGATCACAGCATGGCTCAGAAATCAAAGCATGTGCAACGTAATAATTCAAGCTTTGTATATTCCTGCATGTAAACAAATGCTTTTTTGCTTAATTACCCTTTTGAAAACCCACAAAACAACCAAATCCTAGGGTATAGGAAGGATACCGCAAGGGACTACTTCTTTCGCTGTTTATCACAGTTCCGGTGCGTCTGTTCTTTCATCTACCCTTACCTATTACAACTCTCACATCCGATCGGGTGCTACCACCCAAAAGAATAAAGCATACTGAGTTCGTTGCAATCGAAGGAAAACGAACGCGAAATTTCGTAGTTCTTCGAGAGAATAAGGTCATATTGTTGCCAGGATTTCAGCAGTGAAAGATGCCACTTCTGAACCAGTGGCTTGGTAGCAGTGAAGGCTGAGGTGATACTATCAATTTTCCCCACTATGGTCAGAATTTTAAAATCTGCTAAGTGCTGTAACTCCCGTAGTCGGCACGAACTACCCAGTCCCACCAGTTACGCCCTTAAAACCAACAAAACAAACTTGTCAGCATTCCTATCAAAACCACGACAGGAAGGCTCGACAAAAGAAATCAAGAGGGAGAAAAGAGGACAGAGTATTGCCAGATCATTTTACTACCCGAGCAATTAGGAAGTAAAAGTTGCAAAACCAAAATTATATACCATGCCTGACGGCGTAGATGAATTTTCACATGCAGAGGCTAAGGTGTTGAGGAACACATGTTTTCGAAAAAATTTGAGCATCGAGAAAAAGGTGCAGTGACCGCAGCCGTAGCTTAAATAAAATCGACTAGTGCGACCATGTGGTAACCTGCGGCCACATACGAATGCGTAAACACATTTGATGACGTTCCAGTCCCGTGCGTAGTTAAGTACTACGGACAAAATGCGCCAAAGTAAAGGATGAAACTTTACACGCAAAATCGCCAACATAACTAGAAGAGATTTTATCTCCACATAAACAATATTTCCTGTATGAGCCGCTGATTCCTCTCAGAATATCAGTTACTAATCCGTGGAACCAGAAAAATAATAAAAAATGATCACAAAATCAGGGGTAAAATGAAAGCAATGCAACATAAATTAATAGTAATCGCATTACATCCGGTTTGACAATGAAGAATAAGCAATGAATTTATACCGGTTAAGAAGCAATGCTTTACATGTCTCGTTGCTTGGTTTTGCAGGGTTGTCGTAAACTAAGAATGTAGTGGGTTGTTTACTTTTGAAAGAGCAACTTATCGTTTGTTTCGCTGTAGTCCTGCGATCCGTGTAGTTTCACTGTACAAACATTTAACAGCAAATAAATCGAAAGTAATTTCTAAACTTGGGATTGAGACCTAATACTAGGTAACAAAGTGTAAGTGAATAAGAGAGTCATCCATACGTCTTTTAACTATGGATACCGATGGTGCAGAAATGACTGATTCTGGAAGAGCACTCCACGGGTGACACAAGCGGATGTAAAAGAAATCCTTGCAGAAATCCGGGCGGCTGTACTGTGCTGCTATTTTTAGTGAGTGATCTCTCATGTTGGTATTATTATTGAGTTGCAGTAAAGAGTAGCACACATGATGTGGATCGTGCAGAAGTAAGTATACCATTGTCAAGCCACCTCGTAAGCGGCGGTAACATACCCCTGAATACCTCTAATTGTTCTAGTCTCTCTTCGTAGGGAAGATGGTGCATTCCAGTGAGGTATTTTGATGCTCGACATTGTGGCTACTCCAATGCACTAAGATCGTATTTTAGCCATGGGTGTCAGGCTTGAATTGCATTATGGACATGAGGACGAACACACGCACTGAGCATCTGCCGGAAAATAGGGCGATCTATATGTCCGAACGCCCGCCGCAACTGGCCCACAGGTTGGTTACCAATATTTGCAACTTCGCAGATTGTCTGGAACAACCCAGATCAGCTTGAACCAGTACGCCCAAATCACTTTCGGTGGCAGCTCGCTGCAGTACATCCATTCCCAGCGGGTAACAGTGTTTGCTCTGGTGTCGTATGGAGAGCACTTTGCATTTACTCACATTGGATTGCAGTGAATTTGGGATACAGCACTGATGTGCCGTGACTAGATCACTCTGAAGCAGCTGCTGGTCAGTATTCCCTTAACCTTGCGCCGAATCTTGACGTCGTCGGAAGAGGCAACAGAAAATTAAATGTGGTTGACTGTGTGAGGTCATTGATAAATACCAAAAACAACCGGGGAGCTAGCACCGAGTCGTGAGGCACACCACATTCAACTTGGATGGGGTCAAAGAAGGAGCTCTGAACGCTGACCACTAATTCCCGCCGAAGAAGATAGTTGGCGAACCAGCTTAGAAGAGGGTCACCGATCCCATAATGCTGTAGCTTGGAAAGGAGTATCCGACTATCTAGACAGTTGAATGCTTTCGAGAAATCCAAACAGATCACATCAACATCCTCTCCAGCGTCAGCTGACTGGGTCCAGTTACTCCGTGATATTAGCAAATCGATTTTGACAAAGGCCATGCTTCTCAGAAATAATAATGTTTGTTTTCCAAATAGTCCACCAGTGCATCGGCTGTGATGGATTCCATAACTTTGGACAGTTTATGGAGAAGGGAATCCGGGCTGTACCATGGAGCCTCGGTTCTGCTCCCGTCTTTGTGAATAGATGCTATTATGCCAAGCTTCCACATGGCAGAAACTTGTTTCTGACCTAAGCAGCACTGGAAGAACTGAGCCAGTGGCTCTGCTAGTTGACTTGCTGCTGTGCCTGGTGCCTCCGGACCAGTAGTATCGACGCCCGGGCATTTGTGCTTTCGTAGAGTGGTCGGCTTCTGTCACACAGCTTCGGTGATAAAGGAGATGTGAGTGAATCCCGACGGCAGGGCGATAAAAGCTGGAGGAGCACCAAATAGTAATATCTCCTGGAAGGTGGGGGCATATTGCATCCGCAGCGCGTTTGTTGCTTCCGTAGCCATCAGGCGTCGTGAGTGGCGGAACTCCTTGCCTCACCTTCCGTCGACAATTGATGTGCTTACACAGCGGTGTTTGATTGGCGTTGAATGTTTTTGTCATCTTCCGTTGAGCGGCTTCGTCCTCACTGAGCAGTTGAGTGCAGTGGCTTCGTTGGACCACGTAGTTATCCCAACTTTATGATGTTGGGGATACTCTATACACTCGCCACGCTGCGTTGCGTACTACCAGCAAGGTTTGAGTTCGGCTTCTTACGTAAGTAACTGTTTCAGTCCGTTTGCAAACTTTCGTCTCCGAAGCATCCGTAACCGGCCGACTGAATTTGTTTACGAACTCGAGCCAGGCGACATCCTATGGGTCTTCGGCGAGGAACGACCAGATTGTGGCACTGACGAGCTGGGCTACTCGGTCGTACTATGTGATGGGTCGCGTCGTACCATGGTCCGCACCACGGTATTCTGTATAGCAGATGAAGTTGAAACTAGTAACTGCAGGATCAATTCGACATAATGGGCAGTCCACAATCAACGCATCAATCATATGGTATTCGTTCGTAAGCACAAAATCAAGCACAGATGACCTATTACTGGTTCTGAACCGATTGGGTGAAGTGGCATGATTATAAAGCGGAACACTGGTTACAAGGTCCTGCAAATCAGTTTTAAATTGTTCTCCGTTCTTGGCAGGGGTTACTAAAAAATTCACATTGAAATCACCCATGGTCAAGATGTGAGTGTATCTTCATTTAGAGATCGCCGTAGGACAGTGGCAATTTAGTAGTCTCTTTCAGATGTAGAATTAGGGGGACGGCACAAAAAGGCTATAAGGCAAGTGTCTCTGCCTCTTATCTGAGAGCGGCACCAAAGCGAATCAGAAATTAACGAAACTGAATCCTCCATGACCTCGCACTCTAAGTGGTTTCAGTAATACATAATTAACTTTCGCCTTTTGTCAGGCTGCTGTTTCGAATGAGTGACATGTCAGGTAGCGAAATTTCAGCGTCCGTCATTTCAGTGTGTAACCACGAATCCGTGATGTCGATGATATCGGATTTCTGGGAAACGACAATATAACAGCTTGGCCAGCTTATTATAGAGGCCCTGAGCATTCGTGTACAATCGGGCTTGTTTATCCGTCTCCAGTAGACCACAAGTGTCAAGGAACTCAGATTTGTTGGAGTGCCGACCGATGAGAGGTCGGCAGTTATTTGTCTTTTTGATTAGGTACTGATACTACTATCGTAACTTGTTCTGGCCAAGGCGCGCCTTAACCCTCATCTAGACATACATCAGTATCCGGAGGAACAGCAATCATCGCCAGTATTTCTGCCTTCTTAGTTGATTTCGTAACTGGACTTTACGAAGCATCTGGAGTCCTTAACCGAATTACCGATGGAAGGATTTTCGATTTCTGCGCCGACTACATAGCATATCCATCGCTGCTTGCTCAGAACGGACCGCAAGTGTAATGATGCTCAGTCCGCATCCCCTTTAATTTGACGAGAAAGCTAACATTTTGAGAGACTGAGTCACAACATTATCCAAGGACAGGGTTTAATGGATGAATCATTATTGTTCTACAACTTTATTTCCGGAATCTTGACTAGGGTGTGAAGGACGGTCAAACAGATAGTACAGAACCAAAGGACCTCTTAAGAGCTAATCATCGTTCGCACCTGCTGTTAGGATATGCTAGAACACTTTGAAAAGTACCACTTGGTAAAATGCGAGCAAGCTAGGCCTAGTTTGACTACGCGATTGCATTCTGACTCGCAAACACCTTTGCCTTGGAGTATTTTTTAATGTGCACTTACTTGATATTTTCAATTCAGCTTGACGTTCTTACTTGAGCCAGTGAGATGACTGATGAACGCTCGGAATTCCGTGGCGGTTTGCATCGTTCAAGCGAATTTTGAACCTGTAAAGGTCGAATGACTGGTCGATGAGTTGCTTTGGCTATGCGTCGATCCTAGAGGAATGAAGTTGCACTAGTTGAGGAGAACACAAACCAATCCAATATGTCAGTCTGCGTCAGCAGTTGGGCAAATCAGTGGGCTCTATGAAATTAGCCCGGGAATACCCACCAAATGTGCACAGATTTATAAATAAAACAAAAGAAGTATATTATTGCACAAATCATGCAAAACAACGCGTAAAAGACAGTAATTCGGGTGAAAGGCAGAATCCGGAACACCTCTAAGCGATCCCAAGTAAATCTTTGGAAACTGAAAATGTTGCATGAGATTATGGATAAATCGGATCTCAGAATTTGTAAGCAAGCACCGGCTGAACCCAAGGACGTCGCGGAAATTTGAAGTAACGTGTACGGCTTGATCGCGTTTGCCTGACCAAGTTGAAAGATTATCAAGTTTCTAAGAAAACCGATATCATCGGCATCACGGATTCGTGGTTACACACTGAAATGACGGACGCTGAAATTTCGCTACCTGACATGTCACTCATTCGAAACAGCAGCCTGACAAAAGGCGAAAGGTAATTATGTATTACTGAAACCACTTAGAGTGCGAGGTCATGGAGGATTCAGTTTCGTTAATTTCTGATTCGCTTTGGTGCCGCTCTCAGATAAGAGGCAGAGACACTTGCCTTATAGCCTTTTTGTGCCGTCCCCCTAATTCTACATCTGAAAGAGACTACTAAATTGCCACTGTCCTACGGCGATCTCTAAATGAAGATACACTCACATCTTGACCATGGGTGATTTCAATGTGAATTTTTTAGTAACCCCTGCCAAGAACGGAGAACAATTTAAAACTGATTTGCAGGACCTTGTAACCAGTGTTCCGCTTTATAATCATGCCACTTCACCCAATCGGTTCAGAACCAGTAATAGGTCATCTGTGCTTGATTTTGTGCTTACGAACGAATACCATATGATTGATGCGTTGATTGTGGACTGCCCATTATGTCGAATTGATCCTGCAGTTACTAGTTTCAACTTCATCTGCTATACAGAATACCGTGGTGCGGACCATGGTACGACGCGACCCATCACATAGTACGACCGAGTAGCCCAGCTCGTCAGTGCCACAATCTGGTCGTTCCTCGCCGAAGACCCATAGGATGTCGCCTGGCTCGAGTTCGTAAACAAATTCAGTCGGCCGGTTACGGATGCTTCGGAGAAGGAAGTTTGCAAACGGACTGAAACAGTTACTTACGTAAGAAGCCGAACTCAAACCTTGCTGGTAGTACGCAACGCAGCGTGGCGAGTGTAGAGAGTATCCCCAACATCATAAAGTTGGGATAACTACGTGGTCCAACGGAGCCACTGCACTCAACTGCTCAGTGAGGACGAAGCCGCTCAACGGAAGATGACAAAAACATTCAACGCCAATCAAACACCGCTGTGTAAGCACATCAATTGTCGACGGAAGGTGAGGCAAGGAGTTCCGCCACTCACGACGCCTGATGGCTACGGAAGCAACAAACGCGCTGCGGATGCAATATGCCCCCACCTTCCAGGAGATATTACTATTTGGTGCTCCTCCAGCTTTTATCGCCCTGCCGTCGGGATTCACTCACATCTCCTTTATCACCGAAGCTGTGTGACAGAAGCCGACCACTCTACGAAAGCACAAATGCCCGGGCGTCGATACTACTGGTCCGGAGGCACCAGGCACAGCAGCAAGTCAACTAGCAGAGCCACTGGCTCAGTTCTTCCAGTGCTGCTTAGGTCAGAAACAAGTTTCTGCCATGTGGAAGCTTGGCATAATAGCATCTATTCACAAAGACGGGAGCAGAACCGAGGCTCCATGGTCCAGCCCGGATTCCCTTCTCCATAAACTGTCCAAAGTTATGGAATCCATCACAGCCGATGCACTGGTGGACTATTTGGAAAACAAACATTATTATTTCTGAGAAGCATGGCCTTTGTCAAAATCGATTTGCTAATATCACGGAGTAATTGGCCCCAGTCAGCTGACGCTGGAGAGGATGTAGATGTGATCTGTTTGGATTTCTCGAAAGCATTCAACTGTCTAGATAGTCGGATACTCCTTTCCAAGCTACAGCATTATGGGATCGGTGACCCTCTTCTAAGCTGGTTCGCCAACTATCTTCTTCGGCGGGAATTAGTGGTCAGCGTTCAGAGCTCCTTCTTTGACCCCATCCAAGTTGAATGTGGTGTGCCTCACGACTCGGTGCTAGCTCCCCGGTTGTTTTTGGTATTTATCAATGACCTCACACAGTTAACCACATTTAATTTTCTGTTGCCTCTTCCGACGACGTCAAGATTCGGCGCAAGGTTAAGGGAATACTGACCAGCAGCTGCTTCAGAGTGATCTAGTCACGGCACATCAGTGCTGTATCCCAAATTCACTGCAATCCAATGTGTAAATGCAAAGTGCTCTCCATACGACACCAGAGCAAACACTGTTACCCGCTGGGAATGGATGTACTGCAGCGAGCTGCCACCGAAAGTGATTTGGGCGTACTGGTTCAAGCTGATCTGGGTTGTTCCAGACAATCTGCGAAGTTGCAAATATTGGTAACCAACCTGTGGGCCAGTTGCGGCGGGCGTTCGGACATATAGATCGCCCTATTTTCCGGCAGATGCTCAGTGCGTGTGTTCGTCCTCATGTCCATAATGCAATTCAAGCCTGACACCCATGGCTAAAATACGATCTTAGTGCATTGGAGTAGCCACAACGTCGAGCATCAAAATACCTCACTGGAATGCACCATCTTCCCTACGAAGAGAGACTAGAACAATTAGAGGTATTCAGGGGTATGTTACCGCCGCTTACGAGGTGGCTTGACAATGGTATACTTACTTCTGCACGATCCACATCATGTGTGCTACTCTTTACTGCAACTCAATAATAATACCAACATGAGAGATCACTCACTAAAAATAGCAGCACAGTACAGCCGCCCGGATTTCTGCAAGGATTTCTTTTACATCCGCTTGTGTCACCCGTGGAGTGCTCTTCCAGAATCAGTCATTTCTGCACCATCGGTATCCATAGTTAAAAGACGTATGGATGACTCTCTTATTCACTTACACTTTGTTACCTAGTATTAGGTCTCAATCCCAAGTTTAGAATTTACTTTCGATTTATTTGCTGTTAAATGTTTGTACAGTGAAACTACACGGATCGCAGGACTACAGCGAAACAAACGATAAGTTGCTCTTTCAAAAGTAAACAACCCACTACATTCTTAGTTTACGATAACCCTGCAAAACCAAGCAACGAGACATGTAAAGCATTGCTTCTTAACCGGTATAAATTCATTGCTTATTCTTCATTGTCAAACCGGATGTAATGCGATTACTATTAATTTATGTTGCATTGCTTTCATTTTACCCCTGATTTTGTGATCATTTTTTATTATTTTTTCTGGTTCCACGGAATATTAACTGATATTCTGAGAGGAATCAGCGGCTCATACAGGAAATATTGTTTATGTGGAGATAAAATCTCTTCTAGTTATGTTGGCGATTTTGCGTGTAAAGTTTCATCCTTTACTTTGGCGCATTTTGTCCGTAGTACTTAACTACGCACGGGACTGGAACGTCATCAAATGTGTTTACGCATTCGTATGTGGCCGCAGGTTACCACATGGTCGCACTAGTCGATTTTATTTAAGCTACGGCTGCGGTCACTCCACTTTTGCTCAATGCTCAAACTTTTGCGAAATCATGTGTTCCTCAACACCTTAGCCTCTGCATGTGAAAATTCATCTACGCCGTCAGGCATGGTATATAATTTTGGTTTTGCAACTTTTACTTCCTAATTGCTCGGGTAGTAAAATTATCTGTCAAAACACTTGATTGTGAACTATAACTTGATGCTATTCTTCGACGTGTAACCTTTTTCGCTAACTCGCGACTGATTCATGGAAGCAATTTCTCTATGACTACGCCACTTGGAGCTAGATTGGTGTTGTAATTCCGATAAGAGAATTTTAAGAATCCATCCTACTTTGCACCTTCAATTTTTGATTTTTGTTTGTGGGAATCTGTTGCATACAGATCGATGGGGTCGCAATGTGTTGTACCTTAGGCTCATCCTTTATGAATATCTTTCATGCGAGGTCGGACGATGGCACCTAAGTAGACTTATCGCTCCACCCCGTTGTTGCTGGTTCATATGGATGATGCGTTTATTGTCTGTGAGACATAAATTGATTACGGCAACCTACTAGATCCATTTAACCGAGTTCATCCTTCATTGAAATTTACCGGTGAATTTGAAAGAAGATTGGATACATGGCATCCATAAACGTTCTAACGCGTAGTTTTTAGGACGGAACAGTAGCAAGGAGTGATTTCCGTAATACAACGAGGCTAATTCAAAGCATTTGCTATCTTTGTTTAGTACTTCTGATATCTCCAAAATTTAGTTCCTTGTCTGCACCACCTTTCTGGAGCCTCGTACAGCCCTGAGAGGCTTTAAAGCGAAGCCAAGCTCATCTTGAATACTTGGTAAGGAAATGGTTATCCTATTTGGCTGACTAAAAACTTTAAATCCCACCTGAATACGCGATTTCCATAGATACAGTGCCAATAAGTGATGTCTTCCGTACAGTCTCATTCATAGGTGACATTGCTTTCGAACTGTTGAATAGAAAATTTCAACCCTAATGACTCGGACGTATCCAACTGCTAGGCTAAAATTACTTGCCATAGCAAAGACGTTTGATTACCCAGCACATGAAGGACAAACCTCAATCCCGTCCGATTTCTGCACATTATACCAATTCACTTGCACAAGGTTGTTGCAAGGTTGTTTGCACCTATGACAAGTCGCTTGTTCAAATGGATGGCTAGACACTGTTATGCATCGAGTAAAAAGACACAGTGAAGAACATCAAAATTCCACTTTGTAACCCTTGGTTGACACTGGTAATCAAGTTCGGATGGATGAGTCGTTTGTAGTGGTCTATACCATCTCAAGACGTTACCCAAGGAAGCCAAATCACCGCAATCAGAGTCTGGAAACCCGAACATTCCAAGCAGCGGACTCTGGCATAAGCCTTGTGTGTACCTTGGCCGTTAACTCGGTTCAACATTACTTTTCCGACGTTGATCACGTGTGTTCGCGTATCATGTCCGTTCACGTAAACAAACCATTGATTGATAGTTTTTAATGCCTAGATAAAAGCTGAACACAACTGTTTTTACTTATGAGGTCAATCATCCAAATTTAACAACAGTTTCACGAGCCTAGTTGCTTTATACTTTTGCTTCAAAATTATCGATACTCAGTGTGCTTTAAAGAAAAAATAGTTTTCGCGCGGTTGTTAATTTCTGACTCGGTCGTAGAGATTATTTTGCATTCGGCTTGTCACCAGCCTGCGTGACGAGCAACTGTGCCACCATGCACCCCCGTTCGTTTCCCGTTTCACATCTTTGTATAAACTTTTGCAAATATATCCCACGTTCACCACAATCCGCCTTCTAACACTAGCACCGATTAGATGCACACTTCTTTCTAAAGGTGTTCACGCGTTATAAACCTCAATAAGTTCAAACAGTTGTCTGCTCACTCATCACAAATGTGTTAATTCTTAACGGCCTGTAAAACAGTGTTGATAATAACTTAGTATACAGGCAAAATGTATGCAGTGTGGTCAAATATTTTGGATCTTCGGAAATCTCCCACGTTTATCTTTGCACGGACAACTCACTTGACATTTGTAAAGAAAGTTGTAAATATAACCGAAAAAGTGTCATTATTGTCTTGATGATCTTCTTCATAGTTTCAGTGCAATCGCAAACATGACATCTGCAGCTGGCAAACTTATAGGCTGCGTTGCGTGATGCTATCGCAAGCACACAAATGTAAAGACAACGTGATAAATTCGCTCAGGGAGCTGTCCGAGTTTCATCATACAAAAGTACGCCCGATACTCATCGTTGATTAAATAAAATTGTTATCTACGGCAAAGCGAGACAGGTCTTTACAGGCATGACCATATCCAGACAACAAAGCGTGGGAATGCATTACAAAAATACTACATGTCTGCCGTAACAGTGGATTTTGTGTAGTGATGTGTATATCTATGTATTGCGTGTGTGTTGCTGTGTACTTTGCGCTTGTAAGTGTGTCGCTACATCTTAGACTGTTTGCTCGCGTCGGTAAGGTGAAAATAGATGATTGATGTCCCTGCGTTGGGTAGGATAATCCGGATATTCACTGGGCCTTCATTTTAGTTTGTGGTAAGTCACGACCGCGATATCGCAGTGTTGATAGACAGACCGTTGTCGCTTTTTATAGGGAGAACGTTTGCCATGCGAAAACTCATCACGTTCTGCAACTATGTCGTCGAACAATTTGCTGGAACGGGTTTAACCCGGAACACCTGGCTGGCACCACGATAAGATTGTTCGGCTGGCCGGTAATTCGGTTCTTAAACCAAACAAAATCTAGCGCATGATGATTTGCATGCCAGACAGCCGTCAGTTTCCAAGGACAATCGCATTGTCCACTATAGTAAAAATAATAAATGCAATAATAATAATAATAAATAGCATGCTATATACGTTAGTATATACAAAGAAAACTACTTACAGTTCACTAGATGCACAGGTTCCGGGCCACTTAAGACGACCCCACATTTGAATAGCGGTGCTAGACTGTAATAAAACATCCAGAAGTCGATGTGAAATCTTTCACATAACTAGCGCTTATTGCAGATCTCATACTAAAATATGCGTAGGACGATTCAACTGACAGTGGAACAGTACTTGCTTAGACGGACACAGTTGGATCTATGAGTGTTGAGCAACTGCAAACACACGCAAATTGACTGAGGCTCAGACGGTTGCATCTACTTAACTTCTGCCGAAAGATGTGCTTGTGTTTGGTTATCGTGATACTCAGGTCACTCCGATCCTAACACAGTACATGCAACTGTGTTGGTGACAAAATTACATAAGTGCAGAATAAGCAGTTGATAGTTGATTAGGTGCGTGTATCGATGAAATCGTAATCGTCCGTGTCCGTGCGTGTTCAATCGGCATTAATTGCGATTTGTGACGGCTTTTGCATGAAACTGGCCTCAGCGGACTTTGCGAACACATCCAGTGTACACGTGAAGTACACCATCACAAATTGCGCGCTTGATAGCGTTGCATATGGCGATGCATTCACTCGGTGTATGCTCGTGATCATACTCCCAAGTACATCAGTCGTTCTGCTCAGAAAACGATTTGCGCGAACACCATTGTCATCGGGCTTTCAGTAGGTCATCACGCACAGATCGTGCGTCCGCATTGGCAGCGCACTTTGTTTCCGTATTTACAAGTGACCAGGTGTCTGTAACGAGTTCGACGAGTACCGCTCCCGCCGAACTATACAGCCTGGAATTCAGCGTTAAAGATGTACGCAAGCTTCTGGCAAGTCATGACGAGAAGAAGCCTGCTGGGCCAGATGGAATCCACCCACTGATCCTCAAGTCCCTATCGGCCATCATCTCACCTTCTGTAACTGAGCTGTTCAACAGGTCACTATCCACCGTACTATTACTGGGCGACTGGAAATGCTCAGTATTAAAGCCAATATCGAAAGGTGGTAACCCAAGCAAAGTGGATAACTACCGGCCGATTTGTCTGACAGCTGTTTTGGCAAAGACGCTCGAGAAGGCCTTGAAGAAGACACTTCTGCATCTTCTCGAGTCGAAACGCTTCTTGACGCGCGCACAGCATAGCATCGTGAAAGGTCGCTCGTACATCACCAACCTGTTGTTGACTAGGCACGAATAGTTGCAAGAGCTGAACTAAGGCATGTCTGTCGACGTTATTTATATTGACTTCAGTAAGGCTATTGACAAGGTAAATCATGCAGTGCTCCTCGACAGGCTGAGGATGTGAGGAGTTGGCGGCTCGCTGCATCGATGGATCGAGAATTTCTTTGTTGATCGAAAGGGGATAGTCTAGGTCGACAAGCATTTGACCGACTGGTATCCATCGAGCAGTGTCGTGCCCCAAGGCACTGTACTGCGGCCCATTTTGCTTCTGATCCATGTAAACGATGTGCCTCAATCATCTTGTGCGTTGTTCAGAAAAGAATTGAAGATGTGGAGAGTAATCCGCACACCCAATGATTGTGACCCGCTTCGGCAGGAACTCGACCGCCTCTCCACATGGTCTACAGAGATCAAGCTTCCAGCCAACCTGGTCAAGTTGCAATTCATGAGGCTGGGTAAGTGTGAGCACAGTCGAATCTACACGGTGGCCGGCCAACTGTTGCTTCCCACGCCTTTCGTGCGAGACCTCGGTGTACTCTCAGGCTCCGAGCTAAATTCCATGGGCAACACGAACAGGCTTTACCGAAACAGACTTCGTATGCTTTGGGCGCTCAGGCGCAGCTTCAGCACTTGGTCCGAAGGGATTGCTACTCGCCTCTTCGTCTCAATAATACGACCAGTGGTAGAGTATGGCTCCCACGCGTATTGTTCTACCACCCGGGGCGAGGTAGAAAAGCTTGAGTGAGTGCAGCATGTAGGCACCAGGCTGATTCCCAACTTACAAGTGGTGCCTTACAAAGACCGGTGTAAGAAACTAGGGCTTCATACTCTCATCATGACGCACCGGATATTATAGCTGGGAGATTACCACATGTTGAGACCTCTGCTTCATCTGCGCACACCAAGCAGCACACGAGGACGCCGGTACAAGCTTGTCGTACCGGATTTGAAGTGGGTCACTCACCAATTCTGTTTCGAACGCAGAGTGGCGAATATATGGAACGACCTGCCGTAGTATATAGTTGAAGTAAAGTTGGTGTTGAAATTTAAGAAATCCTTGGACATACACTGCCGACATAGCATATATAGAGAGCACCACGACATAACGCGTCTTTGTCCCTGAGTGACATGAGATGTAGCTACATAGAGAAACCTCTACTTGCTGCTTCTAACCAGTAATCACTAATCACTAAGAATCAGAAGTGGCAAGTTGGTCACGTTATGGAAGAGTAAACGGAAAGAGCGCTCTCCATGTGTTGACCTCTGCGCACGTAGCTGCAAAACTTAAATGACGTTGATGAATGTGAGGGCGTAGGTGTACGGCGAATGGTCGCGAAACGAATAAGTGTTCACAGCTTGTGTTATCTACGAATAGGGAGATAGAACTTGTGCAAATTGGTGCTCAAATCAAACACGGTGATTTGCTGTGTTCATTGTGTCGGTTGCCGTTGTGCTATCTGTTGGAGAAACGCGATTTCTGAACGAGTAACTGGAATTGACCTGTAGGATTTAAGCATATCTTTTGATTGATGATGTTAATTGATACTGCAAACAATCGCAACTCTACTAGGCATGTTTTTTTGCCCAGTTATCTCTGTAGCAGAGAGCAGCACGATTCCCTCATGCGGGATGAGACACTGCAGGACATCCTGCCAGTAGGGTTTGGCTCACAATATTTCACCACATAAAGAGTCTATCATGAAGCAAATTGGTGGTGAGGCATACCGATGTGATGCTCGCTATTTATAACTTACAATTTGTTAAAACCACTGCTTCATCTGAGCACACCAAGAAGCACACGAGGACACCGGCATAGGCTTGTCGTTCCGGATTTGAAGCGGGTCGCTCACCAAATCTGTTTCGAACGCTGAGTGGTGAATGTGTGGAACGACCTGCCGCAGCCAGTAGTTGTGGCAAAGTCAACGTCGGAATTTAAGGAGATCCTTGACGAACACTTTGCCGACGCAAAATATATTGATCGGAACACAACATAACGGGTCTTTGTCTATGAGTGAAGACTGATGCAGCCACACAGAGCAAGCTCTACTCGCTGCTTCCAACCAGTAATCAGTAAGGGTGATGTCGGTTGAGGCCATCAGTTCCGTCGAAGCGTAGCCACGTGCTTGAGGCTGCGGCGTTTTCTGTGATGGTGCGAGCTAAGTAGGTGCTCGTTGCACCGAAATACCAGAGTAGTCGAAAATGCTGACTTGAGTCGGTCGATGTTGATCGTTTCTGTTCTGTCGCTTTAGTCAATGGTAAATATTTTATCGTTTCTCCGTACGGCGAGGTACGGGCCAGAATAAGGAGGTTAGATTGGCCGCCCTACTCTGTCGGTGTAAACGAACACAGAGTGCAAGTAGCAAGACGTTGGTCTCCATTGTTATACTAGCTATGTTCTCTAGATTGAACAGGCTGAAACTGTCGCATGTGGCGCGATGGACGAGCTGCGTAGTCGCCATAGAGGAAGACTGTTGGCTTTTCTTTGAGACATGTTTATCGGGTAAACGCTGAGTGCAGCCAAATACTGGCGAAGGAGTGGCATGCAAATCCTCTGTGATCGTGGTACTTCTCCCTAGAGAATGAGCGGAAGTGTTTCTAAACAGGATGTGCTAGACTGTGCGCAGTGATGCAAGGAGTTGTCGGTGGAACCTTTCTATCATCCCGTTAGCTACGGAGTGGTATGTTGTGGTTCGGTGGTGCTGGCAACCAAATACGTCGAGTGGTTTGCTGATAGATCCGCCAAAGTGTCATCCTGAGTCGGTGATGACTATGCTTGGGTAACGAAATTTAGCAACCCAACGTTCCAAAGAATCACTCACAGTTGTCGCAGATGAGCGGTCAGCAATTGCAGCAGCAACTAAAATGCAATGCAAAAGACGGTCACATGAAATCAATTATTGGTCAAGTGTTTTCCGATTGGTGCGTTGCCTGCTACCACGGTAGTTGCTTGTGTTGTAGTTGACTAGTATGCACGGAATGACAGTATCATCCCACAATCTTTCGATATTCTTATTTGGAATTATAGACGGAAATTCTTGTTTTAAATCGAAACTGCTTTTGACACAGGTGAATAGTGCACGTAGCCATTGCGTGATGAGAAATATCCGACTAGGTCGATGTGAATGTGTGCGAAACCATGGTCAGGAGCCAAAAAAACGCCGAGTAGGCTTGTGGTGCGCCTATAAACGTTTGCGCGATGACACCGAAGGCACCCGCTAGCCCAAATTTGGACATCGCGTGTGACGTTAGTTCAAGAGCACCGTTCGGTTACGAACTACTGCAAAACAAGTATACTGGGGTGAGACAGAGGATGTGGCTGTTAGGTTCGTTGACAACCTCCAGAAATTCATGTTGTTGGAATCGTTCTTTCATTTAATCTAACACACAGCAAAGCCTACTTAACAGACGACGTGCTCTACTCCACGTGTTCCACAGCATTTGACATCTATCCATTACTGCACCCGCGCGACAAAGTATGTGACAACCATGGACGATTGAGGAGGCACTTTATTTCACACTAACTCACAAATTTTCAAAGAAGATATGTGACAAGAAAACCTGCAGCCACTTCAGGATGAAGTGAAAATAAAGGAATAACCGCTCATCTGCAAAGCGTTACGACTGTTGCTGTCGGTAGAATACTACCAGCAAGCACATAAACCATGGAAATGGAATAATAGTGTATTTCGGGTAAAAAAGCGTTGCTTAACAAGTCCCGTGGGATGGAAAATATTACGAAAAGTAAATTGCATGATAAAGTGAAAAGCGTTTTGATAGACTCACCATAGACTTAGGTAGAATAGCGGAGATGTTCGCGTATTAAAAGTATAAATCCACAAATCCATTGGTTGGGAGTTTGGAAATACACCTTTTGCTTGGGCTTAGTAGCCCTGGCAAAAAGTCATAAGATAAAATGCAAATGAGACAACGCATCGTCAACTTCTATTTTAAATATCGACAGTTTGGGAGCAGAGACGACATAAGTAGGGAGGGTGTTCCAAGTTTGGCACCCGCGTAGGGAAAAGACATTTCTACGTATCCAAGCCGGCTATACCATATTGTCAGTTTCAGGGGATGACCTCTTAGGATAGTGTTGTGGTTCAGTTTCAGCAGCTGGCGGCAAATATGGCTTGGGTTTTCCAGAATCTGGTAAACTATTATGAGACCCCCCCCCGCAAAAGCCGATATCCACTGCTGTACATTCTTAGAGATTTCAGTCTAAGCTGATAGCGCAATAGAAAGAGGCTGCCGACGTTCTTCGTTGCTATTCGTTGTGTGGTTTCGAGATTAACGAGATCCTTTTTCTGTCATGGCTGCCAGACCTGGATAGCATATACCACGGGCGGTCTCACGTAGACGTTAAGAATCTGGAGAAAGTTTGATGGTTCAAACCGACCGAACGCTCTTCGAAGCATGCCGAAATGTTGGTTAACTGTTCTCGTCACCTTCTCATCTTGTTTTGAACACCTGAGATCTTCCTGTACCAGTACACCCAAGTCACGCTCCCGAAACGCCTGCCGAAAGCTCTGGTCTCCTAGCATATAAGCGCTCAGCGGCTGATGAAGCAGTTGGATCACCTTGCACTTAGCTATGTTCAACTGAAGCAGGTTCCTCTTTCACCATTCATAAATGTAATCTAGGTCATGTTGGAGTAGATCGTGATCAGAAATTTCACTAATCGCCCGCCATATCTTGAGGTCAACGGCGAAAAGCAAGAAATTTGAGCAACTAATTGTTGCCATGTTGCTGAGAAACAACGGAAATAAGCGTGGTCAAAGCACTGTGCCTTGTGGGATACCACATTTTCAAACAATCGGTTTAGAGAGTGATCCTATAACGCGTACTAGAAGCTTGCCTTGGTGAATAAAGTTGCCAATACAACCAAATTTAAGCAACAACATTTGCTTGTAAGTTACGAGTGACGCGTTTCCACCAGGATCAAAGAAACATCAAATCCGGAATTGCATAACGGTAATATGTAAAAAGGAATAAATGTGCAAATACAGTAAATACATTAACGATTATGCTCCCAAACTTAGGACAATTACACTGACAATCGTTTGGTCCGAGTCGACAAGTCCAGGTTCAGTAAGCGCTGTACCAAATCCCACTACTAAGGTACACGACGTGTTTATAAGACAGGTACAGCTGTGAGAATGGTTGATTACCAGTTCAAAAAGGGGTGCAAATTGGGTAAGTTTCAAGGGTGTGTGAAGTTGGCCTCTTCGGCGCGTTCACCAACTGTGACACAGATGCACATAGACAAAGGAAGAAATGGTCGAACAGGCTCCTCCGGTGGGGATAAAGGTACAGCGAGCAGGTGTAATCGGTGAAGGGTGAAGGTCACCAAACGACCCTAATCGGTGCAGTGTAAGGTGTTGACGATAGTAAACAAAGTTAGACAAAAGTGTAGTGGCAATTTAAGATCGTGGGCATGTGAGGTGATAACAATTTTAGGGAACGTAGGGCTGAAAGAGGCGGAGGTGGGGTTTTACGACGAAATGCGGAAGTATAGTCGTAATGTTTGGTAAGGGAAAGGAGTATGAGGAGCAATTATGATCGCGACATCCGAATTTTCTTCCCACCAAGCACAGGATCTACGATTGCGTTGTTCTGCAGCCGGAGAAGTAGGATGCGGTTATCCAGGCAGTCAAAGTATTTGGAGAAATCCAGATAGATGACGTCCACTCCGATCCCATCATCAGCCACTTCCTTCCAACTGCCTCCTGCATTCGGTAGCTTGTTGGTGCACGACCGGTGTTGACGGAAGCCATGCTGTTCCGTTGCGTAGATGTTAATGTTTTTCGAAGTAGTTCATTAAAGCCTCAGCGCTTCCATCACCGCGAGCACATGGAGGAGAATCACTGGGCGATAGTCTGCCTGATCTGAAAGGCTATCACCTTTAAAAGTTAGGGTGGTAATGTCACGCTACTACATAGTGGTAGTTTGTTGTTAGTCAAAGCACCTTTGGAAGGACTGTGATAATGGTTCGGCTAACTTGGTGGCCGCAGCGTTCAGTGTTTCGGGCGGATGTTGTCGGCTCCAGGAAAGCTATGATCGTGCTGTGAGAGTAACTTCCTTAGCACTGATGATGGGTTGAATATTCTTTGTAAACAATGGAGTCGGTTATGCGCATGACAATATGGAACAGGTAGAGGCTGGGAGTTCGAAAATTGGGGCGTACTGTAGCCGCAGGGCACTAGCTGCTTCTTCGGCGCTTTGTACTCAACCGCCTGTCGTGTAAAGTAAATGGATGCCATGCTGCAATTTATGGAGATTATTGACATGCCTAGACTGCGGTTTGTTGTTTGCCAGAAATTTTTGGTTAGGCACTGTTGATACGTTACTTTGTCCTCACGGACAAGTGCAGTGCAATGGTTGCGATGGGTCAGGAGATTGCCTCAAATCTCTGAGTCGAGGTTAATCTTGTAGGCACGTCATGCTGCATCACTTATGGCCAGGCATCTTCGAGTCCTGCAGCTTAGAATTGAAGGCATTTTTGCGAGTCGAAGGGGCTTGGTCTCTGATGTTCTGTTGACGATGTCGTTTAGTCTATCAACGAACTCTGTCCAAACGTTGTCAAGGGGACTGTTGTTTGAGAATTCCCAAGCAGCTGCATCGACGAGTTCTTTCAGTACGTGGCAGCGTGTGATTGTGAGTTAGTTCCGAGTGTTCAGGCGGATACACTGCATAACACACATAGTTGAACGTTATTACTACACGGTCGCTGAGACCTAATGGACTCTCCATCAAAACTTGTCAACCATGAACTCTTCATTCGTGAGCACAATGTCTAATATGGATGGTTTGTTTGCTGTCCTGAATTTACTGGGCTTGTTGACGTAATTGTACAAGGGGGTAGTCGCGATAAGTTCATGCGTCTGCATTGAACTGATCATTGGGAGGTGCCGATACCTCTAGCTCCTGTAAACTGAAGTCCCTGAGAGTTAGAATGTGGCTGTACCTAAATCGTGTTACCCTGTTCAAGGCACGTATCAAGCGAAAGCCATTTCCGGAGTGGACGTTAGGGAGCTGTAAGCTACAGCTACGAGACATGCGTCGTTGTGTCTTAGTCGAACAGAGTGAATCGTTAACATGAGTTTACATATCATCAACTATTGCATATTTCAGGTCTCTGTGATAGTAGATAAGTATCCCACCTTCTCTGCTGAGGCAGTCGTACCTTATTAGTGACATTTCTTCTACCTCAACCTCAGCATCAGCCAATTCTTGGTGAAATTAAGTTGCGGTAATAGAAATTAGGTCCCAAGCATTTTCAACCTAACATAGCCAAATTTCAACAACTTTACTGAGGATCCCTTGGGAGCCAGTGTACATACATGAAAGTTTTTCAAATTTAAGCAATATTTCAGTGGTTGTGCAAATCATACGTGCAGTTTTGCGGACCACCGAGTGGTCAGCAACTAATCACTATTTCGATGTGTACTTGGAGAAGGGTTTACCGTCTGCGTAATTAGTCCCGTGTCTAATCTTCTGGGGACAGTGTAAGGTGTCTCGTCAATATCATCTTCTACCGGTTGTATGGGCTCATTAGTCACAGTACTGTTGCGTCGTACTTTTATAGATCCCATCGCTTTTGGTTCTTTGTATGACATGTCATCTCTAGGAGACATATCACTGACTGCCTTTAGCCGAAGCTCAGATGGTAGACTGCAGAGGAACATTTACGAGCTTTTTAGCAGCCGTGCTACCATATGAATGCACAAAGCAACAGGTATCGGTGCGCCCATCTGTTTTGTGGAACGGAACTGGCATCCTGTGCAAGGAAGAGCCCCTATGTGTTACCCATAAACGCAGCAACAGCAAGCAATATGCTACCAAATAACTCGGCTGAAAGTTACTAACTAGTAACGAGTAACTAGCTACGCGAATCACATGAAACGACCACATGGTATGCATATGTTGTAGCTACCTGAGTTTCACTTAGTGTTTCGTGTTAGCCACAGCATTAGTAAAACCATTTCCTCTTCTGCAAAGCAGTATGGTAAGTACTTAGCACAAAAGCAGCCGTTGCATTTTCTGCTTGTGCAGTTCTCTGAAGCTGTAAATATGATGATGACTGAGGATGAGTGGTTGCTATTAGCTAAGTTCGGATGGCCCAAAAGACAAATGTATTTAGTGGAATGTGCGCACAGCGATAGGTAGTTATGTGGACAAACCTTGCTTCTGTAGTAAAATTAGGAATTCAGCTTGTCCACCACTTACAGTTTACGGCGTACATCCGGATAGTCATGAAACTAGCTTCACAAACATACTTCCTTAAAAGACATGATCAGGTGCACCTGAAAATACTTGCAATATTCTATGAGTGTCAACGTACTGTTGCCTACTCTTTTGTCTCGCGTTGTTGCTGTCCTGGGAATCGTGGACGTCAAATCGGAGGTTCTTAACATTCCAGGACTAGCTGGACTTGGGTTATGGAATCAAAAAGAGATAAGCAAGTGATGCCCGTGCCGGAGGTGCAATCTATCTGGCGCGTCCCGAGGTTGTTGATCGGGGAATACCTACCTTGTGGAGGTAACTGCAAATAACTCTCGTTTGCTTTGAAGGCGAGATGAATAAGCAGTCGCGGACAATCATCAGCAGCGTCTCAGAGCGTGAGGAGTTCTGGGCTGGTCACCTGGTTCTCCATTAAATATCGCAAGTGCTCGTACGGCGCTGTGTCAAAGCCAATGTGACGGCTATAGGGTCACTGACCACTCACTCCTGTAAGTGGGAGTGAGTATCTAACGGGGGACGGATGAACAACCTCGCTGGCCACCAGCTTCTTTGTGGACTGCTTCCGAACTCAAAGAAGGCAAATGAGCCATCTGGCTGTCAACGATCTTCGTGAACCACCCCGCTGCCTTGCAGGTCAGATCTATAGACCAAATGCTCGAGATGGGGTCCCCTAAGTCAACGTACTTCTTCGGCCTGAGGTACCGGGTAGCTCATTGCCCACACAACACATGGAACTTTGCTTCCATTCCTCTGACTCACTCCCTCCTTTTTCTTATTGTGACCCATGTGTTGTGGCACTCTGTTAAATGTTTATTGGGGCGTGTGATATATATATATATATATACATACATATATATATATATATGTATACATCTGCTCCATGCTGAGGCTGATGTTGCATTCATGATGCTTCTTCAGCGTAGTTGGGCTAAAGCAACTTAGACTTAACCTAGGTCTTTTTAAGTCGGATAAATTTCCTTCCACTTGACTTGCTATGTTCTGCCTACATGAATAATCTTCTATTAACTGGCCACATTGCTTACGCTAATTGTGATTATCTTCCTTAACTTTATTGTGTTTGTAGTATTTTTTGGGTGACTTGTGGACACCTTGTACTTATCGCGGCTTCGTTGATAATTACCTTAATTCATATGCTAATTTAGCAAAGGTAGGTCGGTGTAGCCGTATTCTTTAACAGATATAGTTTAGTTGATAATGTCATTTCAAGTGATTGGCTGTTGTTTGACATCCCCGGTGTGGTTGCGCTTGATTTACATGTTGACAAGGTGCCTACCTGTCTATTACCCACTACCTCGTCCATACTGGCTCCACGAGACCGTTGGTCGTTGCTGGAGGGGACGGGGTGCACGGTCCTTGTGGTCGTGCTAGGCTCGAAGAGTGGTTCCATGCACTCAGTGTGGAGCGGACTGCGGTCCAGCCACCGCCTTGTCTGCGCTTGATTCAACAACTACAGTGTGCTTGTGTTTGCCTGTGAAGGAGTGTGGGCCAGCTCCGTTGAGGAAAAGTGACTCCCATCCACATGCCTCCCGGTTTTATTCCTTCGGGTTTACACTGGATATGGAGCGTGTGGATAGAGTTGTGGGTGGTGAAGCGTAAGCTATCCGTGGTCCCTCTGTAAGTGCAGGCGTCCTGTGGTTGGCCACAGTGACAAGAAAATCCGAAACCGGATGCCGCGAACAATATATATATATATATATATATATATATATATATATATATATAAGCGGGGGATGAGTGGATTGTATGGAGGACGACACTGTCACAGCTTGTTCGGTCAGAAATTCTTGTGTATCGTTTTGTTACATAATCCATGTGATGACAATTTCCGGGTGAATAAAGGTAACTCACTTCTTTATACGCTTAAGCATTTCCTTGTAAGCTGTTTGCTTTAACTGCTTGTCCGATGTTGCACGCTACCTATGGACAAAACGTCAGAGTCCTGAAAGTCGACAAGTTGTAATTTTATCGCCAATTTGCTCATTTGAAACACTTTCCACGGTCAGAATTAGCTGTGTGCCACCCAAAACTTGGCTGATTCTCCTCGGTTCATCTTCATGGGCACGTGTCCGTGCTACCATATGAATGCACAAAGCAACAGGTATCGGTGCGCCAATCTGTTTTGTGGAACGGGACTCGCATCCTGTGCAAGGAAGAGCCCGTATGTGTTACCCATCAACGCAGCAACAGCAAGCAATATGCTACCAAATAACTCGGCTGAAAGTTACTAACTAGTAACGAGTAATTAGCTACGCGAATCACATGAAACGACCACATGGTATGCATATGTTGTAGCTGCCTGAGTTTCACTTAGTGTTTCGTGTTAGCCACAGCATTAGTAAAACCATTTCCTCTTCTGCAAAGCAGTATGGTAAGTACTTAGCACAAAAGCAGCCGTTGCATTTTCTGCTTGTGCAGTTCTCTGAAGCTGTAAATATGATGATGACTGAGGATGAGTGGTTGCTATTAGCTAAGTTCGGATGGCCCAAAAGACAAATGTATTTAGTGGAATGTGCGCACAGCGATAGGTAGTTATGTGGACAAACCTTGCCTCTGTAGTAAAATTAGGAATTCAGCTTGTCCACCACTTACAGTTTACGGCGTACATCCGGATAGTCATGAAACTAGCTTCACAAAGATACTTCCTTAAAAGACATGATCAGGTACACCTGAAAATACTTGCAATATTCTATGAGTGTCAACGTACTGTTGCCTACCCTTTTGTCTCGCGTTGTTGCTGTCCTGGGAATCGTGGACGTCAAATCGGAGGTTCTTAACATTCCAGGACTAGCTGGACTTGGGTTATGGAATCAAAAAGAGATAAGCAAGTGATGCCCGTGCCGGAGGTGCAATCTATCTGGCGCGTCCCCAGGTTGTTGATGGGGGAATACCTCCCTTGTGGAGGTAACTGCAAATAACTCTCGTTTGCTTTGAAGGCGAGATGAATAAGCAGTCGCGGACAATCATCAGCAGCGTCTCAGAGCGTGAGGAGTTCTGGGCTGGTCACCTGGTTCTCCATTAAATATCGCAAGTGCTCGTACGGCGCTGTGTCAAAGCCAATGTGACGGCTATAGGGTCACTGACCACTCACTCCTGTAAGTGGGGGTGAGTATCTAACGAAGGACGGATGAACAACCTCGCTGGCGACCAGCTTCTTTGTGGACTGTTTCCGAACTCAAAGAAGGCAAATGAGCCATCTGGCTGTCAACGGTCTTCGTGAACCACCCCGCTTCCTTGCAGGTCAGATCTTTAGACCAAATGCTCGAGGTGGGGTCCCCTAAGTCAACGTACTTCTTCGGCCTGAGGTACCGGGTAGCTCATTGCCCACACAACACATGGAACTTTGCTTCCATTCCTCTGACTCACTCCCTCCTTTTTCTTATTGTGACCCATGTGTTGTGGCACTCTGTTAAATGTTTATTGGGGCGTGTGATATATATATATATATATATACATATATACATATATATATATATATATATATATATATATATATATATGTATACATCTGCTCCATGCTGAGGCTGATGTTGCATTCATGATGCTTCTTCAGCGTAGTTGGGCTAAAGCAACTTAGACTTAACCTAGGTCTTTTTAAGTCGGATAAATTTCCTTCCACTTGACTTGCTATGTTCTGCCTACATGAATAATCTTCTATTAACTGGTCACGTTGCTTACGCTAATTGTGATTATCTTCCTTAACTTTATTGTGTTTGTAGTATTTTTTGGGTGACTTGTGGACACCTTGTACTTATCGCGGCTTCGTTGATAATTACCTTAATTCATATGCTAATTTAGCAAAGGTATGTCGGTGTAGCCGTATTCTTTAACAGATATAGTTTAGTTGATAATGTCATTTCAAGTGATTGGCTGTTGTTTGACATCCCCGGTGTGGTTGCGCTTGATTTACATGTTGACAAGGTGCCTACCTGTCTATTACCCACTACCTCGTCCATACTGGCTCCACGAGACAGTCTGTCGTTGCTGGAGGGGACGGGGTGCACGGTCCTTGTGGTCGTGTTAGGCTCGAAGAGTGGTTCCATGCACTCAGTGTGGAGCGGACTACGGTCCAGCCACCGCCTTGTGTGCGCTTGATTCCCAAACTACAGTATGCTTGTGTTTGCCTGTGAAGGAGTGTGGGCCAGCTCCGTTGAGGAAACGTGACTCCCATCCACATGCCTCCCGGTTTTATTCCTTCGGGTTTACACTGGATATGGAGCGTGTGGATAGAGCTGTGGGTGGTGAAGCGTAAGCTATCCGTGGTCCCTCTGTAAGTGCAGGCGTCCTGTGGTTGGCCACAGTGACAAGAAAATCCGAAACCGGATGCCGCGAACAATATATATATATATATATATATATATATATAAGCGGGGGATGAGTGGATTGTATGGAGGACGACACAACTCTGTCACAGCTTGTTCGGTCAGAAATTCTTGTGTATCGTTTTGTTACATAATCCATGTGATGACAATTTCCGGGTGAATAAAGGTAACTCGCTTCTTTATACGCTTAAGCATTTCCTTGTAAGCTGTTTGCTTTAACTGCTTGTCCGATGCTGCACGCTACCTATGGACAAAACGTCAGAGTCCTGAAAGTCGACAAGTTGTAATTTTATCGCCAATTTGCTCATTTGAAGCACTTTCCACGGTCAGAATTAGCTGTGTGCCACCCAAAACTTGGCTGATTCTCCTCGGTTCATCTTCATGGGCACGTGTGGTCACCGGTTACCACATGCTCCAAAAAATTAGAGTCACCTGTCACATGGTACTAGTACTCGAAATAATCGGCACACGATAGTCTATCTATCACTCAGGAACCGAATTGACACGAATGTTTCACATTTGCATTTATGAACTGTATCTTGTCGAGGTGCCGTGAAGTCGCAGTAAAACTGAGACGGACCCTGTCTACATGCATGGCACACTAATGTATGCAAAATGTGTCGAAGTTTTGACCTGATAGATGGATACAGCTGAAGCGTTAAAACTAAAGTTCTTTTTCACTACATTTATTTCATTTTCTGTTAAATGCACAAGCAAACCCGGCAGAACTATTTCTACGTATACCAAAGACAAAGAACTCGGAAGCGTCAGACTAGTGAAACGAAAAATCACACGAAGATTGAGGCTTGCAGTAAATGAGTGGAACCAAAATTTCACACCGAATTGTCTGTCCGAAAAGCAGACCCTATGCGATGAGTAAAGAAACTTGAAATAGACAAATGTCGTACTGACATAATCAACTGGCGCTTTGCGAGCTTTCAGTATTTTAGCTCGAATAGTTAAGAACATTGTGATATATGCACAGATGAGGACGAGACTTGAAGCACACTAAACCAGTTTAACTTATCTAAAACACGCTTAAACTTGAAGGCTTGGTGGTAACGGTAACGATAGCACAGGAAAGTAGTATTTTAGAGATTATTTGGTAATGCTCCTATACAGCCTTATTCTTCGGAGTGCAACATATCGCTCACTGATTTAGCAAACTAAATGTGGTAGTACTTGCATGTGGTGACTAGAATGCTTCAAGCGAAACCCACCTGTATCTTGTTCCCCAACGTTTCGTGACTGAACGAAATAATGATTTCGCTGAAGAGTCAAACTTAAAGAAATTCGGACTCGCGTTCCCTCAGAAATCACCTATCAATAGGAAATGTCATTCTGGCATGGCAGAGTGCGCAACTAGCGTTTTATTTTCAGCTATCTCTTGAGGTTTCGTGCTTTGCTTTCAGTATGTCCTAGTTCAACAACAAAGAAAGATGAATTCTAAGTGGACGACCTGCACGGCTTGTAAAATGATGGTGCCTATTTCTAGCCATCCTTCAGCCTTTTCCTCATGCATTTTTCTAATCTGCAATCTGGTTTCACTGATAATCTAATTTATTGTATTGTGATGCGCTTCCGAAGCACTTTCTATAACCATTACCTGGATTCGCCGATTCAGGTTTAAGGGCGTAGCGTTTTTCAGATGTCAACGTACCAGATCGCATAGGATTTCTTGCATGCCTCGCTATTATTTCAATACAGGATGCGAATTTCTCTTGTCCCTGATGCCATATTTTCCCTGTTGACTGAACTGAATATCGCTGTGTGGCACGAACATACGCTGGTTCAGTAGATTGAACAATCAACAATGAACGATGACTATACCGGTTGCGAAGCGTTGCTTCACAACTGTCGTTGGATTTTTGATAGAGATATCGAAATAACAATAATGATAATAATAATAATATCAAGACAGTTAGTTTTTTTCTTTGTGAGTGCTACGCGGTAACTTTATCTTTTGGCGTGCCTTACTGATCCAGATTTTTAGCTACAGTATTGTGGAAAACAGTGTTTGAATAAACACTTGCAACGGAATTTGACTATTGTCGAATTTCCTCTGATCCAAGATATGTTGGATCGATTAAAGCGGTTCTGGTCATAGCTTCTTTGGCGCTTACTGGTAATTTTCCGGTTTTTCCCAGTTTTAATCCCGTTTTGCACCCAGTTTTTCCTTTTCTATTGAGATCGTCTAACTATTGTATATGTGTTATAATTCCATCCTGTTTTCCACTACGTCGGTCTCGCAATGCACCGAGGTTTTTGTTCCAGGTGGCTTGGATTCTGAGGTTATCGCACTTTGCGGCAGTCCAAGCTGCAACATACCAGTAACTGACGATTCCGGTGGTATGCAGTGCGATGTCTGCAACCGATGATACCACCAGCTTTGTACGGACTTAAATACCGAGCAGTAAGCAACACTGACCTCCAGCGAAAAGTTGTTTTTCAGTTGTGCCAATTGTTGCAGCCGCCGGCAAGGCCGCGTGGCCTTTGGTAGGGGGTACGGATCTCTTGATACCTAGCTGCAAAATGTAGGGCTTTCGTTATCGATACTCTCAGATCTTCGCCTTAAGATTGATCTGCTCATGACGACGCTTCCGGTCTTCAACAACGTAGATTTGACCGCTTACAATGGAGATCAACTTATGGCACCAATCATTATGTCACCTGTCCAGTTGGCTACCGACCACAAAAATGAAGTTGCTTCGAACGTCGTATCTAAAGCTACCGTAATCGACGCCGAATTACTGGTTTAAGGGTCTCTTCGATTAAAGCGAAAGAGAGCCAGGAAACCACTTAACTTCTCCGCTAAACATGAAGTTATAGTTGTCTCGGCACCGGAAACAAGCCAAGTGTCGTTACTTGTCAAACTGTCTGACGGTTGTGCGAAGGCAAAGATTCCCACACGCACTACTTGTCAGCCGAAGATGCCGGATATCTCGGCTCTCACCGACAAAGCATGTACTGACGGTTCGCTTGACCCTGTTCAAAGCGAAAAAGCGTCACGTGACCCTGCTCCCTTTATCAAGAAGAAAAAGCAGACTAAATCTGCCATAAAGCCTTTCGGTGGAATCGATGATCCGAAAAGATTAAGACATTGACAACGGAGCGAAGAACATACGCTGCCGTTGCTACATCATCGGAGGGGATAAAGACAATCCCATCACCAGTGGTGAAGCCACCTGCTCCAAGGGTTGAATCGAAGACCCGTGGGTTTAATACACCCCGTCGTTGCGATTCTTTCATAGATGGTAGCATTATATTCCGTAACGCGGCTGAATCTACTGCCGTTCTTGCTGCTGATCACATGTTGGACGACCTTCAATGGTTTAAAATGTGTGTAACGAAGCTTCTTCTGTCTGGTTTTCCAGGCGTTACTGTCAGGAAGCTGATTAGACTGGGGAACGTCCCAGTTAATGTACCAAACCCTCGACCGCGGCTACTTCGTGTGGTACTCCCTACCCCGGAGGAACGCAACGCTCTCAGGCGGTTTGCTTTTAAGCTGAAAGGTCCAAATATTAATGTTCAGCCCCACCTTCCGCTTGCCGAGAGGCTGAAGCTAAGGGAGGTCATCAAGGACCTCAAAAGAAGGCGAGCGGCCGGTGAACAAGTTCTCCGGTTAGTGTATTTTCGGGTAGTCAGCCGGCGGTCCTTTTACGCCCTACCACTGCCCATTCTGGTAACGCACGACCCAGGTCTGGATCTAACGAATACTTTCAGATAATGCTTAGTAATGTGCGCAGCCTAAGGAATGAGGCGCAAGAAGTAGGTCTGCTTGTAGCTGGGTCTCATCCCGATATACTTGCATTCAATGAAACGTAGCTATTTCAGGACATCACCGATGGTGAAGTACACCTCTCTGACTACGCACTATTTAGGTGCGATCCCTCCGCTGGCCGGCAGGGAGGGAACGTCACTATTTATGTGAGCCGTAAACTTAAGATTTTGAAGACTTGTGTATTTCAGTCAACAGACAAAACTGTAGAAGCTTTATCGGCTGTTATTAGCACATCCTCGGCTCAGGTTACAGTCGTAATTGTGTGCAGAATCCCTGGGAGCGTATCCAGAGAGGTACTTAACTTTATTCGCTCCCACTCCGCAAACAAGTGTTTGGTGATGGGCGAATTCATCGTCCCAGAGGTTTGCTGGGCTGATCTTCCTCGCGACTCAGCGTCGGGCATATTCGGCTCTGACCTGCTTGAGCTTACTTTCCAAGTACCACTGCGTCAGTTCGCTGACCTCCTCACTAGGTACACGGACACCCAATTACCGTCTATCTTAGACCTTGTATTTGCTAAGTCACTCGATTTTGTTGGTGACGTTACCAACGGACCTCCATTGGGTTCCAGTGATCATGTTTGTTTGCTCTTCAGTTGTACTCTGTCTAGACACTACCAGAGTACTGTTGAGTCTCGCCCGAACATGTGGCACGCCGACTATCAATCAATGAGAGCCAGAGCTTCGGGTTTCCATGGTGAGATCTCAAACGACGATACTGTCCAGGTTGCCTGGGATAACTTAAAGTCCTACCTCACAGAGGTCTTTGCTCCCTTCATCCCAGTCATAAGGAGGAATGAGGCACGAGCACAGCCACCATGGATAGATTCCACTGGCAGGTATGTACTCACAAAGAGGTCTAAATTTTGGAGGATTTACCGAGATGCTCCGTCCATCGATAATTATGACAAGTACCGTAAGGCTAGAAACAGGTGTAAGCAACACCTAAGGGATGCTCGGCTCAATATCGAGGAGGGTTAACGAACGATGCTTCAGAGAGTCCAAAATGATTTTTCGCTTATGTCAAAGGGCGCTGCAGTTCGAACACGTCAATTCCAGTATTGATGCATGATGACGGTACTCATGCGCATACGGACTATAACAAGGCCTGCGTACTTAGCGGGCAATATGTAGCAGCTTTTGTAAGGGAAACCTCTTTGCCAGGCATTGAGCTGGTCTGCAGGAGCCCAGAGGGTTCAGGACTGTCTGAATTTATTATAGCGGAGACGGAAGTTCATAGGGTGTTACAAGGGTAAAACTCTTCTAAGGTCTCAGGGCCTGATTTAATACACCCGAAACTGTTGCATGAGTTGGCTGCAGAACTAAGTGGACTGTCCGCTATGGTGTTTCAGAAATCGCTTGACAGCTGTGCATTGCCTTCCGAATGGAAGGAAGTTGTCATCTGTCCTATCTTCAAAAATAGGGACAGGAGTCTGCCTGCAAATTACAGGCCAGTTAGCCTCACGAGTGTAGTAGTCAAACTACTCGAGAAACTGGCGAGAGATTCGTTGGAGAGTCATCTGAGTAGATTTAAGCTACTTAGCATTGTACAACACGGATTCCAAAAGAGATTTTCATGTCTGACGAATCTACTGGTGTCTCGCGAAAATTGGGCGGATGCAGTGCATAACGGCCACGCACTGGACGTGATTTTCGTCGACTTTTCGAAGGCATTTGACAAGGCACCCCATTTGAGGCTCGCGCAAAAGTTAGCCTCCTACGGGGTCTCTGGCCGCGTCCTTCTTGGAGGGTAGAGAACAGTGTGTACGGGTAGGCCAGGGCCTAGCTTTTAGGCAGTCTGTCTTCAGTGGCGTGCCGCAAGGCTCGGTCCTTGGACCGCTGTTTTACTCTATCTATGTGAATGACTTACTCGCGGAGCTTGAGGTACCATCGCTACTATTTGCTGATGACCTGAAACTGTGAAACATTGTCGATGTTCTGGGGCTTCTTAAGCTATTCAACCAGCATTAGATAAGCTCTAGGACTAGTATACTTTATGGTTACTGCCCATAAACTAGGCAAAGTGCTCCGTTCTTCGAATTGGAGGAGGTTGTCCTGCTGCGAAGTACATAGTCGATTGGGTCGAACTCCCCTGTGTATCTAGCCAGATTGACCTAGACGTTGTACACTCTTCGGCTTTACACTGCGGCGACAACCGGAAGAAGGCCGCAAGCAGTGGTTTCCGCATGTTGTGGTTAATACGACGTTCGTTCGGAGTCTTGATGGGCGGCATCTTTACGAGACTGCCCTCGGTTATCGTTCGGCCTCATCTGGAACACCGCGTCCAGGCTTGTCCGTCCTGCCTCGTCCGGGACAAAATAGAGCTAGAGAGGGTTTTACGGGTGGGTACTAGGTTAGTTGAGGGAGTACGGGGACGGACGTACCCCGAGCGTCTACTTAGTTTGGGAATGCATTCAATGCACTACCGAAGGCTTAGAGGAGACCTAATCCTAACCTAATGTATATTAACTGGGAAGGTTGGTCCAGATTTATCATGGCTATTCAGTCCAGATAGATTGTCTGTTCTACGCGGTCATTCCATGAAGCTAGACAAACGGCGGTCCGATCGAATTAGGGCGGAAATCCAGCTGTCACATCGAGTCATCGAGCGCTAGAAGATGCTTCCGGAAAATGTTATCAGGTGTTTGAAAGGCAACCTGACGCTCTTGGGTTGCAACACGAAACCTGTCCATTTTCCTGAGTAACCCGCATCTTCACGAGGTACACGAGGTACACATCCTTATTTCAAAGCTGCTTCCTGACCTGTTGGCCTTTACTGAGTCCTGGCTCACTTCAGATAACTCCGACTCCGAGATCTACATCTAAGGACACCAAGTTTTCCGTGTTGATCTATCTGGAACAAGAGCTGGTGGCGGTTTAGTTCTCTACTGAAGAGAGGATCACAAATCTCACCTCGTAGAACCCATCAGCGGCGCTGATGGTGGTGCAGAGCTGCTCTGGTACGGTATCCATGATGGCTTCAAATCTCATATAGTTAGGATTGTCTACAAAGCCCCGTGGGATTATAGTATTTCTGTGTTACACTTTATCAAAACACATGGAAACCACAAAGTTTGTCTTATTGTGGGTGACTTCAATCCCCCGGATGTCAATTTGGACCCACTACACTGTCACCTTCCATCCGAGTCCTTTAACGCCAACCTCCTTGAAACTGTCCTCAAAACGAATCTCTCCCAACATATAACATCGTCCACTCGGCATCTTCTAGGTCAGACTCCGCACACTCTTGATCTTGTGCTAACTCCAGCTCTGTCTGATGTCTCGGAATTGACACTTCTACTACCCACCGGTAAAAGCGACCATTGTATGATCTCCCTCTTATGGACTAAACGTCTAGCCTTCCGAGTCCAGTGGGCACACCGTCGAAACTTCTGGTGGACCGACGCATCCAAGTTAAGAGCTGCAAGGAGTACGCTGGACTGGAATGTTCCATAACCCAAGGAACTCGATGCTGCTTGTTGAGATATATTCTACAAGTTGAAGCTACCCATTGAGGAGGTGGTCCCATTCCACAGTAACAGGCCTCTATCTAAAGGTCCCCTTGGATCGATCGAGAACTCAGGGCCAACATGAAACAATGACGAAAACTATGGGACAAATGTAAACTTTCCCGCCTAGACGCAGACTACTCTAGATACAATGCTGTCAGGGACTTCTGTTCCCTGCAGAAACGTGAAAAAAGACAACGATACGAGCATAGCCTGGCTAAACAATCACTTTCTAGGCCAAGGAAACTATTTTCATACATTAACAGTTCTTCCAAGGCCGGCTGTGGAATTCCTGCATTGTCTGCGAATGAGCCAGGTATAATACTCTATGATGATGACGCCAAATCTGACCTCCTGGCTCTACAGTTCTCCTCAGTATACACGAAGGTAGACAAACTCGTAAACAATCATGTACTTGCAAATACAGTAGCTCTGTGACATATCGATATTGATGCAGGTGCTACCTTGAAGTTACTACTAGAATTGAACTCAGCTTCGTCACCAGGCGCAGACGGGCCATATCCCGATTTTCTCAAGATGGTAGCAGAATTCACTGCCTTCCCACTTTGTCAAATTTTTCAGCTCTGTCTTAAAGCTGGTTGACTACCTGTCGATGGGAAGACTGGTGTAGTTTTGCCGAAATACAAGGGTGGAAACCGCCAGGACCCTGCGAACTATCGGCTAATTTGCTTGACCTCGGTCGCCTGCAAGATCATGGAAAAGCTCATTAAATGTGTCATCCACCGAGACTGCGAAGATCTGAACGTCGCTTCGTCTACTCAGCGTGGCTTCTAAAAGGTACGTTCCTGCAACACTAATCTTCTGGCTGCTAGAGAGTAGTGGGCTAAGTCAGTAGACGCTGGAAAACGTTTAGATGTGGTCTTCATCGACTTCAGCAAAGCTTTTAACAGAGTCCCTCATCAGGAAAATACTCTCCAAGTTCTGCGGGATTGGTATAACAGGGAAAGTCCTACTATGGATCAGTGACTTCTTGCAAGACCGGATCACGCTGTTCAAAGTAAACGATACCCTTTCATTTCCCGTGCCTATGTCCAGTGGAGTACCACAAGGCTCCGTTCTCGGACCGAAATTGTTCAAGATATATATCAATAACCTACCAAGTATGCTACAAACGGATTGTCTGATCTATGCAGACGACCCTAATCTATAGTCGAAAGTGTCCAGCCTCGAAGACGCCAACTGATTACAGGAAACGCTTGATCTAGTACACCCTTGGTCTATCAAGTGGGTTTGCCAGTCAACAAAGATAAGTGCTCTGTCCTTTCTATCGGTGCTGTTGAACCACTGGGGATCTATCCCATTGGTGGGCGCCTACTCAAGATTGTCACACAGGAAAAGGACCTGGGTACAATAGTATCCTCTGATCTCAAAATCACCCGTGACACATTAAAGAAAACGGCTGCGGCGAACAGGATGTGGTGAGTCACAAGGTGATCATTCTCTAAAACGTCGCCGCAGATATTTAGACTTCTCTTCATCTCCAACATCCGTCCCGTAGTTGAATTGGGACTTTCGGCCATAGCCCCTCTATTGAAGCATGAAAGTGACAAGATGAAAAAATTCAGCAACGAGCCTCGAAATTTGTCCCTTAGACTATCCCGACGTCGGGGAGACATCATCTCTACTAGGCGTATCCTACAAGGAGAACTGGGGAACAAGCTGAGGCAGTTGTCTCAGCTAAGACTTGGCAGTTCAAGTCGAGGTCACTGCCGGAAGCTGTTTACTCCGAGGAGGTTCAAAGTCCGTTCATATGTTGCTCTCTCTTCTCGAGTCATTAATGACTGGAACCGACTGCCGCACCAGATTGTCAATGCGCAGTCAGAAGTGAGTTTCAAACGTTTGCTAGACATCTTCCTGGAGGACTGATACTGCATCTTGAGCTGTGTCCCAGCTACTACGCCTGCAATTCTTGGAAGTTCGGGAAGTGAAGGATCTAACACGGGACTTCCCTTCTTCTCTCTACCACTCAATGAAGTCAATGTTTCTATGTGACAAGTGACCCTCGAATTTGGACGCAATGGACAATGTCCTGCCTGAAATCCTAGATGAACAGATGACCAGATGGGTTGATCCGGCGTGCTCTAGGTGGCTTCAGAATAGGTGCGCATCCTATGGAGTCTATATTAGGGCGCGTTTACAGACTGTAAAAAGTTTTGTTCATCAATAACTGATTTGAATGTCACACTAAGATATAGCAGTTCGCCATAGTGTGTAGAGTTCGAATGAACTTGACTCATGCTAGGCTTGTTAGTTTAGCTTCGACGTTCGTCAAAATGCACAAGGAGTTCCAATAGTTTTGGTCGTCAGACAACTTACTCCCAATGTGTTGGGGGTAGATTTAGTAACATTTGAACACTCAAGATTCAGGGCGTTATTGCTGGATTCATTTACTTTGAATTACAAGGTCGGATATTCCTTTTCCCTCGGTTTAATTCAAGTGAAGCTGGTCTACACTTTATCTCTCTATTTGCGTTAGCCGTACTTGCAACCGAGGAGAACCTAAATGTTGCATCCCAAGAATGTTTTGCAGCGACCTTTGCATATGTGACTGAAGTCCCGGGATATTAGAACTCGTTCAGAGATCCTTGAGTTGCAGATGCAGAAGTCCGATGTTTGGCTGCTCCTTTCTTGTTAATGATGGAACTTGTTAGAACCATCGGAGCATGATCGATCTCACGTTTTGTGTGGTGTCTGAATATCTTGATCCGAAGCGCCGCTTGTCTATTGGAGCTTCGGTCTATTTTCGCATGTATAACTTTAGACGAGCTAAATTTTTAAAGTGGGATTTTCAAGAGAAATGGCCATCCAGAAAATTTATTCGTGGAAATCTGGAGTGTTGGGAAGCGTGGACACAATTGCAGTGGGAAAGAAACTGGTTAATTTATTGGTACACTTCAACGCAGATGGAATACCGCCGGAAACATCTAGGAGACCATCTGACGCCATTAACCACACATACTACGCAGTAAACTTACGGCTGTGCTTCAAACCGAAGACGGATTGCCTCTATCTAGTGCCACTTTCCGTGCATGCTCCACTTGTTCAGGACGAACAGGTTATATCGGAAAAACCAACCGGAGACCCACGGGGAAATCCGTGAGCATAGCTCGACGTGGCTGCATGGTGGTGGGACAAAAACAGTGATGAGAGTTGCATTGATACAGTTAATTGATTCCAACCACTAAATCGATAATTGCCAGTCTTTTCAACCCGTTTCCTCTATATCTGGAAGCCACACACGAGCAGGAAGAGGTTACTTACTAGCAGCAGCTGAAGTGATTGCTAACCGCTCCCAGAATGAAGACTTGTGTGCGAAACCGGTTAGTCCGTATTTTCTGTCCACACTGGCCCCCACTGCACTAACTAATAGTGGCGAATACTCAACTTGTATATCCTTGACCACTACTAAATCAACCAAAGCATTTTCATTCAGACAATCAAGGCCACTAAACTTAACCACCGTCTAATACTTTCATACAAATTTTGCTACCATTTTCGGAGAATAATGCCGGTGTTCTTGGCCGCAAAGAATCTTGTTTGCTAACTATGATTACACATGTGTATATACATATATAAATATATATAAACATATATATATATATATGGCGGGAGAGAATCTGGTGCGCTGAGGCTGGTGGTGGCTAGACACTGACAGATTGTCTACTCATTGCTGCTACTGTTGCGACATTGGCTCATGTCCTGGGCGCCTCCTCGTGGCGACCGCCGGGTGGGAGTTTGGTTACGCCCTTCTCTCTGCTAAGATCCAGGACACCAATCAGCATAAGTCAGTGAACTGACCATGTGCTAGACCCGTTGCCTTTCGGGTGTTCATTTCATCGAAATCTTTGGCTGAGGACCCGAGTCGTCCTCCTGTCAGGTGTGGGCGCTCTGCCAGTATCCTAGTCCATCCTCTTCGGAGGTTAGGAAGTGGTCGACAGCCCACTTCCCGTAAAACCTAGCCATGGGAGACAACAGGTATACGGGTTATAAGCTCATAGCTCGATTGACGTAGAGCACGAGCGCCACGCATTGTCTCTGACGGTGGGTGGACACCTCCAGGTGTTCAATAACTAAATAATTAAATTGTATATGGCTCGACGATGCGAGAAGCCGTTCCCAGGAGGGACGAATCAAATAATGGTACAGCAGTTTCATATCATGGTATAACAAATTTAAAAAATGTGAGCACAAAAGGAAAATTTGTGTAGCGCGAAGCGGTCCAAAATATTTACATTCCCCTTGTTCTATCGTCTGACAAGTTTTGGGCAGTCACATGAGAGTTGATCGCACACGAAAAAAAAGAAAATAAAGTGCTGCGGGCCAACAAATTATAACCACTTGTGCACTTGTCCATATGCATTTTCAAGCACCATTAACTCTGTTCTCAAAAGCGTTATCTAAGGACTGTGCTGTTCGAAACATTATTATCACATTTTAAACGGTTAAATGATCTTTTATCGAAAGCTTAAACAAACGCAATGTGCAACAAGTTCTGATAGCTCTTGGAAGTTTGTTCCAAAGCTTTGAGCTCTGTATTAAGAAGAAACGCTCCCTAATTCGCGTATTGAACTTTGGAATCATGACCGTTGTCTCCTTATTTCGTAGCTCGGATCTAGTGTTAACGGACATATGGACACAGTTAGCATAATTTTGTATATGATGGTGAATTATTCTGTACAGGAAACACAAGTTCATCTTCGTTATCCGTAGCCAAAGTGGGTCAAGTCCAAGTTTTTCACTGCGCTCTCTGTAGGTCATCTTGGAGGAATGTCCGCACAGCTTCTTTGTAAACCGTTGCTGTACCCTCTCAAGAGCATGCTGGTCAGATTTCCGCAGATTCGACTGTAGTAGTGAGCAGTATTCCATGCCAGGTAACACATATGTTTTGTAAAGCCAGATACGAGATTCTGTGAGTTGAAATTTATGACAGATATATCCAATAGTCTTCATGGCTTTCGAAACTTGGAAGTCACAATTTTCCGAAAAGTTGAAGGTAGTGGAATACCGCACACCCAAGTCGCGAATCACTTTGCACTGTGAGATAAACGTGCCTTGGTTTGCTACTGCTCGCTGCAAGCCAGGCAGCCCCTGATCAAGTTGGTGCAAACCCGCCAAAAACCCACCTGCGTCTGGCCGTGGTCGCAGGTGTATACTATCACGGTCGCAAAACATATGTACATTGTTCCAGCACCTCCAATGCTGCGTGACGGCGGTCAAGCAGATCCCAATCTGTCTCTGCAATCACATTCCCGAGCTGGATCTGCTCTCCACTGCCTTGTGGGTCAGGCTATTGAGCCAAAGGCTCCGGGCGGAGTCCCTCAAGCAAACCTCCAAACCACCCACTGCCTTGTGGGTCAGGGCATTGAGCCAAAGGCTCCGGGTGGAGTCTCTCCAGCAAACCTCCGAAGCACAACGACCACCTCGCGTGCGGTTGACCACTAATGTAATCGTAGGTCTGCGCGCAAAGCACTCAGCATTGGGTGTTGGAACGTGCGCACACTACTGGACCGGAACTCCAGTGAGCGCCCGGACTGACGCACTGCACTCGTCGAGATGGAACTGGGGAGCTACAACATCGAGATTGCGACATTCAGTAAGATTCGGCTCGCTGAGCTAGGTAAATTGCATGAAGCAAGTGCTGGCTACACATTCTACTGCGTGGGCAACGCCGCCTCAGCAACACGTGATTATGAGGTCGGATTAGCAATATCCCATCGCCTCCATGGCCAGCTGGTTGGGAACCAACAGGCTTCAGCGCGCGACTGATGACTGTTCGCCTACTATTCGGAAAAGGTAAGTTTGCTACTTTCATAAGCACATACGTTCCGACCATGTGTTATCCTGATGACACGCGTGATCAGTTCTACACACAGGTACCTCCGTGATACGGTCTGTGCCGAGGAGCGACCGATTATATCTGCTGGGTAATTTCAACGCGCGCGTTGGGCGTGATGCATCGGTGTGGACAGATGTTATCGATCCGCATGGCATTGGTTCAGCGAATGCGAACGGTGACAGGCTGCTCTCACTGTGTGCCACTCACGGCCTGACGATCACGATCACTCGGTTTACACTGAGTGCGAGTGATATAGCAAGTTGGACACACCCACGGCGTGGTCACGCTCACATGCTCGACTATGTCATCGTACGTCAGCATGATGTGCTTGAAGTGCGCATGACACGTGTACTACGTGGAGCTGAGTGTGGCACTGATGACAAATTGGTGCGGACCAAACTGTACATATATTTTCGTAAATCTATGTATTGCACTTTCGCCGTGAACTGGCGTAAATTTAACATTCTCTCTCTTGGTACTGTGGCGAAACGTACTGAGCTGGAGAAGGCGATGGCTGCAAGCCTGTATGATGTAAAACACATAGCCATTGTGGACGACCTGTGGCACCACATTCGCGACCAGGTGACAGCTGCTGCGGAGGAGACCATCGGGCGCGCAAACTGTAAGCGGTCTGATTGTTTTGATGAGAACAATGCGACGATTGACACATTGGTGTGTGAGAAGAATGCTGCATTTGCTGCACATGTGGCAGACCCCAGTGACTTGGGGAAGAAGAGTCAGTCTCTCAAACTTCGAAGGCGAATGACCCGAGAGTTCCGTCGCATAAAAAATGCATGGTGGACGGAGAAGGCGAAGTAAATGGAATGTTATGCAGAACGCCGCCAACAAAAGGAATTCTTTGACTCCTTGAAGGCGGTGTATGGACCGAGATTGGAGCCGCTGAGGACACTGATCAATGGTAGTTGAGGCACTGCCTGCACACAGACTGCAGACATAATGCAGATCTGTCGAACGCAATTTGACTGTCTCTTGAACAACCGATCAGGGATTGACTGGCCTATATTGAACGGCCTCAAGCAGCACAATGTGAAGGCGAGTCTGGCGGACACGGCGACACTGGATGAGACGCAGACGGCATTTGCTCAGCTGCGAAACGGCAAGTGTGCCGGGACCGACGGGATCCCGCCTGAAGTATTAAAACACGGCGGACCCGCGTTGGTGACTGCGCTGCACCACTTGGTGCGACGCGTATGCATTGAGGAGGAGGTGCCTCCTGAGCTGAAGGATGCCCTTGTGCTACCACTGTACAACGACAAATGGAACAAGCAGTGTTGCACGAATTATCGTGACATCAACTTGCTGAGTTGTGTGGTCAAGGTGATTGCCCGAATCCTGCTCAACCGCCTCGTCAGTCAGGTTGTGGAACCTAACGTGGCGGAAGAGCAGTGTGGATTCCGTTCGGGTCGCAGCACTAAAGATATGGTGTTTGCGGCTCGTCAGTTGCAAGAGAAGTGCAGAGAACGACACCAGCCATTGTACTCGCTTTTTGTTGATTTCACCAAAGCAATTGATACGGTGAACCGCGAGGCATTGTGGCTGGTGTTGGGTAAGTTTGGCTGCCCGCGTAAGTTTGTAAGTGTAATTGAATGTCTGCACATTGGTATGCGAGCGAGGGTACAGCTGAGTGGAGAGACCTCGGGTGACCTTGCAGTTGTCTCTGGTGTGAAGTGAGGCTGTGTCTTAGCTCCTGCTCTGTTTAATATATATCTTCATGCAATGATGTCTTGTGCTTTTGATACCGCTTGTGCTTACGGTGTTCGTGTGTAACACCTTATTGATGGTGGGTTGCTGAACATGCGTCGTTTCGGTGCGAGAACTCTAGTCTGTGAGACAACTATCCGTATGTTGCTGTTTGCCGACGACTGTGCGTTGTTTCCACACAGCGTGGATGAGTTGCAGCACATGACTAGTGCTCTGGGTTTGACAGCGGCTAAATTCTGACCCACCATGAAAACTGTCGCCCGGAGGTGCAACCTTCAATATTGCCGCGAATCAGCATTGGTGCTGAAGTAGTGGAAACCACCTCCCGCTTCAGCTACCTTGGGAGTGTGATGTCGACTGATCAGCAGCTACACAGTGAGATTCGTATCCGCGTGTCGAAGGCAGCAGCGGCATTCAGGAAGCTAGAGTACCGAGTGTGAAACAACCATTAGCTTACCGTTGGCATGAAGCTGATGGTGTACAAATCCATGGTGCTGTTGGTTCTTCGATACGGCAGTGAAACGTGCACGATGTACCGGCGTGAGGTGCGATATCTCGAGCGGTTCCATCAGCAGTGTCTGCGACGAATTTTGCGCATTGGATGGGGCGACAGAGTTGCTGACACGGAAGTCTTGCGACAAACTTGGATGTATGCAGTGGACCGCATACTTTTGCTGAGACACCTGAGGTTGCTCGGTGATGTGAGCCGGAATTCCCCTAATAGTTCTAGCCTCTGCTCGTATGGAAAATGGTGCATTCCAGTGAGGTATTTTGATGCCCGACATTGTGTCTACCCCAATGCACTAATGTCGTGTGTTAGACATGCATGCCAAGCTTGAATTGCATCATGGACATGAGGACGAACACACGCACTGAGCATCTGCCGGAAAATAGAGCGATCTATTTGCCCTAGCGCCCGCCGCAATAGGCCCACAGGTTGGTTGCCAGTATTTGAGACTGTCGCGGATTGTCTGGAACAACCCAGATCAGCTTGAACCGGTACGCCAAAATCATATTCGGTAGTAGCTCGATGCAGCACGTCCGCTCCAGCTGTTAGCAGTGTTTGCTCTGGTGTCGTGTGGAGAGCACTTTACATTTACTCACATTAGATTGCAGTGAATTTGGGATACACCACTGATGTGCCGTGACTAGATCACTCTGAATTAGCTGCTGGTCAGTATTCCCTTAACCTTGCGCCAATTGTTGACGTCGTTGGAAAGAGCAGCAGAAAATTAAATGTGGTTGCCTGTGTGAGGTCATTGATAAATACCAAAAACAACCGAGGAGCTGCCTAGCTTCCACATGACAGGAACTTGGTTCTGACCTAAGCATCTCTGAAGGAACTGATCCAGGGGCTCTGCTAGCTGACTTGCTGCTGTTCCTCGTGCCTCTGGACAAACTTGTTTAGTTTGCTGATATTAGAAAACCAATAGTTACAGGTGAGTACTAGTTGAGTTTGCAGCGGGAAATGAACTCTCTGTCACATAAATTGAGTTCCGTTGTTCGGTCAGGCGTTCTTGGTTGTAGGCAGCGCAAACAAACTAGGTACCTGCATTTAGTAATGGAGACGTGTTTGCTGCTTATTTCAAGTCTGATTTGCTGTTCAAAACGTGTTTGGTGTAGAGTTGTCTGCCATTATGATGTAAGGCAGTAAAAGGCGCCAAGAAGCTGTCTAACTGGCGCAGTCTCATGTTGTACGTTATACAGCTGTTGCAACCGTAGCTTGTTGGGTTGGCACCTTGAGCCTAAATTGTTGCTTTGGGCTGTTATGTTTTTCGCCAGGTTTCCGCTGTATTCCCTCGGTTATTCATCATTTTCAAGGTAATTTGTCTTGAATGGCATTAAAAAATCAGCTCAAATTACTCATGAAACGCGGTTGATCATTTTGTTGATGGTTTGTGCTGTGTTCTTACGATATATAACGAAAGCGTCTGATCCGATTGTAGCAAATTGAGAATTCATCTGCAACAAAAGCGTTGTCGTTTGCGCTTTACAGACCACACGGCACCTAGCGTAGCTATTTCTGCAACTCAGATTGAACACAGACGATTGCTGAAACAGCGGACTATCTACTATTTTCACACGTGGGTGTACGTACTAGCTAATAGTAAGCCTGGAATCTCGTATGCAAGGCGAATGAGTCTATCTGTATCTGTGACTTCGGTTGTAGAAAAAGCATAATTGGATCGATTGTACAAAACGGACTTCGCTTACGTCAGTGGCCTCTTCTATAGTTCTGTGCAGCGATGAAACCTGGACGTTATGCAATGTCTTTCGTCAACATGCATAGTGCCTAGGGTAGCTTTTGAGCAGAATAATACGTATATTTCCCCTTTGTACTAGAAGCTGTTCTTGGATTGTGGACAGCTCATGGGGGTACTAATTATCATGCTCATGCATGAGTGAAATATGTAATGCGATAGCAAAATAATTTGGGATCACATAACTTTTGTTGTTGTTGTGTTCTTTGTACCATCTTTAATCATTGATTATATATTGCTTGGTCCATCTTGAAAGAACTTGTGTGGTGATTCACCCGATGGAAAAATGGTCATTATCTAATACTGATCAATGAAGTTGCTGAACTGAATGTGGAATGCTAATGCATTTATGTAAGACTTGATTGTGGCTGCTAGGCTATTCCACACGACAGCGTATCTGAAGAGAAAGAATTTTGATCGGATAGCTGTCCTGGTTCTCGGCACACATAATGTACGGGTCTTGCTGCGTATATTCCGAGTGAAGTTATGTTGAATTTGAAGTGTACATAGATTGGAGTATGTCATTTGTTTTATGAGATTGTATATCAGCTCAGGTTATGTTTCAGTCGTCATAACCAAAGAAGCTCGACTTTAAGTTGCTGACAGCGCTCCTGATAACTTAAGGTGGTTGTTTTACTGAACAGGCGCATAGTGAATGACCTTTGCAGGTTTTCTAAAGCTTCCCTGTCATCCATTCGCATGTTCCCATAGATGATGCTGCAGTATTCAAGGACAGGAAGTGTAAGTATTTTGAAAAGCTCGAGTCTGGCAAGGATTGTTTAGATTTTATGGCATATGTTAGCCACAGATCGTTTGGCATGTGCTATTTGATACTCAGCTTGCTCTGAGAAATTAAAGTTTGAAGAGTATCGTACGCCTAGATCACAGTTGGATAGCTTCACACAGATACGTTAATTGTTCAGTTTAACAGACTCTTCAGGGATTAAACCGCCGTGGGACATAATGCATGAGTTACTAGCTGAGAAATTTAACATCCATGTGTTGCACTATTTCTCAAGTGAATCGAGGTCTTCTTGAACGAACATGATTGCGCTATTGAGTTGTTCTCGTCGAAATTTATAGATAATCTTTATGTCATCAGCGAAGAAAAATGGCCTGCCATGCTTTATGAACACCGTGGTATCGTTAATATAAAGTAGGAAAAGCGAAGGTACAAATACACTCCCTTGGATGACACCACTAGTGATTGGACATGGGGAGGAGTTATGGTTACCCAGAGTGACTATCTGTTAACGCTCATTCAGATATGATGTTAAACAAGCAAATAGTGGCTCTCTGATTCAAAACGACTCGATTTTTTCAGTAGCCGTTTGTGGGGCACTCTGTCGAATGCTTTCTGCATATCCAGGAACAATAGCATTACCGCATATTTCGAATCAATGGCTTCTGTGATATAATCCATGTAGTGCAACTGACACCTTGTAAGGCACTTTTGTCGAGGAAACCATGCTTGGATTCGTTAAGTAGCCCATGACAATGGATAAAGTCCATGATTCCACTTTTAACAAATTTTTCGAGTAATCTAACAATGATGAGAGTATGATGGATAGGTCGATAATTAGTGACGTGCTGTTTGGGCCCACTTTATGACGAAGAACAATAAACGATGTTTTCCACTGATCTGGAAAGCAGCTAGGTTCTAAGGACAAGGTGACCATGTTAAGCAAAAGCAGTGGTATGTCAGGTCCACCAAGTTTAATAACTGATGGGGTGATGTCTTCGGAGTCTGGTTTGAGCGATGGTTTGATGGATTTCATAGCCTGTTGGATGGTCGAAAGAGAAATCTCGATATTATCTATGCCGCTTGTTGTAAGTTCCGGGCAGCATGGTATAAAGTCGTTTTCTTGGTTCATGGAAGCAGCGAAGTAAGTGCTAAACGCTTCACAAATAGTAGGTGACTCTTTAAGGTGGCGACCTTCCTCATCAATCAGTTCTGTAAGCAAAGACATTCGATTGTTACTCCTACAACGGAGTAATTTGGCCAGTTCCATTCCTTTGCATGTCATCTGCAAAGCATTCTCCTCTTCCTTTTCAATCCATTGCATTTGTGAGCGCTTGATGCAGGCGGTGGATTCGTGCAGTCTAAATCCTAGTGAGAAGTCTCTAGTTTTTCTAAATTTCCCGAGTAGTTTTCTCGTTTTCAAGTCACTCAGAGTGTGGTTTACATTCCTAGGAAAAGGAATGGCACATTTATTATGCGGGACAAGTACAGTTATGATGCGATTCATCTGGAAGTAGAAATGTTCCACTGCAATGTGGGCGCTAGTGGAGAGAAAGAACGCATCCCAGTTAGAGGACCGGATCTACTTTCCGAAATGCTCCCAGTCAATCCTTCGTATAGTATGCTGGGTAGGTGAGTCGAGTTTGATATTCATTTCCAAGTGGATGGAAAGGCGTAGCATGTTGTGGTCACAACCCGAAGGGTTGTGTAAGATGTCAATTTGTGCTTCAGGAATCCCTAGGGTGAAGATGAAATCCAGTATGTTAGCAGGCCTAGTTGGTCTGGTAACCCACTGAGTCAAACCCCCAACTCTGATAGTTGATAAGGAAGATCTGTGCAATGATGAGGATGTTTGTGGTGACCAAGTAATATTCGGTAAATGGAAATGACCAGCGATTATCTTTAGACCGTATAGTAACACGGATGTGAATTCAAAAGCCGAGGCGATAATTGCGATAGCTTTGCCTGTCGCTTTCGGAGGGTTGTAGATGCAACCGTGAAGTATTGTAGAGGAGGCTACAGCGACCGATAGTCATAGAGATTCTGGGAAATTGCTTAATTTTGGGTCATCAATGAACTCTGTTCTGAAGTTCCAATTGAGATATACGATGCACGCGCCACCTTTCTTTGTACTGCGATCTTTTAAAATTGATAGTAGTTAGGAATATCTAAAGTAGCATCCAATGTATCAAGGGAGCACTATGTTTGGGTGACGAAGATTACATTTGGAGTGCTCAGCTGCGCAAGCATGCTTAAAAATGCTACTTGTTTTTTATGGATCGCGTTAATTAGTATAAGTGAAAATGCAGTGTGTACAAAAACGTTTTCTGTGAGTACTTCAAAGAATTGGGAATCAGAAATGACAGGCAAAGAAGTTAAATAAGGGAGTGGTGAAAACAAAACCATCGGTGGAATGCACAGACATTGTTCAAGCTAGTAAGACCAGGTGAGCGGAATAGATGTATGTCCCGAGGCAAGGTTGGGGTTTATCTGATATCGAACTAACCGTGACATGTAGATGAACTGCCAGAAAAGGGGAACAATATAAGCTGTCTATGCTGGGTGTGTCAGTGGTGGAAATGGGGGCGGAGCCATTCTCGCTTCCGCGACAATAAGGTTAAGGTAAATTGTTGGATTCTGAAGTGCTGCTTAGGTATGTCGCATGACAGGTTGTATTGCCAGGTTTTCAACATCTTTTGCTTTTCATTTCTCTGTCTAGATTTGTTGTAGATGTGAGACTGATAAGTTTGCTGGCTTGTTGGAGGTTAGTATGTAGGTGCAGAAAGAAAGTAATCGTTGTGAGTTCTAACAGGCTCGAAGTGACAAGCAGCGCTGCGATGGCAAGGCGGCTGTTGACATGCAGATTTGAACGCTACTGAGCTCCTCATGGCTGCGTATTTTGTGTAATTACCAGTCGATGATATATTTGTGTTTACAACATCAGCAAGCAAATCTGGGGGCGCATCTTGATGTTTGTCTGTGTCCCGGTGTTTTTATTTGGTTCACAACAATCACTTGTTCGTCACATCTAACATTTCCTGTAGCGACTAAACCGTTTGAGGTCGGAGCAGTGAGGCCGCGGTCACGAGTACTCGCGTACGTTAAGTCCGGTTGTCGAACTGTAGGCATTGAGATAGAAGGTGGGGCAGAGTTATTTTATATTACTGTCCCTAGATACGAGCTGTTGAGATCCACATTGGTAACTGCGGTTGACACAGTTGGTGTGTCATTTTCATATGGATTTGTGTGCGGTTTATCAGCGTAGCCGTTACGGTTCTCCGACGGTTTCGGTGTAAATCTGAGGAAGAGGCGTACCATCCGGCTTAATCAAAATAACTGTACTTGGTACATGCAGTAATGATATGTTGACTTTGCAACAAACAATCTGCCGATTCTTCGCTTGAAACTTTAAAAATGATTGGACAGCAATGTTTCGGTGTTTTCTTTTTCAGTCGCAGACATTTACAGACGACGTCGTGCATCTTACAAACGTTAAGTCCATTCGTCTTTACTTTGTTCAAACTGAATCTGTCTGGTATGTTAATAGCTATCTTAGTGTGGTAAACTGTGGCCTATATACTGGCTTATACTGGCTTATATACAGTATGTGCGACATTTTGTGTAATAATAAAGTAAGCAGAACGTCTCTAGCCTGAATGTCAAATCGCCTGATACATGGTAAACTGTGTGCGATAAGAATTAACCTACATGTGCTAGAACAACAACGCATCCAGAACATGATAATCTGGAGTTTCCTACCTACACTGATTTCGCCGAGAGTGTTGCCACCATAGCCCTTTAGACATGATACGAAGAAGAGCTAGTCCATCCAGAGTAGAAATGTCTGCTACACTAGCAGCCCCGGCAGCTTATCCCCATTGATCTTCACTGAGCTCGTTTGATTGAGCAAAGGCATGTTCGCGGGACGATTATGTCGACAAGTATATAGGTAACTTGATTCGATAATTGTCAATGCATATAAGTAACGCCATTTTATGGGAGCGTTGCAAGCCAGTGCCGATACAGTGGTTACTGGAAAACATGTGTTACGTCATTGCAGGATTTGGACAGTGTTTGTAGCTGTCAGTGTGTGCATTGCATGTTTTAAATTTCCTCGTGATTGGCACACTCGCTCTGACTACAAATAATGCCGTCTGATGGAACCATCCGGATTAGTTTTATCAAGAGACTGTAGAATGTTTTTGAGATAGGTAGTGGTAGACGATCTAAGTGGCTATGTTGGTGTAATTGTGGTTCTTAATGTGGATTGGACTGCGTCTCTGCCGCCAACTTATGTATCGCCAACCCAAAAGTGTGCGCCAAATAAATGTGAGAGGTCTCCAAAATATTCACAACCCACCTCCATAAATGTTTCCGCCACATTATTTCCGAATCACACCAAGTGTTGCAAGTGTCGATGGAGCTGTCGGGCTCTAGCCCTGCGTAGTCATCTGTAGGCGTCCTATGGCACTTGGCCCTTAGTTATCTACAAATCCGTATAAGAAGGTACCTAACTAGTAAATGAACGGTTGTAACCCGATTAGGCCTTGTTCAAGCACATGTTAATACTGTTTTCTCATATGTCCCATCAAACAACTTAGCAATTTCGAACGTTCACTTGGTAAGCTTTAACTGCTAATCTAACAAACTCTTTCCAACACCTATCATCTTATCTTTCACACAACTTCTCATTATCGCTAGAGAAATCGAGCAGATAGTTTATATCCGATTGCGGTATTTTGTACGGATTTTTCGTGTATGTCTGATTCTCATTGTTTCATTTGACATTCAGTTAAATTACGAAGTCTCTAAGCGTGATACCATTTTGAGCCCTGTAGCATACTTTGTATGGAATCTTGATATCTTATTGAACATTCCACGTTTAGTCCATTCTTAGCTTTCGACAGTCGTTTGTCTGTGAAACCAATCGAGGCTTGCATGTTTGCGATGCTACACGTAAGAAACAGTGCAGTTCGACGTCATTTGATCTGGTGAAAGATATCCGGAATTTCTGCACGGAAGCTGGTAGCAACATCACGCACCACAAATCTGAACACGTTCTTATCATTTACACTTATATTATGCAATCAATTTCAGAATTCAGAGAACGCTTTGACTTTACTCAAACATAAACCTGTTGTTACCCTAGAGTAGCTTTTACAAATTGCTAGGATATCCCTCTAAGACTTCCCAACTAAGAGCACTGGCTGTGTTCAGTTCAAAGTGTTGTTTTAGGTACCTATTCACTCCAAGACTAGCAATATTGAAACATCGAAGTTGCTGCTTTAGTAATGAGTCATTTCTACGCAAAGTCTGTTGTCGTGTGTCATCAAAAATGCTTTGTTTTTGGTTTCATTAAGAATGATAACGTAAGGCAAACTGCACTTACAAGCTAAACTGTCTGATTGGCAAAACAGGCTTTCTTTCTACTAGTTTAAATTTCCATTGCAACGAAGTTCCGTGGCTTCCGAATTTTTGCAATAAACTGTACATTAGTTCGCTTGCAATGGCGCAACAGAGAAACGGTTTATAACGGGAACAAAAGCAGATACTTGACAACACCGTAGGACAGTTAGTTTGAAAAGTACAGAATAAAAACGGTGTCGATAAATGAACAGGCAAGATACGCAACTTGCCAATAGGTTTGCGGTAACATATGTTTGAGTATTCCTGCCTGGAGTTTAAAAGTACTTTGACACCGTCCAAGCTTCGTTCTGCAACCATGTCATCATCTGATGGCCATGGGCTATATCACGTAGTCTAAAACTCTGTGGTCAAATCGTTTTTCAATAGTGATTGGTTGGGTGCATTAATTACAGTTCCAGTATTGACACTCGGATGGAGAAGACGTTTCCACTGCAGTCCAGTCGGCTGTACTGCGTGGCCACCTTAAACTAATGACGCCACCGGGAGGTGTTTTGGCTGAATGTCAAAAGATGGTAGCAAGTGTGGTTGGTGTTTTTAGTGTCTGATACACTATTATTAGATTTATCCGTAAGCGCCCATAACGTACGTTGTACACTATTAAGTTTTTAGCCTGATTTGGTGGCGGAACTGGGACAAAACTTTGATATTCTTCGTCGCTGTGCATTGCACAATATCGAGCCCAGTGTGGTGATGCTTCTGCCAGGTTCGAGACGCTTGGATATCGTACGCCGCTTGCGGCCTCACATACACGCAAAGCATTTGCAACAATGTGGAAGCGCTGAAGTCCGCGGACGCTCTAGGAATGAAGCCGAAGTGCGAATTTGCTTTCTTTGGTGCTGTTTTAGTCTGCCCCAAACAGCACGAGCACCCTGAGATCGCACTCATGAGAAGTCCGTTGTAGAATTCGTGGCCCTAATGGTGAGAGCTCAGATGGCGTATGACCAAAATGCTACGCATGGCGGCTTTGGATTGGAACAAGTCCTTGGTGGACCATGTGTATACCTTATCCAGGTCATTTTGTACGGTTGTGTGATCCTCCACAGATTGAAATCACCCACTGAAACTAACGCGATGTATCGCGCTATGTGCTGTACAGCGAACCAATTGAGTATTGTCATGTGACCCAGTATAAAGGCCATGGGATTTGACCCATTAATTCTGGATTTCGTTAGCTGGTTGTTCAGCCGCAAGAGCAGTAAATTACATATTCATTGCGTCTTCATTACCTTGTAAACACCCGGTTGTTACAGCACTGAAATTTTGATGTTAAAGTATGTCCGCGTTCATTTGTTATCCATTCGAACAGTTCCGTAATAAACTTTCAGCCTTAATTTGGTTTGTCTCCGGAGTTTTACAAGTTGCTCGATGATTGAGTAATAGTAGACAGTTTGGACAGAGCAACCTCGCAACGCCGTTTATGAAGACCATGAATAGACGGAGCCAGACTATCGAGCCTTGAGGTGCGCCGCAATGGACTTCGATGTACTTTAATAGGTGCTGCGAAATTTCATATCCAGAAGACTTCGAATGAGAAAGTCGCCTATGCAGTCCAGAATGGGATCGCCGAGTCCATAATGCTGAAGCTGGTGGAGTAGAATGCGATACTCCTGTCGGTCGAATGCCTTCACAAAAGCCAGATACGCCGCACTGACTCCCATACCAGCATCCACAGATTCCGTCCAGTATGCAAGAGCGATCATCAGATTAGTAGAATATGTTCGGATTTGTCTAAATCCGTGCTGCCCCTGAGTGGTAATATTGTTACTCTCCAGGTAACCCATGGGTGCCGCAGAGACACTGGACTTCACGATGTTGGTGATTTCCGAATGTAGTGCTATCGGACCACAATTTGCTGGTTCTGCCCGACTAAAACTTTTGTAGTTTGGAGTGGTGATTCGGTGATCCCACATTGTAAGAACTTGCGTTTCATTAAATCATCCTTGCAATACTAATGTTAGCCGTTCTGCTAAACTCATAGCAGCCACTTTGAATGCCTTTGGACGAATGCCGTATACAACTGGGGAGCCTTACTCGTACATCCGTATCAGCCACTTCAATACATAGGTAATTTTAAAGGATACGTGGCAAAGCCCGGATGGCAGCATAAGCTGCGTAGGTAGGACGTAAGAAGATTATACACTTTGTGATGCACATTGAACTGTTGTCAATGTACGTTATCCGCTTCTTTTACCATGCGCTAACTTGCATGCTGTGTTGCGCAGGAATCACGCGCTTAATCCTGCAAAGATTTTGTTTGTCTGTATAACAGCTTGGGGTTAGGGCAAAATCTCATCACAGGGTCATGTTAGTATTCGGGTTTTGGATCCTGGCGATCATGGTGATAGCTGTTAACCACTATGCGCCGAGTTCCAACTTCCATTCGGGGTATCTCTACCTGTTGAGTCCAAACCAAGAAGAAACCGTCGGTCGTGGAGTACAGAGATAGGAGAGAGTAACACCGAAACCATCCATTTCGGCCTTGTTGATACTTTACTTTATCCTCTCGGGGGAGTTTGATGCGGTTTTTCCCTTTATTTTATAAATACCCCAGGTGTCCTCGCTCGGAGGCGCGATGTGGGCGAGCCAAGCAGAATCCCACTATGCCGTGCATTTACCAGTCCAGCTCCTTAGGAACGAGTTCCACTTTTCAGAAAAATGGATTTGGGTTTATGTCTTGCTTATAACCAGCCTGTTTAGTCTGTTGACAAATTCCCTCGGTTACCTCAGTGATCACTGGGCAAGGGAAGACTAACTTGATGCATCATTTAGGTTAGACATGCTATCATAGATCGTCGCGACATGAGATTCTTCGGAGCACAAGTGGCGGAACGTTGGTGTCGCAAATTCGCTGCTGCCCAAAGGAGTACCTGTTGTTAATACGTCGACCATGAGTTCATGTTGTGGTCAAAGATCGTCGGTTGGTCTTCTGCCCTGGAACGCGTTAATGATGTGACATGGATTACAGCGGTGAGCCAGTGACTAGCTCCTGCAGTTCCGCATTGAAGTGCTCACCAGTATCGGCCGGGGTCCCTACGGTTTGCAGGTTGAGGTTCCCTACCAGGAAAACGTGCCAGTTGTAAGCTGGTACCAGTTGGTCCTGCATAGCCAAAGCTAGAACCTGCTCCATTTCTAAAGTGGATAATAGTGAGCGGAATATAACAGCCACTATAAATATATCACCTAGCTTATATGTAGGCGGAACCGTTAGGTGTCTACCGTTTGAACCCCTGAGTCATACACGCAATCGATGTATAGATCTGGGTGGTAGTAACTATTTACACAGCTTCATTTGGTGGGTCACTCTTTGCGCAAGTTGGACGTACTGGGTTGTGAGAAGTCGACTTCGATAATCATCTCGTTCAGCTATATTGACTGATCCTAGTCATGTATGCCTTCAGTTGCTGAAATTCAGCCATAAAATCAACCTCAGAGGCAACTGCTTGAAAGTGAAGGAACAATACAGCCGTCTTAGGTTTTACCAACCATGGAACTTCCTCTTAATCGCATCTGTTTCCTCTCTCATGTTGGATGTTTTCAAGGAATGGTCAGCTGTGGCCTTTGTTCCCCATCACTCCGTTTCCTAAGCTGTGCAACTTTATAATATATTAATCACGCTTTCCAATCAGATTTATGTGTCATATAGACTTAAGGAGGCGTTTCATGATTGATTATGCTTGTTTTAAATCTTCTCACGTAGTACATCTACTATGACTGCCCCTATCTTATCTTGTTTGTTTGCATACAATTCTGATTTAACACTACTTCTATTCAAAAGTGCAGTTGCTCGATAGACGCTTACACAGACATGTCACATATCTTTTGATATTGTAGTTTTACCCCTACCATCCTACTGGAATTGTCAAGCAATTGCTTTCTTGAGTATTTTTCTTCGTCGCAATCAGCCGACAATTCAGATATGTCGACCAGCTATCCGGAAAGCACCAGACGGCCGTTTCGCCTTATTGGGGCTCATCAGTGGTGCGCATGCTTCGGTACTCTGCGGAGGATCGAACCCATGACTGACGCCGGAAGGCCGACCACTGTCATCTGTAGGCAGGTGCATGCATGGCAGTGGAGGATTCGTCGGGCTATATCGCGTTTAGCAAACAATTCATGATAGTCACATACCGTCCTCCATGGCGCAGTTGCATAAGCTGCGGGCTAGTTGGCAAGAGCCACTAGCAGTCATGGGTTCGATCCTCCGCAGAGGACCGAAGGATGCACACCACTGATGAACCCCAATAGGACGAAACGGCCGTCTGGTGCTTTTCCGGATAGCTGGTCGACATATCTGAATTGTCGGCTGATTGCGACGAAGAAAAATACTCATCAAAATCATTCCATTCATAAGTAATTGCTTTCTTATCCGTGATAAATCATGTTCCATTGTCTCGGTTTCCATGAAGAGGTCCTAAGGCAGCCGGAGAGTATCATCGGCCCTCTCGACCAAGTGGACAATACTACTAATTCTTCTTGCTTTTCTGTCTTCCCTCCCCTCTCTTTTTCCCCGTCGATTGAACAAGAGACTGCCGCTGACCTCCTAGCTGCTACCACTGATATATTTAGCTCTCCCGTCAAACCTGGAGTATCATTTCACCTTGGCTATTAAACGTCCACACTATAGGTCAGATCGGTTAACAGGCAGCACTGACTGTCACTCTTCGCTCTATTGGTATTGATGTGTGCTGTGTTTCCTAAACACGCATACAAGATAACAGCGTCGTGCCAAGTCTTCGACTCCGTGGTTCTGAATCTGACGACGAGGGCAGCACATCTAGCGCCTCTTGCGATAACGGGTCAATGACTCAAGGTGTCTAAGGTGTTGGTATTACTCTGAACAAACACACTAAAGAAAACTTGCTCAACTGTATGTTGGTGAACAGCCTCATGCGTACGGTTCGAATTCGAAGCTACACTGGAGTTAATATGCAGCATCTGAAGCCAAGTTGTATTTTCATCGTCTCAGTTTATGCCCCCTACTGAACGCAGTTCAGAGAGTATCAAAGGCGATTTCTATGGACAGATGTCATCTATTATTCGCACGGAAAAACATGCTGACATCATAATTATTGCTGGTGACATGGATGTCAAAGTATTTCGTCTTCCAGAATATGAAAAACCCGTTACGGAGTTGACGCGCGACGAACAGACAATGATGCTGGATTCCTGCAACTGTGCAAAGAACACAACCTTTATCTTAGAAGCACTGCTTTCCAGCACAAACGTTCCCACCGCGTTATCTGGCGCCCATCGAATTCCCCAATGATCTGGAGCCAAACTGACCATATTGCTATGAGCTACCGATGTTGCACATCTGTCCAAGGCTGTAGATCAATTTGGAGCATTTGCCTGGATTCCACCCATGCTCTAGTACGCGCACGCATGATGCTCACTCGTCCCCTTTCAAAGAACGATCTATCCGCTAACCTTAAGTATACCTTGAACTCGCAGTCTGCAATTCAACAATATCATAGCGAACTGGCCCACCAATTGTCAGTAATGGATGCGGTTGGTGAGCCGAAAGCTGACTGGGATCGTCTCAAATGTGCCTTTGATGCTTGTTGTGCACCCGACTTGAGACTTCATAACGGTGAATAGATCACTCAAGCTTCACTAAGTTTGAGCGAAGCTCGTAAACCGGAGCCGATGGGCATTGAAGTTTACCGTATCCGTAGTTCCCTGAAACGACCTCTGACAAGTAGTCTTCAAGTTCATCGGGAACGTTAGTGAGTTGCGAAATACTGTGAGATGGAAATAACCAGGGTTATTGAGAGAAGCCAGGTTCTGTTGTAGCTCACCCGGAACACGGGTGCGAGTCATCCATCAGTTAGTTAGACAATCGCTAAGAAAGACGGACAGTTGGTTCATTCTCAACTTTCTCGATTAGCCCGCTGGGCGGAACATATTTAAGCACTGTTCAGCAAGCCTGCTGTGACACTGCCATTTGCCGAACCAACTGAACAGGCGTGAGAAGTTGATATGAGACCACGCATATTGGAAGAGATTCGAAATGAGCTTTCCGTGTTGAACTGCAACAAGATTCAAGGACCTGACTATCTTATTCCATCTTTGCTGAAAATGGACGTGATTCTGTTGACTATACTAGCTCCTCTATTTAATCAAATTACAAACTCTGATGTGGTGCGTTCAAGACGACGACTGTAAGCTCTCGCGTCTAGCTTCAAGAAGGGTCAGCATATTTTGTGTGAAAATCATCGGCACATTAGGCATGTTTTCGTTGCTTCCAAGCATTTCGTGATTATCAATCTTCGACAACTTACTGGTCCCAGTGAGAACCAAATTACTAATAGCCATGCTGGCTGCCGCCGTGGTAGTGGTTTTAGAGACCACATATTTACGCTTCCCTAAGTTTTAGAGCAGTGACACACACACAGACGACCGAATATGGTGGCTTTTCCGCTAATGAGTATACGGAGTTAGGTATGATTCCATTAAGTTCATTGCAATTAAATCCATATTCCTTGACTTGTAAAGCGCCTCTTACTATGTTGACCGGGCTTGCTTGTAGCACTACCTATCTAAGTAGGGAGTGCCGGCCAAATTGCTTTACATTACGCAGTCTCTACCGTGATTCCTGAGGCCATGTAAGGGTCTACGTGAAACTTTCTCCTGAGTTCCTCACGATATGTGAGATTCGCCTGAGATATCTCATAGCTCCTCTCCTCCAAATTTGTGACCGAATCCTCATAAATGACTCCGTTTTTTCAGACTATCCTGGAGCGGAAGATCTGCCAGGCGACCGACTGGAAAACCTTGAGTATGCGGACGACATTACTCTCCTTGGGTCTGACACATTGACCATGCAAACGCTACTGGCTTGATTGATGCGTTCCGGTACAAGTTTCGGCATGTGATTTGCGCCGACAAAGTGGGAAGTACTGTTGCAGGACTGGACCGACACATCTGAGGTTTCAGCTAGTTCCGAACAGCCACTGGAAGTGGTGCGTTGGTTCACTTGCCTTGGTAGCTGTGTCACATCGGGTGGTCACATCACTGAAGTTACTTCACGTATCAGCAACTTTCGTGTGGCTTTCCAATGGCTGAACAAGCTGTAGAGATGGTGGGTTGTCATACTGTTAGTAAATGGTAGGATGAATAACGGTAGGTAAAGCCGGTGTTACCGTACGGATCAGAGACCTGGTCAGTTCACGGCGAAGACATTAAAAGCTTGGCCTTCTGACCACCGGTGTTTGCTCAGCATTGCTCACGTCTCGTGGGAACAACAAACGTGCAATGTTGAGGTTCGCCAATGAGTTTTTGGTGCGAAGCCTTCTGGCTCCTCACTCGCGTTTACTGAATCGTAATTCCTTACGTTGGTCTGGCCATGTGCTCCGTAGGCCCGTTGACTGACCTCCTCGGCGTGCATTATACACCGTGGTTCCAACATGCTGGGCGAAACGGCGATGGAGCCAGTACATGACGTGGCGTAGAGGCATGAATAATTTGACTGCGAGAGTTGCTCAGGCTGATGCGTGCCGTCGTCATGCATGGGTGCCTCGTGATGATCAACACCAGTGGTTGGAAACTGTATCAGGCATGGTTCAGGCACGCAGTCAGTGAGGTTCCTGCATTCGGTTTCTCTCATCTGCTCGGTAATGTTCAATCCATACTGATAAGTTTAGTGCACTTCCTGCTTGCTTCAATTTTCGTCACATTCTATGTGCATTCAACCACACTATATTGCCGTTGAACATTATTGTTATTCTTACAGTCTGAGTCGAGGCAACTGGATGCACCACATTCCGGTTTTTGGATCGAGGTTGTGCAGCTAAAGTGAACTGAGTTTTGACGGGATCGAAGCCCGGCCAATTTTCTGGGAAGGCATTGTGCGATGGCATACAACAACTTGCTTCATGTTTCTTATCCGCTGATCTTTTATCGGACACAACTTTGCTGCTTATCGAACAGAGAGGTCATAAAAAGTTGTGAACGAAGTATTTTCATGGGCCACGTTTAGGGAAATCCTGTGGTTAATTTCTTTACCTTTATGTTGTCATTAAGTCCTGGATTGAAATGTGTTTAACAGTAGGCTATTACTTTCTGGACGAAGACTGTTACTGCTCTTGAATCTTCGTATTTCGCTAAAGCAATTTAAACCAACGACGCAATTATATTGCTCACACATTACGCTACACATGTGCATCAAACCAAATAAATACGAGAAGCGTCGGATGATATTTCCCCCAAATCGCGCTGTGTAAGACTTCCACAGTGTGAACCTTTCTCTTTGCCTTTAGATAACCCCCTAACATTGGTACTAAGGTCATTGTTTGCATCAATAATGGTTACTAATAGAATTCCCAACGAACTCTGTAATATTCGTATGAAGAAATATCATTAGACAGAAACCAGCGGCTGAAACTGAGAACTACACTCTTTGTCTTCTCCGATTATTGTATTTTGGGGACAGAAGAAACGGAATCTATGCAAATCCTTAGGAATTCGATGAAAAAGTCGAAACCACTTAGCCTAACTATTTGTAACTTGCTTGGGTGGTGAGCCGTTAAGTGAGCCGTTCGAACTGTCCAGCTCAGGGAACGAAAACCGTTGTTTTTTATCAGTATATTTATTTCACGCGTTCTCATGTTTTGTATCCCCAAAAGTGGTCCAAATTATTAAAGGTATTACATGTGCGATGTTGTAACCAGAACCCGAACGTTCTTTTAATCGATCAGACGCGAAATATGCGTCCACAAGTGTCATGAATAGTGACACTGACGTTTCTGCGACTGTACTTGGTTAGGCTGCGCAAATCATTCGTCGTTTTCCACCCAAAGCGCACAGGGCGAGTGACTTTTCCCCAGATCCGGTATTATTAGCTTGTACCGGCGGTGTGCACACTCGTACTGTGCGCGGCCATAACATGTAGATGTAAGAGAGATGTATCAGACTTAGGTCATGACGAGCTCGACTGCTTGTTCCCCCAGATAGGACGGGGGGTACAATCCAAAGCCTCGTAAATGTGTTTTATTAGGGTACATCGCGTAAACTGGAACTGAGCCTCCTAGTGGTACTTTAGATCTGTTCCAAGCTTTACAACTCTCTCCTAGAGATCGGAAAATATTGGAGTGAATTCCGCACTAGCACTGGCCATCTTATGGAGGGAAGAAGTGAGCGGCGACTTCCTCAAACGTGCAGTACTCGCATTTATGCATCCAAGATAAACGCAGCCCGATAAAACTTAACCTGTCCGAATTGTCAACCGACCTCAAATTGGGACGCAGCAGTGCACCCAGGCGTCGTATGACCCTTTGTGAACCAAATTAGTGTCTCATAAGTGACCAAAAACCTGGTATTTCGTCTTACACTACAGGACTGGAGCACTATCTCCTATAGTGACTTGCTATGTTGGTTTTAGAACTTGCGTTCGGCAGGGAGCTATATAACGCAAACAAGCGGTGTGTTTTCAAAAACCCAATAATGAAGTTACGAATCTATAATTTTATCACGCGAAGATCTCAGCTCTTCTGCACGCGTCTATGGTGAGTCCGCCAAAACGCCTCTCATTTTATCATGAATTTTCCTTTTCTCAATAAGTTCCATCCTACGGGACTTGTTAAGCATTGCTTTCTAACCCTTTTTACACCATTGTTACATTGGCTTGCACGGGTTTTTAAGTTACCACACCCATTTCAATCCGCAGCTGTCATGGCTTGGGTCCAGGTGAACATGATTGGTGCTCAGCCGCGTCAGTTCTGCGTAGTGCAACTTGATCATGCATTCCTGTTGGGGTGAATGGCAAGTGCCTCGCTTTATTCCCACTCGCCTGGAGTCACCTCTGTTCCCTCAGATGGCCAGTCGCCGTTCATTCAAGTGCGGTTAGCCAAGCTCCGTATTGCGCGCGATATTCGTTCGCGGTTGCCCGGTCCGGTTCTTTCCCCTTGACAGCTGCTTCGCACGCGCGCAAGACGGAATCAATGTTCGCTTGTCATTACGGACATTTGTGGTCAGCTAACGTGGGTGGCGCTTCACTGGCATTTTCCACTGCCTCAGTGTTGCTTTCGTATGTTCAAAATATCGGCTAAATTCACACAAAGTTCTTGACGAAAGGAGTGGTACAAATGGCCTGGATGTGTGTATTTGGTTGCCACCATCCTTCCTCAGTCTCATGAATTACGACTGGACTAAACTGACCCGGAGGCGGGCTTCCGTAATCACATGACGATGAGGTAGAAGTTTAGCTAAAGCAGTTAGCAGTTATCTATCACAGTAACAAAGCTCCAAATCATCAGTTCAACTGAGAGCAAGGTACAAAGCTACTGACGAAACAGTCAGATAAATGGTGTCCATCAAGCACCAAATGTATCCAAGTCTGTATCTTGATATACGCTGTAGAGCCCAAAAAGATAACTGCTATCTTTCATGTGCAATTCAATTGCTGACCGACTGTACATTATTCTTTCTTGTTTTAATCTTCCTTATAAGCGCCTCGACACTCGACCGCCTTGTAAGTTCCCGCGCTCACGTGTTCGCTCTTGTCTCTCTTCATCCGTCTGCGTCTGCTTGTAGCCCATACAATACAGTCCCCTGTGTCCGACTCCAAATGCCTTCTGATATCCGCGCTTAATTTCGCGCCCCGTCTCGGACTAGCAATAACTAGTCCTACAAACTGGTGACCCCGATTCGCACGCGCAAATTCAACTATTTTTCCTCGTATGTATTTTTTGGTGAGTTCGTTCCTTTTTCTCGATTATATACCTGCATTCATTTGCTTCTTGAGTAATTTTAGTACTTTTATCGTGATTTTGCTTATCCTTTAGGTTTCCGACTCACATATCGAGAGTGGCACCTAAGTCGTTTTGCAGCGTAAACATGCTCATTTTGACCATCCTAAGTTTCATGGAACACAGCCCAGAAGTTTGGTTTACGATATTCGATATCGAACTGAAAAATAAGGGCATTACGGCAGACCGTCCGAGGTACAATCAGCTCGTCCCACGCCTTCCTTCGTCGGTTGTGACGCTGATTGAGGACATTCTACTCTGCCCATCGAACGAGGCAAAGTATGAAACGATGAAGCAAGCGATTTTAAGAGTTACGGCCCAGCTCACGCGCTCGACTTGAACAGCTCAATGGTCTCAAGCTTGGAGATCGCAAGCCATCGGCGTTGCTCCGGGAACTTCAGCGCATCGCTGGTCCCCTATTCTTGAGCAAAGAAGGGAAAATGGAGCTGTGGTTTGCACGTCTCCCAGAGCCATTGCTGTCCATGTTTATAGATACACCCCGGAAAGAATTAGCTACCAAGGCAGACGCTGCTTTCGAACGTTTTCCGCAGCAGACGACCAGTATCTCCGGTGACGTATTCTCACCGATGAAAACAGAATCCCATATCTGCTCCCAGTCGTCAGGCCGATCTGACCCTAAAGACGAGGAAATTGCGCAACGTCGCAGCAGGATAGCAGCAATGAAGGCTTCGAAGCGGTGGGTGCCACGGTCAAATGCTGACCACGAACAGGCTGCCATTCATCGCAGTTCGTCTGTGCCTGCACCGAGTACGTCTCGTTCAGCACGAAAGCGCAATATTTTCTCTGCACGCTCTCAGTTAGATAATACCAAACCCGTCGAAGAAATATGTTCGTATCACCGCCAATACGGTGGAAGAGCTAGAAGTTGTCGGCCTCCCTGCATTAGGCACGACCAAGCTGCTTCAGGGAAAGAGAATAACCCGCATACTAGCATGACAAACGTATCCGTCAATAATCAAGTAAATCACCTGTTTTACGTTAAGGTTCGACGTTCTTCCATCACATTCCTCATCAACTCGGGAGCGGAAGTCAGCGTCATCCCAGCGACCGCTAACGACAAGCACTCAGAGCCTACGTACAATTTACGTGCGGCCAACGGTTCTACGATAGCTTCATTCGGTCAGTGCATGATGAACCTGAACCTCAATCTTCGCCGAGTTATTCAGTGGGTCTTCATGTTTGCATCTGTACCGTTCGCAATTATCGGTATCGACTTCCTCCAACATTTTGCGTTGCTTGCTGATGCTGGTCGCCACAGACTTTTAGACGAAAGTACTAAACTAGGGGTTGAAGGCGTTCTTACGGACGCCAAGGTAATCAGTCTCGTTTTACGAATCGCCGATGTACCAACAGATTATGCGAACCTACGGTCTGAATACCCGTGACTAGTACAACCACCCGCAGAGCTTCCGCCTGTCACGACAGAGGTCACTCATTATATAGTCACGCGTGGTCAGCCAGTTAGCGCACAAACAAGACGGCTTGCTCTTGACAAACTACGTGCAGCACAAGCTGAATCCAACCACCTGCTTCAGCTCGGTATCGTCAGACCGTCCAACAGCCCATGGGCGTCGCCTCTGCATATGGTCCCGAAGAAGACCATGGGGGACTGCCTACTGGCAGCGACTATCGAACCTTGAATACTGTTACCACGCCTGATCGCTACCCGATACCACACATAGTGGATCTCACTGCCAATCTGGCAAGTAAAAATATAGGTAGAATTTCGTCACATCTAGGCTCACTCAGACAGCCGCCACAAGCCCGGAAAAGCACTGTACGCGCGTTTCATCCTTTCGGGAATCATCAGCAGTGCGCATTCCATCGGACCCTTGCGGTTTCGAGCCCTACCAAGGGTCCGATGGAATGCGCACTGCTGATGATTCCCGAAAGGATGAAACGCGCGTACAGTGCTTTTCCGGGATTGTGGCGGCTGTCTGAGTGAGCCTAGATGTGACGAAATTCTACCTATACCATTCAACTCCCCCTACTACTCTTCTGTAATAAGTAAAAATATCTTCAGCGAAATCTACTTGGTACGCGCATGCAATCAAATTCCGGTAGCCGAAGCGGACATCGTTAAAACTGCCGTGACGACTCCATTTGGTTTGTTCGAGTTTCTGCGCATGCCATTTGGTCTAAAGAATACCGCGCAAGCTTTTCAACGCTTCATCGACCAAGTTTGTCGCGGCTTAGACTTCACTTACGCTTATATCGACGATATTTTAATCGCGAGCTCTTCACGAGAAGAGCACATGCGCCACTTGCGAACACTTTTTGATCGCTTATCTCAACACGGGGTGACGATCAAAGCGGAAAATTGTTCGTTTGGTATCGACTCAGTCAATTTCCTCGGCCATCGTATCTCTTCTGCAGGCGTCATGCCACTGCAGGATAAAATTCAAGCCATCATCTACTACCTTGAGCCAAATTCTTTCAAACAGCTCAGGCCTTTTGATGGGCTTGTCAACTTTTACCGACGGTTCATACCTAACTGCGCCTCGCTGCTGCAACCCCTCACGGACCTACTCCGACGGAAACTCAAGAAATTCTAATTTCTTGCCGCAGCTCGAGCTGCTTTTAAGTCCCTGAAAGAGGCTATCGCCAACGTAGCTTCTGTAGCGCATTACGATCCGGCCGCCCTACTGTCTCTCAGTACTGACGCCTCGGACGTCGCAGTCGGCGCTGGTTTGCCGCAACCTGTAGCCGACACGCGGCAGCCCTTAGCGTTTTTCTCCAAACGCCTACAACCTACCGAATCTTGCTACAGCATGTTCGGTAGAGAACTACTAGCTGTATATCTAACGATCCGTCACTTTCGACAAGTCTTAGAAGGCCGTTCCTTTGCCGTCTTCACCGACCACAAACCCCTGAATTACCTGCTCGGCTCTACTACCGACCGATACTCTCCTAAAGAGTCGCGCCACCTTGACTATATCGCTCAGTTTACGACCGATATACCGCATGTCTCAGGTGTGCACAATGTCGTCGCCGATGCACTTTCCCGCATCCAAGCTATCTCCGCTGACGCTAGCACTGCTATCGACTTGGCAGCCATGGCCACAGCGCAACTCAACGATCCTGAGGCTGATCCACTACGCAGGTCTCCCTCATTAGACATACGATCCGTTCCGCTGACATCATCAGACGACAGTATACTTTGCGATTTATCTCTGGGCACGCGGCGCCCAGTCGTCCCACGGGAGTTTTGGCAGACCGTGTGCGAAACCTTGCACGGCTTGTCTCATCCAGGCGTTCGTGCATCGGTTAAACTCGTAACCGCACGATTCGTTTGGCTCAATGTTAATCGGGACGTCCGCACTTGGGCAGCTGCTTACCATCCATGTCAACGCGCGAAAGTGCAAAAGAACACGAGAAGCCCATTAGGCACGTTTCCCACGTCAGACGCAAGTTTTCATCACGTGCACGTCGACCTCGTAGGTCCTCTACCGCCTTCCAATAGCTCTGTTTATCTACTGACCTGTATCCATCGATTTACTAGATGGCCTGAGGCCGTCTCTATCCCAAATTGCTCCTCGGAAACGGTAGCGAAAGCTTTTCTGGAGCGATAGGTAGCTCAGTAAGGCTGTCCCACCGTCGTGACCACCGATCGAAAGTCACATTTCTCGTCAAAATTTGCCACGTTGCTTAAGGATTTAGGCTGTCGCCACTTTCAGACGACGGCGTATCATCCGGCCGCTAACGGCATGGTAGAGCGTTTTCACCGTCAGTTGAAGGCAACGCTACGTGCGCACGCAGAGCCTTCATGGTCTGAAACACTTCCCCTCGTCCTTCTAAGATTAAGAAACACTGCTAAAACCGATTTCGATGCTACACCAGCGCAGCTAGTCTAGGGTTGCACGCTGCGGTTGTCCGGACAGATGGTAGCACCAGCCCCATGCACTTCTACTTTTGACTACGGAAGTTACACGGATCGATTGGCTCACCAGATGCGTGAGTTGCGTCCATCCGCTCCTCGATCGCGGAAGACACCAGTGTACGTGCCCGAGACGCTTGCTACGTTTTCACACCTCCTCCTTCGCGCAGACGGTGTTCGACAGCCTTTTCAGTCGCCGTACATAGGACCTTTCAAAGTGCTACATCGTGCGAGTAAAACCTACACTATTTGCCCGCGGTGGTCGACGCGAAGTCGTCACCATGGACAGTCTAAAACCTGCCTTTATGGAAGTAACCACCTCCCCTACTTCGTCTTGTAATGCTTCGTGCGACGTCACAACTCACTACACTAGTTTTACGCATGCTAATGCAGTTCATCCGGACCACGATCTCGGTCTACAAGCTTCAGCCGTCCCGAGATCTCCCGAATCTAGCCCGCCACCACCCAGGACCAATCGCTGTGGTCGGGAGGTGCGTAAGCCGGTTCGTGTCTCCGACTATGTACAGTGTAAATACGTTTAGCTTTGTAGATATTGTGTATATTTACCCCAGTTTTTGGTCGATTAACGTTTTGAAAACAAACAAAGATATCAAAAACCGTCGAAAACGCTTTAAAAAATATTCAAAAGCTAAAAAATTTAAACACGCAGAACATTCGTTCATTCTATTTGGCGTTTTCTGCTCATGTTTTTATTTTATCATCTCTGCTTGACCCAAACCCTCCTATTCGATCGACTGGCCCACACGAGGAATGTTTTCGAGGACCCTGACGCGAACGCTGGTTGTTTCTCCGCGGGAGGAGTGTCGCTTCTCCGTGGGACGACGGTCGTTTCTTCCTGGGACGATGGTCGTTTCTCCGTGGGACGATGGTCGTTTTGGCACGGGGTGGGGTGCGGCGAGGGAGAAACCACTGCCAAGCGCACGGTTTTGCAACGGCGGAGGTTGAGATCCTGTCGGCCTTTTTCTGGCTAGCCAGTTTTTTGTAGTCCGACAAGCCCGCACCAACGATCCGCCGAAATGCACCCTGCCCTGCAATCAGTAAATAACAAATCACAAACTGCACAGCGGACTCCGACTTCCGGCGAAACCCATTTGACACGAAAGCTCGCTCATATTTACTTGGCACAATTCTGCCTTACGAACCTCGATTCAACAGTCCTTTTCGAAATAGAAGATTTTCTATGTTCAGCCTTCTAGGGGGAGAGCTCTGTAGCGCCCAAAAGGATAACTGCTATCTTTCATGTACAATTCAATTGCTGACCGACTGTACATTATTCTTTCTTGTTTTAATCTTCCTTGCAAGTGCCTCGACACTCGATCGCCTTGTAAGTTCCCGCGCTCACGTGTTCGCTCTTGTCTCTCTTCATCCGTCTGCGTCTGCTTGTAGCCCATACAATACAGTCCCCTGTGTCCGACTCCAAATGCCTTCTGATATCCGCGCTTAATTTCGCGCTCCGTCTCGGACTAGCAATAACTAGTCATACAACGCCACTGGTCGAGGAACAACATTCCGTCTAATAGCCGTCGATTTACACACAACAATTTCTTGAAACCAGAAAATCACTGGTCCACTGGTGTGTCCAGCAACTTACACCGCGCCGCTTGACTTATGGAGGTGAATGGCATAGCGTGTCTGGCCAGGCGCTTTATTGATGTCTATGTAGATAACCTAAACAGACTTCCGGCAAGGTGGCAGTGGAAGGGGAAGATGGTGGCTTCAAACATTTCGGAGTTCTATGTTCCTAACACTCACAGAGTCACTTGCGGTGTAAGCCCAATTAACCTTCCGCAGCGGTTGCGGACATGCAGTATTGTCTCCAATTCAACAGTAGTAGCATAGTTTACCTTATTAGAAATTCCTCCACTAAAGGGAATGAGCTTCTATGTGATTTCATATACTTTATTTCAGCGTTACGTAATAAATATAAACATATTCCCTAACGTATACATTTAGGTTTATTTGGCACTTAATATAACTGTGCAAGGCGAATATGTTGGACATGTCGTCTCTCGGAAATGATCTGTTTATTCAACGCGAATAATGTTAAGTAGGTCCTCGCAGAAAATTCCTACACGTAAGTTATTTATTCACAGTCGGATGTGTATTTGCTCCACGCAAGTATAAAACAAAATAACCTCCTCATTAAAGATATAACAAAGCTGCCTCCAGCTAAAGAAAAAGATTTTTGGTAAGTCAAAATAAGGTATACACATGAAATGATTGGTGTTATCTGATGAGAAAACTGCACCGAGCCGGAATAGAAAAAAGTAGAATCACAGTTCAGTAAATTAAAAAGACAAGACTGACTCACAAGTTTTTCTGTAGCCGTGAGGTAGCTAAACGTGAGGACGTCCCAGCTTTAAGTGCGCTGAAGCCAGATGCACAAACCAGCTCAACTTTCGATAACTCACCTGAAATCTACCCGATCTTTTTCTTGTGCTAAAGCATTTTGCATCTAAGTTTCACCTTCAAGCAATTTCCCATGTACTGAAACCAGATCAGTTTTCGTGAATTCACCGTCTGGAATTTCTTCATGGCAGCAAAATGACCGATTCACTAAGTCACCCCCACCCATCCTGCACCAAAACGCTCACCAAACTTGCAAATTGTTCCCATCTCAAAGTGCTAAGTCACAATGAACCAGATATTTCTAACTTTGATCACGGTCTGTGAAATTTTACACCTGTGAGAATTTAAGCTAACTATGATTTCTCGGACTGATCACGAAGGAACTTTTAAGAATGAGCGTTCGTTGTTGGTCACCAATGTGGACAACCTCAATAGAAACCCCAAACATCGTCTATTAAACACCACTTGTAACGATGCAAAAAATTTGCTTAGACCATAAAACTTAATAGCATTTCCGTTACCTTGCCACCTTTCTACTGTCTTGTCCTGTTCAGCTGGGTTTTTCAATCTCAAATCTCACGAGCGTAACAGTTTTCAAGTTGACACAACCGTACCGTTGCTGTTTCAAATCAGCTGTGAAACATTTACCGTCTGAATACGGAATTCGCACTGCGTATTTATTCACATCCCCAGCAACCATCTAAAACATAGCTAAACAAATGTTCATGTGCTTATGTGTGGAAAAGCATCGCAATAGTCCATGAAAGGAAATCTGTTCAGGTCTCCAGTAGTTTGAACAGATTGCAATGTGGTTTCCAAATCTCAGAAGATATTTGGAACCGATTGAGAAGTCATAAGTTCAGAGGAGTTTGGAAACAATTGGTTGGTATGGTTGTTGGGCAATTTATTGCATTTCGCATAAAAGCCTCGTCTGACCAGGTGAGTCAGCGTACAATTGGAGTGGCATTTTATAACGAAAAGTGATGATAACTGCGATACGCGGGACTTGAGTGAAGGTGAGATTACAGTCACAGTTCGCGATGTCACCTCAGATGGTTCACTCCCAGGAGGAATAGTCCAGGTATTCCTTCGTACTTTATGGCATTAACGGATAGGCCCATAGTAGTGATAACGGAAGTCGATTTGCACTTTCCAATCTCATCCGCACGCCGACGGTCTCGTACGGTCCATAGTCGACGTTATAGACTCCCCGACCCATGAACTCGCTAGTTATTTGGCAGGGCTATTGCAGCTTCTGAGTAAATTCGTGAAACTCTTATGAGTTCGCTCAAACGATAGCAAGTCTCGAAATCGAACCACATGAGTTAATGGTAAGCTTCGATGTGACATCCATTCTCATCACTGTGCCCAAAGAAGAGACGCTAGGACTAAATGATGTAGTCACTCTGGGTGATCGAACGAAACTTACGGTTGTCCAGATAATCCAGGGTATCGCAGTGTGTCTTAACATGTCCTACTTCGTTTTTCAGTTGAAGGTGTACAGTTAATCCCTGAAGTCTGGTTCCTTATTGCTTTGTTACTCGGGACCAAGGGTCACAACTTTCGGTGAGAGATCTGTATAATATCTGAGAACCCGCTGTTTCAGAAGTTCTAACTGTGGATTTTGTATTTGTTTTAATCATTAAATCCTGAAATTGTTTTATAGACGGTACTGATGTTGACACAAATCCTTTTGAATACTTGCTGCACCGTTTCTCTATCTGTTTGATTCGCTTCGTTTTATATCCTGCACAATATACGTTGGGTTCTGTCGTCTCCAACTGCTATGCCGTCTCTTATTTGACACGGCTCTTACGTTTCGTTGATTACCGTCTAGTATCCCCGGATCCACGCAACAATTGCTGATCCCATTCCAGAACAGGCCGTCCGCCATATTTAATTTTTATTTTGGTGGATTCATTCTAATGAATTTAATTTATTACTCTCTAACTTTTTGTTTTCTCATCTGACGCATATACTTACTCTATTTTCGCGATGAATAATCCAGATCATTATCCATCTAAGTACGTGGTTGTTGCCGTGAATCTAGCCTCCCCACTTTTTCGGATAATGACCACGTGTTATGGTTTGCGCATTTAGAATCAACTTTTTAAAGTTGTAAAATTTCTGTAATAATGCTAAATATTATCAACCTATGTCTCGGCTTCCGCACATTGTATCCTCCCTGGTGAGATGCATCCTAGTTTGCCCCCTCCAGATGCCAAATATGAGACTTTAATGCAGGCGACCATCTGCGAATCACACCCTCTGACAATATCCGACTGCAGCAACTGTTTAAAAGCTACAGCTAAGGGATAAGATGACTTCAGCCTTGTTGCGACAGCTGCAACAGCTTCTAGGCACGTCCAGCATGGAAGCTGGAATTCTCCGCAAAGTGTGGATGCAAAGTCTCCCGAAAAACACACAGGCCATCCTCGCCATGCAAGGATCCTGCCTCTCGAAGCAATTGCAGACTTAGCAGACAGCGTCATCTTACGGCACCAGCCCGGGACTAAAACCAAAGCACGTAAGCAGCTTTGGGCTGGAGCAACCACACCGACACCCTCGACTAGCCAGCCGTCGGCAATGGACGCATCATCATTGCAGATAGCGCCGCTTCAGCACCAGATCGAGGAACTCACTTTAAACTGTAAGCACCGCAGCCACTCTGGATCATCGACGTGTCGCATAAAACCTGATGCTTCAGGTTACTGCTTTTACCAACCGCATTTCGGTAATAAGTGCTTAAATCCGTGTAGCTACTCCGCTATAAATGGTTGCCCAGCCCGGAATGTAATGGCCACGAACGTCGGCAAAGCCCAAAGTCGTCTCATTTACATTAGAGATTATGATTCCGAGACCCAGTTCTTAGTTGCTACTGTGGCGGAAGTCGACGTCATTCCTCATACGCCGGGTGAAACTATCGCTTCTTTGTCGACAAGCCCAAGTGCCGCCAATTCAATAGTTCAATAGTGTATGATGGAATACAAATTATAACTTTACAAGACCCACAGGATGGATATGCAAAAGAAACTCAGAATCAAAATGTCCCAATGTGGAACGTGAAGTATCAGTGGTTAAATCATTGCACTTTAACAAAGTGTTGTGTATGGTTTAGCACTAAGATGAAAATCTAAGAGTCTTTCGAATGGCGTCAAATCTGGTGCGTTCACCACATATCTGGGTAATGCATTCCAGTGAGCACAGATACTAAGTGAATAAAAATACTTTCAAAAATCCAGACGGGAAAGTTGCGCCATTAGTTTCAGGCGGTTGTCTTGGATTTGTTTGTAAGCCGCTGGTGTCAACAGTGATGTACATGGATGCTCGCTTTCAGGTAGTATCAGAAATGTGAATGCAAGATTTCCGCGAAGCCGTCGGTATTCTGATGAGAACACACCGAGTACACACAGACGCAGTTCGTAACTTTGACCGGATAGTCCACGCGTTACCTGTGTGGCTCTTCTTTGGGATTGTTTCGATAGACGAATGTCTCCCTTTAACCATGGACACCAGGCCTGAATTGCACATTCAACGTCAGGGCGAATATAGGAGTTAATCAGCAATGGTACTAGCCGTCGCTCAAAGGTGCCGACAGCTCGCCTCAAAAGTCTCGTGTTCAAGTACTCCACACTTGCTGCTTTTGAACACTGGACCGAATTGCTAAGACTCTCTTGCGCGAGTATACGTAAGTCTCGTTCATTAGGCACGTGCTGCAGGACGTGTTGCCCCGAAAGTTCTATGTTGAGGAAACTGCTGCGCACGGTCAGCAGATGGCACTTTGCATGATTCAGTGGGAGCTGGTTCTTTTCTGTCGATTCCTCAATCCGAGTCAGAACTTCATGGAAGTAGATACGGTCGGATGCTAAGCAAATTACCCTCTATATTTTAGCGTCGTCTGCAAATATTTGCATCGGGGATAGAATGTCTGCTGGAAGCTCATTAGTGTAGAATAAAAACAGTAGCGGGCCGAGGGCGGATCCTTGTGGTACACCACTGGAAGCGCACAGGCTTGCGGAGTGAGTGTCGGCTACTCTTACCTTGATTTCTCTGTCGTGTAATTAGTATTCTAACCACGTGAACAGGGAGCCGTTGATACCGTAGGCAGCAAGCTTTTGGAGGAGAAAGAAGTGATTGAACCTGTCGAATGCTTTAGAAAAATCCAAGTAAATCACATCCATGGGGACTCCTTCATCAGTTGCCCTGGTCCATAATTCCAGAGTAAGCAGCAAATTGGTGAGCAAGATCGTCTGCGTCGGGAAAATGTTAGGCATTATAAATTATCTGTTGACTTTCAAAGTATCGCGCCAGTTCATCTGCGATTACCGATTCCATAACTTTTGATATAACAGGAAGGAGAGTAATAGGTCGGTAGGTAGCAGGATCCGAGCGCTTATCTCCTTTATATATTGGAGTGAGAATTCCATTTTTCCACTCAGATGGGAGTGTATTGGAGTTAAGCAGATCCTGGAGAAAGGTTGCAAGTGGTGCTGCTATGGTGGGAGAAAGAGATATCAGTACTTTTGGGCAGATCATGTAGATTTTGGGGGCACTGTACTCCCGGAGAGAGTGTAATTTACTTGCAACAGCTGCTGGAGTAAAGGTGACGCTGGATAAGCCAAGGACATTTGTTGGGAGTTGATAGGGCGAAGGTTCCATGACATTTGTAGCTACCGAGCCAAACTGCAAGAGTAGAGCATTCGCGGCATCCACAGCAGTAGTTGTTAGGCCACTGGCCGTCCTGAGTGGTGGTATTCCGGGCTTAACCTTTCTTTTGCCATTCACGTATCTGTATAGTAGTTCGGTGTTACTCATAAATTTCAGCACCATATTCTCCTACCATTCGTACTTATCTACTCTAATGAGTGACGTGCAGTAGTTTCTGATGACTTTGTAATCCTGCCATGTGATATCACATGGGCTTAGCAAATGTTGCCTCCAGATTTCATCTCTTCTGTTGATCCATTTACGTGTTCTGCTCCGGATCCATGTATTGGTACGGCGCGATGCTCATAATGCTACAACCTTCGATGCTGATTGTATGACCCAGTAAATTTTGTCTTTCAATTCATTCCACGCGTCATGCGCTGAGCTGTGCGTCTGTAGGTCCCAGTCAACGGTTGCTGCTAAGCTGCGCAGCTTATGATAGTCCGTAATAGTGCGTTGAGTCTCTCTTTCTTTAGCTACAATACTGGCATAACATACATAACCAAATATTAGGACTGAATGGTCGCTACGGCACAGTGGAGGATCGTATGCTACTGACTCAACAATCAACTCTTCATTAGTCAGGATTAAGTCCAGCAGTGATGGGTTGATTGAACCGCGGTGTCTGGTTGCTCGATGTACATGGTTATACAAAACTGCCACATTCATGAATTCGAGGAGTTTCGATTTAAATGATGGCCCATTAGGGGACATTGATGCTATTGAAGGAACGTTAAAGTCACCCATTATAAGATAGTGAGAGTACTTTTGTGAAACAGAATAGCGGAGGGCGATTAACAGAATGTTGTCGCTGTCTGCTGATGAGTTCGGAGGTCTATAGATAACTGCTATGAGACAAGCATCACTCGTCTTCTGTGAACCAACATCTCGACCTGCTAGGTGCAGTCGGCAAAATAGTGCGTCGGGAATAGCAGGAGAATTTTCGGTAACAGCCTCATATTCCAACTAATATCGATAGTAGAGAGCAACACGGACACCGCGAGATGGACGATCATTTTGAAAAATCGACACCTCACTGAGATAAATCTCTGGATCAAGTATGTCGTTTAAGAGCCAAGTTTCAGTAACTGCTGTGAGGTCCCAAGATTTTGTTTGATGTCGATGGCGCAGTCCCGAGATCTTAGAATACAACCCCTGAGTGTTGGTGTTGCAGCATTGTATTTGCTGAGGCATCAGGAGCTCGGTTCGCTGTGAGTGACCGACACAAGTAGTGCCGGTCTGTTGAGGTTTTTTGAGACGGTTGGTTGCACGGTTGACTGGTTTGAAGTAGGTACACTTAAGGCTGGCTCATCTGTATCTGAGGTCTGTACTAATTGAAGGAATGGTCTTAACCGTGCTTCTGATGGCCCAAGTTACCTGTTGTCATGCCATGCTTGGATTGCCACTGATACTATTTCGGGCGCAGCCAATGTCAATTTGCAAATTCGTGGCCCGCTATCTTGGTAGTTTGTAGAAACAATTAGACGAGTGATGTCAAAACCACGACATTCTGCATGTCTTAGAACTCTGCGACGTACCTCTATTCTTCGATGTCATGCTTCTGTCGTTTACTGCTATCGTTATGCTTCCATTCTGGCACACCATGAACCAGTACCATTTTCTTCATCTCCTGTTGCTGTGACGAACTAGGGTTGAATTTCCGCTTGTGTTTTTCTGCCCATGGCATGTCAGGAAAAATGCGGGCACTGACAGAAGAGTTCACTAGAATGTGGCTTGCTAAGAGAACATCTTTCAGGTCGCGCGTGTTGCCAAACGTTACTCGCAGTAACCGAGGTTCCCGTACGTGTGGAGATGGTGGGTTTCGTGAAAGGCGTGTAAGACTAGTTGGGAGAAATTTCAGTCCGAGTGCGCAGGGAATTTCAGCCTGGCGGTTTTACTCCTCGGCTTGGCTACCTCTTGGCGATTTGCTAGTGGGTTCTTGGATGTTTGAACAAATCACTGTCATCGTCTTTTGTTTGCGTAGTAATAGTTTGTTCTGCAGTTCCTTGTGAGCGTAGATTTGTCGAGTGGGGGTGTCTGGCTTGTCTTCCGTGGACGATAGGCCCAGACTATAGCAAGCTTTCTTACGTGCAGCGCTGTTAGTTGCACTATCTATGAGACAATTGTTGTTGCCCAGCTATTGACGGAGGTGACCGTGTAATTTGTGCGTAACTCTACATGCTTCAGAGCATTACGTGAGACTGTTTTCACCGCTGTTTTACACTGTGTTTGCCGTTTGCTGGACTGGGGGGCATTGTTGCTAGAGTGCTTTTGCTTTTTAACATGTCGGGGATTCGGGTTACGTAATGCAGTAATCTGCAACGAGTTCTGAGATTTTCTCTTCCAGTACCCTGCTCAGTTCCTTGTGGTCTACCGACGTAACAGCCAGCGCTTCACACCTTATCGTAAGCGTATGCACAATCTTAATTATCGGACTATTTGAACATGTCACAGAGCCACAAACTGTCAATACGCTGTTAGCTCCGTTAAGCGTAATGTACACATTTGTTGCGTCGTAGGAATTGGCACAGAACGAACACACGATTTTCGATGGGATCTCAGTTCCCCGCATGTTTGAGCTACGGTTGACCTTGGGTATGTTGCTCACTGGATTCCTGCTTGACAAACTTCTCCGACCCATGGATCAGTGGTCTGTATGCACTTTTAAGTTGCGCTGGTCAAGCCGTTTGGGCCGCCTCAGTTGTCTGCTCCGCTCCGCGGGTTTGGTGGTGGTGCGTCAGTAGGCATACGAGTAGCCAAAATTGCACCGGCTTTGTGCAGTGAAATGCGCGTAAAAGTGTAGTGGTAACGTGAGATGACAAAATACTTACTCTATGGTATGCAGTGGTGCATAGTACTAAGCTATATATTGTCTGAGAGCCTTAAAGAAGTTCTTGCGAACGGTACCCCAAAGGTACTGATGAAACTCAGATAAGCAGTTACTCAAGTTGGCCTTACTGAATAGACTTCCGAAGATTTTATTTGTGGTGTACTAGCGTGTCATTGGACTTACTTCAAAAATATTGACCCCGTTGGATAGAGCTCAGTGATGCGAATCGATTGAGCGTACTTCTGAAGAGGTACCACAAGAATGTGGGGGTTAAGTCCAATTTAACACAGAGCGCAGGATTGCACGATTATCACGCACACGCTGGCACGCCAATAGCCACCTACGGCCATCGGTCGCTTACCCTAGACCTAGGTCTTCGCCGCACGTTCCGCTGGCTATTCACAGTCGCCGCAGTTTCCTTTGCCATCATCGGCAGTGACTCTCTCAGGTATTTCGACTAATTGATCTATGCGAAACACAAGATGTTAGTCGACGCTGCAACGAAACTCAGTGCACGTGACATCACCGCCGATATCACATATATAACACCAGTCTACGCCTTTCCCCAGACCTCGCCAGACTACGCCAACCTCTTTTCTCAGTATTCCAAGCTCGTCCAGACAATGAACGCCGCTTTGCCCGTAGCATCTCAGTCACGCACCGCATACAAACGAATGCCCCGTCTCATGCCGTCAAAATCGACTATCGCCCGAGCAACTTAAGGTAGCTAGGGTGGAGTTTGAGCACATGTTTGTATTTGGAATAACCCGTCCTTTCGATGGCCTTTGGAACTCTCCCCTGCAGATGGTCCCTAAGAAATCTGGTGACAGGCACCCTTGCCATGATTAAGCGCACTCAATCAGCTAACCGTCCCAGATACGTATCTCATTCCGCACATACAAGACCTTATCGCATGCTTCACTGGTAAGAAAATCTTCAGCAAGACCTATCTGGTTCGCGCCTATCACTAGATTCCTGTAGAAGAAAATAACCTTTCTAAAACAGCCGTTATCACTCCTTTCGGCTTGCTTAACTTTACGAATGCCATTTGGAGTGTGCAACGCTGCACAAATGTTCTGACATCTCGTCCCCGATGTTACTGGTGGCCTAGACTTCGCTTATTCCTACATCGATGATGTTTTAGTAGCCAGTTCATCGGAATAAGAGTATTTCGACCACCTTCTTCTTCCAGCGTTTGACCCAACACGATGTCACAGTCGACCCGACTAACTGCGAACTCGGCAAATCAACGGTAGAATTCCTAGGCCATCTTGTTCCATCATCTGGTATCGAAGTCCTTCCTGATGACATCCAGGCAATCAAGGACTTTCCAGCTCCGACGTCGTTCAAGCACCTCCGTCGAATTTTTGGTTTGGTCAACTACTATCGACACTTCATTTCGCGCTGCGCTGAGCTCATGCAGCCTCTGGCTGACCTATTCAGATGAAATGAACACAAGTTCATTTTTCCTGACACAGCACAGAGAGGCTACGTCGAACTCATGGATCATATCTCCAATATAACCCTTCTCACTCATTTTGAAGCAACTGCACCCCTTTCTATTGCGGCCAACGCCTTAGACGTCACGGTAAGAGCCGTCCTACAACAAAATGTTGGTGGGCAATGGCAACCCCTTGGGTTCTTCTCCAACCGTCTGCAGCCGGCGGAATCCAGCTACAGCACATTTGGCGAAGAACTGCTCGCCATTTACCTACCCATTCGTCATTTCCAGCACACACTCGAAGGCCACACTTTCACGGTGTACAATGACCACAAGCCCCACATAATCGCCTTCAACTCTGTTTGCGACGAATATTGACCACGGAAAACAAGACACCCAGACTTTGTCACATACTTCACTGCTGACATAGGTCATGAATTTGGTGCCAACAATACAATGAATCACACTTCAAACAAATTTCTTATGCTCTGTCCACCGCAGAGGATAATCAACGGTGCCCTATCTGCTGCATCGGGCAGGGTGGATAGGGGGTTTGGATGCTACTGCTCAAGCCTTCCCGTCTTCTTATTCCCCCTCCTGCGCATTTTCACCCTTATCGTTCCGTTCCAGCTTCACTTTTATCCCCCAGTTTTCAACGCTCCCAATTCTCGGCCCTCCCCCACCTTGCTTCAATAGTCGCTTGTCTTTTAGTTTCAACTCACATGTGAACGCTGAGCGTCATTCCTGCCCTGTCAACAGGCCCATGTCCATGCAAGCGGCCGATTCCAGTTCATCGGCTTCCATTTGGAGCCCTCAATCCTCCTTCAGATTGGCATGCCTCAGTGTACGCACGTTGCTTCAGATCCGTCAACAGGCAGCACTTGCCCGAACATTAGAGACCCTCTCGATCGACATCTGCTGCTTATCGGAGATTGCCTGTAAGACTCGAGCTCTGTGCTCACGCTGCGATCCCCTTCAGGTGACGCAAACAGTATTCTCTCATTGCGCCTATCCGGTGACGAGGCAGCATCGAGCACCGGCTAAGCTGGTGTTGGCATTACCCTGAGTCCCTGGGCTGAAGCTGCTTGATTGTATTCCATTCAGTAGCCGGATGTGTGCTGTCCGATTGGCTGGCTCGTTCAAAGCTTCGAAGTCGCGGGGGACTAGTAGATGTCAATTCATCATCGCTGCATACGCGCCCACAAACGGTAACGATGACTCGGTAAAGGACAACTTCTACCGCCAATTGACCCAGCTTCTTCGCCGCAGAAGAAGCACGGACACTGTAGTGCTGGCGGGGTATCTGAATACACAAGTTGAAAACTTGTCCACCGATGAAATACATCTGGACGGTCAGCACGGTGTAGGCTCTCGTAATGATAACGGTGAGCGGTTACTTCATTTGTGTGAGGATGCTCGCTTATTTCTTGCGAGCACTAATTTCAGACACAGCACTCGCCGGAGCGTGACTTGACGCCCACGAGTCTCGAACCAGCTATGGACGCAAATCGATCACATTGCGATAAGTTACCGATGGAGAGGCTGCGTCCAGAACAGTCGCTCAATTTGGAGCACTTGTGTGGACACCGATAATGCACTTATATGTGCTGACCTGCGGATGCGCTTTGACGGACGCCCGCGACGATGTTGTGAGCGCATTGACACCAGCCAACTGACAGAGCCAGCTGTTCTGAATGCGTATAAAAGTACACTATCATGCGAGTTGGATAAACGCTCACTGGATGCAATTGAAGGCCACTAGTCTCATATCCACCAGACCATACTAGCAGCAGCCAAATTCTCATGTGGTATGTCTAATCACCAACACGGACATTGGGTCTCTTCACAGTCTCTGGAACTTATAGATGCTCGCCGGCATATTCCGGCTGGAAGCGAACACTATGAAACTCGCAAAGAGTTTCGGGCAAAACTCCGTGCTAGCCTAAAGAGAGAGCGTGAATCTTGGTGATCTCATTGTGCATTAGAAATGGAAAAGGCCGCTGGGCTTGGTAACCATCGTCAGTTATTCCGTCTGATACGGGAAACGGGCAGCAGGAGGCCTGGTGTTAGTGAAACTATACGTGACGAGAGTGGACAGCCTACCCACAATTTGTCAAAACGTTTGCAGCGTTGGGCTGAGCAATTTAAAAGACAATCTACTCGGTCGGAATGGTTAAATTTCTCGCCGGCCACTGATAGCTCCGCTCCTTGGGTTATCCCTTTGGATCCACCCTCTAGTTCAGAAGTCGAAAGTGAGATCAAACTGTTGAAATTAAATAAATCCGCGGAACCTGATGATCTTCCTTCAGCCCTTTTTAAATTCGTTGGTTCTACTCTTGTTGCTACTTTATATGAATTACTAGTGAAACTGTGGGAGCGGGAGACTGTCCCAACCGATTAAAGCCGCTCCGTCAGAGTCCCAATTTTCAAGGGAGACTCACGATCGGAATGCGGCAACCATAGAGGAATCAGTCTGATCTTCATCTCCTCCAAATTGCTTGCCTCTGTAATCATTCACGGACTGACTATCACTCGTGAAAGCCATATCCGTGAAGAGCAAGCTGGATTTCGTCGAGGTCGTTGATGCATCGACCATATCTTCACCTTGCGTCAGTTGTTGGAGCACCGTCACACATATTGGCGGCCCACCGTTGTCGTGTTCCTTGAAATCAAAGGTGCCTTCGATTTGGTTGATCCATATGCCCTTTGGAACTGTCTGCTCAGAAATGGTGTGCCCGAGAAATATGTAAATATTATCCGAGCATTATATGCGCGTAGCACGGGCAGAGTGAGGGCTTACGGCAAGCTGTCGCCACCCTTCAATATCTCCAGCGGTGTGAGACAAGGATGCCCGCTGTCACCTTTCCATTTCAACTTTGCTATTGACGAAGTCATGGAAATCGCATTTACGGGACATTACTTGGAAGGTATGGAGCAACGCCCAGGAGAACGACTTCTTGACAGAGTATGCAGACGACATTGCCCTAATCTATGACAGCTCCCAGACGTGCCAAGCGGCGATGGATAGATTAGCACTGGCTGCCAGCCGCTTCGGGCTTTGCTTTGCACCATCGAAATGCAAAGCGTTCCTCCAAGATTGGCAGAGATCGCCTCCTACGCTGACCCTTGGTGGGGATCAGCTAGAAGTCGTTCAAAAATTCAACTACCTGGGAAGTTGTATCAGCGCCCGTGGGATTGAAAATGAGATCACGAGCAAAAGCTCGAAGAGTTTTGTTAACCTGCGTCACCTACGGCGGCGGCGCGACATCACTCTCGCCCTGCATGGTAGAGTGTACAATGCAGCGGTACGTTCGACCTTACTGTACGGTTGTGAAACCTGACCCATTAGATTGACGGACATAAAGAGGCTAGTTACGTTTGACCACCGGTGCCTTCGTAATTTAGCTCACATCTGCTGGGAACACCGCGTGAGCAACCATCGTGTTCGACGCCTTGTTCACGGCACAGGAAAAGGAACTGAACCGCTCAGTACCGTCATTTCACGCACCAGGCTCCGATGACTGGGCCACTTGTTGCGTTTGCCAGCCCACCGACTTCCGCGACGTGCGTTGTTTGATCAAAGGGGATGTGGATCGAAGAAGAGGTGGGGTGGCCACGCAATGACTTGGTCCAAAGGAATGAAGGCCCTCAGTTCTGAGCTGGCCTAGGTTGGAGCGTCCCGGCTCCCTGGTTGGGGTCCGAGAGACGATGAACATGTTTGGTTGGACACACTTGCTGATATGGCTAGGAGCCGACCTCAGTGGCGTTCCAGCTGTGAATTTCTTTGTCCCACCCTATCCCTTTTAGCCTACCCCTCCACCTACGATCTCATTTTGTAGCGTAAAACATATTAATTTTTCTTTTTGACTAGTAGCCGGCTGGTAGCTAACCGGAACGATGCCTATTCTTTATTGGCTGGCGTGCAACTGTTGTATTTATTTTCCTTTTCCTTTATGTATTGCGGCACAGTAGCCAAGGTGTTTCCCACCTCTAGCTAACGTGGATAGTGAATGAATGACATGTGTCGACCGCTTCACCGGATGGCCAGAAGCCATTCCTTTAACAGACTGCACAGCTGAGTCTGTTATCTGGGCATTTTTAGATCGGTGGGTCTCGCACGGATGCCCATCCACCTTTACAACTGACCGAGGAACGCCCTTCGAATCTTCACAATTCGGTAAGTTCTGCAACTTTTTAAGCTGTCGCCGCCTTCATACCACAACTTATCACCCAGCATCCAGCTGTTTACTTCAACGCTTCCATGGACAGCTGAAAGCCTCTCTCTACGCCTCTACCGACCTTAGCTGGAGCGAAAACATTTCGGTCGTACTCTTAGGCATTCGCAGCAGCATCAAAGCTGACTTGTAATATGCACCAGCAGAGCTGGTTTACGGTATAACGCTAAAGTTGCCAGGAGTATTCGTTTCACCTCCCGCATCATGCGGTATACCTCCGCCTAACTTTGCGTCCTCTCTAGCTCAACGCATGCGTTCACTATGCCCGACTCCGCTTCGTGAGCCGATTAGAGATATTCAAATGCACAGCGGGCTCTCAACCTTCACTCACGTCTTCCAAGGCGCCGACTCGGTGCGGCCCCTTCTCCAGCCTTCATACACTGGCCCTTTCAGACTCCTGCAGCGGACTCCGAAACATTTCACTTTAGACCAGAATGGTCATCGAACAACGGTGTCCATCGTCCGCCTCAAACTGGCTTTCTTTGATGAACCACTCGCAACCTATTCTGCTGCTATCACACAAGCACCCGTGCCTGCGGTGACTTCTCGAGTACTGGATATTTAGAAAAGCTCGGTTTCCTTGATACTTTACCGACTCCGCCTCAAACCTGATAATCGACCGAAGCGGTAGACAGGTCAGACGTCCGGACCGATTTTCAGATTTTATAAAGATTTGCTATTTCCATTAACACGCCTTTTTCGTATTTATTGATGATCATGGGTCTCATCCACAAATGTGTTGCGGTTATCGTGCATACCATGTACCCTCTCCGGCATCAACCCACTTCACACAAGCCTTGCCCACTCGCTCTGAGCTCTAACTTCCAGAGAAGCAACCACCAGAACTTCCCAGGCAACCCTCGAGTGACTCGCCAACGGGCTCAATGCATCCCTCGAGTGACTTGCAAGCAGATCCAAGGCCCATTCATGACCCAAAGAACCTTCAATCGCCCATGGCCGCAGAAAGCCAACAAGGGGTCGGTCCCCAAACGTTTCTGGCAAACGAGGCACCGGCCAACACAAGCTAACACATCTTTAGCCAGTTTAACACGCTGGTTGCCAAAGCATCAGCTACTGAGATTGTCCACTGGAAAAACGTGGTCTCGTTTCTACCAATTAGGACACGCAACTGGATAGTGGTGCGAACTTCATCATGGCATATCTATTCGCTCGATCAAGGCACCGAGACCTGGATGACTCATGCGGCCCAAGGTAACGATAATACTCAATTTGTTCGGGAGGATAGAATGCCATACCAGCAGATGTTAGCTTTGTGTATGCTTTTATCCCACAAGCGTCTGTCTCAACACGTAAACAAGCTACTTAAGCTGGAACGGGGAATTCCTTCTCTTCAAATAACGAACGGACCCACGAGTACTTTGAAGGATGCGGCGAATAATCTGCACTTGTAATAGGCTGCAAAATTTCAGTGGAATCAGTGGTCACATAACCTCATAACAATGGTTGTCTCCCCCCAAAAAGTTACTTACCTATCCCTTGCGCTAGAAGTTATACTAAAAACTGTTGAATATACATAAGCACGATCACCTGGAGCTAATGCGAACAACCAGACCGTTTGGTGAGCATTTGCTTTCAATGATTCATCATCAGACCAGTACAATCACGTATAGCGCTAAAAAAATGGCATGAGGAGCATCGACCAGTTAGTACAAGTAACAGAGAGGAAAAATCACAACGGGTTAATTACATTTTATGGAGTTTGCCCTCAGACAATTGACCACAATGTCTTCCGTTTTCCCTGGCAAGGGATACTGAAGATCCTGGACTACCTTTTTTCAGGCATAAGGACGGCTGAAATAATCGAACGCAATTTGCCTCGGTCGTCGCAAGTGTACGAAGGCGTTGACCTTACGATTATCGCTGTGAAACCTTTTATACTACTATAAGGGCACAATTTAAATCCACCTGGTGCCCACTGTCGAAGATATGAACCCGAATGGAGCTGCTAATGGCTCCAGTGCCACGTGGACAGAGTTCCTTCACGCGTTTGGACAAATGCCGCGCCGTTCGACTGAGATACGTTGCACCACATGCGCACTCGAACTGATAAATAACCTTTGAGGCGGTCAGCATGAGCAACCAATCATTGCTTCGTGAACGAACGTGTGGTTTCATTGAAACCACGCACTTTAGCGCAGCTGCGGTGAAAGTCCACTTACTTACGCATGAAAGTCTTCATGTTAGACTCTGTGACTGCGTGCGCTTTGAAAGGTAACCGCATGAACAGCTCTTTCCTTGCCGCTGTTAACGCTGACACCTGGTTGGGATTTTCCTCAAGCCTTCTTAAACTAAATCTGTCGGGGTATCCATTTTCGTACAACATATTTTGTATGAACGTCAGTTCCGCGTTTAGGGTGTCTTAAGAACAGATTCGACGTGCACTCGTGGTAAGACAGCGAATCAAGTTACGCACATATCTCAACGGGACGAAGCTGTGGAAATTCCTATACCGGCCAATTCACGGTGTCTTTCTGTAGCTCTGCCGCTGGATGAAGCCGTCTGGTCTCCTAGTTAACATAACATCTAGATATGGCAGCTGCTTTCGGTTTATTTTTCAGAAATAGTTTGCAATGCTGTGTGGTCTCGGTTAAAACCGTTACGAATTTCATCTAGGTTAACGTGGAGTTGACAACATCCACCCGAAGTTGATAGCGCTGGTAGGAGAGAACTAAGCTGAGTATTTGCCTCGATTCAGAAACAACTTAGTGAACAGGCTTGTTTTCGGTGGACTTCATCAGGCATATACACCACCACTGATAGGAATAAAGTACGCCAACTACATCAGACAACGACAAAGTTTAGAGGTCCAGATTATCTGACCTTGGTGTTTTGACGATATGTATATGCCTGCCATGTAGAAATATGGGATGATTACTCCAGTTTACCAAAGGAGGTAGTCTTTTCGAACCAACCAAATACCCTCCAGTAATTTTACTACCGGTATGTGTAAAGGTCATGGAAGTTATTATTTCTGATGCACTAACCGCCTGCTTAGAAGAATTTAACTGCATTGCTCCGGAGCAGCATGGCTTCCAACGAAATAGATAGTGCACTACAAATTTAGCCCGATCCAGTTGAACCGAAGCAGTAGACACTGGCACAGGCGTTGCTGTACTTGTTGTGAACTTCTCAAAGGCCTTCGACCAGTTAGACCATGATATTCTGCTCTCCAAACTACAGACGTTTGGTATTGGCTATCCTCTCCTAGGTTGAATCAGATGCCTTCTCCTACACCGCTGCTGACATATACGGGTATGTGAATCCCTGTCAGATCCCATCCAAGTTGAATGCGGAGTAACACAAGGATCGGTGCTAGGACCGCGGTTACTCTTTTTTATGTATATCAACGGCGTCACGCTACTCATTTGCTCGAACTGCCTGCTTTATGCAAATGACATCAAGGTGTGGAGGACCATTAATATACCCGATGATATCACAGTATTTCAAGCCGACCTGAATAAGGTTTGCACCTGGTCAATCAAGAATCTACTTCCATTCAAGGTGGACAAATTTTGCGTGCTGCATCTACGACACAAGTTGATGTAACCGTACAAACTCGGCAACCAGAAGCTTCAGACGTCTTCTAGCAAAAAAGATCTGAGCGTTTTGATCTTAAATTTTTGGATCAGGCTTAAACGGTTTCAAGCAGGGGCATCTAACTAGATGAGCTCCTGAGGCAGGCATTTGGATGATTCAACCCTACGATCTTTCCACAACTTCTCGATTCATTCATACGTCCACATGTGTAGTACGCGCTACTGAACTGCCAGCCATGGTTAAAGCGAGATCTCACCGACTTGGAGATACCCCAAGGCCGCGCAACCAAGAATGTCAAAGTTTCTTAAAATTTGCCTTCTGAACGAAGGTTTCGAGTTCTCGATGTCTTCAGCGCAATATCAGCGGTTACGTATTGACCTCATTTTGACTTACCAGAGAGATCCCAACTACACGTGCTGCTATTTGCTGGGCTTCAGTCACAAAAGTAATTTGAGAGGTCACAATCTCAAGCTGGTAGAACAGAACAGTTGTTTGGAATGTCTTCGAAATTTATTTTCCGTGCGCGTTTGCAAAGCGTGTAATGCCTTACCGGAATCTGTCATCTGTGCTCCGACGTATGTAGAGTTCGAAGCCCCGTAGACCGTGAACACATTTCGTTGCACCATAGCACATGACTCATCGTCCATACCTAAACACAAATGTCTGCTAGGGATTTCATTGTCAGTCAAGTCCCGGAATACGTTCCACCTTTTTCACCTCTTGTATATGTTCACCAGAAGGCGGCACATTGGTTCAGTGGCCCCCCATTTGTCATCACTCTTTATGAATTTACAGTGGATTTACATTTTGTACGACGGATACGTGGTGACTGCAGCCGCGTGAACCTACTTTTACTGATAATTGTTCTATATTTTGCAATATTCATGATGACGATCCTACAGGACCTGTAAAGCTTTAGCTTTTCTGCGCGAACAGCACCATAGTTTCATTGTTCAAGCTATAAGTCTAGACAACACGCAAGGTCATGGCAGAAAACGGTTGGGAGAGAAGAATTTGTAATGTAATCCTGTAACCGTGATTCTAAAGGGCAGAGTAATGTACAAGTTAGGATTCGCGACTAGGTTTGCAACTTGAGGTCGGCTGGCCGGAACAACTAATGGTAACCGTAATGCTAACAGCAGATTGATGAAAGCGGGACCTTGAAAAATCGCATGAAATGAAATGAAGGTAAAATGGAAATCCTTTGAGCACATAATGGTCTAAGAGCATTTTATTGGCTGTGAAGTTAGAAAGATGTGAGAATAGGAGCACTGAGCCTACAAGAGGGAATAATCCAGCCGGTGCAGGAAATCAAAGTTCGTTTGGACTTTACTCTTTCCTGGAAGTATTCACCTTCCTTGTTTAAGCCTCTTAAGGTCAGCATCCCTTCAGGTATCCATTCTTATTGTAGCGTCGTACGGTAGCTGTTGCATGTAGGTCGCTGTGCTTCTCGACCGTTTCACCGTCCCAAACTGGTCCCTCACCTTGAATCCTTTTGAGCAACTGTCACTTGCCACAAACTTTTTGATGTGCGCGAAATCTTAACTATAGATACATGTCTCTATCTGAGGGACAGTACTCAATATACCACTTACTTCTATATATCTTGCTAGTGTTAATACAATCCGACTTGCTCACGTAAGTAACCAATACAATAACGAATTTTAATATGGTAGAAAGCGCAGTCAAGCCGATAATCTTTGATACAGTGATGTCGTGGGTTTCGGAGAACAGGCATTCCAAAGCGCTATTCTTCATCTCGATGCAAGTGCTCACCCCTGTCACACACACCTGTTGCTTCAAGGCAGTGTTTTCTTTGCTTGTGATGTCGACTGTTCGAAGTGACACTTCAGCAGCGACAGTTTAAATATCTGTCACGGCAGCAAACTGATGTAAAGTGTTTGAAGAATTGCTGTGGTTGACTCTCTTGTGTGTGTCTGTCACCTGTAATCGCGCAGTCTTACTTGATACACTTATCTTCTCAAGAGGCCGACCAATCAGGATAACATCTTTGACAGGAGAATCGACATGAACAACTGGTACAGTAATACTGAGGCTCCAGACATCCGTAGGGCTATCCTGGGGTTCCTGTGAAACTGTATGCTCGGGATTCGTGGGGTTCATAAATTCGGCTTAGTCAAAGGCTGGGAGACAATAGTCCGTGCACAGCTTGGTCAAATAACCGAGACCCATCGCATAAAAGTCTCAACGTTGGGAAAGAGTACTGAATGGACCTTCTCGGGGCACTCCTCCAGAATTGATTTAAGTCGATCTTTGGCTGATGCTGCTAATTTGGTTGGACCTAACACAGTCCAAACCAGTGGCTTACTGATGGCGTACGGACCACTAGGACCACCGCGCCTCTGTTCCAACGCCCCAATCAATGTGGTTTGTGTTCCTCCAGCTCCGATAGCTGCAAGTTAGATAGATAAGTCCATTCCCGTGAGTCTTCCTTTCTAGTGTTTACGGTCACTAGTAAAGAAGACCGCTGGCTGATCTGAATAGCTTTACTCCAGCGGTCTCGTCTCTATCCATCGAGTAGACCCTTAGGTTCGCCAGCTGCGACTCCACCTAATATTGCCCGGTAACCGTACGTATGTTCAGCGTCTCAGAGGTGCACGGTACCCCGAGTTCGTGTAATAAAATGGAATCGACTAATGAAGCGGCTGATCCACTATTTATCAGTACTAGTATCTGAACCGTGTCACTGTGACAAGAAACTAATAGTCACAGTAACCAAAGGACAACTGAATATCTCTGTTTGCTAAAGTGCAAAAGTAACAATATCGGCGTCAGGTTTTGTGACGTTACTGTCACTATGATCAACGCATAGTAGTAGATGATGCAGCCATTTATCAAAATTAAACTCACAGTTCCTGCGGGAACTGCAGTCGTTTCTTGCGGTTTTAGCTAGAGCACAGGCACCGATTGCAAGAGGTAACTCGAGTTACAGAGAAGCTTTTACTTGTACAACAATAGGTTCGCCGTTTGCCTAGCTATTTAAAACGACACCGTTGTTGTTGTTAACCAGGGGGCATGCTGAAGATTAGCACGTAAGAGCGATCGAAATGAGCACCAAGGCCATGCTCGACTCATGCATACGAACTCAACAGCCATTTTAGCAATCCGCACCGGTTGCTTAAGTGTGCAGTGGGATAATAAATTTTGTTAGAATTTTGCGTGGACAAACGTGAGAATCTTCAGACGGCTACGTAGTTATCCCTAGAGGGGACTGTGTAAGCAATCTTTCGATATCCGTCAGGAATATTAGTCACCCGCCAGCCAGCCTTCTGCGAGACCAGGAGATAAAACTTGCTGCAGACGCTGAGAGAGGACCGTGCAACCAGACACTAGGGGGCTCCCAACCGTGATTTCGCTGCGGTATAGAAAAGGACAGAATTTGTGAGCGGTTGGTGGACAGACCGTAAAGGTCCGAGTAGCTGACTGAGCGAGTTCGTTGTGCTACATTGAGATGGCAAGATTCAGCGAAAGGAGAAATCAAGGGGTAACCGGGATGCAACCAACCGACGGTGTGTACATGGATGGCAAAATGGAAAACACCAGCGTAAGTGCATATTCGTAACACAAAGCGTGCAATGCGGAAAAAGTGTGAAGATGTTGTTTGGGTTTTCAAAATGTTTTGTTGTTTTTTGGTAGTTTCCGAACGTTTTAGTCTTTTTAAGTTTTTGAAAACGTATATAGAAGCATGAATACGTGAGAGACATGCTTCGTTGAAAGTAACAAACGTTAATTTAGTCCGAGGAACGAACTGGAGATTTGGCGTCCTTAGCACGGCGGTTGAGAACTGATTCAGTAGGGGTGATGTAGGTTGAGGCCATCAGTTCCGTCGAAGTGGAGCCACGTGCTTGAGGCTGCGGCGTTTTCTGTGATGGTGCGAGCTAAGTAGGTGCTCGTTGCACCGAAATACCAGAGTAGTCGAAAATGCTGGCTTGAGTCGGTCGATGTTGATCGTTTCTGTTCTGTCGCTTTAGTCAATGGTAAATATTTTATCGTTTCTCCGTACGGCGAGGTACGGGCCAGAATAAGGAGGTTAGATTGGCCGGCGTACTCTGTCGGTGTAAACGAACACGGAGTGCAAGTAGCAAGACGTCGGTCCCCATTGTTATACTAGCTATGTTCTCTAGATTGAACTGGCTGAAGCTGTCGCATGTGGCGCGATGGACGAGCTGCGTAGTTGCCATAGAGGAGGACTGTTGGCTTTTCTTTGAGACATGTTTATCGGGTAAACGCTGAGTGCAGCCAAATACTGGCGAAGGAGTGGCATGCAAATCCTCTGTGATCGTGGTACTTCTCCCTAGAGAATGAGCGGAAGTGTTTCTAAACAGGATGTGCTAGATTGTGCTCAGTGATGCAAGGAGTTGTCGGTGGAACCTTTCTATCATCTCGTTAACTACGGATTGGTATGTTATGGTTCCGTGGTGCTGGCAACCAAATACGTCGAGTGGTTTGCTGATGGATCCGCCAAAGTGTCATCCTGAGTCGGTGATGACTACGCTTGGGTAACGAAATTGAGCAACCCAGTATTCCAAAGAATCACTCACAATTGTCGCAGATGAGCAGTCAGTAATTAGAACAGCAACTAAAAAGGAATGCAAAACACGATCACATGAAATCAATTATTGATCAAGTTTTTTCCGATTGGTGCGTTGCCCGCTACCACGGTAGTTGCTTGTGTTGTACTTGACTAGTACGCACGAAATGAAAATGTCATCCCACACTCTTCTCCTGATATTCTTATTTGGAATTATGAAGGGAAATTCTTGCTTCAAATATGAACAGCTTTTACCCAGTTTGTTGATCAGTCTACCCAGGTGAATAGTACACGTAGCCATTGCATGGTGATAAATATCCGACTATGTCGACGTGAACGTGTGCGAAACCATGGTCAGGAGCCGAAAGACGCCGACTGGGCTTGTGCTGCGCCTATAAACGGCGCGAGCCCAAATTTGGAGATCGTGGGTGACGTTAGATCAAGAGCACCGCTCGGTTACGAGCTATTGCAAAACAAGTATATTGAGATGAGACCGATTATGTGTATGTTAAGTTTGTTTACAACCTCCAGAAATTCACGTTGTTGGAATCTTTCTTTCATTTAATCTAATAGACGGCAAAGCCTACTTAACAGACTACTAGGAGAACAGCTATTAGACATTCATTTATTGTGACCGAGTTTGATAGCTATTCTTTACTCTTCCTCTTTTCTGTTTCTTGACTGTTGTTTAAACGCTCTGCTGGGTTCGCCCGATTGGTACATCCGCGTCATTGTTAATGGACGCTCCTCGTCATATCTTTCTCAGCAGCGCTGTTTGCAAGAACATATTCTATTGGTTTTTTCTTCTCATCACTGTTCTACTTGGTTATGTTAAAGGATTATTTAGTGTCACACAATTATTGTACTAGTTTTCAACTTTTGGGTCTGCATTCCTTATTCGCGTTGGTTTCGTGACTTTTGTTTAAACGTTTCATTTCGTCATTCTGATTGGCCAGTGCCCGTCACTGTAAATGGTCGTTCGCTTTACGCTTGGAGTCCAATGATGCTATTTTTAGGGACTTACGCGATTCGCTCTTACATACACGGTTGCTTATTCGCCGTTGCATTTTAGGTTTTTCCTTCAGTTGGTTGGCTCAAGTGTACTTTAGTAGCTTCCCTTCATTTTGCCTTCAAACTATATAAGCAACTGTGATTTCATGTATACAAGTCTCCTTCTGGCTCGTCTTTGGACTTCTTCTTGCGGTCGTGGGGTGAAGGCATCAGCGGCGACACCACAGATGTTCTGGCGACGGAGGTTCCGGTAATCATGTCGATCTCGTTCGAGCAGATGCAGATGCTTCTTCAACAGCAACAACTCCAGTTTGAAAAATCTCAACGACAGTTGATCGAGTTGCTATCTCAGAAGCTGAACATCCAAAGCGAATCCCCTACAACAACCGCACGGCCATCGGTGGACGCCCTTGCCGCTTCAATCATAGAATTTGTTTTCGATGGATTGAACGGATTGACATTTGAATCCTGGTTCTTAAAGTATGAAGATATTTTTCGAGTGGAACTTGCAGACCAAGACGATGCCTGGCAAGTTCGTTTGTTGTTGAGGAAACTTGGCGCAGTCGAACATGAACGTTATACAAATTTCGTGTTGCCGAAGAATGCAAGAGACTTCAGCTTCGATGAGACGGTGAAAACGCTGACGCAGATATTCGGTGAGCAGGCTCTCTGTTCAGGGTTCGCTACAATTGTTTGAAGGTAGTCAAACGCGATGCCGTTGATTTTGTCACTCATGCCGGGATCGTAAATCGCGAATGTGAACGATTCAAACTGGGTCTGATGACACCTGATCAATTCAAGAGTCTTATTTTCGTGTGCAGTCTCCAGTCCCACGCAGATGCCGATATTCGAACACGTATTCTCCACAAGCTCGAACAAGAACCACAGTTGACGCTGCAAGAGATTACAGCCGAACGCCAGCGACTGATTAACTTGAAGCACGACACAAAAATGATTGAAACTGCTGACCACAGGACAGAACCCCAGATTTGTCGCACAGCTATCCGTGGTAAAGTGCTGAACCAGAATCGGTCAACTCAGAAGCCCCCGACCGCATGCTGGAATTGTGGCACTTGGCATTTTGTGAGAGACTGTATCTACAAAGGGCATCAATGTCACAAGTGCAAGCGGTTTGGTCATAAGGAAACCCACTGTCGAGTTGCGCACAACTTTAGACGTTCATTTTCCTCGAAGTTGCGCACAAACGTCAACTTTAGAAGGGCGAAATTTCATGGACCGGCCACAAAGGTAGTTCTCGCTGCATTTCGCACGGAATTCGCAGGCAAGAGAAAGTACTTATCAGTAAAAGTCAATGGTATTCCAGTCACCTTGCAACTAGATACGGCGTCCGACATCACAATCATTTCGCGATCCACTTGGAGGAAGCTTGGAAGACCGGCATTCAAGCGCATAACTCTAAGGGCTCACAATGCATCCGGTGAACCGCTGAGATTAGTTGGAGAGATTGAATGTGAGGTCAACTTCAAGGAACTACAACTCCGCGGCACAATCTACCTAGTCTCATGCACCGACGTCAATCTTCTCGGAATCGACTGGATTGAAAAGCTGAACTTGTTTAATGTACCACTGAATCGTGCCTGTGCTGAAAGGAATGTCACGGTGCACCATATAGCCATACCGACTCCTCCAGGTCAAAGCATCGCTGAACAGCTTCAAACGAAGTATGCGTGTGTATTCCAGTCGGAACTTGGACACTGTAAAAAATGCAGGCAAAACTTACTCTGCTTCCAGATGCCAGACCTGTGTTTCGACCCAGACGTCCTGTCCCTTATGCTTCCCAAGCAGTTGTTGAACAGGAACTTGATCGATTGCAGCAGGCCGGAGTGATCGAGCGAGTCAATGTTCACCGTGGGTTGCGCCTATTGTTGTGATCAGGAAACCGAACGGTTCTATTCGTTTGTGTGCAGATTATTCAACGGGCCTGAATGCTTCGAATGACCTATGTGAACACCAGGTAACCCGTTTTGTAAAGAGGGGGAGGTATTAGGAGAACAGCTATTAGACATTCATTTATTGTGACCGAGTTTGATAGCTATTCTTTACTCTTCCTATTTTCTGTTTCTTGACTGTTGTTTAAACGCTCTGCTGGGTTCGTCCGATTGGTACATCCGCGTCATTGTTAATGGACGCTCCTCGTCATGTCTTTCTCAGCAGCGCTGTTTGCAAGAACATATTCTATTGGTTTTTTCTTCTCATCACTGTTCTACTTGGTTATGTTAAAGGAATATTTAGTGTCATACAATTATTGTACTCGTTTTCAACTTTTGGGTCTGCATTCCTTATTCGCGTTTGTTTCGTGACTTTTGTTTAAACGTTTCATTTCGTCATTCTGATTGGCCAGTGCCCGTCACTGTAAATGGTCGTTCGCTTTACGCTTGGAGTCCAATGATGCTATTTTTAGGGACTTACGCGATTCGCTCTTACATACACGGTTGCTTATTCGCCGTTGCATTTTAGGTTTTTCCTTCAGTTGGTTGGCTCAAGTGTACTTTAGTAGCTTCCCTTCATTTTGCCTTCAAACTATATAAGCAACTGTGATTTCATGTATACAAGTCTCCTTCTGGCTCGTCTTTGGACTTCTTCTTGCGGTCGTGGGGTGAAGGCATCAGCGGCGACACAACGCAGGCGACGTGCTCTACTCCACGTGTTCCACAGCATTTGACATCTATCCATTGCTGCACCCGCGTGACAAAGCATGTGACAACCATGGACGATTGAGGAGACACTATTTCACACTAACTCACAAGGCGAAAGTACTTATGTCGCATTAACGGGCAGCACACAACTGTACGACTGGACAACGAACGCCTACGTGTACATGCTTATGTCCAGGGCTAGACGTGCCCATTGTCGCAGCCGCATCGCACTCCTATATAGACTTACATTCATCGAAGGACACATGCGATAAATCTCTCTTACGTAGAATTATCTGTACAATATTATCGTTTCTAGTAGTGTTTAGGCTTCTAACACTGTAACTGGGTTTGATTTAAACGGGAGTAATCTAGTACATTAAAGAATTATCAGCAGATTGTAGTAGGAATTACGAGGTGAGATGCAACAAAGAATAGTCCCTTCAGATGAAGTTAGTGAAAATTGTTTTAGTTTCAGTGAATAATGAACAACGAACAATGATTTATCACGGGATAAAAGCAAAAGCTTGGCAAGCCCCGTAGGATGGTTGAGGTGAATAGGATGAAATCAAAATATATATCTGCCTAGATGAATACCTCGATAAATTACATCAGTGTAAAATTTTAAATCAAATCGAGCGTAAACGTTCAGAAGGACACTGGAGTGCAGTGATATAAGGCGTGCGAAAAGTAAAATATGTTCGCTCACTTGGGTACATTTGATACATAAATCCTGTTGAAAAGCATGCTTGGCGTATTCCACAATATGGGAGTATAGGTAACAAAATGCTGGGAGCTAAGAGCAACATCTACTTGTTTTTTGAAAACATCCAAGGTAGGAGAGGATACAACTGAGTCTGGGAGTGCGTTCCAGGGTTGGCAAACCCGAAGGGAGATGTAATTACGTCGACACTCTAGACGGCTATATTGTTCCTTCAATTTTAAGCACTTACCTCTGAACTGCGTGTTGTGGCTAAGTTTCAGCAAATGGCGGCATACTTGGTTGGGGTCATTCAGTATCTGATAAGCTAATATCAGATCACCGCGCAGCATTGGATAGCGCGCACTGAAAATTCCCAGCAACTTCAGACTTCGGTGGTAAGAGTGATAGCGTAGGCCCTTTAAATTTGTTCATTTGTTCTCCGAGCTTGGCGGTTTCGTCGCAAACGTTTCACCACCATGCGAGGTGGCACCCTGAGTGCAGTGATATGTAGCGTGCAGGCTTACTAAATGCTTGCACGCTACATATCACTGCACTGAGGATGCCACCTCGACTGGTGGTGAAACGTTTGCGACAAAACCGCTAAGCTCGGAGAACAACTGAACAATTGATTCATCAACCAGAACTACCAGTATTTCGAAGCTCTTTACATTCTTTGGTACTCTTTGTTGTGGTGCATCTAACGCCTCTAGATAGCGCTTCAATCAAGGTTGCCAAGCTTGGATAGCGTATTCAACATTCGTGCGCACGTAGGAATTGTGCAGCATTGGGAAAATGGATGGGTCAAATCTCCCGAATACCCTACACAGCATGCCGACTTGCTGATTGTCTCTTTTCGCAGCTACCTCGACCTGTTTTGAACAGTTGAGGTCACTCTGTACGAGCACACCAAGGCCAGGTTCCTGGGAGCTGGTCTGCAATCCGTTTGTCCCAAGTAAATAGGTGTAGTTATGTCTATGGCGTAATTGTACTACGCGACATTTGTCTATGTTGAACGGTAGAGCGTTTTGAACTGACCATTTCGACACCGCGTTAAGATCGCACTGGAGCCGTTCGTGGTCGTCCGGTTCTCTGAGCCTTCCCCATATCTTGATATCATCAGCGAAAAATAGGAAATCGGAAGTAATTGATCTCGCCAAATCGTTAATGAACACCAAGAATAGACGAGGTCCAAGAATCGAGCATTGTGGTACTCTACACTCCACATCGATTGCATCAGACAATGATTCTCGGGCTCTCACAACTAGCCGTCGTTCCTGTAGAAAATTGCTAATCAAACATAAGATTGGGTCGCCAATGCTTTGGTTCCGAAGCTTCTGAAGTAGAATTCGGTGGTATATGCGATCAAACGCTTTTATAAAGTCCAGGTAGATGACATCGACTCCCATTCCATCATCAACAGGTTCAGTCCAGCTATTACGTGCAATTAATTGGTTAGTATTACATGAATGCTTTTGACGAAAGCCATGTTGCACTGGAGTTATTAAGTTGTAGTTTTCCAGTTACTGCATCAGCGCATCTGCGCCGATTGATTCCATCACTTTGGATAGTACGAGAAGTAGTGTTATTGGACGGCAGTTGGCAGCACCAATGCGGCTAACTCCTTTATATATAGGAATGATGACCCCTCGCTTCCATACTGATGGAATACGGTTCTGTTCTAAACATCGCTGATAGTAAACAGCCAGTGGTTCTGCTAGATCAATAGCTACCGCCTGCACAGCATTTGGTCGGATGTTGTCGGCTCCAGGAGAACTGTGGATACGCAAGGATAACAACTTCTGCAACACAGCTTCCGCAGTAAAGGTGATGTTGTCTAAACCCGACGGTGGAATATTAGAAATGAGGAGAATGTTTGGGCTCGTTGCCTGCTGGAAAGTTTGGCAGAAATGAAGCCGTAGGTGATTGGCTGCTTCCATTGCTGATCGTGTGCACCCATCAGTCGTGATTAGCGCTGGGATCCCCCGCTTCACTTTCGGAGGCCGTTCACCTACCTGTACAGGAGTTTGCTGTTCGTGCAGAATCGCTTCATTAACTCCTGATGATGAGTGACCTTGTCTTCGCGGATCAGTTTCACACAGAAGTTACGATGTGTCACGTATGCAGTCCAGGTCTCTGCATTCGGGCAGTCCTGGTGATCTCGCCATGCTAATTCCCTCCGGGACATGCATTTACGTGCTCTGCTCCTCAGAAACGACATATGCTTGTTTTTGGGTTGGAAGGACTTCTGTTCTGATGCGTGCGCAACCAGTGTGTTAAACGTCCTTGTAAAGGTTTCTCAGGCAACATCTGGCGGACATTCGGTTAAGAAAGTCCAAGATGTATCCTTAACAAACTTAGATGGCACATTGTAGTGCGTAACAGTGTGCACTTTATCATCCTCCTTTCCGGGTACTCCGCATAGCATATATAGTCAAAGAGTAGCTTAACATGGTATGGTGTGCTTGTAACTATCCCGTCAACCATGAGTTCTTCATTAGTTAACACAAGGTCCAGTATCGAGGGCTTGTTAGCAGTTCGAAATCTGGTGGGAGAGGTTACGTGGTTGTACAGAGGGTGACCAGCAATTAGCTCTTGCAAGCAGGCTTTAAACTGCGTACCGTCGGTTGCTTGTGTTTTTATGTCGTGCACGTTAAAGTCTCCAGTGATAAGAATGTGGGTGTAGAACTTGTTCAAAGCAAAATGAAAACGTGGTTCAATTTGGAGTACATTTCCGACGTTGAGTTTATTGGGCGATAAATCACGGCTAGTAGACGTGTCCTTTTATCGCAACCATAGGCGGCAGCAAAGCGAATTAGGAGCTCGGATTTCCGGGTGATCGATAACTTCACATCGTAGGTTTGTATTATAGTAAGGAATCACACCGCCACCCCTTCTGTTTCTATCGGTCCGAAGCAACGACATACCGGGTAAATTGATCTCAGAATCGATTATCTCAGGTTTTAACCATGTCTCTGTAATCATGACGAGGTCCCGCGGTTGTGATGCACGGAGTTCTCTATGTTCGACCAACTTGCTTAGATGGCCTTGGGCATTTGTGTACATGCAAGATAGGGCTTTTGTTGCCAGGAGGGCGTTGACGGATGTCAAATTTGTGTTAGTTTTTTAGCCGGCCGTTAGGTGGCCGGCTATTAATCGTTTTTGGTTTATGTATTTCAGTTATGTTGCATGGCATTATTGAGGGAGTGAAATGTATCGTCGAAGCTTGTCTATGTCGGCATCAACTTGTTGAGTTGTAGCCATGGCAACAAGAACGATACTGGTTCCTAATCTTAGCTGATCTGATGGATGCGTAAAAGAGCGTTCGCGACGTTTTTAAGACCAGCTGAGATCAGTTGGACGTCTACTTTGATCTGAGAGGCTTGGTTTAGATGTCTACTTTCTGTCGGAGAATAGCTGTCCCATATCACTGATAGTGATCGGTGAAGATTTTAAAACTTCGACCTGCGAGTCAGTGATGAAAGTGTCGGATACCTAGATAGATTGCGAGTAGTTTATTTTACAGAAGTTGCTGTAGCCCAATTCCGCAAGTTAGAAACGTTTTAAAAATATATGTTGAGGTACCAATCGATGGTAGATGAGTTGCTGGAGAATTGCACCGATGGCACTGTTTATGTGTCGGTTGTAAGCGTAAGTGGTGCCGTTTCGTCTGGGGGACCGAGAAGCGTTATGTTGGAGATAGCTTGTATGAGCTCCTCGAAAGCCAGTTGAACATTGTCTGTGAAGTGTAAAAAGCGTTCTTTTCACCAAGGTACAAGTCAATTATTGGTTACCTTATGCTCGCACAGCTAAGAAAACGCTTGGAATTTAACGGACCAGGCCAAGGAATCTACGGAGCTGTTTTAAGGAATTAAAAGCAGCATAGTCTTTCACTGTATGGATTTTGTCTGGCAGAGCTTGAATACCAGCGGCAGATAATTTGTAGCCAAGAAAATTGATGGAGCTTTGGTCAGATTTGGATTTGTCTGGTGGACGTTAACACCATGCTGCCTCAATCGTTCGAAAAGTGCTTCAAGATGAAGATTTTCATGGACAAAAGAGATGGTGATGAGAATGTCAACTGAGTATGGATAAACACCTCGGAGTCCGCATGTTACTGCATGAATGAAACGCTGAAATCTTTAAGTAGCGTTGGTGAAGTTATAAGGCATTCCGAGATACTCAAAAAGACCAAATATTGTGAAGACTGCATTTGTAGGCAGTCGTCTGTCGCTACAGGTATTTGATGGTAGGCGCGAACTAGTTCGAATTTGCTCAAGCTGAAGTAAATTCATGCTAATGCGGATGGGGTACTTATCTGGGATGTTAACTTTGTTGGGTGTCCTTTACTATCCACAGGAACGCCAGTCGACAAATTTCTTCGTACCATGTATAACGGTGATGCCCAAGGAGGAGCGAATTATTCCTAGTCCGAAAGTTTGCTCGAATTCCGCCTTAGCCGCTTTTAGTTTCGCTGGGGCTAGTCTGCGAGGGCAGACAAAACTGGTGGACGCGTGGTTCGAATCGGATGCATGACCCTTGACGTCACTTGAGGTAAGCCGTTCTGAGTGCGATCGAGCTACGATGCTGCTTAAAAAGGTTTATAAAATGTAACGAAGCATGGGGCGGGACAACGGTGAGAATGATCTTGACCATGTTGGCGATAGTTTGACAAAATTGAGCTGTGTCAGAGAGTTGATAAGCTTCCGCTTTTTAGGATTAAAGATACTGACGAAATGTTGCAGAAAATCTGTGTTTTTGGTAGCGAAATAATGGGTGCTACTACGAAATCCCAGCGAGAGTTTCGCCGACGGTCTAGACTGAGCGACAGCAGCTTTTCGCCGAAAGTTGCGATAGCTGTGCCAAACGTTGCAGGTAGTTTTGTTGGCGAGGGTAAGAACACATAATATGAGTTCCAAAGTCCACTAGAATCTCGGACAAAAGATCTCCTGGTGATGCCAGCTGGATGGTTCAGGTTAAATCCATTGCAGCAAACAGCTCGACGGCAGTGTTCCAGGTGATGGTAAGTGGTTTTTGCCTGACAAGCTGTTGTGTCGCCGCTGCCGCCTTCGCCCCACGACCGCAAAGATAAGTCCAAAGACGAGCCAGAAAGAGACTTGTATACATGAAATCACATTTGTTTATATTGTTTTGCAGGCAAAATGAAGGAAAGCTACTAAATTACACTTGAGCCAACCAACAGAAGGAAAAACGTCAAATGCAGCGGGCGTATGAGCAACTGTGAACTCAAGAGCGAATGGCATATGTCCTTAAAAATGGCATCATGGTACTCCAAGCGTCAAGGGAACATCCATTTACAGTGACGGACACTGGCCAATCAGAATAATGGAATGAAGCGTTGAAACAAATGTAACGAAACAAACGAAAATACGGAATGCAGATCCAAAATTAAAAACTGGTACAATAATCGTATGACAACTAAATATTCCTTTAACCTAACCGAGTAGAACAGTGATGAGAAGAAAAACCAATGGAACGTGTTCTTGCAAATGGTACTGCTGAAAAGGATATGACGGTGAGCGTCCATTAACAATGACGTGGGTGTACCAATCTGGCTAATCCGGTAGAGCGTTTAAAAGACAATCAAGAAGGAGAAAACAGGAAGAGTAAAGAATAGCTATTAAGCTCGTTCACAAAAATGAATGTCAAATAGCTGTTCTCCTAATACAAGCATTATACTTACAAAAAGCCACAAATGTCTGCTCAACGACAATGTGACGTGGCGGTGGTCACTCGCCACATAATAAAGTTACTGAGATTGTGGATATCCGGATAATCCTATCCAAACCAGGGACGCTAATCTTGAAGAAGATATCAAGCTTTCAAGAATGGAGCAGCATAATTACAAGCAAAAACTGGTTGGCCACATCAGGTTTCGGATTTGCCTGTAGATGGGAGGCACGTTTCATCAACGAAGCCGACACACACTTCTTCACAGGCAAAAACAAGCACGCTGTATTTAGGTATCAAGCGCACACAAGGTGGTGGCTGGACCGTACTCCGCTCCACACTGAGTGCATGGAACCACTCTTAGAGCCTAGCAGAGCCACCAGGATTGTGCACCATGTAGGCGCCAGCAACGACCAACTGTCTCCTGGAGCCATTATGGACGAGGTAGGGGGTAATATAAAGGTAGCCACCTTACAGGTAAGTAGCAGGATTTTCGGCTCCTTGTCAGCATGTACATCAAGCACAGCCTCACCGGGGATATCAAGCGACAGTCAACCACTTGATACGACAAGATGAAGTAAATAGATCGTATAATGCACATAGATACTGTGACATAACTATTCACAAGTGCGCATATCAGATAAATTGATTCCGAACGAATCCGCGATACCTTCAAGAGGTCAGAAGAGATATTTTATGGATCTCGCACCAACACAAGAATATTATCGAAATTAATTACAAGTGGATTAAGCGAAGTGTGCAAGTTTACAGAAGACAGTACAGGTAGATATATATTTGAGAAAAAAAGCATCTGGACAAATTTGCAAGCCAAGCACCTGTAATTAAGAGACAGCATAGAAGCACGCGGTTGCTAAATCGGATGCAACGTACCTACAAACGCTGCGCTGGTTCTGCCTCCGTTCTCTGCAGGACCCCTCGTCACTACGGTGGTGGTCCCAAGTGGCCTCGCTCATGGTTAACTAAGCCTGCCTGACTCAGGCACTCGCGACCGCATGCGCTAAGGCACCACGCGTCCGATGTCGATGGAGTTCAACCCATCGGTGCTTGCCGATTCCGCACTTGCCGTTTCTTCCCTGCATGTATGAGGTCTTTCTACCGCACATCAGCAACTGCCTTCGTGATTAGATCGCGCCATGCACACCGATCAACCGCTTTCGATTCCCAGGGCATACAATCACAATTAGAACGCGAGAGGCTCAATTTAATCATGTCCTGGTAACGTAAATTTGTTTCCCTACGTGCCGCTTCCCTATACTCAGCTGATCATATAATAGTGGTTTCGGTATCCGCGTCGAATCCATACGGCTCACATGACCGAGCCAATTCAGGTGCCTCACCAGGAGTATGCAGTCCACTGCATACATTCCACTTCGACGCAACACTTCCGTGTCCGCAACTCTGTCGCCCCAACCGATGCGCAAAATCCGTCGCAAACACTACTGATGGAACCGCTCGAGGTATCTCACATCCCGCCGGTATATCCTCCACGTTTCACTGCCGTATAGAAGAACGGACAGCACCATCGACTTGTACACCATCAGCTTCGTGCCAATGGTAAGCTGATGGCTGTTCCACACTCGGTACTCTAGCTTCCCGAATGTCGCCGCTGCCTTCGACACGCGGATACGAAGCTCACTGTGTAGCTGCTGGTCAGTCGAAATGACTCTCCCAAGGTAGCTGAAGTGGGAGGTGGTTTCCAATACTTCAGCACCAATGCTGATTCGCGGCAATATTGAAGATTGCACCTCCGGTGAAGGCTGAAAGATGCATACAGTTTTGCTTGTGTTGATGGTGAGCCCGAATTTGGCCGCTGTCGAAGCCAGAGCACTAGTCGTATGCTGCAACTCATCCGCGCTGTGTGAAAACAACGCACAGTCGTCAGCAAACAGCAACATATGGACAGTTGTCTCACAGACTAGAGTTCTCTCACCGAAACGACGGGTGTCCAGCAACCCACCATCAATACGGTGCTCCACACGAACACCATAAGCACAAGCGGCCTCAAAATCACACGACACCATTGCATGAAGATATATATTAAACAGAGCAGGGGCTAACACACAGCCTTGCTTCACACCAGAAACCACTGCAAAGTCATCCGAGGTCCCTCCACTCAGCTGCACCATCGCTGGCGCACCACTGTGCAGACATTCAATTAAACTTACAAACTTACGCGGGCAGCCAAACTTACCCAACACCAGACACAATGCTTCGCGGTTCACCGTATCAAATGCTTTGGTAAAATCATCAAAAAGCGAGTACAACGGCTGGTGTCGTTCTCAGCACTTCTCCTGCAACTGACGAGCCGTAAACCATATCTCTAGCGCCGCGACCCGAACGGAATCAGCATTGCTCTTCCGCCACGTTAGGTTCCACAACCTGACTGACGAGGCGGTTGAATGGGATTCGGGCAATCACCTTGCCCACACAACTCAGCAAGTTGATGGCACGACAATTCATGCAACATTGCTAGCTACCTTTGCACTTGTACAGTGGTACACAAGTGCATATATGTATACAGATATATATATATATATATGTATATGTATATATCTTGTACCATTGAATGCTAATTTTCACTAGTGCCTCAACCGTTTCTTACTTCTTGTCTAGTCCCCCCCAGGTATACCGGCGGACATCTCTCGGCTCTGTGAATACCCTCTGGGTGTAACCTTCCAGCGGGGTAATCACAGTCACAGCGGTGACTATAATTTCTGTCCGTATATTACTCTGACTCCTCCTAATCCATCACAGCTTGCCCCTTATGCGTGGTTGTACCGATACTTCTGCCTTTCTGGTTTGAGTAGGCACATAAATCACGCGTCACCCTAATGTACCATGCCATAACGGTGACCCGATGCCGGCATATGGGCTATGCGGACGTAAGTGCAACCCGAGTGTAGGAGATCATGTTTACGAGCCCGACAACGCTCAGGATGATGTCCACACATCTTAATTACAGAATGAACGGATGGAGTGAATGTACTCCTTCCGGGATTCCAGTCGCACTAATCGTTGTCATTTGTCGTCCGTCTATCTCTGTAGCCACCGCACTGACTTTCTACACAACCTAAATATGTGACCTCAACTGCTGATTCCACTGGATCACAACCTGTTACTAACGCAGCAGGAAACAACTGCCATGGTAACTTACTCGAAGTATCTCCATGTCCGAGGGAACCATGCAGGACTGGGAGCAATAGCAACTGAGTGCCAGTGTGCGCCCGCATGTAGGTTGGGCCAACAAATATTTGAAAAATAAAATCAACAATGACAGTTACAGTGCAATTTATCAGCGATGTTGAAATATTTACAGATAAAGTAGGCGTAAAGCAGCAGCATACTTTTGCCTTACATGACGCACCATTTGTTGACAGTGGCTCAGTGTCACGCAAGCGCGTGCTTCCGCCACAACCTGCTCCAAAAACTTCATCCTCCACTCCGTCCTGCTCAGAACACCAGCTGGATCTCCTTGTAGCATTTCGCTATATCTCCTCCTCACTTCTTGTTTAACGTAGGCATTCATGATGCTCCAACTCCCTTCAATGGGGTTCAGTTGTGGAGAATACAGTGCGAGTCGTAGCAGTGTTCCCAAGGTGTAAGCTTCCTCTTGAAAAATACGCTCCAGACTAGTGTGACATGGGGCATTATCACAAACAAGAACACAGCTGTCAGACAAATGTCTACCATCTTTACCAAGCATCTGCCGCAACCAGCGCGTGCGAAAATAGAAGTGATTGTTTGTTCGGTCTGTCGTTTGCGTCACTGATGGACGTGCGTATGACAGACAACGTTCCGACAGACACCACGTAAGGCACAGAGCATTTTCTTTATCGTGCCACTGCAGGTTGCCAGGTTTGATGGTTTGGCCATGTATCCGTCTGTTCACTCCTGACACCAGTAGCCGTTGCGTAACCTTAGAGAGTACTGCATTAATTGGAGGACGTGTCTCACGCCCGAACATGACTTCCGCTGGGTATCTGCCGCCTGGCAGATCGGGGTTTTGCTTAGCCTATATTACTTAACAGGAACGGTGTATGATATCCCCTGTGGGTCCTTCCCCCCGCGGCTTTAGAAGTATACATTTGATGTTATCCACTAATCACACTGCTTACCCGTTGTACTGGGGATGTTCCGGAGGCGACTGGCAGTGCTTGATACAATTACACAGGCAAAAACACCAACATCACCGGAGATAAATTGTGAACCGTTATCGGAAACCGAGGTGTTTGGTGAACCGAACTGTGCAAATAACTGTTATAATTTTCGTACCGTGGCCGCTATCGTAGTTGTGTTCATCAGGTATCCGTCCGATCACTTGGTATACGCATCAGTCACCATTCAAAATATGGTCTTGAGCGGGACCAGGGAAATCAAGGTGAATTCTCTCCCATGAGTTAGAGGCTGGCATCCAGTGTTGTATGAATTTGCTTGGAAGTTCCGCTGCTGATGCATATATGCTGCATGTGAGGACACAATCATGGATAGAGTTGTCAAATAAAAGGCCAATATACGTAACTTCTGACTGATGCTTTCATCCGGGATATTTCGGGACAAAGTAAATGCAATTATCTTAATAACCTTGCCATTGAGGAAGTCCTAAAGAATGCTCTACATAATTCGTTAAACGCGCTTGCGTTGAGCTCCTGCCAGGTAGTCGAGCTGTTGACATGGACTACGCTGATGATATCGTCTTACTGGTTGACGTTCCACAGGCCGTCCAAATTGCGAATGAAGAGTCAAATTGTGTGATGACTTTTTCCATCCAAGTTCATAACTCTGTCCAGAGACATTCAGATGCCTGTACCTGCACTCAACCTTGGTTGTGAGAGACTGAAGGTTACGGAGCGTTTTGCCTACCTGGGTAGTTGCATTACAGCCAATGGAGCTTTGGAGACCAGATTTCGTTGCTTATCTCAAGAGCTCGCCTGGCTTTCTCTAAGATAAAGCATTTGTGGACCTGCCATGACATCGGTATATCCATCAAAGGACGAGTTTATTGTGCGACTGTCCGCGCTGTACTGTTGTACGGTTGCGAGAGTTGGCCTGTTCGTATCGCCGACCTGGGCCGTCTCTCTGTCTTTGAGCACCGTTGCTTGTGGTCGATTGCCCGTGTGTGGCCGCTGTACCACATAACCACTGTGTAAGTTAGACAGCGTGCCTTGGGTAGAGACAGCCATTCGCTGGAGGTGCTCGTCCCGCTGCGTCAACTGCGGTGTCTTGGACACGCACTGTGTATGTCCGGGCATCGTCTTCTGTGTCGCGCGTTCTTCGCGGTTGCTGGACAGGCGTGGTGGACAACCTACGACATGGAGAAGCCACAACAGAAGTGTCGAGTGACGCATCACTCCTCCCCGGGTTTTCACCTAATGTAACTAATGCATGTATGCTGCTATGGGCTGTGCAATGAGCAAATCTGATAGAGCCATGTTACAAAATAAAAGAGCAGTGGTACTCCCCTCGCGCACTCTGCGATTTATGGTACCGTAATACAATCGCAAGTACTGTGACTATCACTTTCTGAGTGTAGTTGTTTACTGTGTAACCATTTATTTTTCAGAACTGGGCGCGTACTGCTGACGTACATCCTTACTGAATACATGTTCGCTTTTATAGTTCTTTTTGAGCATTCTTACGAAGGACAAAATGGCTAGTTCCATTTCAGTGAAGCCAAAAGCATTCCTCTTAAAGAAATGGTATCAGTGATTCGACGATGTTAAGAAGGAACAGTTCGCTAACATTGGCGCAAAATTTCAGTTAGCAGAACACAAATCCATGTAACATAAAAGAGGAAAGCCGTTTTTGTGTGACTTTGTGAACCACACACCAAGACTGAAAGAAAGAATGATAGAAAAATGAGTAACGAATACATGAACGCACGTTGCTGGAAATGGTGCCAGTCAGCACTGAGGGGAATATTCTATTATCTGGACACGTGATTCAAGAACAAGCATTACACTTCGCGAAAGAATCACAAAACACAGACTTTACATCGTCAAACAGTTGGCTACAGGCTTTCAGCAGTAGACGATCTTGTGTCTGGTAAGCAATCGGGCGAAAGCGGTGACTCGGATAGGTGTGCTGCATCCGAGTAGGCAGAAAAAGTGCTCGAAATATGTTCCGGCTACACAGCTCAAGACATTTTTAATTCACATGAAACTGCTTTGCTATTCCGAACGACGTCGAATAAAGGCTTTGTGTAAAAGAATAGAAATGCGCAGGTGGGAAAAGAATCAAGGCGCGTATCACAGTTATGCTGTGCACTACCACATCTGAGGAGCGAGCACCGGCTGCAGTGATTTGGAAATCAGCCAACTCTCGAATTTTAGAAGTATCAACATGAAAAACTACCGGCAGTTTACCAGAATAATAAAAAGGCATAGATGGCTGCAGCTATTTGCGAAGATTTAAAAGCAAAATACAGAAAAACGCAACATCATATCTTCTCTCGACAAAGCCTTTTCCCGCCCTAATTCCACCTACTTAATATCGAATTGCAGTTCCTGTCACCCAACACCACTGTGTTACTTCAACCGTACGACCGGGATGTCATTCAGGCGCATAAAGCGAAGATTAGGAGAAAAACAGCTTCTCCATCTTATAACGATCATGGAATCCCACAAAGATATGTCCGGAACTGATTTCATGTAACGAGTAAATTTATTAGACGTCGTGTTCTACATAACTTCTACCTGGAAGGAGGTGCAGAACTCAACCATCTCCGTTTTTAAACCGGGCTTTCCTTGTACTGCAGAAATAGATTCTGAGAGAACAATGCAAACTTGACCTGAGATACACGAGCAAATTGTGCCTCCTTTAAATGCAATTGGTATGGCTACTCTCTCAGCGGAATTGTTTGAATGTAAACTGGCTGACAGCCACCTGATTGCTTCTTATTTCCAAACAAGTCACACAACAGAAATAAACTGGGATCTGCCAACCACATCAATTTTAGCAGCTGAGGATGTGTGTAATGAACCAGACTACTAGCAGAACAGAATTCTAGGAGGTTCTGGAAACGTATACATTCACAGAAACACAGGGTGAAGTTGATATTTCGCGCTCCTACCCAATTCATAGCTGACATACTGACATGCTTACACATCTTCTGGACGTGGTGGATAAACTAAATTCCTTTCGTTTCAATTGCCAAGCAACAGAACACCATATTTGATAATTTTTTCATCTGGTGGATAATAATTATGACAATAGAAATGTGTGTATGATTTTTTAAAGATTGTAGATTCCGACGATATGTCGGTCAGTTTCCAACCTGTTGACTCACAATCCGTGCGATTATCACATTATTATTACTCATCTATCCCACATTATGTGCCACTACTTAGTTTGCAAATGACAGCGGACTTGATAGTACGTTCTTGACAAACAACTTCGCCGGTGTTCTGCAATTAAAGTTATAGTGAATTACGCGCAGATTGCCATTTCTGACAACCTAGCTGTGTTAAGCAGGGTGTTCTGCAGTGTCAGCAGTCAAAACAAAGCAATCAAATCAACTGGATCTAGGCAGCACACACCAAGCGTCATTGTCTTCTATTTCCCCCAGATGGAGCAGTCTCGTTGCAGAGGAACACGCTCATGGTTGTCTGTAATTTAGCGTTCCAGTGAGCTAACGTATTATATCACTTTATATCTATTTGTTGGTGTAACTGGATTTTCTTCTTGTTATACCGAAGGTAGAATACTCAACCGCTCCCCTTAGTTTTGTGAGTTTTGCCCCACTCACCCCCATTCACCCTGCCCTCTCTTCCGGTTCCTCATATACGTTCAGTTTTGCCTCACATTTGTGATTAGCTTGTATGGGAACTGAAGCTTATGATTATTCGCTTTTACTTCGTGTATTTCGTTCGTTCGTAAGGCAACTTATCCATCCCCCGTTTTTTAAGCTGACCAACATTGACTGGTAGAATGCCAGCCTTTCCGCATAGCCTGTGATATGCCCTAATTTGGATATTATGATTGAGTTGCACAGACGCTTGGTGGCCGGTTTGGTTTGCTATGTGAACATTGTTTGTTGCTTGGTCCTTGGTGTTCTCACTACCGTTAGTAGATGGAAGCTGTAGTGGGGCCCCGACACAACAATTTTCAAGGCATGTTGAATCACAATTACATTAAAATTATTGACTCAAAACAATCTAAAACGTAAACGTTCAACAAACATCCTCAGCGGGCCGGGTTACAATTAGCGAACGCCGACCGGTCCACAGCGATACAAAGTTGGGGTTCACTGCGGTAGAGTGCACCGGCTCGCTATACCCTAATGTTTCACGAGACCAACTGCTTGTAGTGTAATCCCTTCGCAACAAAGTAGTACACGTCTGCGTATTTGCGGAACAAGAAGGAAAGTAATATAATTCACCGTGTCACATATCCTTTGAAAGGATATTGCAAGACTGCAATCAAACAACTATCACATGCCTCCTTCATCGCTCCATTGGGGATTATATCATTTCACCCGGGAGCTGTCCTGTCTACCTCGATCAGATTTGACTTGTGTGGTTCGTATGGGGGTGAATTGTTTGGAATATGATTACCTTCTACCCCACGTTCAACTTAGACCTGTGGATCCGTCACAAAATTGCTATTTCATCGCATAACTAAAGAAGTTACCTGTAGTGATTGGTATCCATTCTGCTCCGACAGAAATCGTTCCGCTCCTTCTGTTACAGAAAACTTGAGTTCGAGGTCAAACGGTAGCTTCTAGTGAGTCTTCAACTATCCGACCGAACTAGCTTGAAAACCCACCAAAACGAGACAACCTACGTGCGCCGCTTGTTTAGAGCACTATTTTAGTACCAAGCCAACGTTGTTCACTGTTGTCCTGTGTGTATCAATTGCCCCCTACCTCAGACATCGCCTTTGCTCACTTACAAAAGGTGCTTGACTCCACTTCAGACTTATACCCGATGCTCTGAGTGCAGGCGTTTCCCTTCCCTCAGGGACTGTGCGCGCTCAAATTGATGTCTCAGACACCGCCTTTGTCCAGTGAGGACGCGCGGCGCACTGGGCACCGGCTGAGCTTCGTTTAGTGAAGTCTCAATTGCCGTCCATTTGAGTTGGACCACGCTAGTCTTACGCAAGTCTCACAGTTTTCTTACCCAGCTCCGAAAGCGTGAGTATTCTGCGCGCAACGGTTTGCAGTCGCTACGCTATACCGGATTCTATTGGCTGGTAGCCTCTGTCCACGCAGTGTTACGTGGATGCAAGTGGGATGATTATGGGATGATAGCCTTCGCGTTAAGGAGGAAAGCTTCTGCACTAATAATGATAGCTTCTGCACTAAGGATGTAAGTGATTGCTTTAAGGATGCAAGCGATTGCGTTAAGGATGATAAATGGTATAGATGGTGGATAGGACCGGTAGTACTGAAACAGCTGGATCGCAACGCAAGGCAACCCAAGTTAGTGTACGATCAGTGTTGGGTTATATGATTCAAGGGCCATGACTCACTGGTGATTAGTTGGCCTGTGCCACAGTATGATTCACGTGGTCTATGAATGAGTTCCAGGGGCGGATTCGACAAGTGGGCTGGACTACTGTATCCGATACCAAACATTAAACGTCTGGAATCTTCACGTTTCCCAATTTTTGCTACAGTCACGCAGGACTTGAAGACTGAGGAATTTATTGATCTTGCCAGTCATTTGCAACAACTGCGGAAAGAAATAAAAGACTGTTTTCATGACCTGGTGGACGTGGAAATCTCGAGTTGGATTTTAAATCCATTTGATATCCAGCCCTGCAGTGAGGGAGTTAAATGCTGGAAAGTCTTATAGAACTTCAAAGTGACACACTAACAAGATCCAAGTTCACGCAAAATAACAGAGATTTTTGGACAACGGCTGATGCCCCTGACAGATATCCAATGCTGTGGAAAATGACTGAATTGTATTTCCTTGTTTTTCTACCAACTTATTTGGTTGAATGTGGATACAGCTGAGTGGTTTTTCTAACAACAAGTAGAACAGATTGGATATCACAGCACGAAAATCTATCTGACTCTCGCTATCAAGTCTGGATCCAGGCATTCGCAAGCATACTCAAGTACACCCGGCCGAATGCCAGTATACATATTTCAACAAAAATATCGGTAAGAATCTACTATATTTTATTTCAGAAACTGGATAGACGACCGGTTAATGTACTTATGGTTATGGACAACGTTTCGCTTTTGACAAAAAAGCTTCATCATGTGAAGTGAATTATCTACCAAGTTTTCTGAAATGATGACTTCCCGATCGGTTCCAGATATGTTCCAAGCTATTGAGTACTATATTTTAATTTACAGTTAAAAGCTAACAATATTTGAAGCTACTTTTAAATATGAATGGCGACAATTGTGTACTTAAATATAAGTAGTTTAATGTTGCTGTACATTGAATATGAACAATAAACAATAATATATTACAGGTAAAATAGCGATTGCTTTACAAGTCCCATAGGATAGTTGAGGTGAAAACAAACATAAGTATAAATAGTCATTTTAAGCGTCTAACGATTCATCTGCCCAGGTTCATTAAAATATTTAGAATATGTATTAAATTCTTACTGTAGAGTGATATGAGGAAGTAATATGGGGAAGGTATGTTTTAAGAATAAAAGTAACGACGACGCTGATTCGTGCGCCGCTTTCTTGGACTGAGGTAATTGATGAATGCAGTTGTAATATTACCGAAACGATATTCCACAACAGCAGCATATAAGTAGTGAAGCACAAAAGCTGAGAACGACCACCGTATTTTCGCGTTTGGTTGGCGTAGATATCACTGATTATATTGCGTAATGTAAGTGGATAAGCGAATCATCCAGACGATTTTTGAATACCGTTAGCGTGGGGGAAGAAACAACGTAGGTGTGAAGAGCGTTCCAGTGTTGGCACACACGAAGGGAAAAGAAATTCCGACGGCATTCCAACCTGCTGTATTGCATGGCCAGCTTTAGCTGGTGTCCTCTGAGTGTGGTATTGCGATTCAGCTTTAGTAATTGACAACAAGAATGGTTTGGATTCCTCAGGATCATATAAGTCATTAGCAAGTCGCTATGCAGGCGTCGATATTGTCCACTGTAGACCCCGAGGGTTTTCAACCTCAATCGGCAAGGGAGATGAAACAGGCCATTTACGTTCTTGGTCACCCTTCGTTGTGGCAGTTCAAGAGCTGTAAGGTATTAGTTTTGCCATGGCTGCCAGGCGTGGATGGCGTACTCAGAATGAGGCCGAATGAAGGCGTTGAGCATCTGAGAAAAGATGGAAGGATCGAAGCGCCCGAATGCCCTTCGCAAAAGGCCAAGGTGTTGGTTAGCTTTTTTGGAGGCTTTCTCGGCCTGAACGGGAACAGCCCAGATTTTCCTGCATTATCAAGCCCAGATCGCGTTCCGCTGAAGTACGCTGCAATATTTGGTCCCCCAGTCTGTATTCGCAAGTGACTTTATGGCGTATGCTCAACACCTTGCACTTTGTGGTGTTGAAATGAAGCAGGTTCTGAGTCGACCATTAGTAGACCCTCTCAAAATCATCCTGAAGTGCTGCATTGTCACTGGTTGTTCTAATGGCTCGCCATATCTTGAGATCATCAGCGAAGAGCAAGGAGTTGGGGGTGATTACTGTCATGATATTGTTTATGTAAATCAAGTATATTCATGAACCAAGTACTGAGCCCTGGGGCATTCCGCACTTAACATCGATTGGATCAGAGATGACGCCGCGAACTCTTACATTCAGATATCGTTGAAGCAAGAAGTTACTTATCCAACCGAGGATTTGGTCACCAATCCCATAACACTGCAGCTTGTGAAGGAGGATACGGTGGTTCAGAGGGTCAAAGGCTTTTGAGAAGTCCAGGTATACTGCATCAACACCTAAGCCGCCGTCGACGGTCTCAGTCCGACTGGATTTAGCAAGTAGAAAGTTTAAAGTACGAGGTCGGTTCTTGCCAAATGAAGGTTGTACTTGGGCTATGATATTGCGTTCTTCTAAGTAGTTCATGAGCGCGTCGGCAACAGTCGCTTCCATGATGTTAGAGAGCACCGGAACTAGTGTTATCGGGCGATAGTTGGCCGGATCCGTACGACTTCCCTTCTAATGGATGGAAGTGACTATTCCCTGCTTTCACATTGTTGGCACCCGCATCTCATCGAGGCGTCGTTAGAAGAACTTGGAGAGTGGGTCCGCCAAGTTTACTACAGCCAATTTCAACGCCTTTGGACGAATATTATCAACACCGGGAGAGGTATGCCCGGGCAGAGCAATTAACCTTTTCATAACATCCGCAGTCGTAAACGTGATGTGGCTAAGTCATGGTGGTGGTACAACAATCGGGAACAGTGTATGCGGCGATGTCGTGCTCTGGAAGTTCGGGGCGAATTGTTGTCATAGGGCGTTGGCCGCCTCGGTTGCGGTTTGTGCAAGTCCACATAATGTGTGTAAAGCAGGAATTCCTCGCTGTACTCTGCAGAAACTGTTAAGATGTCTATACAGGAGCTTGGGCTTTGAAAGGATTTTCTCCGCTAGGTTTTGTTAGTTTTTTGTTTTATCTTCGCGTACCAGGTTTACGCAGTGATTCCTTTGGATAGCGTAGGCTTTCCTTGTTTCGGTACTCGGTGACACTTTGTATCTTCGCCAGAGCAAATACCTCGTGACGATACACTTCCGTGTCCTGTTGCGTATGAATGAGTTTACTGTCTTCGCTCGCGAAGGCCTTTTTCTAGAAGCACTTGTTATTAACGTCGTGAATTGATGCGAAAAATCAAACTCGGTGACATCGGCGGATCGTTCTGCTTGAAATGCCCAGTTTGTAGCATTTATAAGTTTGAGTAGAGCGACGTAATTCGTAATGAGCTGACACTCCTCTGTGTTTTCTGAGGAAAACTCTGCATAATAGATATAACTGTACATGAGTATTGCATGGTGACTACGGCCCAAAAGATTCTCTATCGCTACCGTTTCGACCACCATCTCTTCGTTGGTGAATACGAGATTCAGGACACCCGGTTTTTTTCCCGCCCTGAATCTTGTGGGAGATACCATGTGATTGTAGCCTGGTGGTCCATTAATTATCTCTTGTTCTTCTATTGTGAAGTGTTCATTGATATAGGCTGGGGTTTCTATTACGTGTATATTGAAGTCACCAACCAGGAGAATGTGGCTGTACGACTGTGAGAGAATGGTCTACATTGTGGAGGCTAGGCGGTTATCCATTCCCAAAGTAGCTGACGGAGGTTGATACACCACACCCAACAAACATGCTTCCCCACGGCTAAGTTGAAGACGACACCAAAGCGCATCGACAATCTGAACCTCTGGATCATCGATGAGATCAATGTGTAGTTCGCTGCGATAATAAAGTACTACTCCACTTCCTCTACTTGGTCGATCGTTTCGTAGAATAGACGTCTCAGTTAGTGCGATTTCTGCATCAGTGATCGCTTCATTCAACCAGGTCTCGGTTAGCATAATGAGGTCCCTTGACATCGAGGTCTGACGCAGGCGAAACTCCGTCAGTTTGCTTAGAAGACTTAGTGCGCTGGTATAAAAACAGGAGAGTGATTCCTGTGTTAGAAGGTTGTTTGTGGATGTAGACAACAGGTTTGAGACTTGGCCGACCCTTTTGAGGTCGGCTGCTACACGTTGTTCATTGTTCATTGTTCAATACCGTTTGTCACGGCTGTTTCAGAACCCCAAAGCACACATAAATCCTAAATGTTCAACTCAGCATTTCGAAATATGAAATAGTAATTACTTCTCGTTTACCCAATCAGGTTAACTAGTTAGCATATACTCCGGTACTTCACTCCGTATTTCTGTTTTTACTTCCGTTGCTGTCATTTTCGAATCATCTAGCCAACTTGCCACTTGTGCCAGTTCTAGCAAAGTCCGAATAGGTATTGGGGTTAAGGAAAGTTGCATGTACGGATACCAAATTCTCCTTGTCACTTTGGAAGTAATTTTGTTAGACCTGGTCTAAGAGGTAAATGCAACCGAGTAGTTTACTCCATGCACATCCGCGTAACACACGTTGAATGGAAAATTTTAAATATGCGGTGTTATTTTTGAGTCTTGGAATACGCGCCATGTATCCGGATTGCGACACAATCTCAATTGTGGCCACAATGTTTTTCAAACCAAATCCGCAAGTTCGATTGCTAAGACCGCTTCTGAAGCGTCGAATTTTGAAGCTGCTCACTCCCAACATTGTATTCCACGACGCACTGTATTCGTCTTTACCAGGACTCTTCAGGTTGTGATGGCCTGACATGAATGTTGGATCCGACACAATGGGATTGACGGATTATATGTAGCTTGGAGAAGCTCTGACTTAGTGATCAAAGCGTGTCGTCAACCATTATGTGTCGGGTTTCACTCTCAGCTCAGGCCATCACAACGTGAAGTTTAGAAACGATCATGGAGTATAGTGTTGGGATACAGAGCAGCTCCGAATCTCTCAAAAATAAGGGTAGTATCGTAATTAAAAGCATCAAGACAGAATCACCGTCATGTAATTTGAGTACGGTCTGTGCATCAGCCGAATCGTAATGATTTGCTTACTGCGTGAAATAAATAGTGTACCACAGAGTACCATTTCTCAGGCAAGGAGATTCCATTTCTTTTTACCATGCAGTGGTGAACAACAGATTTGTCGGTAGATTACATATGTCTTTAAATGTTTCGCCTACTAAACAAGGATGTAATAGGATTCCGAGCATATATAAATAAAAATGATATGAAAATAATCATAATTTGTCTATCATAACTCCGGACGCTGGTAAAACGGCAATTGACAAAGCCCTCGTGCGTTTAATGCACTGTGCACTCCTCAATTAAGCAGTGATTGAGCAATTGTATGAGGCTCTTCCATAATAACGTCGCCAAGTAGGAAAAGTTTCCTTTCGATTTTAACTTGGCGCTTTGCACAATGAGGCTAGATCCTTTTAGAGAACGATGATCCGACTTGCGTACCAATATGGCGGATATAGACACTGAAAATTTGAAACTTTATTTGTACTGGGTATTTTGCAGTGCATGTTCTTGCTGAAGAACTTCATAGTATTTAATTTTATGCCTCAGATAAGGCAGAGCTGATGGTAACGTCATATTAGTGGAAACCGATTGATTCAAGATATAAATCGGACAACAAATTGGAGGCGGATTTCACGGATTCGAGCACTGGATGTATTGTACGTCGTCGTTTGTTCACATAGTTCTATTGATTTGCTGATGATCGCATGCGGTACCGTAATTTTCTCCCCGATTTTGTGGTGTGAGGAAGAACTTCATCAGTCCATAGAAGCAGCTGTTTATGGAAGTTCGTGAACAATATCTACCAAGGCGCCCTGCGGGTGAAACATGCAGTTGTTTCTATGGATTAGCCTTTGCCGAATAACTCCTCTGTTCCTAATGCACTGACTTCTGCGACACCTCGAACTCAGCTGTCAAAACTGCAGTAGGACTGACAGCTGTGGTTTGTCACGGTCTGGGTTGCAATAGTCTCGTCCAGCAGGATAGATTGCACAGAATCATGAGCTAATCCATCACACTTCTTACGGAGTTTCCCTCGGGAGTTGTTTTATCTAATTAACTTCCATCGTAAAAGGTGGCACATAATTTATTTGAAATCCGCATCGTGCGATCAGAATGGTTACAATCGATACGGTATCCTATATGTGATCAACCAACCCGCCTCCAATGCTCCGACTTTACGTAAGCCACCAACGTCATCAAAAGGCAGACAGATTTGGGAGTCCCATCATCGGGTTAACCATGTCTAGGCGATCCGGATTCTACTGCCTCATTCTGATTCGCGGTTCTTGCGATTCGCCTAGACCGTGGCGATAAAGCGAATGTGACCAGTCCTAAGTGTGCAAACCAAATGGTTGCCAATCTTCAGCTTCTGTGGTCTTAAGACCATGCCCATCGTCCATGCTGATGCACGTGATGGGTCAGGGAACATGCTTTGGTTATTATTTTGTTTATTTCTTGTTATCATAAGGGTACTGACGAGTTGATACGAAATGCGCGTATCTACCACTGTTTGTCTACTTTCCGTGTTATTCAAATTATCAAAGCGAACCAACTGTTTTACCCCTCTTTTACATATTTTTATGCTGTATACTTATAAGTTCTGCAATGACGAGTTGATTCGATTCGTGCCCAACACCAGCTTAACTGCACTTTAGTAGCTCTCCCCTGGAAGCATTGTCATATTTCCCAATCCTGATATACTTAGGCAAACACTTTTCATGACTCGTCGCTTGGTTGGAATGTCCATTAGATGAGGAGATTTCGGTATGTAGTATTATTTGAGACATATCAGCTCGCATATAACACTTCCGTGATAGCTACCATATGCAGCTTGGTCTAACTTTGACTGCATAAAAGACTCAAACCCTGCTAAGCTTGTATTCTGTCCATGGAGCCATCGCGATCAACAAATGGCTGCAGTGAATGCACGCGATTAAAAAGCGCGATTTGGCATTGATGGATGTGAGGTGCTGTCCACTGCGCTTCAAAATCTATTTCGTACTTGGAGGGTTTCGGTGTGGCTCTCTCCTATCCCTGCACTCCACGACCGACGGTTTCGTCTTGGTTTAGACACATCAGGTGACTCATCGGTGACGGTCCCAATGACCGTTTTGGCAGTGGCTGACTTCCAAGTCAACCGCCGCCACTAATGAGATTGCGTGTCACAATTCAAGACACACGGCGGGTGCTCCAAAAAACCCGAAAATCTACTTCTAACCGCTGTCTCAAACACTGCTCGCGGAACTCAATGGCCTAGTGATCATGGCAATAGCCGCCAAGCACTATGCCTCGGGTTCCACTCCTAGCTCAGCTATCTCTAACTAATGAGATTGCGTGTCGCAATCCAAGACACACGGCGGGTGCTCCAAAAAACCCGAAAATCTATTTCGTACTTGTTTACGTTCATCTGATAAAAAGGGCAGCACTGTGGTTGGAACTCCTGACGTTTGGATTATCAGCTGAGGCCTGTACTATTAAGCTATCGACACACGACGAGCAACTCTTCTCACAAGGACTAACTCTTGTTTGCATACGACATTTTTGAGCACGCATTGTTCATTACAGGAGGCATCGCGCTCCACATCGAGATTGTGCGTCCCAGTCCAGCTATTCAACGACAGCTTCGTCATGATTCATCAAATGAGATTTGGAACAATTTGTCTTGTTTCGAACTTTCCACTTGCCACACGGTGCAAGAAGTCCGGAGCATCCTGGACAATTTGTTTCCGCCTAAGGCCAGAATTTTCACTTAGCAATGTCGTGATTTGGGCAGAATGTTAAACAACAATACTTCTCGATCAAATCTTTTGACGGTAGAATTTATTTGCACATTATCTGTGACTTTTCAAAGCACGAATGTAAAATTGGTTTATCGAGTATCTCTAGACAGTCTTTGTCTCCAAATGCCTAATCCGGTGTGCCAGCTCTATGTTCCTAAGAAGAACAAGAATTCTGGAATTTGGTGTTGTATACCCATATTTCTGCAGTCCAATCTCTTCTTGCAATCAGAGTGCATTGCTGCAAAACCCATGTAAGACAAATACCAATTTCCGGTATTGTCAGAAGTGAGACCGAACCGAAATTGCCATGCTGTTGCGAACTAGCAATGGAATTGAGGAAAGTAAATCAAGGAAAAAGCGCATTTGGCGGGCGCAACATGTCCTTCGGTAACTACAAGCAATGCTTCAGGTGAACTCTGGCTTGCACCTGTGTCTGCTTAGCATGGCTTTCAGCCAGAGGTCAAACGATGAAACAATGATGTATTAGAGGTAAAAACGCAACTCTAAAGAAGTCCAGTTGGAAGGAATGAATTCATATGTGTAAACATGCATTAAAATGAAAAGCGCATTTCAATAGTTCACCAGTTTAATAGTGTATGATGAAATAAAAAGCGTAACTTTACAAGACCCACAGGATGGATATGCAAAAGAAAATTAAAATTAAAATATGCCAACGTGGAACGTAAGGAATCCTTGTTTAAATAATTTCACTTTATCCAACGGTTATGTAGCGTTTATCACTAAGATGAAAGTCTAAGAGTCCTTCGAATGTCGTCATATCTGGTGGGTTCACCACATATCTTGGTAACGCATTCCAGTGAGAACAGATTCTAAGTGAGTAAAAATACTTTCAAAAATTCAGACGGGAGTGTTGCGTCATTTGTTTCAGTTGGTTGCCTAGACTTCGTTTGTAGGGTGCTAGAGACAAAGGTAACGTACATGGATGCTCGCTTGCAGTTATCATCCGGTATGTGAGAGTAAGATCTCCGCGAAGCCGTCGGTATTCTGATGAGAACAAACCGAGTACAAGAAGACGCAGTTCGTAACTTTGACCGGATAGTCCACGCGTTGCCTTTGTGGCTCTTCTTTGGGGTTGTTTCAATAGACGAATGTCTCCTTTTAACCATGGACATCAGGCCTGAATTGCACATTCAACGGGAGGGCAAATATAGGAGTTAATCAGTAATGGTACTAGACATCGTTCAAAGGTGCCGAGAGCTCGCTTCAAAAGTCTCGTGTTCAAGTTCGCCACACTTGCTGCTTTTGAACTCTGGAACGAATTGCCAAGACTCTCTTGCGCGAATATACCTAAGTCGTGTTCAGTAGTCACGTGCTGCAGGAGGTGTTACCCCGAAAGATATATGTTGACGAAACTGCTGCGCACGGTTAGCAGATGGCACTTTGCATGGTTCAGTGGGAGCTGGTTCTTTTCTGCCGATTCCTTAATCCGAGTCAGATCTTCCTGGAGGTAGACGCGGTCGGATGCTGAGCGAATTACTCTCCATATTTTAGCATCGTCTGCAAATATTTGCATCGGGGATAGAATGTCTGCTGGAAGCTCATTAATGTAGACTAAAAACAGTAGCGGGCCGAGGATGGATCCTTGTGGTAAACCACCGGAGGCGCACTGTCATGCGGAGTGAGTGTGGGCTACTCTTACCTTGATTTCTCTCTCGTGTAAGTAGTATTCTAACCACGTGAGCAGGGAACCATTGATACCGTAGGCAGCAAGCTTTTGGAGGAGAAAGAAGTGATTGAACCTGTCGAATGCTTTAAAAAAATCCAAGTAAATCACATCTATGGGGACTCCTTCATCAGCCGCCCTGGTCCATGAGTCCCGAGTTATCAGTAAATTGGTGGGACAGGATCATTTGCGTCTGAAACCATGTTGAGCAATAGGGATTATTTGTTGAATTTCAAAGTATCGCGTCAGTTCATCTGCGATTACCGATTCCATCACTTTTGATAAAACAGGAAGGAGAGTAATAGGTCGGTAGTTGGCAGGATCCGATCGCTTACCTCCTTTGTATATTGGAGTGAGAATTCCATTTTTCCACTCAGATGGGAGTGTATTGGAGTTAAGTAGACCCTGGAAAAAGGTTGCAAGTGGTACTGCTATGGTGGGAGAAAGAGATTTCAGTACTTTTGGGCAGATCATGTCGATTTGAGGGGCACTGTACTCCCGGAGAGAGTGTAATTTACTTGCAACAGCTGCTGGGGTAAAGGTGACGCTGGATAAGCCCACGACATTTGTTGGGAGTTGATAGGGCGAAGGTTTCATGACATTTGTAGCTACCGAGCCCAACTGCAAGAGTAGAGCGTTCACGACATCCACAGCAGTAGTTGTTAGGCCACTGGTCGAATTGAGTGGTGGTATTCCGGGCTTAAGCTTTATTTTGCCATTCACAAATCTGCATAATATTTTGTGTTACTCGTAACTTGCAGCACCATAGTGTCCTGCTATTCGTACTTATCAACCCCAATGAGCGACGCGCAGTAGTTTCTTATTGCTTTGCAATTCTTCCATGTGCGATCGCTCCGCTGACCTTCATGGACGAGGCTTTACTCTTTATGTGGGCTGTAAACTTGGCGTTTTGAGGGCTTGCTTAGTTCAGTTGACAGACAAAACTGTTGAAGCTCTGTCGGCCGTGATTAGAACATCGTTGGCTGAGGTTACAGTTGTAGTTGTGTATAGAAGCCCTGGGAGCGGATCCAGAGAGGTACTTGATTTCATTCGCTCTCAGTCCGCAAACAAGTGTTTGGTGATGGGCGACTTCAACCTCCCGGAGGTTTACTGGGTATATCTTGCTTGCAACTATGGGTCAGGCACATTCTGCGCTTATCTACTTTAGCTTGCACTCCAAATACCATTGCATCAGTTCGTTGACTTCCCCACTAGGTACATGGACACCCAAGTACCGTCTATCTTAGACCTTGTATTTGTTAAGTCACTCGATTTTGCTGGTGACATTACTTACGGATCTCCAATGCGTTCTTGTGATCATGTTGGTTTGCACTTTAGTTGTACTCTGTCTAGACGCTACCGGAGTACTGTTGAGTCTCGCCCGAACATATGGCACTCATAAAATCAATGCGAGCCAAGGCCTCAGGTTTCCATTGTGAGATCTCAGGCGCTGATCCTGTCCAGGTTGCCTGAGATAAATTTAAGTCCTACCTCACAGAGGTCTCTGATCCCTTCATCCCAGTCACAAGGAGAAAGGATGCAGCAGCACAGCCACCCTGGATAGATTCCACTAGCAGGCATCTGCTCGCAAAGAGGTCTAGATTTTGGCGGACTTACCGAGATGCTCCGTCCACCGATACTTATGACAGGTACCGTATAGCTAGAAATCGCTGTAAACAACACCTAAGGTATGCTCGGTTCAATTCCGAGAATGTGTTAGCAGGCGAAGCTCCGGAGAATCCTAAAAGAACCTTCGCATATGTCAAATAGCGCTGCGGTTCGAACACGTCAATTCCGGTATTGGATGCGTGATGACGGTACTCACGCTCATACGGACAATAGCAATTGCTCCGTACTTAGTGGGCAATACGTAGCAGCTTCTGTAAGGGAAACCTCTTTGCCAGGCGTTGAGCTGGTTTGCAGGATCCCAGAAGGTTTGGTCGTATCTGAATGTATTGTAACCCAGACTGAAGTTTATAGGCTGTTACAAGGGCTGGACCCTTCTAAGGCCTCTGGGCCTGATTTAATTCACCCGAAACTGTTGCATGAGTTGGCTGCGGAATTAAGTGGACCGCTTGCTATCGTCTTTCAGAAATCGCTTTAAAACTATTTACTACCTTCCGAATGGAAGGAAGCTGTTCACTGTCCCGTCTTCAAAAATAGGGACAGGAGACTGCCTGAAAAGTACAGGCCAGTTAGTCTGACGAGTGCAGTAGTCAAACGGCTCGAAAATTGGTGTGGGATTCATTGGAGAATCATCTGAGTCGATTTAATCTACTTAGCAATGTACAACACGGATTCCGAAGTGATTTTCCTGTCTGACGAATCTATTGGTATCGCGCGAAATTTGAGCGGATGCAGTGGATAACGGGCACGTACAAGTCGCGCCTTCCGTCGAATTGTCGAAGGCATGTAACAAGGTACCCCATTTGAGGCTGACGCAAAAGCTGACCTCCTACGGGGTACCTGGCCACGCTTTTCATTAAGTGACTGCCTTCTTGGATGATAAAGAACAGTGTGTACGGGTAGGCCGTGACCTATCGTTTAGGCAGTCTGTCTTCAGTGGCGTGTCACGGGGCTCTGTCCTTGGACTGCTGCTGTTCTCTATATATTTGGATGACGTAGTCGCGGAGGTAGAGGTACCATCGCGGCTATTTGCCGATGAGCTGAAACTGTGGAACATTATCGATGTTCTGGGGCATCCGAAGCTATTCAACGAGCCTTGAATAAGCCTAGGGACTAGTTTACTTTGTGGTCACTGCCCATAAATCAGGCAAAGTGCACCGTTCTTCGAATTGGAATACGTTGTCCTCTTGCGAATTACTTGGTTGTTGGGGTCCAATTCCCCCGTGTATCTAACAAGGTCGACCTAGGCGTTGTACACTCTTCGACGTTACACTCCGGCGACAACTGGAAGAAGGCCGCAAACAGAGGTTTCCGCATATTGTGGTTAATACGACGTTCTTACGGAGTCTTGACGACCAGCATCTTTAAGAGACTGTTCTCAGCTTTCATCCGGTCTCATTCGGATTACTGCGTCCAGGCTTGCCGGCCCTGTCTCGTCCGGGACAAAATGGAGCTAGAGAGGATTTTCCAAGTGGGTAATAGATTAGTCGAGGGATTACGGGGACGGACATACCCCGAGCGCCTGCTTAGTTTGGGAATGCATTCAATGCTCTACTGAAGGTTTAGAGGAGACCTAATCCTAACCTACCGTATCTTAACTGGGAAGGTTGGTCCAGATTTATCTTGGCTATTCAGTCCCGCTAGATTGTCTGTTCTAAGCGTTCATTCTGTGAAGCTGGACAAACCGCGGTCCGATCGAATTAGGGCGGAAATCCGGTTGTCATGCCGATTCATTGAGCGCTGGAACATGCTTCCGGAAAATGTTATCAGGGAATCTACGGTTAAGGGTTTGATCAGCAACTTGACGTCCTTGGGTGGCAACAAGAGACTTTTCCCTTTTCCTGACTAACTCGTATCCTCACACTTCGATGTTCTTTTCTCTACTTCTCTTCATATATTGGTAATACTTTCTTACCTCAAGTGCACTCCCTTATTCTGCACCTTCGATTTCTATTTCCATCCTTTGCTTACTTCAGGTGACTGCTACAGCAGGGACTGCTAGGCAGGAAAAGTGGACATTAGTTGGTTGGCCAGAGTACGATACGGGTGTTCCGTTTTGGATGCATCAAGTACTCCGAACGCTTCATCAATTCCTGGCTCAACAATGGACACAAGATGGAACATTCACGGGACGCTCCTATCGTTCCAGTCCCACCCGAGGATGAACATTATCACATAGGCTTAGAGGATGTTGCTTCCAGATTACATCTCTTCTGTTGATCCATTTACGTGTTTTGCTCCGGATCCACGTATTGGTCATGTGCGATGCTCGTAATGGTACAAACATCGAGGCGGATTGTAGGACCCAGTTAATCTTATCTTCCAATTCATCCCCTGCGTCATTCGCTAAACTGTGCCTCTGTAGGTAACCTCACAAAAATGTTCGTATTGGGACATGCGCATAGAGTCGACATATGCACATTGTAATACTAATAATAATGTAATAATTTAATTTATACTTTTGAAAACACAACGTTTGTTTGCATAATGTCTCCTGCAGCTAACACAAGTTATAAAATGAAGTACGAGCGATACCATAGGTTGTCAATTTAATTTTCATATGGTTAGGTCGGGGACAGAGGCAATATGATTTGGCGGCGCGTTCCGCGGCTGACACACTCGAAGGGAGAGGAATTTCGACGGTATTCCAACCTGCTATAATGTATTGTCAGTTTATCTGATGCTATCTATGGAGGACATTATGGAGAACCCAGATATGTCCGAGTAACACTAGAAGCTTCCACCGACGTAGAAAAAGGTTTCCTCTCTGCAAAAGCGCTAAAACACGGATCCGGTGGACTACGCATCTATCGTGATATCACTTGCAGCGCGCGACAATCACAAAGAAATACCGAAGAGGGACACAGCAAGCAAGACCGTCTGAACATACGCTTCATACATGGAGTACAGATCATCCTTCTAAAGATGTTGAAAAAGCAAAATTTGGAACAGTGACTGTTCATTCGTGAAACACGTTCTTTGGATAATATTATGGCACTATCCCTCACCAGGATATCTCGCTTACCAAATTATAGGGGATGCAGCCCTCGGATCCTACGTCATGTAGTTCAGTCAGAACAAAAAGCAACGGATGTTTTGGACGGTTAGCAAAAAAATCAGAAAAGTCTTTTTTCTAAACTTCGGTTAAAGATCGCAGAAGCTTTGCGAACTTCAAATATCAAAACACCCAAGGCAGCAAGCGTACCGACGAATGTACAGAAACGTAGCTGGACTGCTGCTTTGATTGACTCTGACGCAGGTCTAAACGAACATTGAGAAGCACCTTGGCTGAATCACGTTTCAGATGAGGCATCATTATACCAAACAAATCGAGTAACTACCAATCTTCCGTCGGCCGACATTTTCCCACTCTTGACCCCATTAGCCTTCTGTGGGCTCCTAGCGACCGAAAAACTGGTCTCAGGGATTTTGATATAGAGAAAAGCTTTTCAAATCAGATACTAGTCCACATGCCTGCAAAAGCACTAGACTACGGTTTCAGCCTGTTAGGCATCATCAGTAGTGATGAGAAAGCGGTTATATATTAGCCCTTCCAACTCTCCTTGTATTGATGATTTTCACCCGAAGGCGCTTACCATGGCAGTTGTGGAGTTGGCTGATCATCTGGCGGAATTTTTTCAATGCTAGTCTGATAGGATGCTCGTTCTTACAGTGAAGAAACATTGGCTAATAACTAATTTATAAAGGTGGTACTCTTTCCTTCTCATCCAATCTCTGTTCAGAGACTATTCTTTCAGCTCTGTCCATAGATGGGTTGCCCGAAACAACCCACGTCATTCTGAAAAGCACCCCGAGATTGCCTTCCACGGTAGAGCTTTGTGGTAAATGCGCACGCAACTTGTAGCAACACATGCTCCGGTGTCACATCGAGAGGACTTTGTTTTTGTTCGGTTTCAGCCTGTTAGGCATCATCAGTAGTGATGAGAAAGCTGTTATATATTAGCCCTTCCAACTCTCCTTGTATTGATGATTTTCACCCGAAGGCGCTTACCATGGCAGTTGTGGAGTTGGCTGATCATCTGCGGGAATTTTTCAATGCTAGTCTGATAGGATGCTCGTTCTTACAGTGAAGAAACATTGGCTAATAACTAATTTATAAAGGTGGTACTCTTTCCTTCTCATCCAATCTCTGTTCAGAGACTATTCTTTCAGCTCTGTCCATAGATGGGTTGCCCGAAACAACCCACGTCATTCTGAAAAGCACCCCGAGATTGCCTTCCACGGTAGAGCTTTGTGGTAAATGCGCACGCAACTTGTAGCAACACATGCTCCGGTGTCACATCGAGAGGACTTTGTTTTTGTTTACATTAAACTTCAGCCTCTTCCGGGCCGTCTACTATCTAGTCCGTAATGAGGCACCTATTAATCGATATTCATCTGACTTCTTGGCTATATGGTGATATGGTAAACAAAGTCTGTTCCCCAAACAGTTTATATGCGAACGTGAATCTATTTTTGGTTTAGACTAGGTGGTGGCCCATTTCCGGCGTACAGCTTATGGGACGTTACACCAAGGCTACAATGCTGGTGTCTCAGCCGTTGTAACAAAAAGGAGAATCGTGAATCGCGGTAGCTGGACTTTAAATGGCTTCGTACAGTATCTATTTTTGCCAATACTGGCTTGCTTTTATGCTAAGTAAAATGCTCAATAACGTGAACTCGGAGCCGGTCATCTCAGGAGATAGCCATTTTTCGTTTACTTTGTTGATATTTCATTGGTCGAAGACAGGATGTCTCGTTTATTCGACGGACTAGCTTGTAATGTTCATAGCTTTTTCAATTTTTGCGCTTTTCTCATTTCGTTTTTCTGCGCGCCTTGTACAGTTGTTCTAATTCACCGCTTTTATATATACACAATTCTCGACCTCGAACGGCGCGTTCTGTTTTCCTGCGGCGGCGTGTTGAGATTTCGTCTGTGTGCTTGGGAAAGTCTGAGCTTCGCGGAAGCAACACTGAAATAACCTATCAGGGAGTGTGCAATATCAGTGGAGTTAGTCCAACCGTCACTAATGAAGGTCAGCGTGTTGATACTTTTATCTGACACTAATCCTTTCCTTCTGGTGCGGTAGTGTAAGACTAGTTTTCACTCCTCTACATATTTGGTGACCCCTGTTTTTGTTTGTTTTTCCTACTGGAACCTTTTATTCGCCTGCATAATGTTGTCCAGTGCCACTGCCCACATTGACTCCTGTGAAAATTTCGTTAGTTTTTCCCTACCCGCTTTTGACGTTAACAATGCACGTGTCTGGTTTTTACAGTTAGAAGCTTTTTTCCGTTGCCGTAGGATTACTTCTCCAACTTCTATGTTTTCCTATGTCGCTGCCCGTCCTCCCACACACATAGCCACCGATGTGATAGACCTACTCGATCCTGTTCCTACTGATTCCCCCTACGATAAGCTTAAGGCTGCCGTTTTGAAACGCCTTACAGCTTCTGATGAGAGCAGACTTTACCAACTTCTCTCCGGAGTCGAACTGGGTGGTCGTTCACCTTCACAGCTTCTCCGTTATATGCGCTCTCTCGTAGGTTCCTCTAAAGTCGACGACAGTGTCTTACGTCAATTGTGGCTAAAATGTCTTCCATCCAACACTACGGCGATTCTCGCTGTATCCACTGACGATTTGTCACTTGACAAACTAGCAGAAACGGCCGACAAAGTTCATGAGTGCTTCTTTCAACGCCCAGTTTGTCACGCTGTTGTCAACCCACCTGAGACTTCCTCGTCATCAGATCCCATTGAGTCCATTTGTCAGAGGCTGTCCATACTCGAACTCGCCGTTAAGAGAGGACGTCGCCCCTGCAGTCGAAGTTTTAGATCCACTTCGAGAAACAGAAGCAGAAACAGACACGCTAGGAACACTGGACAGCATATTTGCTGTTATCATCGACGTTTTGGTGATGCCGCTAAAAATTGTTGTCCTGGTTGCTCGCATCCGAAAGCCTTCCTCAAGGCTCAACAGGGAAACGCCCCAGCCAGCCAGTAATGGCGACTACTTCGGCTGGCCGATCTTCTAGTCGCCTGCTTTTTGTCCGTGATTTCACAACCAACCTTTCATTCTTGGTTGACACTGGAGCCGAGGTCAGCGTTCTGCCTCGTGGAATGGAAAAACGCTAGCTCATTCCCACAGGACCTACTCTCCAGGCGGCTAATAACACGAGAATCCAGACCTACGGTCAGAAATTGCTTACTCTCGATCTTGGTCTTCGACGAACATTTTCTTTCGTTTTCCTGATCGCAGATGTACAACGCCCTATCATTGGTGTCGATTTCCTCACCCAATTTGGTCTTATTGTTGACTTACGTAACAGGGAACTTCGTGATAGTATCACCTCCCTCACCACTCCGGGCAGAGCCACTTCGATCAGCTCGATCGGACTTCGCATGACTCTACCTACTAACACTGTGTTCACCGAGTTACTCCAACAGTTTCCCGCGTTGTATCTGCCGTCCAATAATTGTCCCGCACCTAAACACGAGATTGTGCATCACATCGTTACTCGTGGACCACCGGTCACGTCTCGACCTCGCCGACTACCACCCGATAAACTCGCCAACGCCAAAGCCGAGTTTGATCACATGCTCCGTCTTGGTATCGTCCGGCCTTCTAATAGCCCATGGTCTTCACCTTTGCACATGGTCCCCAAAAAGTCTCGTGGAGATTGGCGACCTTGTGGTGATTACCGTCAGCTTAATAATGTCACTGTCCCTGACAGGTATCCGGTACCACATATTCACGACTTTTCTATTTGCCTAGACGGCAAGGCAATTTTCTCTAAGATTGACTTGGTCCGGGCATATTACCAAATTCCTGTCGCCCCTGATGACATTCCCAAGACAGCTATAACCACCCCCTTCGGTCTTTTTGAATTTGTCCGTATGCCTTTTGGACTACGAAACGCCGCACAAACATTTCAACGATTCATTGACCAGGTTCTCCGCGGACTTGATTTCGTTTTTGCTTATATCGATGACATTCTCGTGGCCAGCTCTAACCACGAAGAACATCTCTTTCATCTTCGCCAAATCTTTGAGCGTTTTGATCACTATGGCGTTACCATCAACGTGGACAAATGTGTCTTTGGCCAGTCCAGTGTTGATTTTCTCGGTCATCGAATCGATCGCACCGGAATCAGTCCACTCCCGGAGAAAACAAAAGCAATCACGGAGTATCCGATGCCACAGTCCTACAAAAGCCTGCGCCGTTTCCTCGGTATGGTGAATTATTACGGCCGCTTTATACCTGATTGCTCTAAACTGCTTCAACCTTTAACCGACTTGCTTAGAGGAAAGACTCGAAAATTCAAACCCACGGACGAAGCAATAGACGCTTTCGACAAGATTAAACATGCTTTGTCTAACGTCACAGCGTTGAGCCATTTACGGACTGATGTTAATACACCTCTCATCCTTAAAACCGATGCGTCACAAACCGCAGTTGGAGCCGTTCTGCAGCAACTCATCAATGGTCATCCCGAACCACTATCCTTTTTCTCCCGTAAATTACAGCCCGCACAAACTAGATATAGTACCTTCGGAAGAGAACTTTTGGCTATCTATCTCGCCATTAAACACTTTCGACACCTCCTTGAAGGTCGTTCATTTACCATTCTAACTGATCACAAGCCACTTGTTTTTGCCTTTCGTGGTTCTTCGGACCGTTTTTCCCCTCGTGAAACCCGACATCTTGATTACATATCGCAGTTCTCTACGGACATCCGTCATATAGACGCCACTGACAACGTGGTAGCCGACGCAATGTCCCGCATTGGAATTCAGGAACTTTCACGTCCGACCTTTGATCTAGAAGAAATCGCTGCTCATCAGGAGGGAGATTCTGAGTTTATGCAAATGAAATCAAACCCTTCGATCAAACTTACCCTTCTGCCGCTTCTTAACTCTGACTCCAAAGTTCACTGTGACATGTCTACGGGTAAGCCCCGACCCTACGTTCCCCAACGTTACCGCCGAGTCGTTTTCGATCATTTCCATGGACTCTCGCACCCAGGCATTCGAGCTACTGTTAAGTTGATCACAGATCGCTTTGTTTGGCCCAATATGCGCTCTGACATCCAACAGTGGGCAAAGCACTGTGTTACTTGTCAGACCAGCAAGATCCATCGCCATACAATCACTGTCCCTGGCACCTTTTCATCACCGGATGCTCGCTTCAGGCATGTCCATTTGGATATCGTTGGTCCTTTGCCCCCTTCCAACGGTTTTCAATACTTGCTGACATGTGTTGATAGATTTACACGTTGGCCGCATGCAGTGCCATTACGGGACGTTTCCACTGAAACAGTAGCGCGAACCTTCATCGAAACCTGGATTTCGTTCTTTGGCACACCTGCTACTATCACGACAGACAGAGGTCCGCAGTTCACTTCTTCGTTGTTTCGTGACCTAAGTCGTTTGCTCGGTTGTTCTCACATACGCACAACCGCTTACCATCCCGCTGCCAATGGTTTGGTCGAACGCTTCCATCGCCAACTGAAAGCTTCGATTACCGCTTCTCAGTCGAGCACGCAATGGTCGGAGCGTTTGCCAATAATCCTACTTGGCATACGTAACACGGTCAAGGAAGACATAGGCTGTTGCCCTGCTGAGTTAGTTTTTGGCACGCCACTTAGACTTCCTGGAGAGATGGTGTTGGATTCAAGGGTCACTGGTGAAATGGATCCTACATCCTATGCCACACGCCTGAGGAGTCACTTCAGTTCAGTACGCCCAACACCTCCACGACTCACGCCTCGTAACCCACAGGTCCATCCTGATCTTCGCGATTGTCACTACGTTCTTGTGCGCATCGATACTGTTCGTAAACCTCTGACGCCACCCTACGAGGGTCCTTACAAGGTTATCGACCGCAAGGACAAGTATTTTGTGTTGGACCGAAATGGCTGCAAAGACTCTGTAAGCATCGATCGTTTGAAACCTGCTTACATCGAACCTCTTCTGTCTCAGCAACATTCAGACGCATCTGTCCCCGAAGACGATCCATCGCCGAGTACTCCCCCAACACAGCCTATGTGTGATCCCAGTGTCCTTTCTTCCCAACCCCCTGCAGCCCCCTCTGCAACCACTCACACACACAAACGCACACGTTTTGGTCGTACGGTGGTTCTTCCTTCTAAACTAGCGTTTTACAATCAGTGAGGCGTACATTTCGAGCATTCGCTTGCCCACTCACGCTCTAGGGGGGGAGTCCTGTAGTGTTCATAGCTTTTTCATTTTTTGCGCTTTTCTCATTTCGTTTTTCTATGCGTCTTGTACAGTTGTTTTAATTCACCGTTTTTTCATATACACAATTCTCGACCTCGAACGGCGCGTTCTGCTTTCCTGCGGCGGCGTGTTGAGATTTTGTCTGTGTGCTTGGGAAAGTCTGAGCTTCGCGGAACCAACACTGGAATAACGTATCAGGGAGTGTGCAATATCAGTGGAGTTAGTCCAACCGTCACTACTGAAGGTCAGCGTGTTGATACTTTTATCTGACACTAATCCTTTCCTTCTGGTGCGGTAGTGTAAGACTAGTTTTCACTCCACTACAAGCTAGTGGTAGACTTACACTTGCGAGATACTTCACAACATCCAGTTTTATTCTTGCTCGAACGTCTCTCAGTAAGATAACCTGGGCTGGAATCGACCCTAAAATTTCACTACAGCCTTCTGATACATGCGAGTTACGCAAGTAACAGTGGTTACAGTAGACATGTCCACCTTCAAATGCGTTTTCATTGAATGAGATGGCCGTAATTTATTTGGAAGTATTTAGAAGTTCAAAGTGGATCTACGTATCTCAACCTACGTATACATAATGATACACTAAAACACGAAGATCCGATAAGTAAAGTAACTCTTTCATAACTCCCGACGATGCGAAAGGCTGATTCTGGCAAAGTACAGAACAAAAGAACATTGTAGTTTTCATACTATCGCAAAATGGGTTAAAAGGAATATGAGCATGAATTTCGTAATACTGATTACTGATTACTGGTTAGAAGCAGCTAGTAGAGCTTGCTCTGTGTAGCTGCACCAATCGTCGCTCAATGACATGTACCCTTTATGTTGTTTTCCGCTCTATATACTTTGCGTCGGCCAAGTGTTTGTCAATGAACTTCTTAAATTCCGACACTGAGTTGGGCTCTACTACGTGCTGCGGCAGGTCGTTCCATACATTCACCACTCTGCCTACGAAACAGAGTTAGTGAGCGACCCGCTTCAAATCCGGTACGACAAGCTTATATCGGTGTCCTCGTGTGCTGCTTTGTGTGCGCAGCTGAAGCAGTGGTCTCAACATAGGGTAATCACCCAGATGTAATATCCGGTGAGTCATGATGAGGTCAACCCTCAGTCGACGATAAGCTAGGGTGTACAGCCCTAGTTTCTTGCACCGGTCTTCGTACGGCACACCTCATAAGTTGGGAATCAGCCTGGTGACTACATGCTGCACTCGCTCAATCTTTTCTATGTCGCCCCGAGTGATAGGACAATACGCGGGAGAGCCATACTCTAGCATTGGTCGTATTATTGAGACGAAGAGGCGAGTGGCAATTTCTTCGGACCAGGTGCTGAAGCTGCGCCTGAGCGCCCAAAGCATACGAAGGCTGTTTCGGTAAAGCCTGTTCTTATTGTCCATGGAATTTAGCTCGTAGCCTGAGAGTACACCGAGGTCTCGCACGAAAGGCGCGGGACGCAACGGTTGACCAGGCACCGTGTAGGTTCGGCTGTGCTCACACTTACCCAGCCTCATGTATTACGACTTGACCGGGTTGTTTTGGAGGTTGACCTCTGCAAACCAATTGGAGAGGCGGTCGAGGTCCTGCTGAAGCAAATCACAATCACTGTATGTTCGGATTACTATCCACACCTTCAAGTCATTTAAGAACAACGCAAAAGGTGCTTGGAGTAGCCTAGACACATCGTTTACATGGATCAGAAACAAAATCCGTCCCAGGACAATGCCTTGGGGCAGGCCGCTGTTCGTTGGATATCAGTCGGTTAGATGGTTGTCAACCTGGACCCTCCACTTTCGATCAACAATGAAATTCCTGATCCATTGGTGTAGTGAACCACCAACACCGCACCTCCTCAGCCTGTCGAGGAGCACTGCATGATTTACCTTGTCAAAAGCCTTACTGAATTAATGTAAATGACGTCAACTGATTTGCCTTGGTTCAGCGCTTGTAACTATTCGTGCCTCGTCAACTGTAGGTATTGGTTTTACGACTGAGCATTTCCAGTCGTCCGGTATTAGTTCTGTGTATAGTGACCTGTTGAACAGCTCATTTACAGAAGGCGCGATGATGGCCGATAGGGACTTTAGAATCAGTGGGTGGATTCCATCTGGCCCAGCAGATTTCGTCCCGTCAAGATTAGCTAGAAGCTTGCGTACATCCTCAATACTGTAGTCTAATCCGTCAAGTTCAACGGGAGCTGTACTTGTCGAACTCGTTACAGACGCCTGGTCACTTGTTAATACGGAGGCGAAGTGCGCCGCCAATGCGCACCCACGATCTGTACTGGAGGTTAGTGGCTGTCCATCAGAGCCTTCCAAAACTGGGATATCGCTGCAGGCCTCGGACGCCGCTTCACGTATGCGAAGATTCTCTTGGGAGCAGTTTCTGCGGCGGTTGCAAGCTGCTCTTCGAAGCTTCTGCATTTTATGTTTTCGCGATGTTGCTGCGATTTTGCTGTACCTTGTACGCCTTGTAGTCTTCATCAGAGCCAGATAACACGAAAAGGTTCCATAGTCTGCGTCGTCGTCGAGCCAGTTTGCTGTACTCTTTGTCGAACCAATGTGGTTTGATTGGAACAAATTTCCGATATTTGAGGAGTACAAATCGGGCGCGCAACGATTTCTTTCGCTCTTTAATGATAGTACAACAGGTTTCAATAGACGAATCCTGTGGTAAAGACCAGTCTATCTGGCTCGCTTCTCGAATGAGGCCATTAAAGTCCGCCTTCCAATATTTGAAGGCTGGTTCTAGCGGGGGAGAATATGGCAGCGGTAGTTCCAAGCTAGCTATGATCATCTTCTAGTGGTCACTCGCTACCAGAGGCTCTAAGACTTGAATGTCATGCACACGTTGCTCACAGCCAGTCAAAAGCTGGTCTAAGCACGATGGGGTCGCGCGCCCAGTAATGTGTGTCGGTTGGTTAATGTGCTGTGTGGCCCCGGTTTCAAATATCAACTCCGTAAACTTCCTCTCGACTTCACAGTGGCCGGGGAGAAGTTCAGCCTCAGGCCAATGTATGCGGCGTAAGTTGAAATGACCCATGAGTAGGAACATCTGACGACTCGTGTGGTTGCGGACATGCGGCAACCAGTAAAATCAGCGGCTCAGTAGACTGCGATATACCATGCCCACGAGCAACTCGCAGCGTCTGAGGTGGGTCGAACAACATAGCTGCTCACATGGACCATCAGTGCTTCGGTAGGCGCTCACTAGTCTCTCACCCAAGGAAGACTTTACGTAAAGTAGAACGCCACAGCGGGCATTTGATGGTCTATCATAGCGGAAGCATGAGTAGCCGGTGATTTCCACTTCTTAAGCGGTTACCTCGGAGTTTAACCATGTCTCAGCAAGGCCTAATACGTCCGGTCGCTGAGAGGTTACAAAGTAGTGCAGCTCATCGCGCTTGTTCATCAGACTGCAGACGTTAGTAAAGGCTACGCGCAGAACGCGGTAGGAACCGCTGGGTACGCCTGAAGCATCAGAAACCTGTTGATCCCGATTCGTGGAGGAATCCGGGTAACCACCCGAAAATTTACAATACGGAGATTTGTTTCGCCATCGTCCGTGCGTCGCTTTAGTTCAATCATCGCAGGCTTGAGTTGCTCCATGTCTGTTGAGTCTAAGTCAGCGCGCAGGATTTTAGTCTGTAGATTCACACGTGTACTTAAGCGCCTGGCGGTTGTTTTGACCGAGACAATAAAGGAAACGTAAAGTACTTTGAGCCTAAGTCTCTTACGCAGATGCCCACATAAACTGCATGTATTCGTACTATTTGTCGAGTGTCGTGTATCGTATACGGAAGTCCAACCCACTTGTGGTACCCCGTCTCTCGACCATAACATTTGCCCACAACCAATCAAATTGTGGCACAGGCCACCCGATCACCGGTGAGTCATCGGGCTTAGAACCAAACCCTAATCATACCCTTACATGCCTTATGATCTCCCTGTATCAATACTATCAGTCGCAAATACGGCTTAGTATTCCATCTATCTACGTACATTAGTTCGAGTCATAAAACAGGTTATGAAGAATTATGGCGGCAAAATGGCAATATAACCACAGAACATTTCTCCACATTGCAAACTCCTTTATAGATTTCCAGTTATTTTAAAAACAAATTTTCAACAGCTGAATACCACACAGTGTTACTCCAGTTTTCTTCCGTACGCGACGTCTACATCCGGAAAGACTCAAAATAGTTACGGATGAGTTGCAACACATACTCCAGTTAGGAATAATTCGACCATCTCAAAGCATACGGGCATCATCCTTGCATATGGTAGCAAAGAAGACAGCATCCGATTGGAGACCCTGTGGTGACTACAGAGCACTTAACCGCATCACCATTCCTGATAGGTACCCCATCCCACACATTCACGACTTTTCATTTCATCTTCGTGGATGTACTACTTTTTCACGCACTGACCTCTTGCGTGCTTATCACCATATCCCTATTCTTGCTGGTGATATTCGTAAGACGGCTATCACCACAACATTCGGTTTGTACGAATTTTTACGCATGCCATTTGAACAATGAACTATGAATTTATACGGGTTAAGAAGCGTTGCATTACAAGTCCCGTTGGATAGTTGATGGGAATATCAACATAACAATAATAATGATAAGGATAGTAAAATAGCTAGTACATTAAATATGAAAATAAGGACTTATCTGTTGCTTCGCCGCTGTCCTGCGATCCTCTTAGATTCACAGCATCCACAGTTAACGACAAATAATTCCATGGTAAACTCCAGGTGTAGGATGGAGACATAGTGTTAAGTAACAAAGTCTAAGTGGATGAGTGCATCGTCCAACCGTCTTTTAAATACTGTTAGTGTCGGTGCAGAGACGACCGATTCTGGGAGAGCATTCTACGGGTAACAGACACGAATAGAAAAGAAATTTCTGCGGCACTCCAGACGAATGTAATGTTTTGCGAGTTGTAATGACTGGCCCCTCAGGTTTGTATTGCTGTTGAGTTGTAGTAAAGGGCGGCACACATGATGTGGTTCTCGCAGAATCACGTATGTCATAATAAGGTCGCCTCGTAGTCTGCGATAGCTTCCACTGAACAATCTCAGTCGTTGCAGCCTCTCCTGGTAGGAAAGATTGCGCATTCCAATTACGTTCTTAGATGCCCGGCGTTGTGGCTGCTCCAGTGCATTAAGGTCGTGTTTCAGCCATGGATGCCAGACTTGAATTGCATATTCGACATGGGGGCGAACATACGCACTGAGCATTTGCCGAAATATGTAGCTGTTTATTTGTCCAAACGCCCGCCTCAACAGCCCGACGTGTTGGTTCCCGGTCTTCGAGGTCTTTTCGGATTGCCTGGAGCAACCCAAGTCATCTTGAACCAGGACACCCAAGTCACGTTCGAGAGTTGATTGTTGTAGTACATTCATTCCGAGCCGGTATGAATAGCTGCCCTGATGTCGGATGGAAAGCACCTTGCATTTACTGACGTTGAAATGCAATAAGTTTTGGGTCGACCATTGATACACCGTATCTAAATCACTCTGAAGCACATGTTGGTCGGCGTTCGCCTGGATCCTGCGCCAGATCTTGATATCTTCGGCCAACATTAAGAAGTTTGAAGCGATTCCCTGTGCAAGGTCATTAATAAACACCAAAAACAAACGTGGACCTAGAACTGAACCTTGCGGCACACCACACTCGACTTGTATGGGGTCCGATAAAGAGCTCCGAACTCTGACCACTAATTGCCGTTGAAGTATAAAGTTGGCGATCTAGCTTAAAAGGGGGTCTCCGATTTCATAATGCTGCAGCTTGGAGAGTAGTATCCGATGGTCTAGACGGTCGAAAGCCTTCGAAAAATTCAGGTAGACCACGTGAACACCTTCTCTAGCTGCCTCTGTCCAACTACTGCGTGCAATTAGTAAATTCGTTGTACATGACCGCTGTCGACGGAAATCGTGCTGTTCAGGAATGATGAGGTTGCAGTTTTCCAGATAGCATACCAGTGCATCGGCAACTATGGATTCCATGACCTTGGAGAGTAAGGGAAGAAGGGATACTGGGCGGTAGTTGGAGGGATCAGTTCTGCTTCCACCTTTGTGAATCGGGGTTATTATTCCAAGCTTCCACATGGCGGGAACTTGGTTCTGGTCTAAGCAACGCTGGAAAAACTGAGTTAAAGTTCCTGCCAGTTGGCTTGCTGCTGCTCCCAATGCCTCAGGACGAATGGTGCCGACACCCGGCGAGCTGTGTTTGTGTAGAGAATTCAGCTTTTGCAATACAACCTCTGCGGTAAAAGTGATGTGGGTTAGTCCTGGCGAGCAGAAGACAAATCTTGGTAGATCGCTTGGTGGGCAAGACTCTTTGAAACGTAGGGGCGTATTGCATCTGCAGTGCGTTTGCTGCTTCCACAGCCGTTCTTGATGGGCCATCAGCCGTCTTGAGTAGAGGAAATCCTTGCCTCACCTTTCGTAGGCTACTAACCTGTTTGTACAGCAGTTTGTGGTTAGCACTGAAGGTTTTTGCGATGTTCTGCTGATATGCGGCTTCGTCTTCTCGTAGCAGTTGAGTGCAGTGGTTACGTTGGGCTACGTAGTTGTCCCAAGTTTCTGGTGCTGGAGCTTCTCTGTACACTCGCCATGCTGCGTTGCGTACTGTCGTCCATTTTCGAGTTCTGCTCCTAACGAATGAAACTGATTTGCACTTATTGCAAGATTTTATCTCTGAAGCCTGTGCAATCAGCTGACTGAATTTTTTGACGAACTCGAGCCAGGCGACTTCTGGGGGTTCTTCTTCAAGGAAAGACCAAGTTGTGGCGCTGACGAGCTGGGCGAGTCGGTCGTACCTTGTGATGGTTCGCACAATCTCATCGTTATCATGCAGATATTCTGCATAGCAGACGAAGTTGAAACTGATCACGGCGTGATCACTGCGACCCAACGGGCAGTCTAAAACCAACGCATCAATCATATGCTTCTCGTTGTTAAGCACAAGATCCAGCACAGATGGCCTGTTACCAGTTCTGAACCGAGTAGGCAAAGTGATGTGACTGTAAAGAGGAACAGTAGTTATTAGATCTTGTAGATCGGTTTTGTATTGTTCTCCGCTCGTGGCAAGGGATTCTAAACAATGTACGTTGAAATCACCCATGATAAGAATGTGAGTGTACTTCGTTGTAAACTGCACCTTAAAGCAGCCGCTAGGTGGTAATCGGTTTCGGGTGTTGAGTTAGGGGCGCGGTACACCAAGACAATAAGGCAAGCGTCCCTGCCTTTTAACTGCAACCGGCACGAAAGAGAGTCGGGGAACTGCGAGTCTAAATCCTCCACGGCTTCGCACTGTAAGTCGCTTCGGTAACACAGGATTACCCCTCCTCCTTTTGTGAGCCTGTCGTTCCGGATCAACGACATGCCGGGTAGCGAAACTTCAGCGTCCATCATTCCCGTGTGCAACCATGTGTCTGTGATACCAATGACATCATACGTCCCAGAAGCTTGGCGATCTTTCAGTTCAGCCAGTTTGTTAGAAAGACCCAGAGCATTCGTATACAAGCAGGCCAGTTTCTATTAGGGTTTACGCAACGCTGCGCAAACATTTCATCATTTTATTGATCAGGCACTTCAAGGCCTACCTTGTCTTCACTCAACTTGATGTTATTTTGATTGCCAGTGCTAACGAAAGTGATCACTTGGAACATCTAGAAATCTTATTTACACGTCTCACCAACTACGGAGTGGTTATCAACAGCAATAAGTGTGTCTTTGCTTCATCTTCTTTGAACTTTCTAGGTCATACCACTGGCATTTCGCCAAAGGTAAAGAAACTTGATGTCATAAGAAACCTTCACACAACCACTTCAGTAAAATAGTTGAAATATTTTCTTAGGCAAGCTTAATTTTTACCGCCGTTTCATCCCAAACGCCGTAAACATGTTATCTCCACTCAGGAACATGTTGATTGATGACCCGAAGTAATTCCATTTCACTGATACCACTGTACGAGTTTTGGAAGAAGTCAAATCATCTATAGCTGCTAATATGATGCTCTACTATTTGCAACCAGATGCTCCGCTGTCGTTAAACGTTGAAGCATCTAATACAGGTATCGGAGCTGTCTTGCAGCAGACCGTCGATAAAATCTAACAATCACTTGGATTTTTCTCCTATAAGCTCACACCAGATGAGCTCGATACAGTAGTTTTGGTCGTGAGTGATTCGTCACATACTCAAGTATCCGCCACTTCCAAAATCTTCTGGAAGGAAGACAGTATGTTTTTTTCACAGATCACAAGCCTTTGACATTCACTCTATAGGATAAGCCAGACAAATACTCATCCCGTGAAGTACACCAATGAAATGCCACATGTTCCTGGACGAGATAACATTGTCCCTAATACATTGTCACACCCGCAAGTAGATTTGGTGAACACGACTCCTATGGATCTGGAACGCATGGCTCAACTGCCAAAAGATGAACCACCTCAGCCGCAGCTGAATTACAACCAGCTTTCACTGGACATCCAGTCAGTGCCTCTAAACACTACACCAGGTAAATAAATAAATAAATAAGGTTTTATTCTCGACTACGCCAGGCAAGCCATTAAAGGCGTGCTCATTGTAATAGTGCAACAATTGAACAAGGAATGTGCAATCGTATAATAGGATTTTCATATATGTGGATCCATAAAAGTAGGTATGTAGGTAGGTGGTTACTTGCGTTTGTAAATTTGTTGCTGTTTTTTTGAATGGGTTCGATCAAATCGTCAGGCTCTAACGGAATGTTTGCCGTCTGTGGATTTGATAAGATTGTCCGAGTAAGCAAGGGAACTGACTTTATTTAGTGACGAGTCACATCCGCCACGTCACAGTGTTGTTAAGCAGACATCTGTGGCTTTTTATAGGGAGGAGGCAAGCTAGGCGAAAACCCACTACGTCCTAGAACACTGCCGCAGAACTACTTGCTGGAACGGGTTAAACCCGAAGCACCCAGCTGGCACCACGAGGAGGTTGTTCGGCTAACCAGCCAATGTTTCCACGGCAATCCTAAGACCATTAGTTCATTTATGCATGCGCAGAACAATTTTCGAGGCTCAACATAACGTTTCGTATCCCAGCATACGTGCAACTGTCAAACCGATCTGCCAACGCATTGTATGGCCGAACATGAACAGACATTCGCACATGGGTAAAGACTTGCTTAGCATGTGGACGTTCGAAAGTCACTAGGCATACCCAATCGGACATCGGAACTTTTGCACAACCAGACAGCAGATTCAACCATATTCACAACGACATCGTCCGACCCCCGCCCTGTTCCAGTGGTAATTCTTACATCCACACATGCATGGATCATTTCACTCGATGGTCAGAAGCCATTTCCATTGCAGACACACTTGCGGAACCCATCGCCTGTGCACTTGTCACTAGATAGATAGGCTTATGTGGCGTTCCTTCCTACATCACCACTGACCACGGGTCACAATTCGAATCCCATCTTTTCCAACAGTTAAGTGAAGTATCGCGATGCAAAAGGATTCGCACCACAACTTATCATCCTCAAGCGAACGGTCCAGTCGAACGTTTTCACCAACACATAAAATCCGCGATCAAAGTACACTGATCCGAATCACGGGACAGATACACTTCCGATGATTTTGCTCTATTTCCGTAGCATGTTTCAATCAACCCTTCAACGTTCAACACCAGAACTGATTCTCGGAACCACATTAAGCATTCGTAGTCAACTTGTTAACCACAGTTGCCAACAGTAACACTGATGCCTTAATTACGTTACGAAACCAAGGAATCACCTAACCCAACTTCATTATTGCGCAACTCCGAGTTCAGTGAAACCATCATACGTTCACCCAGATTTCTCCTCATGCACCCATGTTTCCATTACTAATGACCGCGTTAAACAAACTTTACAACCTCCGTACGAGGGTCCACTTTAGAATAAATAAAAGTTTACGCTCGACAACGCGAGGCACACCTTAATAGGCACGTTCCTGATAAGCTAACATAGTGTTATGGGGACCCAAGGTTCTCATAAGGATCACAACTCGATTCAGGCAAGTGCACATGTTTTCAATCAGCCTTCTAACTCGTGAGACATTCACATGTCCATCAGCCTTTGTACTTCAGAAAACATTCCTGTTTCCGGCCAAACCTCACAATCATGAAACATGCAACATCTTCTTTTTTACCTAAAAACATTCATTTTCCCAGTCCACCCTCCGCATTTACAAACATTTACGATTCGACATAACGCCAATACAGTTGCTTATGCCTTGCTCCCAGGGCCTGCTTACGCAAACCATTTTATGTGACAATTCACACATGTTGCAATCGAGGTATAAAAGTAAGGCTGGACTGCGCTGTAATCGCCTTGAGCCTGGCCACTAAAAGTGCCAACGCGAAGGGCCTGTCTGCCTTGTTCTCTCGGGTTGGGTAGCTGCGTGTGAAATTGCGTTCGGTCTAGGAGCCCGTCCAACGCGCGTGTAGTAATTGTGTTGAGGCTAAGTCCACGAGTCGTACAACTTCGAATTTTGTCGGTTATCGTGCTGTGCGTGAACTAGCTCTAAGACACATTCGTTCGTTCGACTAGGAGAGTTGATACCAGATCGTCAGAGCGTGGCGTAACCAAGATTACATAACACATAGTGTGATCAAAAATGTACAAAGACATGATTGGTTCCTGTAGGTCATGCTAAACATTTTACTGTCCACCTAGCAAGATAACGGACACTGTTAGCATTGACCGCTTGAAACCTGCTTATACCAATACTTTTGAAGCCCCACCGGCAAATATCAACCAAACCTACATGAACAGAAGGCCACCGGCGTCTCCGACAGTAACATAACCTGATACCTTCACCAAGGAAGCCACAAGTGCCACTCGATCCGGATGACGGGTGCATTGGCCTGACCGGTGTGTCGCCGAATGAAAACAGCCATACAACGCAAACATTTTTACCGTCCCCCACATATGCACATAATTTCATTAAGAGAAGGGTATTGTTAGGTCCGTTTGCCACTTCTCAGAACAATCATGTTTGTGGAACTGTTTTTCGTTCATCTACATCGCAGGCTAATCACACGCCACGTAATCTTCCGCACGTGATACACACGCCGGCGTCAACACAGCATTTGACCTCTACATTACCACGCCGGCGTCGAAGCACGTGGCAAACATAGACAACTGGGAATGTAGTTTAGCTCTCATTCACTGATCTACATGTCACATCAAGGTGCAACTGGAACGACCGGGCATAGGACGCGCGCTTCTGTCCAGGCGCTCAATGCCCGACGCATCCAGTTGCAAGGCACTCACCCATTATGCAAGCACATGTCTTGTATATATCATCACTACGTGTACAATAGTATTATTTATATTAGTGCCCAGTCTTCTGATTCATGTAACTAGTCAAGCTCTAGGCGGCACTAATACATCCCACACCTTCCGTGAATGAACTAGGCGTAGGTTCACGCTGTGATTTGAAGTCCGTGGACAATACAAATAAGCTACACCTAAACGGATTGCGCATGCTCTGTGCGCTCAAACTCAGCTTCTGCAGCTGGTTTGAAGAGGTTTCCACCCGCTTCTTCTCCTCCATCATCAAGAGACCGATGCTGGAGTATGACTCATCCGCCTATTGCCTGACCACTCGTGGCGAGACAAAGAAGATAGAACGGATTCAACACGTAGCTATCAGGATCACCCCCAGCTTGCGAGGCATACCTAAGAAGAGACATACGAGAGGCTGGGAATATGGTTGGCGGCATCCGGTTTCGGATTTGCCTGTCACTGTGGCCAGCCACAGGATGCCTACGCCTATAGAGGGACCATGGGTGGTTTGTGCTGCACCACCCACCACATATCAAGTGTAAACCCGAAGGAATAAGACCTGGAGGCATGTGGATGGGAGCCACGTTTCATCAACGGAGCCGGCGCACACTCCTTTACAGGCAAACAGAAGCACGGTGTGTTTGGGGAATCAAGCGCACCCAAGGCGGTGGCTGGAAATATACATCATGGCTTAGGTCGGTCACGAGCCAACCTCATCTCCATACTGACGCCACTGCTCTACTTGCGAACATACAACACGAGCGGTTACTACTACAAGCTTATGATTCCAGATCTGAAGTGAGTTCCCTATCCTCTGTGCTTTGAGCAGAGAACGGTAAATGTCTGGAACAATTGATCGGAATACATAGTGGAAGCGAACTCAGTGCAGCAGTTCAAACGAATGTTGCATGTGCAATTCTTAAATGTTAGCTTCCCTGAACCCACTGACATCTCACTTTTTTGAGTCCCAATTTGCCGTTGCACCTTTTCTACGATATCACTTGAGAAGTTCTAATACGATCTGGATATGGAAAATCATTGATAGTTTGCCTTTGCTACTGTTTTTGATCATATCTCGAAGGAGTTGTACATATACAATTTTCTACCTGCTCCCACAATACAGTCTTCGTTGAGTTACCCATAGCTGATAGATGATTTCAGCAGCCTCGGTAAAGACGCGGCCACGTCACCCAAGAGCAGATTCTCGCGAATATAGCGCCACTTATCCCGGTCATGAGCCCCTGCTGGCCGTTACCGCTCTCACTGAAAAATCATTTTTGCACTATAAGCTGTGAATATGACAATTATGTATGAATATTTTGGTGAATTCTTTGACTGAACAATTTCCTAAGTGCTGAGACCGTTTAGACCCGCCGATGATTTGGAAAAGACACTGAACAATTCACAATTGGTTACTTTCGGTAAAATGAAACCAGTACCCAATAAATGTTTTAACGAAAGTCCATCTTGTTAACCGGAAATAGTTCCATGTAATTCTCTCCATCACTATGCGATCGTTGCTCGAAGGTGCGGGACTGTTTACTCGAGTTACATCTGTGCAACTTTTCCCCACTTTGTTACTCCATTTGTGAGATGTTTCATATGTAATGATTCTGTTTTAGATCAGTTGTGGTCGGTAGTGTAAACAACTTATCTTGACTTGAGTTCGCATTCATCGGGCTCATGCGACTAGGGGACACTGTCGACGCGGTACTATTCTAAGCTCTGCTCCGCTCGCTCCATGGAACGTCAGGAAAGACACGAACTGAACAGGATCCATTATGGAGACGTGCTGTCGAAAGCGAGACAGCGTCGACCTAATCGACATGGTTTAGCACAACCCAAAGGCACCTGGCTTCACTATAGTGCTCGTAATTCGATTGACGGATTATCCTCCTCAGATAGGTGGGCAAAATCCGGACAACTAGCCGGCTGTTTATGGTGTTCCATTGGCCCAGACCATCCATTTGCTTTCCTTCCAAGAAATTCGATGCTGTCTCTGATACGTTGGTATTCGTTATGGATAGGGCATGCCGTTATTTCTGAGTGTCGTTCAGATGAGTATGGTTCGTTGGGAGATTGAGAGATCTGCTACATACCAGCACAGCATAGCCCCGCACATTAATCTTGGGTGTGGTAATAGGACCCAGAGCTGCTGACTGTTGTGTGCTCTTGGATTTCACTGATATGGGCCTTTATGCTGAGTCTCGGAGAGGCCTGATGGAAGGAAATGAGTTTAGGGGCAATTGTTGCAATCTGCACTAACGGTGAAGAGCCCGAAATCTGCTGGTTGGTCTGGAGTTGCGACGTGGTTGCCTACCGTGTTTACACTTTGTTACGGGTACGGATGGCGTTGTGGATTGGGACTGTAGTGGATTAGTCTGGGACTTCCAGCATACTATATTTGTTTTCGTACTGAAGCTACTTTTGTATTCAATAATTGTTCAACCCTTCCCGCCAGCTTTTCAGCCTTCTGGGACAGCGAAACTACGGTCTTAATTAAAGGACGGTATTGCAGTTCACGCAGAACCAAGATGGGTATGGACTGCTGTTGAGCAGCCCTAACGTGCTTGGCTCCATGTTCGCGTATTTGACATGGAAGTGGGTGGAGCAATTAGTACACCAGCTTAGTGCACATTCTGCAGGCACCTTCAGGCACCGCAGATCGGCACCTCGCGCCCACGAGGTCACGTGAAAGTGGTGTTGACGTGTAGGTCAATCTTGAAGTCTAGTTAGTGCTCAGATTCCTTGTTCCGGCGCCAAGGTCAATTTGCGGACACAGGTGGTTGCGCGCAGGTTGCCGTATTAAGCGATCGGTCGTCTTGACGGTAACATGGATACACTCACACGAAGGCGTGGCTAGCATTAAGCGACGGAATCAAGCGGAGCCCTGCAAGCATTTGATACACAAAGATTTTTAACGGAGAGCCAATGTAAATTGGCTCGGACTAATGTATGCTAAGTCTGCAAAGATGTTTGAGGAATTATTTAAAAATCCTCAGCTATTTCTTCTTGATGGGAGTGATATGGTTGTGTTTTTACAAAGAATATGCAGAGATTGTGAACCGTAGCAACAATACGATCAACACAACTTAGATTCAGGAGGAGGTAAATACTGAGTAACGCTAATGGAACTGGTTCGAATTAGCGAACGCACGAGAATGTGTGACGAGAATCGGACTGGTAATTCCGAGTGATATATATATATATAATACACAATTTGTGGTACAGATATTGTGCCATCGGAATCATGGCTGAATAGAAAAACAATATGAATAATAAGCAAGGAGCAACAACAAATGCCTTTTTGTCTATTTTACCACTTACACTTTTTGACATTTTTTACAGTTTGCTCTTTTTTAGGTGGAGGAAGAAGGAACACCGCAACAAACCGATGTACACGTCCGCCATCGACATCGATCTTGAGCTGTGGCTTCCAAGGTCTTCAACCAGCAAGTATCCGCATCTCTCGGACCCCAACCAGGTAGTTGACAACAACCGGCCGAGGCCAACTGTTTCGTCAGCTTTTTCTTGCGGCTTCTCCTTGTTTTAGCCTGTCCACCAGACCGTCTCTTCCAGCCCTGTCCAGCAAGTGCAAACAACGCAAGACGGGGGGTAACGCTGGACAGGCGTGCGCAATACGTGTCCCAACCACCGCAGTTGATGCAGTGAGATGAGCTCCTCGAGCGAGTGGCTTCCACGTCCCAATACACGCTGTCTAACTTCCACATTGCTTACATGGTGCTGCCACCACACACGGCAATGGACCGCAGCCAGCGGTGCTCGAAGTCGGATAGCCTGCGCAAGTCATCGTTACGAATGGGCCAGGTCTCGCATCCGTACAACAGTACAGCACGAACAGTTACACAATAGACCTGCCCTTTGATGGAGAGACGAATGTCGTGGCGACGCCACAAATGCCTCAGTCTAGAAAAACGAGGCGTGATCTCGAGATGCGCATCGAAATCTCGTCACCAACAGCCCCGCCAGCAGTGATGCAACTTCCAAACCAGACAAAGCTCTCCACAACCTCTAGTGTCTCACCAGCAAGCGTGAGTGCAGGCAGAGGCACCTGTCAGTTTTGGAAGAGAGCCTTGCATTTGGATGCCGAAAAGTGCATACGGTACTTTGATGCTTCAATCGCCAAGCGGTTTAATGCAAGTTGGACGACCTGTGGATCGTCACCCAGCAGGACGATATCATCAGCATAATCCAAATCAACAACTCGACTACCTGAGAGGAGCTCAACGCCAGCATTCAACGAATCGCCTAGAGCGTTCTTCAAGACATCCTCAATGGCAAAGTTGAATAGGAACGGAGAGATAGGGCATCCTTGTCGAACTCCACTGGAGACCACAAAGGTAGGCGAAAGCTTGTTATAAGCCTTAACCCTGCCCGAGGTCAGACTATATAGAGCGCGCAGTATGGAGACGAACTTCTCGGGGACACCATTCCTCAGTAGACAGTGCCACAGTACTGTACGATCGACCGAATCGAAGGCTGCACGGATATCCAGGAACACAGCAATCGTTGGCCTCTGATACAGATGGCGGAGCTCGAGGATCTAGCGAAGTGTGAAGATTTGATCGATGTAGCCGCGACTAGGACGAAAACCAGCTTGTTCATCTCGTTGCCACGATTCACGTCTTGAAGATAGCCTGCGAAGTATGATGGACACCAGCAGCTTGCAAACGACGGGGACCAAACCTATTCCTCTGTAGTTGGAGCAGATTGTACGCAGGCCCTTTTTGAAGATAGGGACAACTATCGATTCACCCCAAGATGATGGAACTTTCTCTTGCGGCTAAATTTTTGAGAACAAAGCGGTGAGTTCTCGAACCAGCGATGCGCCACCATCTTTAAATAGAGCCGGAGGAAGACCATCAGGGCCGGGGGCTTTATAACGCTTTATGTGCCGGAGCTCCTGCTCGATTTCCTGGGAAGAGGGAGGGTCTGTTGGGGTAGACCACTCGGCCCCAGCGCGAGCGCCAGAGGTAGCAGATGGAGCTGGTGGCCAACAAAACTGCGAGCCAAAATGTTCGGCCCATCGTTCCAACGGTTGTTGAAGACTGGTTAATAGGGTGCCATCCTCTTCGCATATTGTTTCACTTATACCAGATTGAACACCTTCGGTGACTCGAATGAGATGGAAAAGTTTTTTGGTATTACCAGAGAGACTAGCAAGCTCCGTCTCCCTAGCGGGTTCACACCACCAATCTTCGTGGTCCATCTGCAGACTCCTGCGCAACTCTCGACCAAGGTACTGGCGTCCTTCACTGTGTCGGGAATCCGATGGGAGCAAGCGGCGTCTGTCCATCAGCGACAAGGAGTCGGCGGAAATCCAATGCTTCGGTGGGTGACGGGTAAATCCACAAGTGAAGTGAGAGCCAAGAAAGAGCGCGGCCATACGGTGATTAGTGACCGCTGTCCACTGAGGTATAAGAATTATCCCTACCCGTGTGCGTGATTCTGGCACTTCCTATTGCAAAAAATGAGGAATTCGTAGGTGTGGCCAACATTCTCGTGGAGAGTGAACCTATTTTTGGTGATGCATCCAATAAAGAAGACCGTCGATAAAGTAAACAACCACTTGCATTTTTCGCCTGCAAACTCACACCAGCTGAAACTCGACATAGTACTTTTGGTCGTGAGTAACTGAACAAATATTCAAGCATCCGCCACTTCCGAAATCTGGAAGGAAGACAGTATGTTTTTTTGACAGATCAAAAGTCTTTGACATTCACTCCATAGGATAAGACAAACAATGCTCACCCCGTGAAGTACGACAGCTAGATTTCATTTCACAGTACACCAATGATATGCGCCATATTCCTGGACAAGATAACATTGTCCCTAATACATTGTCACGCCCGCAGGTAGATTTGGTGAACACGACTCCTATGGATCTGGAACGCATGGCTCAGCTGCAAACAGAAGAACCACCTCAGCCGCAGCTGAATTACAAACAGCTATCAATAGACCACCAGTCAGCGCCTCTACAAACTACACCAGGTACGATTGATTTCGACGTTTTCAAGGAGCCTTTCCATCGCATGCAACTATGCCCACTCCCCTCTCCGAGTCTTAGAATGCGGTACAGATACCACAGTAACAAACCCACCTCTGGCAGTACTATGCCCCTCAGGACTGCACAATCACGACAATCCAGCCTTATCTTCTAACGTTTATGTCCAAAATATTCCTGCCAATACCTTATTCATGGGCAATAACCTTTCACACAATCACGAACCTCTCTCCTCTGCGTCATTGCAGCATGATAACCAAGCGGACTCATTCCTACAATCCGACTTGCTTTTGATAACTTGGACATTGACACTGCTATCTCTGCTACCATGAATCGCACACTGACGGCAAACTCAGCTGTGCCACATAACGACTCATATAAAATCTTCCTCTTCAACGCGTTATCAATCAAACATAAAATGAATCTTCTAGGAACTTACATTTTGTCATGCAGTCCGTAGGTAGTACTTATTCCAGAAACTTGGCACCCACCTAAAGCCACTGAGGCGCTGCTACACATTTCAGGTTAGACTAAATTCTGTAATGGACGTGCCAATCAACGTGGACGTGGCTGTCTTATTTACGTCAACAATGACTTCCACGCATTAAGTTTCCAAGCTATTACCATTGGCAAGCCAGAAGATTCCATTTTGCTTCAGTCCATCGGAGGCCAGCTCGACCTCCTAATCGGTTGTGTGTATAACCCACCTAATTCCTCCTATTCTGTGGTTACCGGTCTGGTAAAGCACTTTCATGAAGCATCATGTGTGCCAGCACTTTAGAAGATAATTGGCGGAGATTTCAATATGACTAATATTTCATGGCTTGAGCAGTCCATACCTTCCAGGTACAGGGCCTTCGTTTACACTGTTTTTACACATTATTTGACTCAACAGGTGCATGCTGCCACGCGAGGACCTAATACCCTTGACCTGCAATTTCCGAAAGCCATACTCCACGCATGGACTAACGTGTTAAACAATCTTCAGGGTTGTGAACACAAGATATTGAGGCTCATACTTTTACTCCCTAAAGTTCATCCTCACCAAGATAGTATGAACTTTTCAGTAAGACCCCTCCACCGTATCAGTTGGAAATCATTTTCCCTACTTCTCCGAGCGGCACCTTGGGATGACTTTGCGGCCCATATAGATATAGCGACTTGTGAGCTTTATAAAAACCTAACGAATTGCTTAGACGCCCTTGCCCCAAAGCACCCTAAGATAAGCAAAATACAGTCTCCCAATGACGCCACCACGCGCACAGTCTCAGCCGAGCTCAACAAAATGCTCTCCACCTACGACGAGACCAAGGACTTTCATCTCATGACTCATATGAACGAAATCTTGGCCAATTGGAGAAAGTCGATAAACATGGAGGAGATATCAGCTGAGCACCGAGCGCTTAGTACCCAGAACAAAGGATAATGTTTTGCTAGACTTATGAAACTTCGGAGGGACCGCACCAACACACCCATTACCTCTCATACTCCCTGACATAAAGATACTTACTGATGCAGTCGATCTATACAATTACGTTAACAATCACTTCTGTGACTCCTTCACCGCCACAGGTTTGCTAGTACCAGATAGCATACTTAAGTTCACTGACGATCTGCTGCACACTATCGACTTTAGCCTGTACAAAATCACGCGAGCACTTCGTTCGCTAAAGATGTCACATTGCCCTGATCCAGGCGGTGTCTCCTCTATACTGCTGAAACTTGGCGGTCCGGATATCCCAGTCCTAATTCCTAATGTTTTCGTATTGTCCATGAAGAGCGGCTTCTACCCAAACATTTGGAAGCACACGACTGTTGTTCCACGACACAAACGAGGTAATCGTCAAAATGTTGACGACCGTCTTATCAGTCACACACCTATCGCCTCTAGGGTCATGAAGAGGATAATTAAAGAAGGAAACGCTAGTAATCCTACTACATCATAACCTCATTAACAGGTCAAAGCACGGGTTTCTACTATCAAATTCCTGCCGAATTTGTCCGTTAGAATTTCTGAACAACTTAACGCACTCCATAGATATGGGGCAGGCACTGGTCATTGTCTTCCTTGACATGAAAAAGACATGTGACCGAGTTTCACACAAGGGTCTACTCACGAAGTTAGCCGCATTTGGTATGTCGTGTAATCTCCACTCTTGGTTTTCATCCTAACTCAGCCACTGAACACAGTCAGTGCAACCGGGTAGCATCACTTTGAAGAAGTCTTCTATAATCAGCGGTATGTAACAGGGAAGTGTCCTTGGTCCCTTGCTGTTTCTACTCTAAAAAAATGACATTTTTCGAGTTTTCAGTCACGGCACACCATACCTATTTGCTGACGACGTGAAGGTGGCGTTTTCATTCAATGAACAATGAACAATGAATTTATACGGGTTAGGAAACGTTGCATTACAAGCCCCGATGGATAGTTGGTGGGGATATCAACATAATAATTATGATGAAAAGGATAGTGAAATAGTTATCACTTTAAATACGGAAATAAGGACTTATCGTTTGCTTCGCTGCAGTCCTGCGATCCACTTAGATTCACAACACTCACAGTTCACAACAAATAATTCCAGGGTAAACTCCAGGTGTAGGATGGAGACATGGTGTTAAGTAACAAAGTGTAAGTGGATGAGTGCATCGTCCAACCGTCTTTTAAATATTGTTAGTGCCGGTGCAGAGACGACCGATTCTGGGAGAGCATTCCACGGGTGACAGACACGGATGGAAAAGAAATTTCTGCGGCACTCCAGACGACTGTATTGTTCTGCGAGTTTTAATGAGTGGCCCCTCAGGTTTGTATTGCTGCTGAGTTGTAGTAAAGGGCGGCACACATGATGTGGGTCTCGCAGAATCAAGTATGTCATAATCAGGTCGCCTCGTAGTCTGCGATAGCTTCCACTGAACAATCCCAGTCGTCGCAGCCTCTCCTGGTAGGACAGATTGCGCATTCCAATTACGTTCTTAGATGCCCGGCGTTGTGGCTGCTCCAGTGCATTAAGTTCGTGTTTCAGCCATGGATGCCAGGCTTGAATTGCGTATTCGACATGGGGATGAACATACGCACTGAGCATTTGTCGAAATATGGAGCTGTTTATTTGTCCAAACGCCCGCCTCAACAGCCCAACGTGTTGGTTCCCGGTATTCGAGGCCTTTTCGGATTGCCTGGAGCAACCCAAGTCATCTTGAACCAGGACACGCAAGTCACGTTCGAGAGTTGATTGTTGCAGTACATCCGTTCCGAGTCGGTATGAGTAGCTGCCGTGATGTCGGATGGAAAGCACCTTGCATTTACTGACGTTGAACTGCAATAATTTTTGGATCGACCAGTGATCCACTGTATCTAAGTCACTTTGGAGCACAAGTTGGTCGGTGTTCGCCTGGATCCTGCGCCAGATCTTGATATCGTCGGCAAACATTAGGAAGTTTGAAGCGATTCCCTGTGCAAGGTCATTAATAAACACCAGAAACAAACGTGGACCTAGAACTGAGCCTTGCGGCACACCACACTCCACTTGTATGGGGTCCGATAAAGAGCTCCGAACTCTGACCACTAATTTTCTTTGAAATAGAAAGTTAGCGACCCAGCTTATAAGAGGGTCTCCGATCCCGTAATGCTGCAGCTTGGAGAGTAGTATCCGATGGTCTAGACGGTCGAAAGCCTTCGAAAAATTCAGGTAGACCACGTGAACACCTTCTCTAGCTGCCTCTGTCCAACTACTGCGTGCAATTAGTAAATTCGTTGTACATGACCGCTGTCGACGGAAATCGTGCTGTTCAGGAATGATGAGGTTGCAGTTTTCCAGATAGCATACCAGTGCATCGGCAACTATGGATTCCATGACCTTGGACAGTAAGGGAAGAAGGGTTACTGGGCGGTAGTTGGAGGGATCAGATCTGCTTCCACCTTTGTGAATCGGGCTTATTATTCCAAGCTTCCACATGGCGGGAACTTGGTTCCGGTCTAAGCAGTGCTGAAAAAACTGAGCTAAATGTCCTGCCAGTTGGTTTGCTGCTACTCCCAATGCCTCAGGACGAATGGCGTCGACACCCGGCGAGCTGTGTTTGTGTAGAGAATTCAGCTTTTGCAATACAGCCTCTGCGGTAAAATTGATGTGGGTTAGTCCTGGTGAGCAGGAGACAAATCTTGGTAGATCGCTTGGTGGCAAGACCCTTTGAAACGTGGGGGCGTATTGCATCTGCAGTGCGTTTGCTGCTTCCAGAGCCGTTCTTGATGGGCCATCAGCCGTCTTGAGTAGAGGAAATCCTTGCCTCACCTTTCGTAGGCTACTAACCTGTTTGTACAGCAGTTTGTGGTTAGCACTGAAGGTTTTTGCGATGTTCTGCTGATGGGCGGCTTTGTCTTCTCCTAACAGTTGAGTGCAGTGGTTACGTTGGGCTACGTAGTTGTCCCATTTTTCTGGTGCTGGAGCTTCTCTGTACACTCGCCATGCTGTGTTGCGTACTGTCGTCCATTTTCGAGTTCTGCTCCTAACGAAAGAAACGGATTTGCACTTATTGCAAGCTTTTATCTCTGAAGCCTGTGCAATCAGCTGACTGAATGTTTTGACGAACTCGAGCCAGGCGACTTCCGGGGGTTCTTCTTCGAGGAAAGACCATATTGTGGCGCTGACTAGCTGGGCGAGTCGGTCGTACCTTGTGATGGTTCGCACAGTATCATCGTTATCACGCAGATATTCTGCATAGCAGACGAAGTTGAAACTGATCACGGCGTGATCACTGCGACCCAACGGGCAGTCTAAAACCAACGCATCAATCATATGCTCCTCGTTGGTAAGCACAAGATGCAACACAGATGGCCTGTTGCCAGTTCTGAACCGAGTGGGCAAAGTGATGTGGTTGTAAAGAGGAGCAGTAATTATTAGATCTTGTAGCTCGGTTTTGAATTGTTCGCCGGTTGTGGCAGGGGCTTCTAAACAATGTACGTTGAAATCACCCATGATAAGAATGTGAGTGTACTTTTGTTGTAAACTGCACCTTAAAGCAGCCATTAGGTGGTAATCGGTTTCGGATGTTGAGTTAGGGGCGCTTTACACCAGGATAATAAGGCAAGCGTCCCTGCCTTTTAACTGCAACCGACACCAAAGAGAGTCGGGGAACTGCGAATCTGAATCCTCCACGGCTTCGCACTGCAAGTCGTTTCGGTAACACAAGATTACCCCTCCTCCTTTTGTGAGCCTGTCGTTCCGGATCAGCGACATGCCGGGTAGCGAAACTTCAGCGTCCGTCATTCCCGTGTGCAACCATGTGTCTGTGATACCAATGACATCATACGAGCCTGAAGCTTGGCGATCTTTCAGTTCAGCCAGTTTGTTGGGAAGTCCCTGAGCATTTGTATACAAACAAGCCAGTTTCTCGGTCTCTAGGAGGCCGCAGAGAGGTGGAGCTGTCAAGTGTGGGAGAATGCCGACCGATGGGAGGTCGGCAGTTATTCGTTT
>OX104063.1:79843378-79948706 GCA_944474145.2 Dicrocoelium dendriticum
TGTCACTGACAGCAATGGAGATGACATCGGAAACACGGAGTTATTCGGAACTGTCAAATGTGCATGATTATACCATACATTTTTGGCCGGATAGAGTAGATGAGGGTCGGAGAGCATTTTCAAAGTCCAAGAAATGAACTGAGCATTCAGGATGGTTGTATGATTTTGGACTAACTACATAAATGTGTATATTTTCCTACAGGAAGGATAGGTTCCCATTTGGGAAACGATCAGTTTTACAGCGAGTTTCGTCATTAATTCATGAAATCTGGATTCAAAATGGATGAGTGACGCGATGGTTTGTGGAATATGCAGTGAGTAATGGACAGAAAAGCATTTTAGTTAAATAAGTAATTGAACTAATTGTTGTGCCTTCCCTGACGCCTTCACCCCACGATCGCAAGAAGAAGTCCAAAGATGAGCCAGGAAGAGACTTGTATACATGAAATCCCAGTTGCTTATATAGTTTTGAGGGCAAAATGAAGGAAAGCTACTAAATTTACTTGAGCCAACCAACTGAAGGAAAAAGTCAAATGCAACGGCGAATAAGCAACCGTGTACTCAAGAGCGAATCGCATATGTCCTTAAAAATATCGTCATTGGACTGCAGGAGTAAAGCGAACGTCCATTTACAGTGTCGGGGACTAGCCAATCAGAATGACGAAATGAAACGTTTAAACAAAGGACACGAAACAACAAGAATAAGAAATGTAGACCCAAATAAAAAACTGGTAAATACTCGTGTGACAACTAAATATTCCTTTAACATAACCAAGTAGAACAGTGATGAGAAGAAAAAACAAGTGGAATATGTTCTTGCAAATGGCGCTGCTGAAAAGGACATGGCGATGAGCGTCCATTAACAATGACCCAGTAGAGGGTTTAAACAACAGGCAAGAAATAGAAAATAGGAAGATTAAAGAATAGCTATCAAGCTCATTAACAATAAATGAATGTCTAATAGCTGTTCTCCTAATACTAATACATCTCGTTTCTCGCCGATGCGAAAAGCCTTTCTCTGGAAAGGATACATCAAACAACAGTACTGCACTGCAATCGTTTTGTGCCCCCACATAGCGAGCTTGAATGACTGTGAGCACGAATTTCATGTGTGAATGAGTTGCACAATTAATCCAAAATCTATGCTGGTTTTTCAAACAGGAAATGCAACATTGTAGTTTACAAGCAAGTGATAGATGCAAAGGCGGGGAAAATATGTGGCTGTGCGCCAGAGCGTGCTATGCTGGTGATGATTTAGTTTACACGCATGATTTATATGGAACATTTGTCAAGCACCGTGAATACCGTTTTCAAATGCATCATCCAGGGATTGAGATGCCCCAAACATATTAACGGCGCTTTGAACAGACAGATGCCTAGTTATTACAAGCTTGAACAACATGTTCTGATGTCTTTTGATTATTTGTTCCATATCTTAGAAAAATGGATTAGAAATAAACATTAACTAAGTTTCGCGGTGCACATCGGAATGGTGACATTCGATTCATTGTTGCGAATACAGTACCTGTTATTCTCAGACATGTGAACAACATTTTCTACACTATGTGAATGATGGTTTATGATATTAAAAAGAAGGCGCAGGTTCACCTTCGATCTTGGGAGCGAGACTGGGTCAAGTGTAAGTTCAATGCAACGCGCTCCGTATGTCACTTTTGAGGAACAACCGCATAATTTCCTCGTGAAGCGTCGCTTGACCCTCTCGAGAGCATGGTATTCTGACTTTCGAAGATTCCATTGGACCATCGAACAGTTTTATTCATTGGTAGTACATATACTTTCTATAGCCAGATTCTAGAATCGTTGCGATGAAAGTGGCTACATGTATAGCCGATGGTCTTCATTGCCTTCGACACTTGGAAGTAGCAGTGTTTGGAAAAATTAAGGGTGACAGAATATCGTACACCCAGTTCGCGAACTGTCCTGTATTGCTAGATGCGTGGGCTAAACTGTTTGGCCGAAATGCACACATATAAACAAAAAGCTATTACACTTGTCTACAGTGAGTGACGTCTGCCACAAATGGCACAAGGAATCAAGTGTACTGAGTATTTCCTGACTGAGACGTATGGCTTCTTACGTATTGCACTTCAGGTGAGTCGACGACTTTGATGTCCTGAGAAAACGAAAAAGCAGTACCATGCGATATGATCTGGAATACCTCGCTTGTATACACGAGAAAGACGTGATGCGATGTGATGCAATATAAGTCTGTGCCAACCGGATCCTCTGTACCAGTGGGTAAGAGGCGGAAATACAACAACATTTTTCTTCGTTTTGGATTTATGGAGTCCAATAATTGTCCACAAGGTGACTTGTGTAGCAAAGTTCTTCTGAACATTGTGCCTATTAAAATGCAGCAGCATTTAGAAAAATTCATACGGACTGTAAAGACAGAAAAAGTACTTAATGTGCATGCGAGATGAAATATTGAACACCAAAACGAACATGCTTCACGCGTCGCAGACTGTAAAAAGAGCTACGGAAGCATCTTACATAGTTAGTTTTCGTAATGCACTGACAGCAGAACCGAGAAACGTATCCGGACATGCATACAAAATGCATTTAGATGACTTAAAACTCTTCCTTTCAAAGAGCTTTTCACAGACTGTCTCTGTGTGATTTCTGATGCAAAGCGAACGATGTGTACCTTGTCATGGTAGACAGCTATCGCCGGGCTTCTCCCATTTACCACAACTTAGCTGTGTGAGATTGCATTCTCGAATTATATCTATACAAACGAAGTACCGAAACAGACCTGAAGCGTAACGAGATACGAGGTTATAGGTTTCCTCAATAACACCTAGTATCAAACAAGTCAGCGTTGCATGTCGGAACGAATTTTATCCCAGTTATTAAGCCTCAATATAGTTGCATTTTCATGTAAGTTCAGCAGCCTGCACTTTTGCCAACATAAATGAACAACTGTGGAAATTCAGTGTACAGCGATGAACTCCACCTCATTCTTATGTTATTAAAGCCTAGTTCTGTGGATAAGAAAAACTCAGGGGTCCTTCGTGCTAGGTTACACTACAAAGGGGTGCACGTGCCGAAAAGTTTGAGAACACTTGCTCTATATTGACACCCGACTTCCTGTTGGCCGACGGCGTCTGACCAATGACGAAGCTATTAGATGGCGCGCTGGTGCACCTAAGTCAAACTTGGAAACGCACCAACTTGAAAATGCTTATGAACCAAGTTGGAAATGCTTACGAGCCAAGTTGAAAATGCTTACGAACCAATTTGTTTCCTCTATCAACTAACTTGACTCGGGAATGGTATAGAAGCAGGAATGAGAGAATGAGGGAAGACCAAAAGAAGACGGTAACAAGCGAAAGTATAAACGAGAAACTAAATTTACCACGGGTGAATCTGAGGTAAACCAGGCATTTAAGCCTCAATCGTCTAAGCTAGGTAAGGAAACAGCAAAGACAGGTGAGGCAATTCGAGGCGAACGCATCAGGTAGACAAAAACTGGCCATGTGGGTTGTGAGTTGGATAAGTGGCTCAAAAAGCTAAGCGTTTCATCGGATTGAAATGGCTTTAGAGGAAAAGTGAGGAAGTGTAACAATCAAAGTAAAGGAAAATGAAAGATCAGTGGATGTGCCAAACATGAGTCAGTATACCGCAGTTGCCTAGCAACTGTCAGAAAAGAGGCGCGAGAGCTCAGACGAGACTGGATTAGGCAGAAAGAAGAGACTATTAGGGCCAGCAGATATGGGGGTGACATTTGAGGAAGCAAGCAGAGATTTTGGAGGTAAAATCTAACATTGCCAGGAAGAGCACTTTACGGAGGTGTGATAGATGGCAGGTGCATTGTATCTGCCGAAACTGACGCGATTTTATCTAAGTAGTCTGAAAGCAGTCAGATAATAGTAGGAGAGACAGGCTACAATGGGCTAGACCAAGATGGCAAGCAGAGATTCAGATGTCAGGGTGAGTTGGTATCAAGAAAGGAATACTCAGACAGTTAAGCAAATGTGCAAGATGGTCTGGCTTGGAGAGGTGAGAAAGGACAGCAAGCCAGGTTAAGGTTAGAAGAAATACCCACGGATGAGTCTGCTGTAAATCACTCTTCTAAGCCTCCGTGGTCTAAGTGAGGTAAAGCAACGTTGTTGGTCCGCAATAGGTCAGACATCTAATCCTCTATGATCACAGGGCCGTCATGAAGCAGGAGAGTTATGTCAGGCAATACGAACCCTTTGATTCGACAGACCAATAACAGGCAATCTAGGCGAAGTAGGAATTAAATAAATGACACGAGCGCATAAGCAACTGATTAGGTTGAAATGGCTTTAAGAAAAGTGCGAGGAGGATCAACAATCTTAGTTGAGGAAGAAGAAAATTATCGGTGAAAATGCGATACATGTGGTGTTATGCCTCAATCCGCTGGCGGTAATCAAAGAGCCGGCGAGACAGTTCAGACGAGCTTGGACTAGGTAACGATGAAGTGATGTACAAATCCGATTTATACGGATCAGATGCAGTAGGTAGTTGAGGAATATACAAGTGTGAGTGGAAGGAAAGTACTAAAGTGAGGGAGAAAGGTAGCGTTTAGTGACAGGTAGACGCAGATTTGTCCTGTTGTGCAGCTATATATGGGTAGGTCCGTTTTCCCAGAACTCGTCTGCAGATAGGCAGGTGCCCAATATTTCTGCTACCTTGGGAACTGTGAGTAATCTCTTTGTAGACGCGGAGAATAATAGGACACTTTCAGATTTCCTGACGGCTTCTGGCAACTTATTCCATACGTTAGCGGATCTGTAGAGGAAGAAGTAAAAGCGTATGGAACAGTGCGCTTTAGGTAGAAAAAGTGTGTGCGGCCTTTTACGTAAAGTGCATCGGGTATCGCCCAACGTTTGGAACAAGCAGCTAATACCTGAGTTAGAGCCTTTGACGAATTTCTAGAGGAAGATAAATTTGGCTTTAAGTCTGCGAATCCAATGTGCATCTAGCTTGAGCGGCTTACACCGGTCTTGGTAACTGAGTGTAGTGAGGCCTAGTAGGCGCTTAGTAAACGAGCACTGTACCTTCTCGAGTACCAAGCTATCGATATTGTGTGCGTTAGCATTGACTAACGAACAGTATTCCACAATTGGTCGGGCGCATAATTTGTAAAGAGTGAGTCCGGATCTCCTTAAGTGCATAGATTTGAAGATGTATCAAATAGTTGCCCTAGCTTATGCAGAACTGAAGCTCACTTGTTCAGCAAATTTTAGCGAGCTTGAGTAGTGCACACCGCGGTCACTAACCGCGGAGAAGATTCCTAGAGACGCATCGTTATGTATAAGCATGTTAGTGGTACAGGACATCTGTAGTTGAGACCGTCGCATTTTGATGGGGAGAATTCAAGTTTCCATAAATCACACCAGGTTTCGAATGCGCTGAGGTCATTTCGAATGCGGGAGAAGCTGTTTTGCAAATCTGTAGGATCGAATGAAAACGCCACCTTCACGTCGTCAGCAAATAGGTATGGTGTGCCGTGACTGAAAACTCGAAAAATGTCATTTTTTTAGAGTAGAAACAGCAAGGGACCAAGGACGCTTCCCTGTGACATACCGCTGTTTATAGAAGACTTCTTCAAAGTGATGCTACCCAGTTGCACTGACTGTGTTCAGTGGCTGAGTTAGGATGAAAACCAAGAGTGGAGATTACACGACATACCAAATGCGGCTAACTTCGTGAGTAGACCCTTGTGTGAAACTCGGTCAAATGTCTTTTTCATGTCAAGGAAGACAATGACCAGTGCCTGCCCCATATCTATGGAGTGCGTTAAGTTGTTCAGAAATTCTAACGGACAAATTCGGCAGGAATTTGATAGTAGAAACCCGTGCTTTGACCTGTTAATGAGGTTACGATGTAGTAGGAATACTAGCGTTTCCTTCTTTAATTATCCTCTTCATGACCCTAGAGGCGATAGGTGTGTGGCTGATAAGACGGTCGTCAACATTTTGACGATTACCTCGTTTGTGTCGTGGAACAACAGTCGTGTGCTTCCAAATGTTTGGGTAGAAGCCGCTCTTCATGGACAATACGAAAACATTAGGAATTAGGACTGGGATGTCCGGACCCCCAAGTTTCAGCAGTATAGAGGAGACACCGCCTGGACCAGGGCAATGTGACATCTTTAGCGAACGAAGTGCTCGCGTGATTTTGTACAGGCTAAAGTCGATAGTGTGCAGCAGATCGTCAGTGAACTTAAGTATGCTATCTGGTACTAGCAAACCTGTGGCGGTGAAGGAGTCACAGAAGTGATTGTTAACGTAATTGTATAGATCGACTGCATCAGTAAGTATCTTTATGTCAGGGAGTATGAGAGGTAATGGGTGTGTCGGTGCGGTCCCTCCGAAGTTTCATAAGTCTAGCAAAACATTATCCTTTGTTCTGGGTACTAAGCGCTCGGTGCTCAGCTGATATCTCCTCCATGTTTATCGACTTTCTCCAATTGGCCAAGATTTCGTTCATACGAGTCATGAGCTGAAAGTCCTTGGTCTCGTCGTAGGTGGAGAGCATTTTGTTGAGCTCGGCTGAGACTGTGCGCGTGGTGGCGTCATTGGGAGACTGTATTTTGCTTATCTTGGTGTGCTTTGGGGCAAGGGCGTCTAAGCAATTCGTTAGGTTTTTATAAAGCTCACAAGTCGCTATATCTATATGGGCCGCAAAGTCATCCCAAGGTGCCGCTCGGAGAAGTAGGGAAAATGATTTCCAACTGATACGGTGGAGGGGTCTTAGTGAAAAGTTCATACTATCTTGGTGAGGATGAACTTTAGGGAGTAAAAGTATGAGCCTCAATATCTTGTGTTCACAACCCTGAAGATTGTTTAACACGTTAGTCCATGCGTGGAGTATGGCTTTCGTAAATAGCAGGTCAAGGGTATTAGGTCCTCGCGTGGCAGCATGCACCTGTTGAGTCAAATAATGTGTAAAAACAGTGTAAACGAAGGCCCTGTACCTGGAAGGTATGGACTGCTCAAGCCATGAAATATTAGTCATATTGAAATCTCCGCCAATTATCTTCTAAAGTGCTGGCACACATGATGCTTCATGAAAGTGCTTTACCAGACCGGTAACCACAGAATAGGAGGAATTAGGTGGGTTATACACACAACCGATTAGGAGGTCGAGCTGGCCTCCGATGAGCTGAAGCAAAATGGAATCTTCTGGATTGCCAATGGTAATAGCTTGGAAAGTTAATGCGTGGAAGTCATTGTTGACGTAAATAAGACAGCCACGTCCACGTTGATTGGCACGTCCATTACAGAATTTAGTCTAACCTGAAATGTGTAGCAGCGCCTCAGTGGCTTTAGGTGGGTGCCAAGTTTCTGGAATAAGTACTACCTACGGACTGCACGACAAAATGTAAGGTCCTAGAAGATTCATTTTATGTTTGATTGATAGCGCGTTGAAGAGGAAGATTTTATATGAGTCGTTATGTGGCACAGCTGAGTTTGCCGTCAGTGTGCAATTCATGGTAGCAGAGATAGCAGTGTCAATGTCCAAGTTATCAAAAGCAAGTCGGATTGTAGGAATGAGTCCGCTTGGTTATCATGCTGAAACGACGCAGAGGAGAGAGGTTCGTGATTGTGTGAAAGGTTATTGCCCATGAATAAGGTATTGGCAGGAATATTTTGGACATAAACGTTAGAAGATAAGGATGGATTGTCGTGATTGTGCAGTCCTGAGGGGCATAGTTCTGCCAGAGGTGGGTTTGTTACTGTGGTATCTGTACCGCATTCTAAGACTCGGAGAGGGGAGTGGGCATGTTTGCATGTGATGGAAATGCTCCAGGTTATGTCGTCGGTTGGAGGCGTAGAGGGCAAGTTCATAGGTGCGGCAAGAAGTGTCTCATTGGAAGGAAAAGCCTCCGGTGCCGTTACTCCGGGACCTTATTTTGCGTAGGAGGGGACCTTTTGAGCAGGTTCACATTGGGTGATATGGATTGATGATGCATTCCATTTCTGGAATTGGTTTTTAATGAGCCGGCACCTACAAGAATTTTTGGAAACTTTGGTAGCAATGGCTCAAGGGCATCTGTGAGGGGCATCTGCACAGTTGATAGAGAGCAACCTCGTCCTGCAGTCTCATGAGTGGTGGCGAGTCGTAGCCCTCCATATTCCATAGAAAATGGAGCGGGAGTGGGTAGTGACGTGTTAGGCAGTTCAGTCATCATTGGAAAGCTTATAAGACGCTGGCGATTAACCTTTGCAAGTGAAGGTGGGGTGGCATGTTTATTTACTTCACGGAGGGATCTATGAACAACAGGTTTTTAGCGGGGTACCGGCCATTGATTATAATTACAGTCGGATTGTTAGCACCGCAGAATTGGCGGCATTTGGGAGTAGGGTGTGGATTCGCCAACAGACGTTGGTATACTGAATAGTCTCGGATTGAGATACTGGTTTGTCAGAGGGCCGTGTAATGGGGTAGCTGTGTTTTTCGTCGTATTAGCGCTACCGATTGGTGTTAGTCTCCGGCGGGCATAGTGCAGGTTCTGGCCGTGGCTGATGATATTGCCTTTTAAATGGTGAGCAACTGGTGTTGGGGTTAGAAGCAAGTATGGTTTTCTACGGGGCGGCACTTGTTTGTTATTGGTCGTAGTCTCCCACAGTGGTTCATACTTGTTAGATATTGCCTTCAAGGGTACAGTCTGTCTATTCCGAGATGAGCACTTGTTGGGTAGCACGGAGGGTGTGAGTTGCCTGGTTTCGTTGGGACGTTCACTGGCTTGATGTCTCGGCACCTAGGAGTTGCAAGAAGCAGGCTTTTTGATGAGAATTCGCTTTGGGCGGTGGCACGAGAGTTCTTTAGTAGTCAGTTGGATGTTTGTCATAAGATTGTTGGATGTGTTGTCCATAGCTTCCTCTGTCAGAGGTTCTGTATCAGTGTCACAATTATCTGAATCGTTCAGTTTATTAGTATCAGCCTCAGCTTGACCGATAGCAGCTTTATACTCTACTACCGAGAGGTCTAGTGTCTTTACTGTGTTAGACGAAGTTACTTCACTGCTGTAGGCCTTTGCCACAGTTGGGTTCACATGCTGTTGTGACATATCAAGATCTATTGGGAGTGGGGTGGCTAGTCCAATCGTGGTGGGGGAACGTTCCGCCATTTGCTTAGGCGGAAGTTTATTGGATGATGCAAACGCTCTTTGCAGAGGTGTTTTGCCCGGCTTGAGCACGATAGGCCCCAAATTAGTTCTCGCTCATAGTGAATCGTTTTGATATTAGCGACTTTGCCAGTCCTTGCTCTCTAAAGGTGATAAGTATAGGGCACGATATGCTTTTGTATATTTTTCACAGATGTTTAATTTTGAAGGAATCAGGATTCATGTTGCAGAGACTGATGAGAGAGTGCTTCACCTTCTCTAATTTGGCATTATCGTGGACACTGAATATCATTAGTATATGTAGACGACGAATTCTTTCGGAAACTTCATCAGCAAAGTGTGTAAGTAGCTCCCCTGCCCCTTCGAGTTCATCCACATCATTAGTCTTTGTGATTTCCGAGAGCTGAGCTAGTGGCATGATTTTTGCTAAGGTTTCGCTCAGTACAGAGATGTTGCTTTTGAGTGTGTTTAACTCGATCTCAAGGATGTTACTTTTATCATGTGCTTCTTTCAGTGGATCTGAAAGGATTACCCTGCAGTCAGAAGTTGGGGCAATGTTTGTATTATCAGTGGGTGGCTTAGTTGGTCTAGCCAATTTTTAGCAGGTCTGAGCACAGACCGCCTTGCACGCATCGTCTTAATAGAATCAAGATGTATGACAAGCCAGGTAGTCTATTCTGCTGAATAAGGGCAAGATATCAGAATAAGCAACAAAAATACGAAAACGCTCGGTTTTAAACTGTCAGTTTAACGAAAAAGAATAAGTGAATATCATGATAAAATATATTGTAGAGACAACAAAGGTCTTTAAAAGCCTGAACAAATTGTGAGCAAGACAAAACGGACCTCGTTACCGGGTACAGCGTAACTTTCCGACCACAAGTGTCGTTCGTCATGCTTGTCCGATTTACCCATTATTGTACAATTTCATCGTGGACTCCATCGTGGAATGTTCCCTTGCGGAATCTCACAATGTAGACGTTGATGTCCTGCCTGGTGAAAGATTAGTTGAGCTTGATTATGTGGACGATGTCGTCTTTCTGTTCGATGATGTTGCGGCGGCAAAATCAACCCTGAATAGTCTGTCTAGAGTGATCCCGTTATTTGGTATGCGCTTCGCAACTTCAAAGTGCAAAGTGTTGTTGCAGGATAACCAGCCGCTTTATAACCCCTTGATAATTGACAACGAGGAATTCAAGGTGGTTGGTTAATTTACTTATCTGGGCAGCTGCACCAGCAACGATGGGCACATAAAAACTGAAGTCAGTTCACATGTTGCGAAGGCCAGAACTGCCTTCTTGAACCTGCGGCATTTTAGACGACAGAAGAGCTTTTCCCTCCGTCTGAATGGCCGCGTATACAAGGCCACAGTGAGGGCCGTCCTGCTCTATGGTAGTGAAACTTGGCCTCTCCCGTCCGAAGATCTGAGGCGCCTTCAAGTCTTTGATCATCGTTGTCTGCGAAGAACTGTTGGTGTCGAATAACACCAACGTGTCCGCAACGATGGTGTGCATAGGTGAGTATTAGGTAGTGAAAATCACGTCAGCTCCTTAGAACAAAATAGCACTAAGTAAGTGGCGTTGGCATGGGAGCGTGCTGCGTTTGCTCGGTTAACGCTTACTTAAGATGGTCTTGTTTAGTCTACTGGATGTAGTGTGGCGCAATCTCGAGGTGGACAGAAGTTGAATTGGCAGCGGGAAATGAAGTCACTGACGACCAATCTGGGTGTTATTGGTCCGTCTCGGCTTCCGGGCTGGAGTCCGCGCGACTCGCTTTGTGCTTGGCTCGAGAATTTAGTGGATATGGATGACAACCGACACCAGTGGCGCGTCTGTTGCCGTCTCCTAATCGGATTGCCTGTTTAAAGTGTGTTTGGTGCTGAGTTATCTGCGGGCTAATGGTTGATTATGACGCAGGGAAGTGAAAGTCGACAGGAAGCTGTCTCGTGAATGTAGCTTTATCTTTGCAAGCTAGCCAGTTGTTTGTGACGGTATGTTGGCAACACAGAGAGTAGACGCCTTGACGCTGAATATTTGCATAGGACATTAAGGTTTTCCGGTAAGTCCCCCTTCTCTCCCGCTTATTATTCTTTATTCCATTGGTCAGCATGCTTGGATGTCAGCGAACCATCAGTGCAGATGGCTGATGTAATGCTATTATTAGGATGATGATGATTGACATTACTTATGCAGGTATAGTCAGTCGCGAGTACGGATGCTTTAAACTGACCACCACGACACAGGCACTGTTCAAGTGTCTGATGTTCATCTGTGGTTTACAATCTCCATCAGATGCGTAGATCCGCACACGAATTCTCACCAAGTTGGAGTAAGACCCAGACATCAACTTGCAGAAAATGGCCGAGGAATGTCAATACCTGCTTCACATAAAGCATGATGCCAGTATGGTGAAACAGCAGCAGATCAACATGATGGAGGTTAGACAGGCCAGCTGAAACGAGCAAGAGTTCATAAAGCGGCCTACAACATGGTTGAACTGTGTCGCGTGGCACTACGCATCACAGTGCACTTGTGCCGACATCAGTGTAAGCAAAGTCAACTTTTTGGTCACAAAGGTGGTCTCTGAAAGCCATACAACCCTAATAAAACTGACAATTCCAACAAAAGTTCTTCGAAACCACCACGGAAATAGGTTAGACACAGCATTGCTGATACTCATCAACTCAACGCGATATCGCGCAGGTGATACCTGACAGTGAGTGTTGATGGGTATCCCGCAACTCTTCAGGTAGACACTGGATCAACATCACTATTATTTCACAAACCATTGAGGAAACCATTGGACGCCCTTCAGTTTTGCCCACACAACAAACTGCTCCATGTGCATCAAGTAAGACCGAGAGAACGCGCACCACTGACGAGCCCCATAGGGAGAAATGCGTCTGGTGCTTTTCCGGAGTAGCCTGTGCTATGTAGCTTGTGAACTAATAGGATGAAAACCATAACAAAATCACAAGTAATCTCCTGCTACCTAAGAATAACCTCAGATGTGTTGGTGAGTTACGTTGTTCTGTAACCTGCACTGAGCAAACGTTTGAGTCTTTAGGTTGCCTCATTAATCAACCAGGACTGAGCATTTTTGGTATTGCCTGGCTAAATGTGTTCAATCTTTGGAGTATCCATTTTGATAATGTGTGCAACCTAACAAACTAACAGTTGTGACACTTGCAGTGCGGCCGCACTTTAACTCGTCTCTCGCTTTGCCCTCTGTGGCGACTCCAATTCTCCCCACACAATATTGTGCTTGCGCTCGTTCGAACCAGTTCGACGAGCTCTACTCAGTGCTTTCCATCTCCTGGATCTAACCTGTGTGGATTACACTATTGCTCCAGTTCCCAGTTTTCGGCATAATCTTTGCCGTATTCTACTTGTGTACCTACATCAAACCGGTCTTCCGGTAAAGATTTTGGTCTCATTCGGAAGAAGAAGTTGTGGACTCCCCAACCACGCGGCAACCATCCCTGCAAGTTGCAGCATAACAAACTTACAGCCGTTTTGCTCCGCTCGTCAACTGAGCAGCTCTAGGGACGCTTATCAGCGCTCCACCTGCATCGTCGCTTAAGGCAGACCGATTAACACACGCCGCCGCTTTGTGTGTGTGTGTGTGTACCACTGCAAGTCGACTGATTGCTGCATCCGACAGTCTGCGCGTTACGACCTCCATCTGCCTCCCGCACTGGCCTTGGTGCGGTTGAACAACCCTCACTTCGTGTGCGTGTTCTCACCTGTTCCTGCGTCACCCCTAGCGCAAAGTACACTTATCAAGGTGAGCGCTTAGATAGGCTTTGCTGTAAACAATAAGAGGACGACTAACATTCCAATGGTTCAACGTCGCCAATGTTGTGCAGACAACTGCAGTAAGCTGCTTAAGATCAGTATCACCTGTTCTAGCTGCATTAGATCGTACTGTCCGCAATGTGTAGGTAAATCTGTCCAAGAAGTGAGACAGACAAATCAAGTTGCTGACACAATTTGGTTTTGCCCAACATGTCAAGTCATTCCAGTGGTCAACTGCTTATCTTTGCTCATGAAAAAATGCGATAGGATGACTGAAATAATCGCGCAATTTGTAAATACTAAGATCCCTCCCCCGGAGGTAAATACGGCCACGATAATATCTCACCCGGCCAAAGTAAGCTCTGAGTCTAAACCGAAGAAAAGAGCTAGACGCTCCAACCGCACTGCAGCGTCTGTGACTCTAAATCCACTGGGTCACCTCACTCCCATAAGTGGGCAAGCCTCAAACATACCTGCTTCCACTTCTCCAACCATAGACGCTTCACTTGGATATGCATCCATGACGCCGACAGCTCAGAGCCGTAGGAAATCCGGTGCAGATAACAAGCAGGTAACGTACGCATCGATTGCCTCTACAAACACACCGGGAGGGACACACATAGGTCCATTTTCAGTACCGAGCACGCGTGGCGCAAAGCAGCTTTCACCGCCAACTCCAATGGTGTCCTCTAAACAACGCGAATTGCCAGCAAAAAGTATAAAGCCAACACTCACTAGACAAAACCACGCTGCGTTAACCCTCGTGTGCACCAATGTTCCCGAATCCAAATCTGGAACAATAAAAGGTAAATTGCAAGACGATCGCAACCAGTGGAGTTTCATCTGCGAGGCAATTAACATTCGGGTTGAGCCTGCAATGCTGCAACGCGTAGCGCGTCACCCGACCTCAGTGCACTCTGGTGAACCTCGAATTCTTCGAGTAACACAAGACTCAAAAAAAAAAAAAAAAAAAAAAAAGCTCTCAGCAGTTCGTCTTCGCAACTCACCGAGCGGAGTACGCATATTGCCTGATCTACCTTGGAAAGATCGCGCAAAAGAAGCAGTGGAGCAACACGGTATTGCTAATAGAGATAGCAAGAGAACCATATTTGTTCATGGAGTTCCCGAGCTTCTACATTCTTCTGATCACGATGCACAAACTCATGACCGAGAGCAGTGGTGCTACGTCCGTGAAGCACTCTCTGTAGACAATGTTATTTCCAAATCCCTGACAAGAGTGCCGTCATCACCTAACTACAAGGGCTGTGGTCCAAGACTAATTAAAGTAACACTACACTCCGAGGGAATAACGCAAGTTCTGTTAGATAGCTGGTTAAAGTTTCGATCTAGGCTGCCAACAGAGATCCGGCTACAAGCAGCAGGTGTACGATCAAAAGTCGGAAGCAATTCAACGGAACTTGCAAACGCAGCAAATTCCTTATCTGCACAGTCCTGCGGAGAGACCAACACAACTGCGCCCACGGCACACAGGAGGACCGAGCACAGCACGAGTGAAACTTCTGTTCAGGAACGCTTAATAATGCCATACAACACGACTGAAATACCTAAACCAAAAAACGATTAATTGCCGGCCACCTAACGGCCGGCTTAAAAACTAACACAAACTTGACATCTATCAATGAACTCCTAACAACAAAAGCCCTATCTTGCATGTATACAAACGCTCAAGGCCTTCTAAGCAAGCTGGCAGAACTTAGAGAACTCCATGCCTCACAACCGCGGGACCTCGTCATGATTACAGAGACATGGTTAAACCCTGAGATAACCGACTCTGAGATCAATTTACCCGGTATGTCACTGCTTTGGACCGATAGAACCGGAAGGGGAGGCGGTGTGATTCTTTATTGCAATAAAAACCTCCGATGTGAAGTTATCGACCACCCAGAAATCAGAGCACCCGATTCGCTTTGGTGCCGCCTATGGTTGCGAAACAAGGGCACATGTCTACTAGCCGTGATTTACCGCCCGCCAAACTCAACTTCGGAAATGGACTACAAACTGAACCACGTTTTCCAGTTTGTTTTGAACAAGTCCTACACCCACATTCTTATCGCTGGAGACTTTAACGTGCATGACATAGAAACGCCGGCAACGGATGGTATGCAGTTTAAAGCCCGCTTGCAAGAGCTTATTGCTAGCCACCCTCTTTACAACCACGTAACCTCTCCCACTAGATTTCGAACTGCTAACAAGCCGTCGATACAGGACCTTGTGCTAACTAACGAAGAACTCATGGTAGATGGGATAGTTACAAACACACAACTGGGTCGTAGTGATCATGTTACTCTACTCTTTGACTATATTTGCTATGCGGAGTACCCTGAAAAGGAGGAGGATAAAGTGCATACTGTCACACACTACAATGTGTTGTCCAAGCTTGTTAAGGATACATCCTGGACTTTCTTAACCGAATGCCCCCCAGATGTTGCCTGGGAAACATTTACAAGGACGTTTAGTACACTGGTAGCGCACGCATCACAGGAGAAGTCCTTCCAACCTAAAAACAAGCGTAATTCATTTCTGAGGAGCAGGACACGTAAATATATGTCCCGGAGGGATTTGGCATGGCGAGATCACCAGGACCGCCCGAATGCCGAAACCTGGACTGCATACGTGACCCATCGTAACTTCTGTGTGAAACTGATCCGCGAAGACAAGGTCACGCATCAGCAGAAGTTAATGAAGCGCTTCTGTACGAACCGCAAACTCCTGTACAGGCACGTTAACGGCATTCGAAAGGTAAAGCGGGGGATTCCAGCACTAGTCACGGCTGATGGGTGCACGCGATCAGCAATGGAAGCAACCAATCTCCTACGGCTTCACTGCTCCAAAACTTTCCAGGAGGTAACGAGCACGAACATTCTCCTCATTCCTACTACTCCTTCATCTGGTTTAGAAAACATCACCTTCACTGCGGAAGCCGTGTTGAAGAAGTTGTTATCCTTGCGTATCCACAGTTCTCCCGGAGCTGACAATATCCGACCAAAGGCTCTACAGGCAATAGCTAGTGATCTAGCAGCACCACTGGCTATTTTCTATCAGCGATGTCTAGAGAAGAACCGTATTCCACCAGTATGGAAGGAAGGGGTCATCACTCCTATTCATAAAGGAGGTAGCCGCAATGATCCTACAAACTACCGTCCAATAACACTACTTCCAGTACTATCCAAAGTGATGGAATCAATCATCGCAGACGCGCTGATGGAATACATGGAAAGCCACAGTTTAATAGCCCCAGAGTAACATGGCTTTCGTCAAAAGCATTCGTGTAATACTAACCTATTAATTGCACGTAATAGCTGGACTGAAGCTGTTGATGATGGAGTAGGGGTCGATGTCATCTACTTGGACTTTTCAAAAGCGTTTGATCGCTTAAACCATCGCATTCTCCTTTACAAGCTTCGTAATTACGGCATTGGCGACCCAATCCTGAGTTGGATTGACAATTTTCTACAAGAACGACGGCTAGTGGTGAGAGTCCGAGAATCATTATCTGATGCAATCGATGTGGTGTGCGGAGTACCACAAGGCTCGGTTCTTGGACCTTGTCTATTCTTGGTGTTCATTAACGATTTGGCGAGATCAATTACTTCCGATTTCCTATTTTTCGCTGACGATATCAAGATATGGCGAAGGATCAGAGGGCCGGAAGACAATGAACGGCTCCAGTGCGATCTTAACACAGTGTCGAACTGGTCAGTTCGAAACGCTCTACCGTTCAACGTAGACAAATGTCGCGTCGTACAATTACGCCATTGTCATAACTACACCTATTCACTTGGGACCAACGGACTGCAGAATAGCTCCCAGGAACGTGACCTTGGTGTGATCGTACAGAGTGACCTCAACTGTTCAAAACAGGCTGAGGTAGCTGCGAAAAGTGGCAACCAGCATGTCGGCATGCTGCGAAGAGCATTCGGGAGATTTGACCCATCAATCTTCCCAATGATGCACAATGCCTACGTGCGCCCGCATGTTGAATACGCTATCCAAGCTTGGCAACCTTGGTTGAAGCGTGACCTAGAAGCGATAGAGGCACCACAACGGAGAGCAACAAAGAATATACAGGGTCTGCGCTACCACTCTTATCACCGAAGGCTGAAGTTGTTGGGAATTTTCAGCGGGCGCTATCGAAGACTGCGCAGTGATCTCATATTAGTCTATCAAATATTGAGTGACACTAACCACGTATGCAGCCATTTGCTGAAGCGTAGCCACAACACGCAGCTCAGGGGTAACTGCCTAAATTTGAAGGAACAATACAGCCGTCTAGAGTGTCGACGGAATTACTTTTCCCTCCGGGTTTGCAAACCTTGGAACGCACTTCCTGACTCAGTTGTATCCTCTCCTACCCTGGATGTTTTCAAAAAACGATTAGATGTTGCTCTTAGCTCCCAACATTTTGTTACCTAAATTCCCCTACTGTGGATTACGCCAAGGATGCATTTCTACAGGCTTTATGTATCAAATGGACCTAAGTGAGCGACCATATTTTACTTTTCTCACTCTTTACCTCAATGATCACTGCACCCCAGTGTCTTTCTGCATGTCTCCGCCCGATAATTTATCTTAATTTTACACTGATGTTGCTTATCAAACTATTCATATCGGCAGACGTTCGATAGATGACCCAGACATATTTTGATTTTATCATATTCACCTCAACCATCCTACGGGACGTGTCAAGCACTTGCTTTTATCCCGTGATAAATGATTGTTCATTGTTCATTATAAGCGCTCCACCCGTAAGTACCAATGTAGGGATCCCTCAGACGATTTCACAGCGGTTGTTTCAGCAATACGCCGTAGATTTCCAGGACTTCTTCGGACCTTGTACAGTAAACCATTTTTCGTCCAGAACGTCCGGTACCATATCTGCCCTAACCAGTGTTGAGCAAGCGTTTACTGGTCTACCAATAGCAGATGTCATACAACCGGTCGAGTACTCTGACTGGGCTGCTCCCACTGTGATAGTACGAATAGCTGCTAATGATTCCATGCGTGTAAGTGTATGTCTTTCAATAGGTCTTAATGAGACCCTTCAGACGCACAACTATCCAGGCCCATTTGACAGCAGATCGAACCACATTTTAATCGATGTTTAGTGTCCAGAGGTCATCCAAATGTTGACCACGATCACTGCATCAACAACCATCAGACAGTTGCGCCAGGTTTTGGTATGCCTGAAACATTTGTGACCGACGGTGGACCACATATAACCACGGAGGGATTCGCGACATTTTATCACTCATTTTTTGTAACTCCTATGCGAACGCCACCCTTCCACGCTTAATCTAATGGTCAGGTTGAGAGGTTTGTTGTTTAGTGATGAAGAAATTCTCGTCAAACATTTTGGGATAATTTCGTCCAGGGAGAGTTTCCTGCGGATGTGGCACCACTGCTCGCGGTCATGTCTTAACGCTTCGTAATCTGGAGAATCCGGTATGATAAAAAGACGGTGAATAACTAGGGTTTTTGTTGTCGTTTTTGGAAAGGAGCCATGGTTTTCTATTCCATTTGATTGCCCTTTCCAAGAAATGTCTGGTGGTATGCAAACCCCGATCGATGACTTGCGAAGACGAACTGTTAAGAGTAAGACGGTCTCTGCCACTTCAGTTGAGATTAAGGTTTCTGAAGAAATTAGGGTTTGCCGTTGTGTACTGAATTTGGATGACACTCTGCGCACCTTAGCATCGAGGGCTGAACCCGAATACCAACCGCATCACAAAGAGAATTCGATTAGTTGCGATCATCTACCAACTAGCCCTTTATTTTGTAAAATTTTGATTTGGGAAAGTTAGTGCGCACGATAGTTAACGCACTAGGGTTCTCTTTGTCGAATGAGAGTTTGAGTATTATGGCTGATAACTTAGATTGTTTAACTGCCACTAAATAGTGTCTCGAAACCAGCGTCGCGTCAAACATGATTAGTCCAGAAACTGGTCGTACGTGTCTCCCTTCCGGCGTTTGCATCGTGGCGGTCGACGCGTTTGTTACCCGGCTCTGGGCTGCGCGTGCTCTGATCGACTCGGTAAGCGTAGTACTCTGGAAAGAATTCAAAGCTGTAACGCCTGATGGGCCTTGTCTATTTAGGGGGTTAGTACCTGTCGGAGTAGATGGCAACAATGCTGTCGGGCGGTTAGAAGACGGACTTTACACTTCAACTTATGGACAGAGCTCTGAGACGTTTGCAGTAGAAAAAGATTAGTGTTGTTTGATGCTACTGGCAAAGCTTTGATGCTCGCTATCTGCTTGACTGTTTCAGTCCGTCATTACGCTTTTTCACGCGCGTTACCATACAACTGATCAGGGGAATTACTCTGCATGTTTGGCAAAACCAGAGCGGATCAGTCGCATTTAGTTGTCTCTTGCATCCTGGTTTATGCGCCCCACCACACCTGGGGTAAAACACAAGGACGCAATTTGCACAAGTGTTGTCTCTTCTGATCTCTCGTGCACAATTTGGTTCACCAAATTGGCGGCTACTTGCAGTCATATCCATTGCACGCATTTGTTCCACTCGAACGTTGTAGTTGTCCTGTCATATGTCGTAGAAGGTGAGTGATGCTCGCGTACTGTGGCCCAGTCGCACGGTCAATATCAGTTACCGTAGGTTCGTGTGTCACGGCAAGAATACACTTTCATGGGGTTTGGCTAGTTAATTGAGCCCTACTGGTTCCTGTAGGGTAAAGCCTTTCGAATTGGCTTCTCGTTGGCGGACGTCAGCGCCAAGTTCCGGCGATGGGCGAATGTACTTAAAACCACAAATTATGTCGTTGTTTCAAAAGAAATCATCCGGTGGAAGTAATTCTATGACCACCAGACAATGCAGAGAAACTTTTATCGATCGCAGTGTGGTAGCAGTAATGAAAACTTTTTATAAACTACAAGGTGGCGCATCTGAGTACAAGCACGCGGCGTGCTGAAACAACTCGTGTAGAACAAAGCACTTTCCGTAGTAGCAATTCTGTGAAAAGACGTCCCTGAACAGGGTGAGCTAATCCGGTTTGAATGAGTGTATGACTGATATAGTTGAAGGGGAAGACGTGAAAGTTTGTGATAGATGAGAGCACGTGTACTATACGACCAGTACAGCGAAAGTACACAGATCGTCATAAAAAGCTTTCAGTGTGAACGGTACTCAGTATGAATGCTTGATAATACCGTTTGTATTGGGAGATTTTCCAGCTACCTTTAAACGCCTACTGCTGGTAATGGAGAACCATCAAGTTGTGGTTATCTGGAGACGACCTCCTTGTCTTCTCTGAGTCAGAACGCAAAAACAGTTCAGGGAAATAGCCGCACTTCAATCTTTGAAGTATGCCGGTCTGAAGCTTATTCGTAATAAGTCCCAGATTTTTATAAGTCGATTGTGTGTTTGGGTCATATCGTGGGGAATGGCCAAGAGCAATCACTTCCAGAGAGACCTGAGACCAGCAAAATTTTGCGGTTCCCATGTCCAAACATCAGCTTCTTTCCTTCTTGGGAATAGGGGCACACAACACGAAATTCGTGGTTCATTTTCCAGAGAGCGTCAGTCTATTGTTGAAGCTACTGCACGAAGGCCAGCCGTTCGTAAGGACAACCGAAGCAGAAGAGACTCTCAACAGCACCAATAAATAGCTAAATTAATTACTTGTATATTTCTCAATGGCGCGTGACACAGACCAAAAGCGTTGTCTGATCAGTATATACAATATAATCGGATGGCGGAGAAAATGTTTTGAATTCCAAAAATTTAGCTCCTAGAGAAGCTTTGCGGTTTTCAGTTAATTAAATGTAAAAGATGTGAAAGTATAGCTTAGTAATCAATATGGGCATACCAAGCGGTTTCAATAACACAGTACGACAATCCTTGGAACCGGAGGCGGAACCGTAGCATGGCGGAATCCCTAAGGTTCTTACGGATACCCAAACCGAGGAAAAAGTTTACAGTGGTAGTTGATGCAAGCAACATCGCAATCGGTGCAGTGCTTTCCCAGCCACCAGGTGTACTAGAATACGCCAGTAAAGAGCTGGGCGTTGCCGAGCGGAAATACTCCATGACGGAGAAAAATGCCTTACAACCGTGTAGGCGTTGGAAAAGTAGAAAACAGACCTCTTGGCAAATGTGCATTGCTTGATGACGGACAAAAAACCGTGCCCATTGTTAATGTCAGCTAAAGATCCGCGAAGCCATCTGGAACGATGAGCTTATCGGCTGCAATAATTTACCTTCACCATCAGACATATACAGTAAAACCTCCAAAGTTGACCACCTCTATATGTTGACGTCAACTCCAGTTTGACCACTTTTTCAAGGCTCGATCGGTCAATATGTAAGCCCTATGGCAGCAGACCACCTCTGTAAGTTGTATGTTGACCACTTAAGTTATGTCAGCCAGTCTTAACACAGCCTCCATAAGTTGACCATTGGAGGGCTTACCATCCGATGGTTTACGAATGACTCGTTTGTTAAGATAACATGGTGTGCAGCGGGACTGTAATGTGTGGACTACGGACCCCCCAATCAGTGAGCTTTACGTTTGAGCATACTGAATGTGCTCTGTGCGTATGTTAGAGTCAGCCGTCTGCGTTTACTTGCACGCGTATTACCTAGATCAGTGTAGGTCCCCACAGATCCACACCCACAATATGACCTATAACGATTTGTGTTTAACCTCCCTTGTCAGCCCACATACACAGGCAAGCCTTTGTCTACCCCTAAGAACATGCTTCCATTCATCGCACAGGCCGCAGTCATGAGTTTGAGTGGCTTTCAAACCCACCAGGTCTAAGCACTGGCTCATTAATACTCTCGATTGTGGTGAGATTGATGTTTAAACCCACAATGCTTGCAAAGTGTTTATCCGGCTTTATGTCCTTCAAAAAATGTGTTGAATCCTGAAATGCATGCTGCGTTTTGACTTGTTTTAACACTGTATAGTTCAACTGCCCTTGCTGTTAAGTGAGATCTCGCCGCTTCTGCAGCTTGGGACCTTATCGCTGTCACCGAAACGTGGCTGCGCTGAGAGATAACCGATGCTAAAATTGCACTAACGGGCATGTCCGTTATCCGGAAGGATCGAACCAGCAGAGGTGGTGGGGTAGCCCTTTACTTTCGTAACAACATGCAATGCGAAAGCATAAAGATTCGGAAACCGACTTACCTGACGCAATTTGGTGTAATTTCCGACTGAGAGGGAACAATCTTGGCCTTTTGATTGTTGTTTACCGCCTACCATCGTCTACTCCTGAGATGGACTGCAATCTGATGGCCCCGTTGAAGCACGTGATAAACAAGAAGTACAGTCACATTCTAGTCACCTGTGACTTCAACTTACATGTCCTCGAATCCCAGGCCACACCAGGAGAGCAATTCAAAGCGGATTTGCAAGATCTGGTTTCAGACTATCCTCTTTTTGCCCACGTCACTACGCCCACCAGGTTCAGGGGAACTAACGGGATATCCATGTTGGACCGAATATTCAACAATGAAGAATTGATGATCGAGAGAGTGATAACCGATACTCCTTTGGGCCGCAGTGATCATGCGACGTTATTGTTTCATTACATGTGCTACGCGGATTATCCTAAAGAGCATGCCGAGGAATATCATGTCGTAACCAACTATGACAACCTGTCCGACCTCACTGATGCAACAAGCTGATCGTTCTTAGCTGAATTAACCCCTGAGGTGGCCTGCGGTGAATTCGTCAATATATTTACCAAGCTCGTGGCAAGGATATCTGAAACCAAACTCTACCGACCTAAAGGGATGAAGCCTTTCGTAAGGAGTGGGACACGTAAGTGCATGGCATTAAGGGACTTGGCAAGGCAAACATACATAGCCTACCCGAACGATCATACCTGGGATGTCCACACAATACACAGGAACCACTGTGTCAAACTCGTTCGAGAGGATAAACTTAAGAACCAACAAAGTCTAGCGGAAAAGTTTTGCTCCAATCCCAAGCTTCTATACAGACAGGTAACCAAGTTGCGCTGTGTTAAGCGCGGTATTCCTGCCCTGAACACAGCATGCGGGTTAGCCCAAACCGCACAAGAGGCAGCCAACTTCCTTGGACAACAATTTGGCCGTACCTTCCAAAGCGAGCAATCACCGTATATCCTGCCTAAGCAGATAACGCCGCCATCAGGGCTAAACCACATATCGTTCACCTCCGCAGCTGTACTGAAGAGGCTGATGTCTCTGCGCGAGTTCAGCTCCCCGGGTGCGGAGGGCATTCACCCGAAGGCGTTGAAAGTTGCTGCCATGAGTTTGGCAGGACCATTAGCAATTTTCTTTCAACGATGTCTGAACGAGATGCCCGTCCCCACGATGTGGAAGCACGGAATCATCACGCCTCTCTAGAAAAGTGGCAGTCGTGCTGATCCAGCAAATTATTGCCCGATAACACTACTTCCTGTAATCTCCAAGGTTATGAAGTCCATTGTAGCTGAGGCTTTAATGGGGTACCTGGAGACCAACCAAATTCTCGTTCCGGAACAGCATGGATTTCGCAGAAATCGCTCATGTACAACTAATCGCTTGATTGCTCGTGCAAACTGGACGGAATCTGTGGACGCTGGTGTTGGAATCGACGCGGCCTACTTGGATTTCTCGAAGACATTCGGCCGCATAGAACATCGCATTCTCCTCCACAAACGCCAGAAATCTGGAATCGGCGATCCTGTTCTGGGCTGGATGGGAGACTTCCTCGTGCAACGTCACCTGAATGTGAGGATTCGAAGCAGCCTATCGGAATCCATCGAAGTTCAGTGCGGCGTACCTCAAGGCTCGGTACTTGGAATCCTCCTGTTCCTGGTCTTCATAAATGATCTCGCGAGTGTGCTATCTTCTAACTGTTTGCAATTTACCGATGACCTAAAGGTAGGGCGCACTATAGCTGCAGTGGAGGATCACACAGTGTTAAAAGAGGACCTGGACAAAGCGTACACATGGTCTATCGAGAACATGCTGCATTTCAACGTCACCAAGTGCAAGGTTCTCAGTATACGGCACAAGAGTTTGCACTGCTACCGCCTAGGATCGCATATTCTGCAGCGGGCTTCTCACGAGTGCGATCTCGGCGTGATAGTTCAAGATGACCTCGGTTGTTGGAGGCAGACTGAAAAGGCAGCTAAGAAAGCGAACCAGTACCTCGGCCTTCTTCGCAGAGCCTTCGGGAAGTTTGACCCTTCGATCTTTCCAAAAATGCTTAGCGCGTACGTGAGGCCGCACGCGGAATACGCCATTCAAGCGTGGCAACCCTGGCTGAAGCACCATCTCACCGCGCTCGATACTGCACAAGGTAGGGCAACGAAGAGCGTCAGAGGTTTGACCAGCTTCCCCTACCCACTCAGGCTGAAGACCCTTAAAATCTACAGTGGACCTTATTGTCGTCTAAGGGGCAATCTCATAATGGTGTACCAGATTCTGAGAAACCCCAAATCCCCATGCCATTCCCTTCTAAAACTCAGTCAAAGCACCCTGCTAAGAGGTCACCAGTTTAAGTTAGTCACGCAGTATAGCCGCCTGGAATGTCGGCGAAACTATTTCTCCCTTTGAGTGGCACAGCCTTGGAACGCCCTACCGGAACATATAATGAATGCACCCACCCTCTCCCTTTTCAGAAAACGCTTTGACGATACCTTGTCACCTTTACACCACGTGCTATAGCTCATGACCACCAGATGATGAAACTAATGCACAACAGACAGGGGATAATACCATAACCCTGCTCGAGAAAGACTCACTCCAAACGCTTTGCACGAAATTTGATTAACGCTAATACTATAGAAACTGGATTTCTGTATCCTGTCGACCGACGATAATCGCACACGAGTAAGCGATGTCCTTGCTATCGTTTTTTTTAAACTTTCTCGCCTTTGATGTGAACAATAACCACTCTCCTGTTGCTTTGTGTGCGTACATTCTCGTTTCGAACCCCATTTATACGAAAATGCAGTTACATCTGTAGGCGCCCGAACTGACAACATTATCCCTTCGCTATCTTTTTTGTCACGCTATCTACCCTACGGGACATGTCAAGCACCTGCTTTTTCCCGTCATAAATCATTGTTCATTGTTCACATACGGCCAGGCTATTTTTCTCACTTGCTAGCTCAGCGAAACATTTTGCGGGAAACACTTCTGCTGGCTTTTCATCTGCTTGAAGGCCGCCTACCGATCGATCGAAACATGACATGTTCAGTGCGGCTACGTGGTGTCCGATTCAGGTCTAGTTCTTACAGCTGTACGGCGTGCGTTCCCTAGGTCTTGACATGCGGTCGATGCATGATGCATCCATGGGGGCTGTGGTGTCTGGCTAACGTTCGCTTCTCACAGCCAAACGGCTCAGTGTGTTCTGCGATCGTAGACATATATGTGGCGTCTATGTCCCATCTCCCCCTGCCGGCAAAGCAATTTGCGCCAGGGGACAGTTAGCAATTCAGCGTACCGGTTGTACGTCAGCACCTGAGTGCAGCCTCTCTTAGCTCCGGACCAGATTAACTAACCCCCGGTACATTGGTTAAGCCAACAGACCGTTATCCCCTTACTTTTTGATTGAAGTGTTAGGACAGCGTGAGCGGACTGACCAACCAAGCGAGTCAGACAGCCATTGGGTGACGGACGTAACGGATTCGATTACTGGACTCGGATTGGCCTATATTTGTGTCCGTAATTTACTGTTTCACAGAAGATTAGTGGCTCAATTTGAATTATGCAAGTAGAAATTCGTTACATCTAGACATCTCAGATGGCCGTCACGCGCCCGGAAAAGCACTGTACACGTGTTTTATTCCTTTCGGGTATCGTCGGCAGTGCGCATTCCATCTGATCCTGGTAGGGCGCGAATCCGCCACTCGACTGTTACCGGTCCGGGGAACGGCAACGGCCATCGTAAGTAAGTTACTAGATGAGACATAGCGCCGCTCACCCTCTACTGAGTTACACGTTACTGCCGTGCAGAGGACAGCGTGGCTCATTGGTTTCAACCACCGGCTGGCCACAGTTGAGTGGCGGGTTCGAGCCCTAAAAAGGTCCCATTCCCGAAAGGATGAAACGCACATACAGTGCTTTTCCGGGCGTGTGACGGCTATCTGAATAAGTCTAGATGTGACGAATTTCTACCTGATTTACTGTTTGTTTAACTGAAGCAAAGGTGGGACCTCAATGACTCATGATGGTCGTTTGTTATGGATTTGAATGTGCAACCTAGATCGAGGAGTTTGACTTGCCAAACGTGCTTTACTTTCGCAGACTTGACTTTGCTGAATAACTGCTTGTCGGTGAAGGACTGAGCTCTGCAACGTGGTGTCAGTGTAGGCAAAAGTGAACCCCACTGGCAGCCTTCGGATGCTCTTTGGATCACCGGCATCTGTTCAAATGCCTGCCCCAATGAACATGGATGAACGGAATGTGGCGAGTTATTAGCGTCTATGGAGTAGAAAGTGGATGGTTTTTTTCATCCTTACTAGGTTTGGACGAGGGACCGATGGCGTATCGCCTGGCCATGTTTCGACACGTAGCCGGAGGTGAAGCACGCGAAGTGTTAGAGACATTGCAATACATGAGAGACGAAGATCTCAGTAATTTGGAGCCGGTCATTGAAAGGTGAAAGTCAAACCCACGAGACCTACCAGCGCTACCTTTTCATTCTGCGCAATAGAGGTCCAGAAGAATCTGTTGACGCGTATATCATTGAGTTAAAGATTTTATCCCGATCCTGCAATTTCTTTAAATGCATGAGCGACAGTCGTACACGGATCGGATCTTTCTTGGAATCAAGTATGAAAGTACTACAACTCGGATTTTGCGACAGCGCAACTCAGTACTCTAGCAGTGCATCGATAGTTGCAACCGTGAGTCCTCTACCACTTATCAATACCAGCAAATGAAACACGAAATGGATACAGAGTTATGTGCAGTTTCCGGATGCCATGCAGCGAAGGCAGCTTATGTGCGACACGAGATCTGCAACTTTTGCGACTAGCGACATCCGAGCTCTTACAAACAGTGTCCGGCATGGGGTCTGAGAGGCGTCAAAGGTGGGAAAAAAAACCAATTTATTCCTTGCTACCGATCAACTAATGTGAGTGCGGTCGTCCTTCATAATTCACCTACAGAGGCAAAACATTCAATTGGTAACGTGTCTCTGAGGGTGTCGCAAAAATGTGACTACACAAGTCTTTTGATCGGATACAAAGCCGTACCATTCCAGTTGGACACAGGTGCTACTGTCAACATTCTATCAAGGTAGCACTGTCCCTGAGTGTGCTTTCGATCCGATCAAGTTAGCCTGCGTTTGTGAAATGTTTCCAGACTTCATCCAAAGGGCACAGCTGCAACTGAGTTCTTTAACCCAAGCTATGGAGCCTCAAATCGTATGAAGTTTGTGATGGTGGAGGAGGAGCTCACGCGATCCTCGGCATTAATTCCATCCAGTCTCTCGGTTTTGTTGTTTTTCTTCATGATCGTTTTCCGCATACATGTCAGGGAGCAACGATGTAAGTGATCATTATCCGTCTATGTTTAGACAGGGTTTGGCAAAATTTAGGGGAAGTGCTCACTTCTCCTTAGATTCTTTAACACGACCGACAGAGCAGCCGGCTAGGAGAGTTCCATTTGCACTGCTTAACAGGTTATCCGCTCTTCAGCAAATTTGTGAGTGAAGTTGTGATTACCAAAGTCGACGAGCCGAGTGACTGGGTTTTTCAGGCTGCAATCATTATGAAGACGGGGAGAGAACTGCACGTCTGTATAGACCCGAAACGGTTGAATGTGACCTTGCGTAAATAGCATTATGCGTTACCTACTCTAGAAGAAATTTCCTGCGTCTCGCCAAAACTAAGTGTTTCACGAAGGTAGAACTCTCTTCCTGCCGTGCGGCTGCACTTTAACTCGGCTCTCAATTTGCCTTCTCTGGCCACTCTAATTCTCCCAACACAATATTCTGTGTGCGCTCGTTCGAACCAGTTCGACGAGCTCTACTCAGTGCTTCCCAACCCTTGGATCTAACCTCTGTGGGTTATACTCTTGCTCCAGTACCCAGTTTTCAGCGTATTCTTTGCCGAATTCCACTTTTGTAACTACATCAAATCAACTGGACGCCCGCGCCTACAGAGGGACCATGGGTGGTTTGCGCAGCGCCACCCACAGCTCCATCTACACACCCGATATCCAGTGTAAATGCGAAGGAATGGTACTGGGATGGATGGGAGCCACTTTTTATCAACGGAGTTGGCCCACACTTCATTAAAGTGCGTAGCAGCAAATCCCAGTCTGGAAATTTGGGGAATCATGCGTACCAGATGTACATAACGCGGTGGCTGGGCGTAGCGCGTTCAATACCGGATGCGTGCAACGACTATTTGAGCCTAGCGCCGTCACGAAGACCGTGCACTTCGTCCCATCCAGCAAAGACTAACTGTTTCCTGAAGCCAGAATATGACGAGAAAGGTGTTAGACAGGTAGACACTTTGTCAATCAACATTCAAATCCTGAAGTGTAAGGAACTAAACATGTAGACACACGGCAGCGATGGTGTAGCACATGCACCACATCAACCGAGTGATTGGTCTGTTAATAAATTAGATGTATGCGGAAGAAGCGCGCCTACCAATAGCTGCGCTGATTATGCTTCGATAACCAGTTGACTCGTCGACTATTAATTAATGTCGACCCTGCGCAGCCACGCTAGTGGCTTTCTAGGTCTCCTTGGCTCAGGTACTTTCGACTGCCTGTGCTACAGCATCATGAACTCGACGTCGATGTGGTAAGCATATTCGAAGCCAGCGGCTTCCGCACCCGGCTTTTCGCTTCCCTGTGCAATGATGTCTTCTTCAGTTCAACTATCTGCGTTACTAGCTGGTTGATCAGGGTTCTGGTGATCACTTTACCAACATAACTCCTCAATTTGATGCCACGAGAATGCGTGGCACGATGCTTGCTCCCTTGGACCTTGTGCAGTGGTATTACACGGGCATCCTTCAGGTCAGCCGACTTCTTATGCAAGCGAAACACGTTGCATAGTGTGGTGCAGCGCAGTTACCAACGCGGATCCACTGTGTTTCAACACTTAGGCGTGATCTCTTCGGCTCCGTTGCACTTGCCGGTTCGCTTCTGAGCAAGGGCTCTGAGTATCTCATACAGTGTCGGTGTGTCTGCAAAACACATCTTCATCTCCTGTTATTGCAAACCGTTCAACGTAAGGCAGTCAATCACTGAATGGTTGTTCAAGAGATAGTCACTGTACGTGCGCCAGATCTGCATTATTTCTTCGGTCGGTTTACAGGCAGTGCCTGAAATAGTATTCAGCAGTATCCTTAGCGGTTGTAACGTTTGGTCCGTACACCGCCTTCAAGGAGCAAAAGAATCCCTTATGCTGGAGGTGTTCGGCATAGCATTCCACCTATTTCGCATTTTCAACCTTCCATGTATTCCTGATGAGACGGAACTCACCAGTCAATCGCCGTCATAGTTGGTGAAAATGACCCGCCTTTTAGCGGACCTCAGAGTCATCCATATGTGCAGCGAAAGCTGTATTCTGCACCGACACCAATACGCTTATGGTAGCACTGTTGTCATCAAACCAATCGGACCGCTTACAGTTTGCGCGCCCAATCGTGTGCTTGGTAGCAGCTGTTACCGATTCACGTGCATGACTCCAAAGATCACTCACTTAGGCAATGAATTCGATATCACCAACGCAAGTAGCCATCGCCCTCTCCAATTCCATCCCCTACTCACACTGCCTATGAAACGAACAATAAATTTGCTTCCGTTCACGGCAGTTGAACAAGACAGATTTATGAAAATATATGTAAATTTGTTCCGCGCCAACTCGTGAGCAGCGTTACACTCAAATCCACGCACTACCGGTGTCCTGCGCACTTCACTTACATCACGCTGGCCTACAATGATATAGACGGGCATGCAAGCGTGACCTCTCCGTCGGTGCGTCCAAATAGCTATATCACTGGCACCTACTAAATACTGTGTTCGTGTCAGGCCGTGAGAGGCGCACAGTGTGAGCAGCCGGTCACCGATGAGGTCTGTGCACACTGGGGCATCATGCCTGACGCACGCGCTAAATCACCCAGTAGAACTTGCCGCTCGCTCCACGACGCACGCTGTACCGCGAAGGATAAGTTAGTGACAAACTGTTTCCTCATGTCATCAAGATAACACATGGTGGAACCATAGATTCTAGTTGGAGTTGCAAACTCATCTCTTCCAAGTCGCTGGTGAAGTGTCCTAAGTCGTGGGCTGGTACCAGTCGGCTCTGCCACTAGCTACTCATGTAGGCGGTCGGATAGCGCAAATCCGACCACATGGTCACGTGGTGCCAACTTTCCTCACCTCGTAAAACGTGTAACTAACACCAGCCACATGCAAATTGACATGGTCAGCGAGCCGAATCTCGCTGAGTGCAGCAGTAGCGATTCAGTAACGCACGACGCTCACCCGGCAACCGAGATCGAGGGCTTTGTGCGGAAGTGTTCGATTGAGGTAGCTGAAAATCGTTGGTATGGTGGTCTGTGTTGGAGAATGTACCTGGTAGGTGAAATGGGGATGAGGATGGGAAGTGTATGTGCAGGAGAAGAAGAAAGGAGCAACGCATCATCTGTAGCATGTTTTCGCTTATCCACTACACTGTATACAGTAGATAAGACGAGGCATTTCTCCCCCCCCCCCCACCCCATATCAGCTCAGCATGAGATTAGCAGCAGTACGAGATTATCCGTAGGGGCATAATTCCTGATTATTTTGTGGACTGGATATCGTCAGTGCGTCCACACTCGATAGGTGAACTACTCCGATCCACAGTAAAGGCGCTCGATCAAATGAACACCCGAACGGCAGCAGGCCGTGCACCATGAGTAAATGAACCGACTCGAACGGAACTGTGTCTATCCTGGCTCTTAGATGGAAGAAGGATGTAACCCGAACTCCCACCTAGCGGTCGCCAAGAACATGAGTAGACGGCACAATATTGGGAGCAACGGGTTAACGCTCTGTCAACGTTCAGCTACTACAAGGTCGGGCGCACCATTGAGTCTCAATTATCCATAACATAGCAGTGAGGACGCCTACGCCATCGTTTATGTGAATAGTTTGGTGAATCAGTTACACCCGAATTCCTCCCTTTGACCATGTTACTTTTTACCTTAGTTGTTAAATTTCGCACTCTGCTCATCCTACAGGACATGTTGAACAATCACTTTTTTAACCGTTATAAAGCACCGGTCATTGTTCAGTATGACTGATGCAACAAGAGGTCATGTGCCGTTGAGATACGCATGGTAGAAGCTATTACTGGAATCGCTTTGAGTGCGTGCTCGACAACGCAACTGATTTTGGATTAAATGGATACGCTGGTTACTACGATCTCCTGTGGTTCCTATTTATCTTTATAAGGCCTGATAGAACAACAGCCGGAAAAATGTTCCTAGTCGTATACCAAAAGCATTGTTACCACCCCTGAAGCCTATTTGATGCGTGTACGGGACTGCCCTTCTTTGAACTAAAGATAGTAAGAAGGGACTTGTGATCCGTGTCCAATCTACTTGGCGACCATAACGCATTTTAGGTAGCATGTTGACAGCGTAAATAATCACCACTGCTTCTTCTTCAAGTTGACTGCGATTGTGATCTTCTGGTGTCAGCGACCCCGGGTGGCATAGGTAATTATCTGTTCAGTTCCATAAGGAAAGCGGTGATTGACAAAAGCGCCAACCGCATTCTCCTCTAGTCTCAACTGGGACAGCTTCTTGCTGACACTCTCTTCGCTTAGCTTGAACATGGACTGATAATACCCCTCATTTCTTTGCTGGATTCATGTTGTCGATATATGGATGACACGTTTATAGTCTGTGATTCAGACTGATGTCCCCAGCCTGTTGAACCAGTTAAACAGGGCACATCAATCGCTGAAGTTCACCAGCACAGTCAAAAACGATGGTAAACGGGTCTTATTATAGGTTTTACTAGGGTAAGAGGAAGATGGTTCATTAGAAAGAAGTGTGTTTTGGAAGTGACATAACTCGGTCAGTACACGCATTTCTCAGTTCTGAACCAGTTGAATTTTCTCGTGTCATGCAAAGTGGTATAAATCTTTGTGACGTAGTCAAATTTATCCATCAGCATGTACATGTTAAAGGAAAGGACTCTTACGGACGGCCGAAGCCATTGCGATCAGACTTACACAACCTGAGCTATGCAAAATACTGGGCGCTTTACCGAGCTCTCTTCTGCTCTGGGGTTAACATACTTCCAGTCACCTTGCACTCCACATGCGAACCGGGACCACGTGATGGGTAAGTCACGAAACCAGTCGATAAGCACGTTCCAACGATCGCTACCGCGGTGCACCAAGTTATCCTGTTTCAACTTTCCAATTTATACTTGTGAAAGCTTTTCGCAGTCTTTTGTACTAACACAACGGGTATATGCAGAATTAAGTGGGATGCTTAAATGATTTTGCCAATCCAATCAGAACACATGAGTTCATCTGGGATTTTCAGGAGCTCCCCGCAAGTATTCCGCGCCGTAAGATTAGTCTTTCTGATGGCAAGTTGTTCGATCACCTTTCATGTGCTTTTTGATAGTGGAGTGATGTCAGCTGCAGTGTGCCTAAACACGCAAAGCTGGTGGTGTAGCCACTGCTTTTGCCGCCTCGGGGATAGAAGTACCGAATTCCGAAAACGTCTTCACCAAACAATTATAGCGTCTACTCGACTGGAGCATTTTCGCTCCCACAAGCCGCTTGATACATAGAACAGTCACCTGAAGCGAGATAATATAAACAGGAACAACTGATTCAGTGCACCAAAAATGTAACAGACTGAATCTTTACAGTAACCGCATGTACATAAGCTAGATTCGAAAATTGGCTTGTGTATGTACAAATGTAATCTTGGGTTAATTTCCTAGACGCGCTTCTACTCATCCAGTTGGTAGCTCCCCATAACAACAGAACTATCAAATGTTTGAGAAGACAGTCGCCAAGCTAAACGCTCTTCTCTAGTTCTCTCAAATCAGTCCAGAATGTTGATTTAGACCTTTACCCGTGGTCTCAACGAGACAACGAAGCGGCTCATCTACATTCATTACATTTTCATCCATTAACTTACGCAGTACAACACATTACTCAAGTGAATAATTGACAATGAACAGGGGTTTATCACGGGTTAAAAGCAAGTGCTTGATACGTCTTGCAGGATGGTTGGAGTGAATACGATGAAATCGAAATAAATGTGGGTCATCAACCGAGCTTTTCCTGAGATAAATGCACTGATAAATAACGTCAGTATAGAGTAAAACTCGAGTGCAAGCATACAGAAATACACGGGTGCAATGATCGTTGACGTAAAGCGTGAGAAGCGTAGAATATGCGTCCATATGATAGAGAAATCCGGTAGAACGACGTTATTAACGTAATCCACCATGGCGTAGTTGGGATAACGAACTGCCGGGAGCCAAGAAAATCTCCAATCTTTTTTAATGTCCGAAATAGTGAAGGATGCAGCTGAATTTGAGAGTTCCAGGTTTGGCAAACCCGAAGTGAAAAGTAATTCCGTCGACACTCTAGGCGGCTATAATATGCACTCAATTCCAAACAGTTACCTCTGGGCTGTGTTTGTGGCTAAGCTTTAGCGAATGGCGGCATACGTACTTGGGGTCAACCAATATTTGATATGCTCATTTGTGATCACCTCGTAGCCTTCTGTAGCGTCCGATGAAAACCCCCAGCTATTTCAGCTTTCCGTGGTAAGAGTGATTTCCTAGGCCTTTTATATTCTTCGCTGCTATTCTTTGTGGCGCCTCTAACACCTCTAAATCACGCTACAACTAAAGTTGCCAAAATCACATATCGTACTCAAGGTAAGGACATATGTAAGAACTGTGCATCATTTGGAAAATTGATGAAGCGAATCTCCGGACTGCACTTCGCAACAGACCGGCTTGCTCATTGCCTCTTTTCGTAGCTGTCTCGAACTGTTTTGAACGGTCAGCATCATTCTGTACGAGAACAGTAAGGTCACGTTCTTGGGAGCCGGTCTGCAATTTGTGTACACTAAGCCATAATTGTGGTCATGGTGATTGTGTCGTTGAACAACTTGACATATGGTCAATGGTATATTGCGGATAAAAAAGCCGAAGCTTGACATGTCTCGCCGGATGGTCGGTTAGGGGTGAGCAGAATAAAGGCAAAAATGGCAATAGGAAATAGTGAACAAGTGCAAATTGCGAACTTGCCGTTTACAGCGTTCATGTCCGTTTTATGTACTATCCAAGGTTATCGTCTGTGGTTTCCGTGCAAAAAATGGAGGTGAGTTGGTTTGTTTTAGTTTTCTGTTGTTGGTTTGGGTCGTTTGGAGTACTGCTATGGTGTAGTGTGACCGGTGCACTGTCGACATGTGCTTCGAACATGGCTAACGTGGGGGGTGAAATAACAGCTTCTGAGAGGGTATTCCATGTGCGGGAAACACGCATCGAGAAGATGACTCTTCGCTGCTCCAACCGACTGTATTGTTCTGCCAATTTGAGATGATGACCTCTCAGTTGGCTGCTGTGACTCAGCTTCAGTAAGTAATGACAAAGATGGTGAGTGTTGTTTAATTTTTGGTAAACCATGATTAGGTCACCATGCAAACGGCGATAACGTCCACTGAATTTGCCATACACTCGGAGGCGCTGTTTGTATGGCAAGTTGCGCAGCCCCTTGACATTTTTGGTCGCCCGACGTTTTGAAATCTCCAAGGCCGTGAGATTCCGATTTAGCCGGGGGTGCCATGCTTGAATTGCATATTCAGCATGAGGGCGTATGTAAGCGGCAAGTATTTGGCGGAAAATCGACGGTTCGAATTGCCCGAAAGCTCAGTAAAATTCCCACCAATTGGATCCCCTTCTTCGATGCTTTTTTGGACTGCTACGAGCAACCAAGATCTTCCTGGAGCAACATACCGAGATGCTTTTTGAGAGAACACTGTTGTAGATCCTGCTCCCCCAGCTTATATGTGTGAAACATTCGGAGATTTTTAACGAAGCACTCGACAGGTAGCTACACTGAAGAAAAGGCGATTTTGAACCGACCATCCATAACACTTGTCAAACTCATTTTGAAGCTAGATACGGTAATCTGGAGTTCTGATCTCTTGCTAAACTATGAGGTCATCAGCGTAGAGTAAACAGTTTGCGCAATTTGTCTCCCTATATCGTTTATGCGGACCAAAAATAGACGGGCAAAAATACCGAACCCTGTAGCACTCCGCATTCCACGTGAATTGGATCTGACATGGATTCACGTACTCTCACCAGACGTCTGTGCGAGAGAAAATTGCTAATCCACCGAGGACAGGGTCCCCAATGCCACATCCTAGAAGTTTAGCGAGAGGGATAGGATGGTCCAACCGGTCGAATGCCATAGAGAACTAAGGTGAGCCACATCAACTCCAGCTGTATGCTGCTAACACTAGGTTGGTTATACACGACCGATTCTAGCGGAAACTGTGTTGCGGCTGAACAGTATAACCAAAGACGTTCACATAAGACCTGAGTGCGTCGGCAGTTATAGCCTCCATAACTTTTGAAAGAACTGGGTCAGAACGACTACCCCATTTGTAAATGGGAGTTATTGTCCCGTGTTTTCACAGTGTAAGAACGTGCCGCTCGTCAAGGCAGTGCTGAAACAGCCGTACCAAAGGTTGGGCCAAAATATTAGCTGCCACAGCAAACGTCTTTGGACGGAGGTCTTCAATTCCTGGACAGGCACGTAGACGCATGGATAGCGGCTTTTTCATTACGATGTCTACCGTATAATTTATACGATTGAGTCCTGGTATGGGTGTGTGTGAAATGGGTTCAGAAGACCACGGGATGTGATGGAACCTTGGTGCAAATTATTGTTGCAGAACACTCAAAGCTTCTTTAGCCTTTTGAGTTAGATCACCTGCTGTTTGAAAAGGGGGAAATCCAGTTTTCACCTTGCGGATACTGTTCACTTGCTTTTACAGAAACTTAGGGTTTACAATTAATCGCTCAGCAAAGTATGTTGATAAGCTATTTTGTCATGGCGCACTACTTGGGTACAGTGGTTACGGTGGACAACAAATGCCTTCCAGGTACTCGGACGCGGATCGGATTTGTGATATACCACACCACGTTGCGCGTCACCATGCGTTTGCGTGTCCTGCTCCGTGTAAACGAGGCCATGTTTCTGGAACCGATATCCTTGGTTTCCGATGCTCCAATAACCGTGGTATTAAACTTACTGACGAACCCTTCCCAGGTAATACCGGGTGCATTCTCGGTTAGGATACTCTATTCGTCTCTTCAACAAGTCAGGTTATGGTCCCGTAACTGGTTATGATTCGCGTCTTTTGAATTCTGTCCTCGGGATACTCAGCATTGCAAGTGTACATGAGTTGCAAAGTCGCAAGATCACCGCGGCCTAGAGGAGTATCGATTACCATCCTCTCGATTATCATTTCTTCATTAGTGAATATTAAGTCCAATATGGATGGTCTGTTATTTCAATTGAATTTGATAGGCGAGGTGATGTGGCCATAAAGCGGAAAGTCTGAGACAAGGTTTTGCAGGTCTGCTTTGAACTGCTCGCTTGGTGTGGCCTGGGATTCCAGAGCATGTACTTTGAACTCGCCGGCGACTAGAACGTGACTATACTTCTTGTTTATCACCTTCCTCAATGCAACCACCATTTTGCAGTCCATCTCAGGTGAAGACGGTGGTAGTTGGTACACAACAGCCACTAAGTCAAGATCGTTCCCTCTCAGCCGGAAGCTGCACCAAATGGGGCCAGGTACATCGGTCTCCGAATCGTTTATGGGTTCGCACTGCAGGTTGTTACGTAAGTAGAAAACTACCCCACCACCTTTGCTGGCTCGATCCTTCCGGATAACGGACATGTCAGTTAGCGCGATCGCGGCATACATTATCTCAAAGCGCAACCATGGTTCCGTGATAGTGATGAGGTCCCAAGCTACTGACGCATGTAGCGGTCGTAATTCAGTTAGTTTGCTGGGTAGATCCTGGGCAATTGTGTACATGCATGATAGATTCTCGGAGACCAAAAGTGTGTTGGATGGAATGGATGAAGCAAGTGAGTTTAAGCCGACCGATGAAGGGTCGGCGGCTAATCGTTTTTTGGATGGAGTGTAGACTCCCGAGACGAGTTTCGTATATATTAAAGTCTCAGATGCCCCGGATTCCGGTGTTCGCTCGTGCTCTGCTGTGTCCCTCCGGATATTATAGCTACTGTTGAAACCGTTACGGACCCGGATCCTATAGTCAGTGTTTTCATTGAGAGTTGCGCCTCCACTGAGTTGTCATTAGAAGGTGATAATGTTCCGACTGCTTTCAGACGGGTTTCCGTTGGCAACCTACCACAGAATTTAGTTCAGTTCTCTGGAAGAGTTTTACCGTTAGTCCTGATTGCAACACCAGTTCCAAAAGCCTAAGACCACATGCTTTATAGTTTGGTGATACGGGGATCCTTGTCAAATCGGTGGCCACGACATTTTTGAGAGAAAGAGCCTCACGGATGTAGTGCCATTACTCCCGGTCGTGTACCTGCGCATCGTCGGAAGAGGAATCTGTAAGCTAAGGAACACCTTGAGGAATCACAACTTTCTTATCTTGGCTTTTTCTGTTCCTCTCTCTGTTAGTGGAATCCGTTGAACATTCTTTCCACCGGATTTTAGGCAGTATGCATACTCCACTTGAAGCTTTGTGGAGTCGATTTGCAGACACCAGTACGGCCTCTCATCCGCCGAGTTTAGTGTGACCCGAAGCAACTGGGGTTCACCGTAGTGCAATGCGTTTGGGTGACGCGAGATGCATTTTAACGTCGTTGGATCAGCATAGACACCGATCACCGTACAGATGTATCTCCATCGATTCAGATCGTCTGTCAGCCTATCCTGATTTGTATTGGACTTGAATTCGGGGACATCAGTGCACACAAGGTTTAAGGCATCATGGTTTTTGAGCCTTGATTTTCGGTGCTGTGGGTGAATTTGTGAACTTCACAGATAGAGATCCTCGGTGCTGCGGCAAGTTAGTTTACTCTAGTCCGGGCACAAAGGTTGCCGGTGGTGTTTCCGGCGTTTGCTTGGCGGCAGCCGATGCGTACGTTGCCGGGTTGTTCACTATGGCTGGTTGACTGCAGTTTGGGGCCTCCTGTATAGCGAACAAACTACTGTACAGAAGTTAAAGCTGGTACGCTGCAGGCAACGTTTTTACTTATGGGAGAGAGAGAAGGAAGTTAGTGCTGATGGAGACTGAGTCGTTGGGGTAAGGTTGGGACGCCTGGCTCTCTTCTTCAGCCTGAAAGGGGAATACGGGGAGTTATTTTCTTATACAATGCAAGTCACTGGTGCACACCAGTTGCTCGATTGTTCTGTTAGTCTTTCACACTACTTCAGTAGCACACAAGTAACAACTGGGATACCACAACCTACTTTGCGGAACCAAAAAGCCTCGGTAGTGTTATTGTACCGTCTCCTTTTATCGGCCAGTCCAAAGGCATTTAGTGTGATAGGTTTTCAAGCAAACACTGCACACCAGCCCAATCTTCACCAATTTAACACAGTTCACACTTGATCTTAACCTAAGTCATGTTCGCAGAAGGCGTGTAGTTTTATGGTCACGCGTTTGTCGGATGATCAGTTAGCGAAGCTTCCCGCGTCAAAGACAAGAATGAGTCAGCGTGTCGCGCTCGCTGTTACCAGTGTTCCTTTGTAAGCACAACTGGAACAATGGAACAATGGTTTTATACGGGTAAAAAGCTAATGCTTAACAGGCCCCGTGTAATAGTTATGGTAAAAATTCAAAATATAAAAATTGTTAGCAGTAAACGCATGAAAGTATACGTAGTAAAGACCGTAAATCCAAGGTGAATCCATGAGAACTGACGACAAAATGGATGTTAGTAAATTTCCTGTCTCCAGGCGTACACATAAAGTGAAAAACGTGGAATGAAATCTGAAGTTTGCCTGCCAGTGAAATCTCTTGCATACGCTTGTGTTTATCAATAGGTGATGGGTCAAGATGGGGCAGCGGAGTAAGTGCACGGTCAACCATTGATTTGAACACTGCCAGCGTGGGAGCACATATTGTAGAGGGGCCGCTTCCAAGAATGCCTCGGGAGAGCTCTTCGGAGCTAGCTGAGAGCGGATCGAGAAGGACCGCTAGCGACGAGCCTGGGCCCGGAACTACGGAGCTGGGATATGTGGACAGCGCAATAAACCAGACATATACGCAGCTAGCGCAGCCCACAGGACCGAGGCTGAGCAGATTGACACAGCCCAGAACAAGCAAGTCGAGAGCTCTCGAACGACTCCTGGCCGATCCAAATCGGGTACAGAGAAGTGGAGATCGAGGCGAAAACAGGAAGGCGAATCTTCCAAGTCAGAGCTCCCGAGGCGAAAGGACTGGCTCGTCTCTAACATCCATACCTGTGTTGCGTTGTGGGACGGAAATCTAGTCGATATTCGATGGCGCGCGTGAGACCCTTTGTGTGTCCATTTCCGGTGTGCAATAAACGTCTACCCCCCCTGTCATGTCGTTCTCGCTACAATATAACAGATTCCGGTAGGGCATTCCACGTTCTGCAAATGCGTACGGAAAAGAAATTCCGACGAAATTCTAAACGACTGTGCCGCTGTGTCAGCTTGTGATGGTTGCCTTTCAAATTGCTTTTGTGACTGAGATCTAGTAAATGGCGGCATGTGTGCTTGGGATCTCTCAAAATCTAGCAAGTCACAAAGAGGTCCCCCCGCACTCGCTGAAGATTCAGAGCACTTGAAGCCTTCGCCTAAACGGAAAAGTATACACAACTTTGACGTTTATGATTGCTCAGCGTTGGAGCATCTCTAAGGTGATGCGCTCTCTCCTCAGTCATGGCTGCCAGACCTGTTTTGCGTATTCCACTTGTGGGCGTATGTATGAGCCGAGAAGTTGTGGAAAAATCGAAGGGCCAAATCGCTCAAAAGCACGATTCAGGAGGCCCAAGCGTTGGATGCTCCTCCTTGAGGCCGTTTCAGTTCGATTCGAACATCCAACGGCAACCTGGACAAAATCTCCCTGATCCTTCTAGCCAGAAGAAGTTCGAACCTCCTGGTTGCCGAGTTTGTAGGAATGCACTAACTTGTGCTGTAGATGCGGCATTCTACATTTGTCCACATTGAATCGAAGTAGGTTCTAGACTGATCACGCGGATAACCTATCCCGATTAGCTTGAGTTACTGGGATGTCACCTGGTGTATTGATTGCCCTCCACAACTTGATGTCATCGACATATAGAAGGCAGTTCGGGCTTATGAGGCTTGCGATATCGTTAATATACGTCCAAAATAATCACGGTACTGGTGTCGATTACTGTGGTACTTCGCATTCAAGTTCGATAGGACCTGAGAGGGATTCACGCACACGTACCTGCAGGCGCCGATGTAGAAGAAAGCGTTTGATCCATTTTAGGAGAGGATCACTAATACCAAAGGTTTGGTGTTAAAAAAGAAAAATGCTATGGTCTCACCACTGGAACGCATTTGAGAACTCGAAAAAGACTACATCAACCCCTGTGCCAGAGTCTGCTACTTTGGTCCAGCTGGATCTCGCTAGCAGCAGATTGCGTGGCACGATCATTTTTGTCGGAAGCCATGCAGTTTCATTGCGAGGTAATTAGATTCTTCCAAGTAGGCGGTTAGCGCGTCAGATATAATAGCTTCCATCACTTTTGAAAATACTGGTACTAAGGTTATGGGACGGTAGTTGGCTGGATTGGAACGACTACCTCTCTTGTGAATAGGAGTAATCATCGCGTGTGTCCACATGTCGAGCACGTGCATTTCGTCAAAACAGTATTGGAAGAATCGAGTCAAAGGCTCAGCTAAACTCTGTCCCACCGCGGCTAGTGGTTTAGTGTGTATATTTTCAACTCCAGCAAAGCTGTTCTTACGTATTCTTAACAGCTTTTTTGGTACGGCTTCTGTTGTGAAGGATATGTGAGTGAGTTTTGGGGGTAAAACGACCACCGTCATAAGGCTGGGTGGCGCTGAAATGTTGCAGCATATTGTAGGCGCAGGGTATTCACCTCCTCCATTGGTGTCCGTGTGGGTCTGCCCGCTGTCTGAAGAAGAGGAATTCACCGTTTCACTTTACGTAGACGGTTGACATGTTGCTACAGAAGCTTGCTTTTTGAAGCGATCCGCACTGCCAGCTTCTGCTGGTATGCCACTGTCCGTGCAAACAAGCTGAGTACAGTGCTTATGTTGGTTCAAATGGGCCATCCACTTCTAGTTTCTCGGAAAGAGTTTGTAGAAATGTCAGGTTGGGTTTCGCACCGCTATACACTTGTGGGTCCTGCTTCGCGGGATTGAAACCACGTTTCTCGGGCAGAAGGTTTTAGTCGCTGACGCTTCGGCAACCAAAATGTATGCTGTGGTCCCACTAGTCATCAATCAGTTTTGCGAGCCAATAAGCTGCGCGCTTTGTGCAATCCATAAATATCAGCATCCTTGAGGGTTAGCTCTTGCCCAGAAATTCAGCTTATCCGTTCCATGCTAACGAAAAATCGTTCATCAGTGAATAGGTTGAAATGTACCCTTACGTGCGGTAGTGTAGACCATTTTCGGTCCCCTATCGGTCACTCTGCAACAAATTACGCAGCATAACCCTAATTGTTTCCTGCAATTGTGATCAAGACTCTGACAAGAGAATAGGCCATGCAGCATCGAGTTGACGTTAGACAGCATAACTTTTCAAGACTCCTTTCTCAAAACGTTCTTTGCAAATGTTCAAGGCCTAATTGTTAGGAACGCTCATTTTGTTAAGGTGGGTTGTTAGAAGCTAACTTTCAGTCTACAAGAGCATTGTCATTTACCTTTTTGTAGTTAGCTGGGAGAACAATAAGCCCCTACTGAACTCCATTGCTCAGATCAGTTACTCTTGTCCAAGCGCCAGCACAATTCTACTGCAGTAGCCAGGTAATGATGCACTGCGCTCGTGCTTTTGCACGCCTGCACTCGTTCCAACTAGCCCGAAACTCGATATGTATCAATCGGTGAACTTGCCTTGTGGCGTACCGTGGTTGACTTCAACTCAACCATTCACGTCCAACCAGCCTTTTCACGATGGACGAGACTGGCAAGCATTCCTGTACCCAGATGCAGTCGCCTATGGCCATCGCTCCGGTCGTTCACACTCATTTGACCGGGCGAGAGACATTTTGAGATAAACTAACCTCTACTATTGGACAGCTGGCAATTTAGTGCGCTCTCCTCTCACCCGAAGGCTTGACCTTTGGTCCCCGAGTAACAGAATAAATAGGGACAAGACTTCTGGGACTAACTACACAACCACCATTCGGCGTCTCAGGCTGCGCAGCTAACAAGCGAATCAAACCTGATTTTGATGCCTTTCCACATTGAAGCTATTAAGCTTCACTCAGGACACTGAGATATCTACCATGAAATATGTAGTGAAGCTAGCGAACACTCGTCCGAACACTGCAGCACTTACGGCACAAACCCCCCCCCACTGAACTAAATGAGTTTTCCTCTGGACACTACTGCTAAACGACAACTCAGGTGTAGGTCAGTCTTTCTCGTTCGGGCCTCACTGCGATAGGGCTTGGTAACGCGCTTTTCATCGCCAGTCCCATCTCGCGTGTACATCTGGTGGCTAGATCACGTTAGTCTGCATCTTTCCGAATTCGAGTGGAGGTACAATCTCTGAAGAAGGTTCAATCGTTCGTTCCGACTAAGAGTCGAGACAGCTAGGACGCGTTATTACGCTTTCTTAATATTCAGTTCAGCTGAAGTTTTCAAATGAGTATGGACATCCCATTTGTTTGGTAAGTATATATAACATACTGTGTATATGAGAATAATTCTCCAACTACTCATAATAATGAAATGCCTTGTCAGCACGCATTGGGCGCCATGTTTGACAATAGCCGATGTAGGTTATTAGTTTCGTTGTTGACTCTCCCATGCCGCTTTCTTGAACTATCCGGCAGTTTCTTTAGGATTGGTCTCTTCTGTCATTTCTTTTACCTATTGGCACTGCTACTGCTTTACTGCAATGCATGTGTGTCCAGAGATCATTGTCGTTTTCTGAATCCAATTTCCCTGATTCAATGGCGTTTGACCAATATGTTTTCTTAAGTCAGTTTAGCTATCCACGGTATTTTCCATGCCATCCTCAGAAACCACCTTTCTCTTAATTCTACCGGTGTTTCTACACTTTAAAATTTTACCATTGTGGGCACCAACAGATGTTACAAGTATGCTTACCAAATGTCTTGTAATCTCACAGTTAAACAAGCATAACTTTACGGTCATCATCATCATTACACGTTAGCTGGAGGTGGAAAAGATCTCAGCTATTGTGCTGCAATACAAGAGACAAGAAAAGAAAAAACAAACAAGTAGTGGCACGCCCGCTGAGTCCCCAGTAACGGATGGACGTCGTTCCGGAGAGTCAACAGCTGGCTGCCGTAAAAGAGAGTCGTATTAAGCGTAACAACTGAGATCGTGATTGGAGGGGGATGCTAAACATGAGGGGGGTGGACAAAGGAACTCACAACACAAACGCCATTGGGGCCGCCTCCAAGCCATATCAGCAAGCGTGTCCAACCAAACGTGTTCACCGTCCTTAGGACCCCAGCCAGGCAGTCGGGATGCACCAAACGACGCCAACTTCGAAGTGAGGGTTTTCATTTCTTTCGACCAAGTCATCACTTGGCCTCTCCTCCTCCTCTTCCAACCACACCCACAACACGCAAACAATGCACGCCGCAGGAGTCGGTGTGCTGGCATGCGCAACACGTGGCCCAGCCATCGGAGCCTGGTGCGTGATATAATCGTGCTGAGCGGTTCACTCGCTCATCCTGCACCAAATACGCGACGTCGAACACGTTCATTGCTCACGCGGTGCTCCCACCAGACATGAGCTAAGCTGCGAAGGCAGCGATGATCGAATATGACGAGCCTCTTCATGTCTGTCGACCTGATGGGCCAGGTTTCACAGCCATATAGGGGAGTTGAACGGACGGCTGCGTTGTAAACTCTGCTCTTCAGGGCGAGAGTAATGTCGCGTCTGCGCCACAGGTGGCGGAGATTGGCAAAAGCACCTCAAGCTTTTGCTATACGGTTCGTAACCTCATCTTCAATCCCACGGGCGCTAATATAGCTGCACAGGTACTTGAATTCTTGAACGACTTCTAGCAGATCACCACCAAGCGTTAGCGCAGGGTTGGGTCCCTGCCAATCTTGGAGAAGTACTTTGCATTTCGATGGGGCAAAGCATAGCCTAAAACGATTGACAGTCAGTGCTAATCGGTCCAGTGCTTTTTGGCATGTTTGGGAGCTGTTACAGATTAGGGCAATATCGTCTGCATACTCCAAGTCAAGAAGTCGCTCACCAGGGAGTAGCTCCACACCTTCTAGGTCGTGTCCAGCGAACGCTGTTTCCATGACTTCATCAATAGCGAAGTTGAAGAGGAAAGGTGACAGCGGGCATCCTTGTCTCACACCGCTGGTGATACTGAAGGGTGGCGAGAGTTTGCCATAACCCCTCACCCTGCCCGAACTATGCGCGTACAGCGCTTTGATAATGTTTACATATTTATCAGGCACACCTTTCCTCAGCAGACAGTCCCAAAGGGCACATCGATCGACTGAGTCAAAGGCACCTTTTACGTCAAGAAACACGACAACGGTGAGTCGCCAGTAAACATGGCGGTGCTCCAACACTTGACGCAATGTGAAGATGTGGTCGATGCAGCCCTGATCTCGACGAAATCCGGCTTGCTCTTCACGAATCTGGCTTTCACGAGTGCCAGTCAGTCTGTGGAGAATGACAGAGGCAAGCAATTTAGAGACAATCGAAATCTAACTGATCCCTCTATGATTGCCGCATTTCAAACGGGAGTTTCCCTTGAAAATTGGGACAATGACGGAGCGGTTCCAGTCTGTCGGGACTGTCTCCTTCTCCCAAAGTTTTACTAGCAACTCGTGTAGATCATCTACTAGAGCAGGTCCCCCGAATTTGAAGAGGGCATGGGAAATTCTGTCTGCCCCTGCGGCAACTTTACGGTCACCAGTCATTCATACTAAATGTGTAGTTGGCCTTATCGAATAATGTTATTTAATGTTTATGATATAATTGTAAGTATATTAAAACAAAAGCAGTATATAAATATTCGATAACAACAATTAACAATGAAACAGTGCAGAAATGATCTCCTAGGCAATGAATAAATTTCAGCAGAGTTTCGTGGAATACCAGTCTTTTAGATTAATGGCATTATGTAAAAACGCCACTCTGCCTATGCGTTTAATTTACCAGATCAACTTTCCAGATGAAATAGGCGACCAAGTAAATGGAAAATTATTTGGAAAGCCTTCATAAGGACGAAAGCGGAATGTCTGCGGGTTTTTTTCCAGAAAGCTGCGTGATTTCTTCGAAGCAAGACCAAGCTTCAAAAAGGTTTGAAAACAACCGGTTGGTATAGTTTGTGGGCAACGTATCACTTTTGACACAAAATCTTCGTCAGACCGAGTGAACTGGTTGTGGATTGGTATAGCACTTATAGCGAACTTGGCTGATAATCGCGACGAATTGGATGTACTCAGAAGGTCAATCGCGTTATAGGTCAATGCATCACTCCAAATAGTGCATGGAACAGTTAAAAGTGGTCCGCGTTACAAAGTCAGACACATAAGCTCTGTTAACCATGAGTGGGGGAACGATGTGGCGTTCATTCTCTGCCTTGGATCCTTCCGCCGGCGCTCCTCGGACTTGTTGCGTTAAGACAGCTCGCCTAACGTTCGAAAGCTCTGCCCCGTCCATTCTGTTCACGCAGCTCCTCACCTTACTAATCTCAACCGCCTTTAAGGCGTTGATCGTAGCATCATTCTAACGATTTCGACGTTATCCAAGTCGATCTCATGCCCTGTATCTGTCGTGTGCATCGCTACTGCCGAGTCTCTAAGTAGCGCCCTATATTCAAGCTCGTTTCTCAGTGGCCGTGTTATGCGTCTCTTGTGTTCTGCTGTCTTTGTGTGTAGCTCTCTTGCTGTTTGGCCGATCTACACGTAAGCGCAGTCTTTACACTTAATTTTTTAGACACAGTTACTTGTTCTTTCTGCGGGAAGTGGGTCTTTCAAGTGCACCAGAGTTGAGCGAAGCGTTTGACCTTTCTGGAAAAATACCCTTATGTTTTCTTTGTTAAGGAACCTTCGGATGAGCTCAGAACGTCCATCTTTATAAGAAATACCTACGGTCCTAATCCACTCGGTAGTACGCCGTGGGTGAGGATTTAAATCCGCTGCAACTGGCGTTACGCCAATCGCCTCGGGCATCCACTACCAAACAATTGGTTCACTGTTTGTTTCCGGGCGGGCTTCCTACCCTCTTCCTCTGAGCACAGTGTCTAGACCCTGTGAAACTGTGATGAGGCGATTCCAGAATGCACGTGCTTTGGGGGACCTGAACTGCAGTGGAGTACACTTTCCGCGTCCCTCGGCTTTTGATATGTCATTGTTTTTAGACTACCCTTATTCCTGCGAACTAAGCAGTCAAGGACTGCCAATGTGTCACTTCAAGATTTCAATTCCATAGTGAACTTTTATTCTCCGCAAGGATATTCAAGCGGTTTATAAACTCCTTTCTTATCCCGTTTTATGATAACAAATGTGTCATCCAAGTAGCGCCGCTAAATTTTTGGTGAGTTACAAGCGTCAGTCAGAGCCTTTTTCTCAGTCTTCCATGTACAAATTAGCAATTCCATGGAAGTCACTATTCCTTATGGATCCATTAGAAGCAGTACAAGCCATTCCGCTCAACTTTCCGACTGTATCTAAGTGGAGAGATGATATGGTTCAGGACATAGAAATTCGTTTAGTAACTTTACTGCAATCCAGGAAATTGTCGTTACATCTAGATCACTCTACTTGATCTAATAACCACGTTATTTTCATGACGTATGTCTGCTTCTTTGTTGATAATTAGTTAGTGCAAGAGATGCTGCCTGCCAGGAGAATTAAAACTCATGCAAACACCCAGCCTGTATTTGAGGTAGTCAATAGCTATCTGACCGAAAATTCCATTTCAACGCAGAACATAGTTGCATGTGCGACAGATGGTGTTACTGCAATGGTCGGAAGATATGAAGGATTTCTTGCCTATCTAGAAAGTATTTTCCTTTCTGTTTTCGCTATTCACTTTGTGATTCATCGAGAGCATCTAGTGGTCAAGAACTTGGGAGGACGCTTAAACGATTCACTATAGTAGTCAACAATACCAAATCGCACTCTCTTCGAGAGGGTCTTATCCAGTAGCTGTGTGAGGAGAACAGTGGAAGATTTCCAGGTTCTAATGTTGCAAACAGAAGTTAGATGGCTCTCTAAGGGCAACAATTTTCGCCGTTCCGTTGCACTCTGGGAGACCATCATTACATTTCTTTCTGGAACTAAGCATGAAAGAAAACTGTGTACAGCTAAGCCAGACGTATTTTAACTGGCTGGTGTTTTTGAAAAACCCAACTTATTAAATGAAACTCTTCAAGGCCTTGACTACTCTCATCTCTAGCTAAGAAGCAGTTATCACTGTTCTTAAAAGCTGGAAGTGTATGCTCAAAATGTCAAACGTCAGGAATTTTCATAGTTCCTAATTCTCGCTACAGTCACGGAGGAGCTAAAAAGAGACTTGATTGTTTATGCCAAACAACTCTGACAAGAAATTAAAGACAGGTTTCATGACGTGATTGACACGGAAATCGTGATTTGGATTTTAGATCCATTTGATGTACAGCCATGCGATTTTAGAGCGAAACTCCAGTACTGTCTCCTAGAGCTTCAACCGGACGTACAAGCAAGATCCAAATTCTTGCAATCTAAAAGAGATTTTTCTGTTAAAGACTGATCCCAATAATCGATAGCCCTGCCTGTGGAAAGCAGCTGAAATATATTTCCCTGCTTTCCCACCTACATAATTGGCGGAAGATGGATTCAACAAAGTGGTTTCTCTACCCAAAAGTATAAACAGATTGGGCATGACAACAAGAGATATTCTACTCTCCTTGTCAAGTCTGGTGTCGAACCTATGTAAGCTTGCTCAAGGACATCAGACTCAAGGTTAGAATGACTATCTCGACAAACATATTGTTACCAAATAACGACACCTCCTATTTCCTGACATACTGTAGAGTTAAAAGCCGACAACAAAAAACAATTTTAAATATTAATGGTGAATTTGGTGTAATAACAATAACTAATCGCACAATGTACGTTATCTTGAGGCCGGGAAATTAAAAAAATGGTTATATGGAAAACAGCAGTGATTCTAACATTAATAAATTTGTCATCATCAAAAAGGTACCGGATACCACAGATTTGCGTCTGTTAGGCACTGCGGATTGCTGAAATTGTGGTGATCATAGGTGGCAGTAAAAAGTATTACCGCTAGGCATGTAACGCACGCTTCTCAGCCATGGAATCTCAGCAAGCAGAAGACGTCTGAACGGTATGTTTATCAACCAATGGAGAAAGGTACAGGATTCACGGAACCTCGCGTTCCGATACCGGGAACGTGTGTCAGATGATTGGATGGCTGGTGTAAGTGGTAACCAATCCGCGCACAGCTGAAGTAAACGTATCGATGTCATTTGAGTACCTGACATCCCCTTATCTCTTAAAATGTTTACACTCCTGACACAAAACTGTCAACGGGTTTATGCTTACACTGAGATCCACGAAGCGATGACGCATCTGACGATTGTACAGTATCCTGGTTGGTTGCTTCCGTTTCCGGATGAACCGAATCGGATTCGCCCATATGTTCATCTGCTGCCGTCCCAACACAACGTAGGCTTACGTGATCTGAGAGTCGCCGTACTATCCGACCATGTAATTCGAGATCTGCTTGGGTACAGTCACCTTTAATTACAGTTGGGGGTTGCCAGCATCGCTCGTAGGGAAGTCGTGTGTATACCGGATCACCCGGCTGCCAACTAGAGTCGTGGACACTTTGCGATGCGGAGGTCTTGTCTTGTTTTCTCTCTATCTGTGCTCTATGGTTTGGGAACAGACGATCCAATCTGATGCGGAATGTTTGACCAAACTTCATCTCCGCAGGTGATTTACCGGTGGCTTCCGTTGGGGATATCCAGTAAACAAACGGCAAGCAATCCAACCTCGTCTGAATAGTTCCTAGTTCTTGTTTCAAGCGACCTCTATTAATTGTCCGCACCGTGCTTTCCGCTAGACAATTAGAAGCAGGATAATATGAAGCGGTACGGACGGGCTGGACACCATTGTTATTCATGAAGATTTCAAATGCTTTGCTAGTGAAACATGGCGCAGTGTCTATGCGGTGTGTTTCTCGTATCCCAAATATGGCAAATGACAATAGCATTTTATAGATAGTAGTCTCCGTAGTATGGTTGGAAACGGGATAAACAAATATCCATTTATAATGACCCTCAATTAGCGGCAGGAAAAATATCCCATTAATGGGTCCAAAGTAATCCACATGGATGCGTTGCCATGGCTTTTCAGGCCAATGCCAATGATGGACCGCGCCGGAAGGTTTGTTTGACATATACTGCTGACACAGACCGCATGTTTTTAGATAGTCCTCTATTTCTGAACCTAGGCCAGACCACCAGCAATAACCGCGCGCCACGACTTTAATTCGGGATAAGCCTGGATGTGCGTTGTGGAGTTCGTTTAATATGAACGCCGTGCCTTTAGCTGTGGAATCAGGCAGGATCCCCAAAGCAAGCATCCATCGTGTGGACTTAATTCATTTTTTCGCTGTCCGTAAGGCTTAATGCCGATGGGAACCGTTGTAGGCCAGCCGGTATTTTTATTCGCACTACAGAAGGCAGTGTTGGGTCACGATCGGTCCACTGACGTACGGTGTCACCTGTCAATGGAGTGGTGTCGAGGTGTTGCATTAGATGTACTAGCTCTACTGGCTTCACCACTATTTTGTCTGGGGTCGCATGTGGTAACCTGTTTACTGCATCCACTGTATGATTGTTCACCCCAAGAATATGGCAGAATCGATATTTGTATGCACTTGACGCCAAATATAATTAATAGGGCTTCTTTATCAAACTTGAAATAATTCTGTGCGGCGAGTTTTCGATCTCATGAGGCATACACTAGCAGGTGAATGACACCATTTGACATTTGTGACATAGAACTGCTCCGACTCCGTGTGAAAACGTGTCGCACTGTAAGATTAACCATTTTTCACTATCGTTATGGACCAAAACAGATGCGAAAACAAGATACTTCTTTGCACGAGCATACGCAACTTGATGTTTGCTCTTATACATTCACGGGGGGATGCTGTGTAGCCGTTCGTTCAGTGGGGCAAGAATGTTTGAAGCATCCGGTAGGAAATGACGATAGCAAGACAACTTTGCTAGGAATGATCCTAGTTCATCTCTATTCTTGGGCTGATGTGCCTGAACAATAGGCGCTATTTTATCTTGCCGGATATGCAAACTGGTTTTGTCCAGTTTGTAACTGAGGTACCAAAGAGAATCGGAGAAAAACTCACATCGGACTTTTTTTTACTTTCAACCCACAACCTTCCAGACGCTTGAGAACATTCCGCAGTGTGTTTAGATAATTAGCGTCACTGCGGCCAGTAACAAGGACATCGTCCAACTATGCGCAGGTGAACGTTATAACTTTACTATATTATTCACGATCCGTTGGAAAGTGCTGGGTGCTGAATTTATTCCAAACGGGAGGCGCGTGTATTAGAATAGTCCCGGGCGAGTAGTTATTGTGGTCCATTCCTGTGACTCATCATTAATTTAGACTTGAGAGTATGCTTGACTGAGATGCGGATTGGAAAACTTGTGGTTCCCGACTAAAGTTGCGTACAGGTCTTTCATAAGTGCTAAGGGATATTTTTCTACTTTCGATGCTTGGTTGAGTGTCAGTTTGTAGTCTCCGCAAATACGGATGGAGCTGTCAGGTTTGTGTACAGGTCTAATCGGAGTGCCCCAATCTGAATGTTGCACCGGAACTATGAGTCATTCTGATTACAGACGCTGAGTCTCTGTCTCAACTTTAGGACCTACTACATAGGCTAATAATCTGGCTTTGTAAAACTTTGGCTCGGCAGTCTCTCGGGGTTTAATAAAAGCCTGGGGATGAAGCATTTTCCCTATCTTTTCAAACAACGATGAGAACTGGTCCAATAATCCATTCAGACTGCCGTCTCCATCAATGAGTTGGTTGACTTGCGTTGTCTCGGGAACAAACTGGATCAAGCTTCGACCCGTGAGATTCGGTTCGTTCCCAAGTACAACGTTTAAGGGTAGGCTGAATTCTCGCTCCCCGTGCCTGGCTTTAATGAAACATCTGCCAAACACCTGAATTGGATCACTGGTGTACGTCTGTAATTTCGAATTGCACGGTTGCAGAGGTGGTAGCTTTTTTCACGTAACCAGAATGGACAAGTGGTGTAACCATTGTGTTTCATCCCACATAGCGTGGTATTAGTATTCAAGGCAGAACTGATGGTGGCCTAGTTTTCCAGCTGCAGAGCATCGTAGTGCCGTTGACCTTTATCGCCAAGCACCTGCCTGAATAGTGTGATTTTGTTAGCCTCAGAAAGGCAAATGGTCGGATTCAGTACAGGAAGTAATTCCACTTAGTAAATGCTTTCCCCCAGTGCGATAAAGTCGGTTTCTCTTCAGTAGATAGGTGTATTCAACATTGGGTTACTTTATTTTCGTCACCAATGAAACGTAGTACCGCTACGCATGTAACGCGCGCTTCCCAGACATGTAATCTCAGCAAGCAGAAGACGTCTGAACAGTATGAGGTTTATCAATCAGTGGAGAAACGTACAGGATTCACGGAACCTCGCGTTGCGGTACCGGGAGCTGGTGGCAGATGATTGGATGGCTTGTGTGATTGGCAACCAATCCGCGCACAGCTGCAGTAAACGTTTCGAGGACATCTGCGTACGTGACAGGGGGTCCATGAGAAAATGAAAAGTTCAAAAGGTGGCCATGGCGGAATAAAGGCTGAGAATGCCTGCTTTAGAAAATGCAGTGCCAGTGGTGTGACCACGTGGTGAAAGAAGTTCTAAGATCTGTACTACTGTCGAAAATTTGACAAGAGACAGCAAGTTTACACATACATACTTCGAGTGCAGAGGTCGCTACTCCACTTGCGGACACCAAGCAGCACGCGCGGACGCCAGTACAAACCTCTAGTAACGGATCTCTAGCGAATTACCGGTCTCCTGTAATTCCAGCCGCTGGTGGTCAATGTGTAGAACGGCCTTTCAGAGAATTTCCGGGAGTGAAACTGGGTGCAATGAATAATGAATTTATACGGGTTAAGAAGCGTTGCTTTACAAGTCCCGTTGGATAGTTGCAGGGGATATCAACATAATAATAATGATGATAAGGATGGTAAAATAGTTAATACTTTAAATATGAAAATAAGGACTTGTCGTTTGCTTCGCCGCAGTCCTGTGATCCTCTTAGATTCACAGCACCCACAGTTAACAACAAATAATTCCATGGTAAACACCAGGTGTAGGATGGAGACGTAGTGTTAAGTGATAAAGTGTAATTGAATGTGTGCATCGTCCAACCGTCTTTTAAATACTGTTAGTGTCGGTGCAGAGACGACCGATTCTGGGAGAGCATTCCATGGGTGACAGACACGGATGGAAAAGAGATTTCTGCGACACTCCAGACGACTTTATTGTTCTGCGAGTTTTAATGAGTGGCCCCTCAGGTTTGTATTGCTTCTGAATTGCAGTAAAGGGTGGCACACATGATGTGGGTCTCGCAGAATCACGTATGTCATAATAAGATCGCCTCGTAGTCTGCGATAGCTTCCACTGAACAATCTCGGTCGTTGCAGCCTCTCCTGGTAGGAAAGATTGCGCATTCCAATTACGTTCTTAGATGCCCGGCGTTGTGGCTGCTCCAGTGCATTAAGATCGTGTTTCAGCCGTGGATGCCACGCTTGAACTGCATATTCGACATGGGGGCGAACATACGCACTGAGCATTTGTGGAAATATGGAGATGTTTATTTGTCCAAACGCCCGCCTCAACACCCCGACTTGTTGGTCCCCGGTCTTCGAGACCTTTTCGGATTACCTGGAGCAGCATTGCTAAATTTTAATTTCCTATTACCAGATCCAGAGAACGGTGACTCACTAATAGTGACAGCTCACATTTGTGAACCCAGATTCATAAGGGGGCACACAGATTTTACGGCATCATGTACAACTTGAAACAACTTATGGCAATGAGTGTCTGTTTAATTTTGAGAGTATATGATCGAACTTCGATAGAGTTGTACAAATCAAATTCCTATTTGCCATCATAATGCAGTGTTTAACGCACAAATGTAGGGATTAAATGCAATCCGGATGACATTTAGTGACATTCTTCTTATTTTGTATTGATATTTCGCGATTTTATGTCGTTAGTATTTATTTTCGAATATTGTGCCAACATAAAAAGCCCACAAATTATCTGTTCAAGTGGATAACAATGGTTGGCCTGAGCTACACCCGTCATAACTCCGTTCGCGCACGCCTTATTCATTGTCAATCCAAAAGAATAAGAAACGGTCATGAAAACGGGAGTGTTGATTAGTTAAACGCAAGCTATATATATATATACATATATATATACATATGGCTGGCGGCATCCGGTTTCGGATTTGCCTGTCACTGTGGCAAGCCACAGGACGCCTGCGCCTACAGAGGGACCATGGGTGGCTTGCACTGCACCACTCACAGCTAAAAACACACACCCCATATCCAGTGTAAACCCGAAGGAATAAGACCGGGAGGCATGTGGATTGGAGCCAGGTTTCGTCAACGAAGCCGGCCCACACTCCTTCACAGAGAAACACAAACACGCCGTATTTGGGAATCAATCGCACACAAGCCGGTGGCTGCACCGTAGTCTGCTCCACACTGATTGCATGGAACCACTCTTCGAACCTAGCACGACGACAAGGACCGTGCACCCCGTCCCCTCCAGCAACGACCCACTATCTCCTGGAGCCATTATAGACGAGGTATTGGGTAACAGATAGGTAGGCACCTTGTCAACATGCACATCAAGCGCATCCACGCCTGGGAAGTCAAACAACAGCCGATCACTCGAAATGCCGATATCAAATTCAATATATCGCATAAAGTAAACCTATTTGACGACATAACTATTTGCCAAATAAGCATATAGAGTAAATTGGTTATAAGCCAATCCGCAATAAGTACAAAATGTCCGAAATTTATATAAAAATTACCACGTGATACAATTACGCAAGGCTACAACAATTAGCATGAGCGACGTGCGCAAGTTAGAAGATTATCAAGGACGCAGAACAAACCAAATAAATTGGAATAAATTTTATCCGCATTTAAAAGACCTACTTTAAATATAAGTTGTTTTAGCCCAACTGAGGGGAAGAAGCATCCTAAATGCGACATCAGTCTCAGCATGGGGAGATGTATATATATATATATATATATATATATATATATATATATATATATATATACATATATATACATATATATATATATGTCTGGCGGCATCCGGTTCCGGATTTGCCTATCACTGTGGCAAGCCACAGAACGCCTGCGCCTACAGAAGGACCATGGATGGCTTGCGCTGCACCAACCACAGCTCCAACCACACACCCCATATCCAGTGTAAACCCGAAGGAATAAGACCGGGAGGCATGCGGATGGGAACCATGTTTCATCAACGGAGCCGGCCCACACTCCTTCACATGCAAACACAAGCACACTGTATTTGGGAATCAAGCGCACACAAGGCGGTGGCTGGACCGTAGTCCGCTCCACACTGACTGCATGGAACCACTCTTTGATCCTAACACGGCCACAAGGACCGTGCACCCTGTCCCCTCCAGCAACGACCAACTGTCTCCTGGAGCCAGTATTAACGAAGTGGTGGGTGATAGACAGGTAGGCACCTTGTCAACATGCACATCAAGCGCATCCACATCGGGGATATCAAACAACAGCCAAACACTTGAAAGAGAGTAAGCAAAAAAGAAAAACTCGACTAATGCATAAGGAAATGGTGATATATACCTTAATTAAATAGAATGTGTAATAAGTTGTTTACAAACAAATCCTAGCTAAGTGCACGAGGTCATGAAATATAATTTCACGGAATGCCACGAAGACAAAAATGTTATGGAAATCGAATACAATTGGCTTAGGCGAGGTGTACAAGTTAATGGAATAGAGTACTTGTAGACATTTATATGAGAAAGAAAAGCATTAAGGTAAAAACTGTAAACCCACCACCTGAAATATACTTAGCATGCAAGCACGCGGTTGGTAAATCGCATTCAGCGTGCCTACAAACGCTGCGCCGGCTCGCCGTAATTCTCTGTAGGACCCGTCGTCGCTTCTGTAGTGGCCCCAAAGGACCTAGCTCATGGCTCACTAGACATTTATATGAGAAAGAAAGGCATTAGTAGAGAACCGAAAACCCACCACCTGAAATAAAATGACTTAGCATGCCAGCATGCGGTTAGTAAATCGAATTCAGCGTGCCTACAAACGCTGCGCCGGTGCTGCCTACGTTCACTGCGGGACCCGTCGTCGCTTCGGCACTGGTCCCGAGTGACCTCTCTCATGGCTCACTAGGCCTGCCTGACTAAGGCACTCTCGCCCGCATGTTCTACAGCACTATGCGCTCGATGTCGATGGAGTACAATTCATCGGTGCTTGCCGCTTCCGCAATTACCGCTTCTTCTCTGCATACACGAGGGCTTTCTCCCGCACTTCAGCAACTGCCTTCATGATTAGATCGCGCCATGCACCACGATCAACCGCCTTCCATTCCCATGATCTGCAATCAAGATTAGAACGTGTGAGACTCACTTTAATCATGTCCTGGTAACGTAACTTTGGTTTCCCCACGTGCCGCTTCCCAATACTCAGCTGACCGTATAAACGTTGTTTCGGTATCCGCGCCGAATCCATACGGCTCACATGACCTGGCCACCTCAGGTGTCGCAGTAAAAGTATGCCGACTACTGCATACATTTCACTTCGGCGCAAAACTTCCGTGTCTGCAACTCTGGCGCCCCAACCGATCCGCAAAATTCGTCGCAGACACTGCTGATGGAACCGCTCGAGATATCGCACATCCCGAGGGTACATCGTCCACGTTTCACTGCCGTATAGAAGAACGGACAGTACCATGGATTTGTACACCATCAGCTTCGTGCCAATGCTAAGCTGATGGTTGTTCCACACTCGGTACTCCAGCTTCCCGAATGCCGCTGCCGCCTTCGACACGCGAATACGCAACTCAACGTGTAGCTGCTGATCAGTCGATATCACACTCCCAAGGTAGCAAAAGCTGGAGGTGGTTTCCAATACTTCAGCACCAATGCTGATTTGCGGCAATATTGAAGATTGCACCTCCGGTAAAGGCTGAAAGAGACACAGTTTTGTTTGTGTTGATGGTGAGCCCGAATTTGGCCGCTGTCGAAGCCAGAGCACTAGTCATGTGCTGCAACTCATCCGCGCTGTGTGAAAACAACGCACAGTCGTCAGCAAACAGCGACATACAGATAGTTGTCTCACAGACTACAATTCTCGCACCGAAACGACGGATGTTCAGCAACCCACCATCAATACGGTGCTCCACACGAACACCGTAAGCACAAGCCGGATCAAAAGCACAAGACAACATTGCATGAAGATAGATATTAAACAGGGCAGGAGCTAAGACACAGCCTTGCTTCACACCAGAGACAACTGCAAAGTCATCCGAGGTCTCTCCACTCAGCTGCACCCTCGCTCGCATACCACTGTGCAGACATCCAATTAAACTTACAAGGTTACGCGGGCAACCAAACTTACCCAACACCAGCCACAATGCCTCGCGGTTCACCGTATCAAATGCCTTGGTGAAATCAACAAAAAGCGAGTACAATGGCTGGTGTCGTTCTCTGCACTTCTCTTGCAACTGACGAGCAAAAACACCATATCTATAGTGCTGCGACCCGAGCGGAATCCACACTGCTCCTCCGCCACGTTAGGTTCCACAATCTGACTCACGAGGCGATTGAGTAGGATTCCGGCAATCACCTTGCCCACACAACTCAGCAAGTTGATGCCACGATAATTCGTGCAACATTGCTTGCTCCCTTTGCCCTTGTACAGTGGTAGCACAAGGGCATCCATCAGCTCAGGAGGCACCTCCTCCTCAATCCATACACGTTGCACCAAGTGGTGCAGCGCAGTCAAAAACGCGGGTCCACCGTGTTTCAATACTTCAGGCGGGATCCCGTCGGTCCCGGCACACCTGCCGTTTCGCAGCTGAGCAAGTGCTCTCTGCGTCTCATCCAGTGTCGGCGTATCCGCCAGATCCGCCTTCACATCGTGCTGCTTCAGGCCGTTCAATGTAGGCCAGTAGATCTCTGAACGGTTGTTCAAGAGACATTCAGTGTTTCCGCCAGACCTGCATTATGTCTGCAGTCTGTGTGCAGGTAGCGCCTGAACTATCATTGATCAGCGTGCTTTGCGGCTCCAATCTCGGTCCATACACCGCCTTCAAGGAGTCAAAGAATTCCTTGTGTTGGCGGCGTTCAGCGTAGCATTCCATCAGCCTCGCCTTCTCCGTCCACCATGCATTTTTAATACGATGGAGCTCTTGGGTCAGTCGCCGTCGAAGTTTGCGAAACTGACTCTTCTTCCCCAAGTCACTGGGGTCTGCAGCATGTGCAGCAAACACTGCATTCTTCTCCGACACCAATGCGCCAATCGTCACATTGTTGTCATCAAACCAATCAGGCCGTTTACAGTTTGCGCGCCCAATGGTCTCCTCGGCAGCAGCTGTCACCTGATTGCGAATGTGGTGCCACAGGTCGCTCACTGTGGCTATGCAGTCCACATCACCACACAGGCGTGCAGCCATCGCCTTCTCCAGCTCAGTACGTTTCGCCACAGTACCGAGGGAGAGAATGTTAAATTTACGCCGATTCACAGCGGGAGTGCAATACATCGATTTACGAAAATATATGTACAGTTTGGTCCGCACCACTTTGTGATCAGTGCCACACTCATCTCCACGCAGTACACGTGTCATGCGCACTTCACGCATATCACGCTGACGTACGATGACATAGTCGAGCAGGTGAGCGTGACCACTCCGTGGGTTCGTCCAAGTTGCTATATCACTCGCACTCAGTGCAAACCGAGTGTTCGTAATCGTCAGGCCGTGAGTGGCACACAGTGAGAGCAGCCTGTCACCGTTCGCATTCGCTGAACCAATGCCATGCGGACCGATAACATCTGTCCACCCCGATGCATCAGGCCCAACGTGCTCGTTGAAATCACCCAGCAGAAATAGTCGGTCGCTCCTCGGCACAGACTGTATCACGGAGGATAGCTCAGTGTAGAACTGATCACGCGTGTCATCAGGATAACTCATGGTCGGACCGTACGTGCTTATAAAAGTAGCAAACTTATCTCTGCGGAGTCGTAGGCGAACAGTCATCAGTCGCGCGCTGATGCCTGTTGGTTCGCCCACCAGCTGGCCATTTAGGCGATCGGATATTGCAAATCCGACCCCATGATCACGTGGTGCTCAGGCGGCGTTCCCCACCCAGTAGAATGTGTAGCCAGCATCTGCTTCATGTAACTTACCTTGCTCAGCGAGCCGAGTTTCACTGAGCGTCGCAATATCGATGTGGTAGCGCGCCAGCTCCATCGCGACCAGTGCAGTGCGTCGATCCGTGCGCTCGCTCGTGTTCCGGTCCAGTAGTGTGCGCACGTTCCAGCACCCGATGCTGAGTGCTTTGCGCGCAGGCATGCGATTGCATTGGTGGGCAATCGCACGCGAAGTGGTCGTTGTGCTCAGGAGGTTTGCTTGAGGTACTCCACCCGGAGACTTTGGCTCAATAGCCTGACCCACAAGGCAGTGGGTGGTTTGGAGGTCTGTTTGGGGGACTCCACCCGGAGCCTTTGGCTCAATAGCCTGACCCACAAGGCAGTGGAGAGCAGATCCAGCTCGGGAATGTGATTGCAGAGACAGATTGGGATCTGCTTGACGGCCGTCACACCCAGCCTTGGAGGTTCTGGAATAATTATCATGTGTTTTGCGACCGTAATTGGATACGCACCTGCGACCACGGCCAGACGCAGTTGGCTTTTTGGCGGGTTTGCACCAATTTGACCATGGGCTGCCTGGCTTGAGGCGGACAGTAGCAAACCATTGAACACCCGGAGGTGTCCTCCCACCGTCAGAGACAATGCGTGGCCCTCGTGCTCTACGCCAATCGAGCTTTGAGAATATAAGCCCTAAAGCTGTTGTCTCCCATGGATAGGTTTTACGGGAAGAGGGCCATCGAAAACTTCCTAACCTCCGGAGAGGATGGACTAGGATACTGCCAGGGCGCCCACATCTGACAGGAGAACGACTCGGGTCCTCAGCCAAAGCCTTCGAATAAATGAACACCCGAAAGGCAGCGAGTCTAGCACATGGTCAGTTCACTGACTCATGTGGATTGGTGTCCTGGATCTTAGCAGGGAGAAGGGCGAAACCCAACTCCCTCCCAGCGGTCGCCACGTGGAGGCGCCCAGGACATGAGACTATGGCGCAGCAGTAGCAGCAGTGGGTAGACCATCTGTCAGGATCTAGCCACCACCAGCCTCAGCGCACCATAGGCTCTCCCGACACATATATGTTTATATACATATATATGTACAATCATCGTTGAACAGTTAAAAATTTGAAGGGAAATGCCTGCAATTAAAGCTTGTGCGATTAGGGTTGTTGAGGATTTTGATAGAAAACCTCATCGCCTATTTGTACTTATTCAATAACGTTTTATCGATATGTCGACTTAGATGCAATTTAAAAGTGCGTGTTTGAAACTGCCGGATAAATGGAGTTGTGGATGTTTAAACACAGTAATATTCGAGATCACAAGTGGAGCCAAATATGCACAATAGACTGTCACGCTGACATAAAGTGGTAATGTCGTAGCTGGACTATGAAATTCACTGCGAACAAGAAGCAGTCATCCAGAACTGTTATTAAAAGCACATTGCCAATTTATATACTAAAGATAGTTTAAAAGCCCGGAAAGAAGACGAAACTGGTAGATGCATGCATTTCGTGTTGTCTCCTCAATACCATTAAAAATAACCGACGTGCATACATAGAGCTCACAGTGGGTGCAACCATAAAAGCTTGGGGTGTAGGATGAATGATGGAAGTTCACCACTACGTCCAAGGCAGCTTTAAGCTGAAAAATTAGTTGTTTCGCAACGCACAGGACTGCTTCTATCCGGCTTATAGCGACTGCCACAGCGAACCGAAGGAAGCGGTGCTGAGCGTGACGCAACACAACTTCGAACACTGAGCCTAGGTCTATCCGGTGACCTGAGCCTAATAGGTGTTTGCCTATCCAAGAAGCGAGCGGTCTAGGTGAGCATGGAATTTTTAGGGTAGGAAATCTGGGCAACTTACGCTAAACCTATCTCGGTACATGCTCCTTTATTCGGGAAGTCAGAGTCCTATTATCTCTACCCATGTAACTGTCTCCGCAATCACACACAAATTGGTCTACCCAGTTTGAATTGGCCCCGATAGACTGAGCTTCCTTCGTTGAAGGTGTGGGCAAGTTTTTAGTTTGGTTGATGACAACAACTTGTGCCGCATGGTCTTCGTTTTTTAGCGAAATTTTGCGCTTAGTTGTCTTCAGCGTGGCCAAATCAGCTTTGAAATGTAATTCGAGACAAACTCTATTTTTAGCTGCCCTATGCATCAAGTCCTTTTTCCCTTGCGTTTGGCTATGTTGTTTGAAAAATGTTCGAGGTTAGCCGTTCTCCAGTAACACTAGCTTATGTTCCAAAAATTCGGGTGAACAAAATCGTTTGGCACGAGAAACTAGAGTCTTTACATGTGTCGGTTTGTACCGCACTGGTGTGAAGCTGGTGTAGTATAGGTAGTGACCAGAGGCAATTTATTTTAAGTAGATTAACCTCTGAATTAATCCATCATCCCTGCGAGTTATGAGCATGTCCAGATATGACAGCCAATTGTTCTGCTCTACTTCACATGTACCTCGTAAGTTATCATGAGCACCATTGAGACGTTCTGCCAAATGTGTGCATTGCTACTCCGACGGCCAAAACGGCAAGTTATCGAAGCCATATTTTTGTAGTAGGGCATCTGGTCTATTTCCGTAGCAATGCTTTTTTCTCTCATCAGCATAAAAACTATCAAGAACTGGACGTAATGTGCTATCCATCGCTAGGCCTTCAATTTGACGGCACGGTGTGTTCCGCGACTGAAAGTCTACGTTCTCCTTGCGCAGTAATAGAGTTACTTTCAGCAAGCGCACGCAGTTGGTAAAACTACTCAACGGTGCACATGCAACTTAGGGGTTACATGCGAAGTTGAACAGAACAATTAGCTGCCCCATCTGGACATCCTCGAAACTCTCAGGGATAGTGGATTATTTATGAGGTTCATCTACTTTCTTCTAACAGTCTCTTGATGCTCTGGCCGTCACAGAGGAAAATAAACGGCGCACGCTCTGCAGCATCCAGCGGGGTGGATAGGGCTTTGGACGCTACTACTCAAGCCTTCCCGAATGCGGATTCCTCCTTTTTCGCTTTTCATCTTTAGTGTCCCGTTCCAACTTCACTTTTATCCCCCCATTTACAATTCCCCAATTCTTGACCCTCAGCCACCCTGCTTGAATAGTCGCTTGTTTTCTAGTTTCAACTCACGCACAATCGCAGGGCGTCGCTCCAATCCAGTCGACAAGTCCAACTTCAACCAAGCGGACAACGTCAGCTCATCCAATTTCCTTTGGAGTCCACGATCCTCGCGAAGACTGTCATGCCTGAAGGTGCGTAGTTTGTTACGGGTTGGCCAACAAGCAGCACTTGACCGAACACTCGAGACCCACTCGATCTACATTTGCTGTTTATCGGAAACCCGCCAGCAAGCTTGGAGCTCCGCACTTACTCTGTAATACCCCACATGCGATACTGGCAGCACATTCTCATTGCGCCTGTCTGGCGAAGACGCAGCATCAAATGCCAGTCAAGCTGGCGTCAACGTTGTTTTGAATCCCCGGGATGCAGCTTCCCTGATCGACTTGAGCCCTGTCAACAGCCGTATATGCGCAGTTAGGTTGGCTGGCCCGTTCCATGCTTCGAAGTCTCATGAGGACAAACGGGACCTTTTTTGTCATTGCGGCTTACGCCCCCACAAACTGCAATCCTGGTTCGTCGTAAGATGATGTCTATAACCAACTTAACGATCATTTTCGGTACAGATGAAACACGGATACTGTGGTGCTTCCTGGTGATCCAAACGCCCTAATCGGAAACTTGTCCTCTGATGAGCTTCATGTGGTCGGCCAACATGATGTAGGCTCCAGTAATGATGAGGGTGAAGTGTGCCATCCCTGTGTGAAGGGGCTCCTCTCTTTCTCGTGAGCCCTAACTTTCGACGTAGCACTCGCGAAAGAGTGACTTGACGCCCACCAGCCTCTGGTCAGCCATGAACGCAAATCGATCACATCGTGATTATTTACCACTGGAGGGGCTGTCTCAAAAACTCTCGCTCGATTTGGAGCACCGCCATGAACGATCACGCTCTTGTGCGTGCTGATCTGCAGGTGCGTTTCGGCGGAGGTCCGCAACGTCGCTCTGCGCGCATTGATCCCGGCCAGCTGGTGAAGCCAGGTGTTCCGAATGCATATCAATCTACGCTGATCTCTGGGCTGACTAAGCGTCCACTGAACACCGCGAAGATCAGTGGTTGCCTATTCGTCAACCGTTAATATCAGCTGGTATCTTCATGTGGCAAATCAAATTGCCAACCCAGACATTGGGACTCTACAAAGTCTCTGGAACTTATGCATGCTCGCCAACTTATTCCTGCTGGAAGCGAATACAATGTGACTCACAAAGTACGCAGGACAAAGCTGCCTGCTAGCTTAAAAAGAGCCCGCGAAGCCTGGTGGTCTCATCGTGTATCGGAAGTGGAAATAGCCGCCGCCGTTGGTAATCATCATAACTTATTCCGTCTGATATGGGAAATAGGCAGCAGGATACCTGGTGTTACCGAGGCAATACGCGACGTGCGCGAACAGCCGATCCACAGCTTGTCAAAACACTTACAGCATTGGGCCGAACATTTTTCAAGATAGTTTAACCAAGCTGATTTATCACTTTCTATTTCGGGCATTGAGTGCCCTTCTCCATGGGCCGTCTTCTTAGATCCGCCCTCACGCTCAGAAATGGAAAGTGGGATCAGACTATTAAAATTGCATAAGTCCGCTGGTGCAGCTAGAATTCCCCCAGCTCTCTAGAGATTCGGGTGACCTGCTCTTGATCATTTACACGAGTTTCTAATGGAATTTGGAAGCAAGTATTTGTCCCAGCAGAATAGAATCGCTCCGTCATAGTCCCAACATTAAAGGGAGGCTCCCGTTCGGAATATGACAACCACGGAGGGATTAGTCGGATCCCGATCGCCTCTAAATTGCTTGTCTCTGTCTTTCTCCACAGACTGACTGGCGCTCGTAAAGGCCAGATCCGCGAAGAGAAAGCCGGGTTTGGTCAAAATCGAGGCTGAATCGAACGCAGCTTCACTTTGCGTCATTTGTTGAAGCACCGCCACGTTTATTGGCGACCCACGGTTGTCGTGTTTCTCGAAATCAAAGGTGCTTTCTATTCGACTGATCGATGTGTCCTTTGGGACTGTCTGTCAAGGAAAGCTACGCTCAATAAATATGCAAACGTTATCAAAGCGCCGTACGCTCATGTTTCGTGTAGAGTGAGGGTGTATGGCAAACCGTCGCCTCCCTTTTGTCTCTCTAGGGGTGTGAGACAAGGTTGCCCGCTTGCACCTTCCCTCCTTAACTTCGCTATTGATAAAGTCATGGAAATAGCTTTCGCTGGACACGAGATAGAACATGTGGAGCAACCTAATGTTGTGCGACTTCTTGACTTGAACTATGAGCATGACATTGCTCTCATATTTGACAGCGTCCAAACGTGCCAGGCTGCACTGGACCGATAAGCATTGGCTGTCAATCGTTTTGGGCTATGCTTTACTCCATCCAAACGAAAAGTTGTTCTCCAAGATTGGGAAGAACCCATTCCTGTGCTGACCGTTGGCCGTGATCAGCATGAATTCGATCAAGAATTCAAGTACCTGGGCAGCTACGTTAGAGCCCGTGGGTTCGAACCTGAGATTATGAACGGTATGGCAAAAGCTCGAGGTGCTTTGGTTTATCTCCGCCACCTTTGGCGCAGAGGCGACATCACTCTCCTCCTGAAGTGCAGAGTTTACAATGCAGCCATCCGTTCAACCTTCTTATACGGTTGTGAAACCTGACCCATCAGGTCGATAGAAATAAAGAGGCTAGCCACCTTCGATCATCGCTTCATTCTCAGCTTAGCTCATGTCTGGTGGGAGCACCTCTTGAGCAATAAGCGTGTTTGGCGTCACGCATTTGGTGCAGGAAGAGCTAGTGAACCGCTCAGCACCATTATATCACGCACCAGGCTCTGGGGGCTGGGTACGCCAGCATATAGACTCCAGCGATGTGTATTGTTTGCGCGCCGGGAGTGCGGTTGGAAGAGAAGAAGGGGAGACGAAGCGGTGTTGGTCGAAAGGAATGAAAACCCTCACCCCGAAGTTGGCGTCGGTTGGTGCAGCCCGACTGCCTGGCTGGGGTCCTACGGACGATGAACACGATTGGTTGAACACATTTACTGATATGGCTAGGAGCCCTAGTGGCGTTAGTGTTGTGATCTCCTATGTCCATCACCTTCCTGCTTAGCCTCCACCTTCCAATCACGATCTTATTCGTTAGGCATAATATAACTCTCTTTTTGCGGCAAGATAGCCGGCTGTTAGCTTTCTGAAATGATGTTCATCTGTTAATTGGGACTCAGTCGGCGTGTCACTATTGCTTTTGCTTCTTGTCTTTTGTATTGCGACACAATAGCTGCAGCTAAGGTGTGTAATGAGTGAATGAATGAATGACACAAAGAAGTTACAATGCGGCACAAGTTGTTGTCATCAACCAAACTAAAAACTTGCCCACACCTGCAACGAAGGAAGCTCAGTCTATCGGGGCCAATTCAAACTGGGTAGACCAATTTGTGTGTGATTGCGGAGACAGTTACATGGGTAGAGCTAATAGGACTCTGACTTCCCGAATAAAGGAGCATGTACCGAGATAGGTTTAGCGTAAGTTGCCCAGATTTCCTACCCTAAAAATTCCATGCTCACCTAGACCGCTCGCTTCTTGGATAGGCAAACACCTATTAGGCTCAGGTCACCGGATAGACCTAGGCTCAGTGTTCGAAGTTGTGTTGCGTCACGCTCAGCACCGCTTCCTTCGGTTCGCTGTGGCGGTCGCTATAAGCCGGATAGAAGCAGTCCTGTGCGTTGCGAAACAACTAATTTTTCAGCTTAAAGCTGCTTTGGACGTAGTGATGTACGTCCGTCATTCTATCGGCACCCCATGCATTTCTGGTTGCACCCACTGTGAGTTCTATGTGTGAACGTCGGTTATTTTTAATGGTATTGAGGAGACAACACGAAATGCATGCATCTACCAGTTTGGCGCATCGACAGTTGCTTAATGTTATCCCAGCAAATGATAAAAGGGTTAGTGACAACGCTGTTGTAGACTGAATGTTACCTTCACATAACCACCTTAGCAAAATAAGGATTCGTAACAATTATACGGTGAAAATATGAGATGCTACTTCTGCATAAATGAGTCCGGAAAAGCTGTCGTTGACAGACTACTCCCGTCACAGTCTTGATAGCAATTGCAGGAACCAAGTGGGGTGCACGCTGTCTAATTTGTTTAACAGTGACCGTGACGGTGTAACATGAAAGGCTGACAGTGTCGCTCAGTCTCTCAGGAAAACGTAGGTGTATATCAAATGAAATGATGGTTACATGCTGCCGTGTATGGCAATTAAGAGACTACTCGCTGCACGTGTTTGTGGAGAAGGACTGCCGATGAAATCCACTCGGTAGTACACCATGGCTAAGGATTTAAAATCCGCTGCAACGGGTATCCGCTTGTACTTAGTCGCTTAGTGTTCAGTTTGTCTTCGCGGAGCAATTTGATGCATTGATTTCGGTGATTTATGTAGCATCCAAACCTACGTTATCAACCCGCCAGGCAGAATCCATCTTGATCATGCACATTCGTGTCCGGCCCCACAGAAATCACCACACTTGCTCCGAAAGAAGTAATTTGGATTCAGACGCCGTTGAAATTAGCCAAGTGAACAGAATGACAAATTACTTCCAGGAGATTTTAGAGGCTGGACAGATGGAAAAGACCCGTTATTTTGATGAACAACGTCAAAGCGTATACCGTAATGTGGGATAACTGGAACTTCCTTTTTGCTTTCACAGACGTATTTCGCGTTGCAAGTGAAGCGGAAGCGAAGCATCGCGTGATTGCTACGGCCACAAGGTACACTTAAGTTTACTGCATTAATTATTATTTTCTCGTTGGTGAACACAATGTCTAAAATTTATGCTTCGTCGCCAGTAGTGTATCTCGAGGGAGCGGTAACATGTTTGCACAACAATATAACAACAAGTACATCTTGCAAATACGCTTTAAACTGTTCGCAGAGCGAAGCTGAAATTTCGTTGCATGAAGGCTGAAGTCCCCCAATCAAAGGACGTAATTGTTTGACCAGACGCAAAGCTTTGATCCAATTGAAGAGTGGATAGTAGAGATTAGTTAATTATTGTTAGTAAATACACATCACAACGTTTCAGGTACAGACGACACCAAAGGAGACAAACAAATTGTTTATCTAGGTTGGCGATGATATAGCTATACAGATCAGGTCGGTAATGCAAGAGCACTTTGCCTCCTTTTCTAGGTTATTCGCTTTGTAGGGGAGTAAAGCCGGGCGGTGCTATCTCGGCATAAGGGTAGTCAGAAGTCATCCATGTTTCAATTATCATGACGGTATCCTAAGAACTCTAAGTTTGGAGTAGGATGTATGCACATTGAAACATGAATTTGCACAGGTTAAGGAATCGTGCTTTAAGATTCCCGTTGGGTGATTTGGTGTGGTTATCGAAAAAAACAGCTGTTACTTTAAGTAAAATATAGGAATTATCCTTTGTTATGCTCTAGTCCTGCAATCCGCGTAGTGTCACAGCACCTGCAGGTAATGACTAATATTTCCGAGGTATATTCCAAAATGAGAATGGATATACAGTGCTATGTAAATCGCGTAAGTGGATGATTGCGTCATCCAGCGATTTTTAAAAACATTACTTGAGTCGCTGCAGAAACGACCGATTCAGAAAGAGCATTCTACAAGTGAATTACGTGAATTGTAATGAAAGTCCTGCGACACTACATACGGTCATACCTTTCTGCTAGTTACAATGAGTGACTTCCTCAGTTTGCATTATTATAGATTCGCAGTCCGCTGTGGCAGCCAAGATGTGGATCTTGCAGAATCATGGTCATTTTATGATTGCCTTTTATTCAGCGATATCGCCAGGGGCTGGGAATTCCGACCTTGAATATGCCACAGTACATTTAGGTGTTATTCAGCCATGGATGCCGGGCTTAAATAGCGTATTCGATATGAAGGTGACCATGTGCACTAAGCGTCTGTCAAAAATAGAAATGTCCCTTTGTTCAACAACAGACCCAGATGGAAATTATCAGATTACGTGGCCTTTTCGGACTTCCTGGAGCAACCCGATTCATCTTGAACCAACACACAAGGATCAAGTTCGATGGAAGATTACTGCAGTACCTAGTTCTGAGGCTGTATGAGTAACTGGTGTTGTGCCTTATGGAGATGATTTTGTCTTTAATCACTTTGAAATGTAGTAAGTTGTAAAATGGCTAGCGATGTGCCGTGTCCAGATCAATCTGAAGCAGTTGCTGGTCGGCATTTACCTAAAGATTACGCCAACACTTGATGGCGTCGGCAAACATTAGGACGTTTTAAGTGATTGCCAGTTCGAGTTAATAAATAAATACCGAAAGCAGTTAGACAGTTCGGCGGCCGAATGTCTATTCAGTAACACGCTTCACAGCATACATCAGCGCGATACTTTCCTTTTCGATTTGACTATACCGACGTTCGGACTACGTTAGCGTTCGGCTGCGGAAATCAATGGCCTTTCCGTTTTGCATTGGCACGGCACCGATGCCGAACCGGCTACTGTCACACTGGATATCAATGAAAGTAATGGATCATGGTACGCTAGGATGGGGACGCTTGTGATCAGCTGTTTAACCTTTGGAAAGCGGAGACCAGACATTTCACTATGGAATTGGAATCTGGCAGTGGAACATTGCCATTCCTTGATTGCTTAGTTCACAGGAATGGGGGTAGTCCAAAAACAAAGATATATCGTAAGCCGACGGAGACAGATGGTGTATTCTACTATAGTTCAGGTCGCCCAAAGCATGTGTATTCTGGAATCGTCTCATCACTGTTTCACAGAGCCCAGACTCTGTGCACAGAGGAAGAAGATAGGAAGGCCGCGCGGAAAGAAGCAATGAACTAATTGCTTGGTAGTGGATACCCGAGGCGGATACCCGTTGCAGCGGATTTTAAATCCTCAACCACGGTGTACTACCGAGTGGATTGGGACGGTAGATATTCCTTATAAAGATGGAACTTCAGAGGCCATCCAAAGGGTCTTAAATAAAGAAAACATAAGCTTAATTTTCCAGAAAGGCCAAACGCTCCGCTCTACACTAGTGCGCTTGAAAGACCCACTTCTCGCAGATAGGACAACCAATTGCGTCTAAAAAATTGGTTGCAAGGACTGCTGCTGATTTCATCGGCAGTCCTTCTCCACAAACACGTGCAGCGAGTAGTCTCTTAATTGCCATACACGGCAGCATGTAACCATCATTTCATTTGATATACACCTACGTTTTCCTGAGAGACTGAGCGACACTGTCAGCCTTTCATGTTACACCGTCACGGTCACTGTTAAACAAATTAGACAGCGTGCACCCCACTTGGTTCCTGCAATTGCTATCAAGACTGTGACGGGAGTAGTCTGTCAACGACAGCTTTTCCGGACTCATTTATGCAGAAGTAGCATCTCATATTTTCACCGTATAATTGTTACGAATCCTTATTTTGCTAAGGTGGTTTATGTGAAGGTAACATTCAGTCTACAACAGCGTTGTCACTAACCCTTTTATCATTTGCTGGGATAACATTAAGCAACTGTCGATGCGCCACCAACATTTGAACACGGTAGCCAGTGCATTATGCACTGCTGTCGAGATGTTGCAAACCACCAGCCAAAAACGTCGGCATCGACCCAATCTGAACTGACCGGTGTCCAACTCGCCGAGGGTAATTAACATATTTCAAGGACACATGCACCGCAATCCGTCCTCACGTCGTATTCACACCCCCAGACATGCGTGGGTGAGTAAATACAGTAGACTTACATGCCATTGGTGGGTCGGCAAATTCGTGCGCTCCAATCTCACCCTCACCTCCGCGACTGACCTACGGATACTGAGCAAAATCGAAAGACTCTTATCAAACGTATTCATCTCGGCAGACGTTCGATAGATGACCCACACATATTTTAATTGCATCATATTCACCGTTACCATCCTACGGGACATGTCAAGCACTTGCTTTTATCTCGTGATAAATCATTGTTCATTGTTCATTGTACAAGCCTTCCAACGCTTCCTCCACGATTTATTCTTGGCCTAGACTACGCTTATTCCTACCTCGATGATATTTTGGTCGCCAGTTCATCGGAAGAAGAGCATCTCGACCACCTTTGAGCTTGCTTATAGCGCTTGACGCAACATGGTGTCGCAGTCATCTTGACTAACTGCGCAATCGACTAACCAATGTAAAATTCCTAGGCCACCTTGTTCCATCGTCTGGTATCGAAGTCCTTCCTGATAAAATCCAGGCAATCAAGTACCTCCCAGCTCCGACTTCGTTCAAGCACCTCCGTCGACTTTGTGGTCTGGTCGACTACTATCGATACTTCATTCCGCGCTTCGCTCAGCTCATGCAGCCTCTAACTGATCTACTCGGAGGGAATAAAGTTAAGTTCGCTTTCGCTGACACAACACAGACAGCCTTCGCCGAGCTCAATGATTCTATCTCCATCATGGCTCTCCCCGCTCATTTCGAATCGACTGCACCCGTTTCTATTACGACCGATGTCTCAGACATCGTGGTAGGAGCCGACTTCCAACAACACTTTGGGTTCTTCTTTAAACGCCTGCAGCCAGCTGAATTCCGCTACAGCACGTTTAGTAGAGAACTGCTCGCCATCTGCCTATCCACTCGTTACTTCCGGCACACACTCGAAGGCCACGCCTTCACGGTCTACATTAACAAGCCCCTCGTCTTCGCCTTTAACTCTGCTTGCGACAAATATTCACCACGAGAAACAAGACACCTATACCTGTAATAAGGGTGAGTTACTAGAAGGGTCAAACGGTCTGTTCGACACTGGTGCATTTGAATGACGCACTCCCCACAGATAGGAGGACATGGGGCATCAAATCAACTTGCATAATGTCGAAATCTTTAGCAAGGGTTAATGATCCGCACTCCAAAGGCTGGCTGTAAAGGCGTTGGAAACTGCCAAAGCCAACGGCTCCGTAGACAGAGTAGATGTGTAGTTATCGAGTGCGTGGCGAGCTGTCTAAACCGGCCAGTCTGACGGGCGTTGGCGGACTGACCTGGGGCAGAGTGCCAACATCAAAGCACCCCTACTGACGTAGCAGACAGAGCTTTAGTGTGATGACCTCGTACATTGGATCACCTCGGATCTTACCATCGCCAATGTGCCATTTAAAAAACACAATTTGATATGTAAGGTGGTTAACATCCTGCCGCCATCTCGGGTACCACGATTATTTTCCCCCTCGTTCACTTGGCCTGAAGAAGCTTTCGTGTCAAACGCAAAACGTAGGTGTCTAACTACACCATGGACAAGTTTGTTTGGTTTGGTCTCCTTTTCAAAAAACCCGTGCCTTTGCTTTCTTTTTCGAAGGTTAGCCGTTTCTGACAAAACATCTTTGTAGGAGATGAGGGTGGTAAGTTAGTCAAAGCTGCCGGCGATCTACGAAGAACTGTTTCGTCACGGGTAGTTGCTTTGTACAACCTAGGGTCGAACACACTAAACGGTTGTGATATGTACCGTAACCCCATTAACGAGTTCGGCCTGTTTGTGTCATTAATGCGTATCAATCCGGATGGTTCTCTCGCCTGCACGGTTGCTGTACAAGTCCGTAGTTTGCAAGCCGCCCAGTCAGCTAATGTAGCGTCCCCTACGGTACCGCGCAGACTAGCAAATGAGAACCGATGCTATTTCATTAACCCACTCCATATTGGTTGCAGCGCCGTACTGCACGTAGTATGACGGGCAGTTATGCTGCACATAACGCTTGTGGCTTTAAACACGAGCGGCCCCCTTCCAATCCGCATTTCACTTTCAATTTGCGTAGGGCCCTTTTGTCACTTTACTCGCAAGAACATCAGAGCATTATAGCACTACAGTTCCCCATCAATCGCAGTCATTTATCTGTGAGCGTCGATATCCGGATACCCCGATCTTGTGCAATCGTGTGCACCTTTCGAAGTTATACTAATCCTTAAGCTGCAGAACCTGCAAGCGCGATGCGGTCGTACACATCAGGCAAAGTATGCTATTATGCGTTTGTATCCACAAGCAAAGGTGCGACGTCTGGGTACGTCAAATATTCAGTGCCAACTGGTCCATGTGATTTCACACGCGGCATAGTACTCTTAATATACTCACAGCTTTGGAACATGGATTTGGTGTCAATGTATCAACCCTGAGCCACGCCTGCACTCATGTTTCAAAGCCGTACTGTCACTGGAAATACCACTTGTAATAGGTAGTGCAATAAATGCTAAGATTCCGTGGATCTTAAAGATGATGTATATCGGAGGGGTTTGACAGTTGGGGTTGGAGAGCCTGGTTTAGATCGACGAAGATGAAAAGTTCACATAGAAGTAGCTCCAGGTTGTTGTTACAGTAGCTGTGAAAAGTAGCTTGTAAATCGCCATTGTGTTCCACTCCAGTGGCCTGATCGAAGGGTGAACACCCTCGTAAGTATGAATATAGCGTTGAAGTTAAAAAATGAAAATGATTTATCACGGGATAAAAACAAGTGGTTGAAAAGCAACGGAGGATGGTTGAGGTGAATAGGATGAAACCAAAATATACAATTTCCAATTTAACTTGGATCTTTTTCAAACCACATTGGACATTTTGCAAACCACATTGGACATTTTGCAAACCAAATTGGACATTTTGCAAACCAAATTGGACATTTTGCAAACCAAATTGGACACGTTGCAATCTAAGTAGCAACTCGCCAATTTGTTGGTAAGAAACGAGCAGTAAGACTGCTGAATGATGTTCAGAATATACATTGTGATGACGCTAATACACCGGCATTGTGTAAGCAGCGGGCCACAATGTAAAACATTTGCTTGATCGTGAGCAGCGACCGAAGTTCTAAACTACGCTCCCCTCTCCCCATTGACATTCGCCTAGTTGGTGTGCAGTGCCCATACGCATCAACCTGTGTAGGTGTGTGACAATTGGAAAATCGGACGTCCGAGTCGTAATTGTGTATCAATCATTTTGTGAGTGGATTGCGATGCGCAATCTCAATGTGCACCGTTATTCTCATTAGAGGGAACCTTGTCCGATTCGGTCAATGGGACCATGTCGGATGAAGCATGTAGGCGGTGTCCCAGCTTCGCCCGTCTCTCTATTAGCTTTCGCAACTGCCACGTTATTGTATCAGCGTAGGCTGTAATGACCCCCAGCAAAACCAGTCTAGATCTATAGCCTATTGTTGCAACATATCAACTACTGAGGAGTGGGCCGATTACACGATGTTCAGGCCACATTGTGGTCACGATAATGTAACCGAACTGCGTACGTAGCGGGTGATTGTGTAAGCCCTTCTCTTGACATGAGTGCCGTTCGCCTCGGTCAAAATCGGTGACCTATTTTCCCCTACACCCCCCATAGGAATTCGTGTGTTTTGTCTGGGTGTGTGGACCGACCTATGCAGCGGTACCACTATTGGAGCCGAGCATACGATAATGGTTCCACTCAACACAACTTAGCTTTATTAGCTCCGTGCCGCACGAAACGACCAAAATGAGTGACGAACAACAGGAGAGCTGGTGTCCGACGCGACGGCACTGCAGGCGAACATCATTTGCGCAAAGAGAAATTCTCACAAAACTTGTGCTGGTCGACGGCAAAACTACTCGGGAAGCCGCTGAAGTCGCCGGTGTTAACGCGAGTACGGCAAGGAACATCATTAATGCCTACAAGCGAGAAGACTCAAATACACAGCGCACCTGCGGTGGAAACAATAGGGAGAAGCTGACTCCCAATGTATTGCAGCGCGTCGAAGAAGCGGTTGAACGGCACTCTGAGGACACGTTGGTGCAGCTGCAGATGCGCCTGAGAGAGAATGGGATAAACCTATCAGTATCCTCTGTCTTCAACGCCCTCAGAAGACTAAAGATAACTCTCAAAATGTGTCATTACGAGCTCGACCGGGTCAACAGTGCCACGACAATCGGTAGCCGACAGGCGTATGCTCTCGAATTATCGGTGACCGTCCTGCTCTTACACGCTAAGCCAACTGTTAATATTGAAAACGCACATTTTGAAATTGAGATGGTGTATTAACAAAAAATAAGGCAGTAACCAAAGCAAAGATCAGTTGACGAAGGGTTGTCCGGCTGCCGCTTCCGTCAGGTTCATCATCGTATTGAGAACGCAGTTCATGCAGTCCTGCTGCGTTACCATCCCAACGCTGTCCTGAATGACTGTGCTCAGCGTCTGCTCAGGTGTGGGGTTAATAAGCAGGCGTCTCGCCGACGCTTTCACCTTTGAAAAGACGTGTTCTACCGGGTTTAGTATGTACGAGTAGGGCGGCAAGAACTGCAGGTGATGAGACGAACCAAGGATCCTCCTTAGCTCATCAGGCATATGGATCCTGGCATTGTCCATGATCAGCCACGCGCCGTTCATCTCCACTATGCAGCTTATACGCGCCACCAGTTCCTCGACGAACGCTGAGAACTTCGCACCGCTGCAGGTGCCATCGTTAATGATCTTTGAATGGATGACGCCTTGGTTATTCATTGCAACAACCTGGGATACCATGCGACCTCTGATTGTGGGTAACACGACGTTCGCGCGCGTCCCTCTTCTTGAGCGAGCCTGCGTTCGCCTCAGATGAAGGTTGAAACCACTCTCATCTATGGAGATGCGTTTCTCCTTGTTAGAAGGTGCATGTGCCCAGAACTCGAGAGCGTACGCCTGTCGGCTACCGATTGTCGTGGCACTGTTGACCCGGTCGAGCTCGTAATGACACTTTTTGAGAGTTATCTTTAGTCTTCTGAGGGCGTTGAAGACAGAGGATACTGATAGGTTTATCCCATTCTCTCTCAGGCGCATCTGCAGCTGCACCAACGTGTCCTCAGAGTGCCGTTCAACCGCTTCTTCGACGCGCTGCAATACATTGGGAGTCAGCTTCTCCCTATTGTTTCCACCGCAGGTGCGCTGTGTATTTGAGTCTTCTCGCTTGTAGGCATTAATGATGTTCCTTGCCGTACTCGCGTTAACACCGGCGACTTCAGCGGCTTCCCGAGTAGTTTTGCCGTCGACCAGCACAAGTTTTGTGAGAATTTCGCTTTGCGCAAATGATGTTCGCCTGCAGTGCAGCTCTCCTGTTGTTCGTCACACATTTTGGTCGTTTCGTGCGGCACGGAGCTAATAAAGCTAAGTTGTGTTGAGTGGAACCATTATCGTATGCTCGGCTCCAATAATGGTACCGCTGCATAGGTCGGTCCACACACCCAGACAAAACACACGAATTCCTATGGGGGGTGTAGGGGAAAATAGGTCACCGATTTTGACCGAGGCGAACGGCACTCATGTCAAGAGAAGGGCTTACACAATCACCCGCTACGTACGCAGTTCGGTTACATTATCGTGACCACAATGTGGCCTGAACATCGTGTAATCGGCCCACTCCTCAGTAGTTGATACGTTGCAACAATAGACTATAGATCTAGACTGGTTTTGCTGGGGGTCATTACAGCCTACGCTGATACAATAACGTGGCATTTGCGAAAGCTAATAGAGAGACGGGCGAAGCTGGGACACCGCCTACATGCTTCATCCGACATGGTCCCATTGACCGAATCGGACAAGGTTCCCTCTACTGAGAATAACGGTGCACATTGAGATTGCGCATCGCAATCCACTCACATAATGATTGATACACAATTACGACTCGGACGTCCGATTTTCCAATTGTCACACACCTACACAGGTTGATGCGTATGGGCACTGCACACCAACTAGGCGAATGTCAATGGGGAGAGGGGAGCGTAGTTTAGAACTTCGGTCGCTGCTCACGATCAAGCAAATGTTTTACATTGTGGCCCGCTGCTTACACAATGCCGGTGTATTAGCGTCATCACAATGTATATTCTGAACATCATTCAGCAGTCTTACTGCTCGTTTCTTACCAACAAATTGGCGAGTTGCTACTTAGATTGCAACGTGTCCAATTTGGTTTGCAAAAGTCCAATTTGGTTTGCAAAATGTCCAATGTGGTTTGCAAAATGTCCAATGTGGTTTGGAAAATGTCCAATGTGGTTTGTAAAATGTCAAATATGGTTTGAAAAATTTTCAATTGAAAGTGTAAATGCTATATATCTGAGTCTTTTACCGAACCACTGCCGAGATGAATACTTTGATAAATTACGTCAGAGCGTATTTAAAAGCATCGAGCGTAAACGTTCAGAAATACACTGGGGTGCATTGGTCGTTGATGTAAGTCGCGTGTAATTAAAATATGCTCGATCACTTTGGCCATTTGATACATAAATCCTGTTGAAAAGCATGCTTGGTGTAATCCACAATTGAGAAGTTTAGGTAAAAAACGCTGGGAGCTATGAGCAACATGTAATCGTTTTTGTAAACTTCCAATGTATGAGTGGATACAACTGAGGCCGGGAGTGCGCTCCGGGGTTGGCAAACATGAAGGGAAAAGTAATTCCGTCGACACTCTAGACGACTATATTGTTCCCTCAATTTTAAGCAGTTAAACCCATAGTTGCGTATTGTGGCTAAGTTTCAGTAAATGGCGGCATACGTGGTTAGGGTCACTCGGTATCTGATACGCTAATATGAGTCCGCCGCGTAGCCTTCGATAGCTTTCGCTGCAAATTCCCAGAAACTTCAGCCTTCGGTGGTAAGACTGATAGCGCAGTCCGTTTACATTTTTGTTGCTATTCGTTGTGGTGCATCTATCGCTTCTAGGTCACGCTTCAACCAATGTTGCCAAGCTTGGGTAGTGCATTCGACATGTGGGCGCAAGTTGGAATTGTGCATCATTGGGAAGATTGATGGGTCAAATCTCCCGAATGCCCTTCGCAGCATGCCGACGTGCTGGTTGCATTTTCGCAGCTACCTCGACCTGTTTCGAACAGTTGAGGTCGCTCAGTACGATCACACCTAAGTCACGTCCCTGGTATCTGGTCTGCAATCCGTTTGTCCCAGGCAAATAGTGTAGTTATGTCTATGGCGTAATTGTACAAAGCGACATTTGTCTACGTTGAATGATAGGGCGTTTTGAACTGACCATTTTGACACTGTGTTAATATTGCACTGGACCCTTTCGTGGTCCTGCGGTCCTCTGATCCTTCGCCATATCTTAATAACATCAGCGAAAAATAGGAACTCGGAAGATATTGATCTCGCCAAATCGTTAATGAACACCAAGAATACACGAGGTCCAAGAACCGAGCCTTGTGGTACTCCACACGCCACATCGATTTCATCAGATAAGGATTCTCGGACTCTCACCACTAGCCGTCGTTCTGGTGAAAAGTTTTAATCCAACTCAGGATTGGGTCGCTAATGCCGTAGTTCCGAAGCTTCTGAAGGAGAATTCGATGGTCTAAGCGATCAAACGCTTTTGAAAAGTCCAGGTAGATGACATCAACTCCTACTTCATCATCAACAGCTTCAGTTCAGCTATTACGTGCAATTATTAGGTTAGTATTACACGAATGCTTTTGACGAAAGCCATGTTGCTTTGAGGCTATTAAGTTGTGGCTTTCCAGTTAATGCATCAGCGCATCTGTGCTGATTGATTCCATCACGTTGGATAGTACAGGAACTAATGTTATTGGACAGTAGTTGGCAGCATCAGTGCGGCTACCTCCTTTATGGATAGGAGTGATGACCCCTTGCTTCCATACTGGTGGAAAACGGTTCTCTTCTAGACATCGCAGATAGAAAACAGCCAGTGGTTCTGCTAGATCACTAGGTACCGCCTGCAGAGCCTATGGTCGGGTGTCGTCGCCTCCAGGAGAACTGTTTATACGCAAGGATGACAACTTCAACACAGCTTCCGCAGTGAAGGTGAATTTTTCTAAACCCGATGGTGGAGTAATAGAAACGAGCAGAACGTTGGGGCTCGTTACCTGCTGGAATGTTTGTTAATAATGAAGCCATACGAGATTAGTTGCTTCCATTGCTGATCGCGTGCACCCATCAGCCGTGACTGGTGCTGGAACCCCCTGCTTCACCTTTCGAAGGCCGTTAACGTACCTGTACAGAACTTGCGGTTCGGGCAGAATCGCTTCATTTACTCCTGCTGATGAGTGACCTTGTCTTCACCGATCAATTTCACACAGAAGTTACGATGTGTCACGTATGCAGTCCAGGTTTCGGCTTTCAAGCAGTTCTGGTAATCTCGCCATGCCAAATCCCTCCGGAACATATATCTACGTATTCTTCTCCTCAGAAATGACTTATGCTTGTTTTTGGGTTGGGAGCACTTCTGTTCCGATGCGTGCGCAACCAGTGTGCTAAACGTCCTCCTAAAGGTTTCCCAGGCAACATCTGGGGGGGGGGCAATCGGTTAAGAAAGTCCAAGATGTATCCTTATCAAACTTAGATGACACATTATAGTGCCTGACAGTATGAACTTTATCATCTTCGTATTCAGGGTACTCCGCATAGCATATGTAGTCAAAGTGTAGAGTAACATGATCACACCGACCCAATGGTGTGCTTGTAACTATCCCGTCATCCATGGGTTCTTTGTTAGTTAGCACAAGATCCAGTATCGACGGCTTGTTAGCAGTTCGAAATCTGGTGGGAGAGGTTACGTGGTTGTACAGAGGGTGACTAGCAATTAGCTCTTGCAAGCGGGCTTTAAACTGCGTACCGTCGGTTGCCGGCGCTCCTACATCGTGCACGTTAAATTCTCCAGCGATAAGAATGTGGGTGTAGGACTTGCTGAAAGCAGACTGAATACGTGGTTCAGTTTGGAGTCCATTTCCGACGTTGAGTTTCGTGGGCGATAAATCACGGCTAGTAGACATGTGTCTATGTTTCGCAACCATAGGCGGAACCAAAGCGAATCAAGAGCTCGCGTTTCCGCGTGATCGATTGCTTCACTCGGAGGTTTGTATTATAGCAAGGAATCATACCGCCACCCTTTCTGGTTCTGTTGGTCCGAATCAGCGACATACCGGGTAAATTGATCTCAGAACCGGTTATCTCAAGGTTTAGCCAGGTCTATTTAGTCATGACGAAGTCTCGCGGTTGTGAGGCATGGAGTTCTCTAAGTTCGGCCAACTTGCTTAGAAGGTCTTGGGCGTTTGTGTGCATGCAAGATAAGGCTTTTGTTGTTAGGAATTCATTGATAGATGTTAAGTTTGTGTTAGTTTTTAAGCCGGCCGTTAGGTGGCCGACCATTAATCGTTTTTTGGTTTATGTATTTCGGTCGTGTTGCATGGCATTATTGAGCGTTCCTGAATAGACGTTTCACTCGTGCTGTGCTCTGTTCTGTTGTGTGCCGTGGACGCTGTTGTGTCGATCGCTCCGCAGGACTGTGCAGATAAAGAATTTGTGGCGATTGCAAGTTCCATCTAATTGCTTCCGACTTTTGGCCGTTCGTCTGCTGCCTTTAGCCGGATTTCTGTTGACAACCTAGCTCGAAACGTTAACCAGCTATCCAACAGAACTTGCGTCATTCCCTCAGAGTATAATATTACTTTCATTAGCCTTGGACCGCAGCCCTTGTAGTTAAGTGATGATGGAACTCTTGTCATGGATTTGGCATTAAGACGCAGTTTCTCCACATGGTCCGAAGAAACCGTCCCTCGTCTATTCACCTCGCTCATTAGACCAATCCTTGAATACGGTGCCCCAGCTTACCATCCGATAACCCAATGGGAAACTGAAAAGCTGGAGAAAATACAGCATATCGCAACTAGAGTGATACCAAGTCTACGAAAGCTTCCGTATGAAAAACGTTGTGAAAGGCTCGGACTCTACACACTATCCCATCGCCGAGTAAGAATTGATCTTATTGTGATCCATCGAGTACTACACTTAAATGATTTCCCCATACTGCGGCCAATATTTCACCTGCGGGAACCCTGTAGCACCCGAGGACACCCTTACAAACTCAGGGTCCCCAGCATGAACAAAGTATCACATCAGATTTGTATGGAAGGAAGAATCGTAAACCTATGAAATACACTACCCGAAGAATTAATAGATGCCGATTCTGTGAAGTGTTTTAAAACGCGTGTCGACGATTATTTCGGAAAACTGTGCTTCTGTGAAAAGATGCACATACAATGCCAAAAGAAGACATTGTATGCCCGGAAATAATGACGCTAGTACAAATTTCTAACCGAACACGGATAAACGATTAACGGACCAGACACAACTGCTGATAATTCACAAGTAAATTTTGATTTTTCGTAATTCCATAGAGTTGTACAGAAACCTTTCTACTTGCTCTTAAATACAGTCTCAGTCTCAGTCTCAATAACATTGTCAACAGAGTGTGCTTCGCGGATGTAGCACCACTGCTCTCGGTCATGTTTTTACGCATCGTGATCAGAAGAATGCAGAAGCACAGGAACATCATGAACAAATATTGTTTTCTTGCTATCCCTATTAGGAATGCCGCGTTGGTCAACTGTTTCTTTTGGCCGATCTTTCCAAGGTAGATCAGGTGATATGCGCACTGCTGAGAGCAGAATAGCCTCTGTCTCATCTACTGAGTCTTGTGTTACTCGAGGAATTCCAGGTTCACCAGAGTGCATTAAGGTCGGGTGACGCGCTACTCGTTGCAGCATTGCAGGCTCAACCCGAATGCCAGTCGCCTAGCAGATGGGACTCCACTAGTTGTGATCGTCTTGCAACTTGCCTTTTATTGTGCCAGATTTGGTTTCGGGAACATTGGTGCACATGAGAGTTAACGCAGCGTTGTTTTGTCTAGCAAGTGTTGGCTTTAGAGTTTTTGTCGGCAATTCGGGTGGTTTAGAAGGCACCACTGGATTTGACGGTGAAAGCTGCTTCGCGCCACGCGTGCTCGGTACTGAAGTTGGACCTATGTGTGTCCCTCCCGGTGTGTCTGTCGTGGCAATCGATGCGTACGTTACCTGCTTGTTATCTGCACCGGATTGCCTTCGGCTCTGAGCTGTCGGTGTCATGGCTGAATCCCCAACTGAAGCGTCTATGGTTGGCGAAGTGGAAGCAGACATATTTGAGGCTTGTCCACTTATGGGAGTGAGGTGACCCAGTGGATTTAGAGTCACAGACGCTGCAGTGCGGTTGGAGCGTCTAGCGCTTTTCTTCGGTTTAGACTCAGAGCTTACTTTGGCCGGGTGAGGTATTATCGTGGCCATATTTACCTCCGTGGGAGAGATTTTAGTATTTACAAAATGCGCGATTATTTCAGTCATCCAATCGCACTTTTTCAAGAGCAAACGTAAACAGTTGACAATTGGAATGACTTGACATGTTGGGCAAAACCAAATTGTGTCAGCAACTTGGTTTGTCTGTCTCACCTCTTGGAAGAAGTTGCTACATATTGCGGACAGTACGATGTAATGCATCTAGAACAAGTTACACTGATCTTAAGGACTTTACTGCAATTGTCTGCGCAACATGAGCGTCGTTGAACCATTGGAATGCTAATCGTCCTCTTATTGTTTACAGCAAATCTCTCAAAGCGCTTACCTTGATGAGGGTTCTTTGCGCCAGGGTTGGTGCACAAATAGGTCAGAATATACACACGAATTTAGTTGAATCCCGTAGCACCCTTAGGTGCATGAAACGGTCGTATCGATGGATCAATGAATTTATCTGGTAACAAAACAAATCTTCACAATTCCTGCACGCAAAGTGTGAAATAGAATGAGAAGGTAGCAAAAAGGCAGCACATACCAGTGAAGTCACCGAAGATATTCAATCAGGGATACGGCTCATGCACTAGGTGCGTGATAGGTTGCCGTTTCGCACTTGCCTTGCGAACGACGGGGATGAAGAGTGTCGACACAAAAAGACATCAGTTGGGGTGTGAGCATACATCAGAGATAGTAAGATGGCGTTAGGTGACGAAGTCCGGGAACAGGCTGGCAAAAAAGGCTTGACAAAATGAGCCAGATGGGAGAAGTATCCAATGTTCCATTAGGTATGAGGTTCCGGTTAAATTGTAGCAAAGACGACGCGGAAAAGACGTAGAGTCTTTATTGACGCGACAGTAGTCAGCAGACTAGCCACACAAGCGCACACCTATAAGTCACGTTTCCTCCCTATGGTGCTCCACACATTCTGGAGCCCGCAAGTTGCACCTACCTATGGTTATGTGGCCCGTGTCATATCACAATTTCTTCATTTTCACCCCGTGTCTCCGCTACTCTCCGTCCTATTCTGATCGGTCAGAATCCCTTCTAAAGCTCATGATTTGCGCAACATCAATTGCATCATTCTATTTGGGGCCACTTCTGGAGACTGAAATAACGGCCTATTTGTTGAAGTTACTGCGCTTTCAACTTATATCTGTGCTTCTCGTCTCAGGCTCACTATCGGTCGCTGCTCGAAACCCGCTTTCTGCTCATTTCGTCAAGCCAACGTTGCTCCGTCTGGACTCAGTCATTGCGCCAATTCCAATTTCCATCAGCTCACCTTTGCATGGACTTTTCTTCTTCCAGCTAATCCGCGCTTTTTGTTTCCCTACCAGATTACCGGTGGCGTTGAGACGATCTGCGGTAGGAAACTGAAATAATGTTATAGTGCAATCGTTATTATTGGGAGATTACTACATTCCTCTTATATTTCGGACTAAAGCCTTTAGGACTTTACAGCCAACAATATCGTATTCTGCGAAGTGATCTCGCATTCGTGTATAAAACCCTCAAGGATGGCAACCACCAATATCGACCCTTATTGTATCTTAGCCACCACCACACTGAGAGGCCACCTTTTGAAGTTAGATACAAAGTACAGGCAGTTGGAATGCAACCGGAACCCCGTCCCCATTCATGTAAATCAGCCGTTAGAACTACTTCGCATTCGGTAACTTCTGTTCCCAAATAAGCGGAATTGAAAATCCATCGTCACGATGCACCATACCAATTGCATTGGTATCTGGGACACGATAAAAAGCAACCAAACGATGTGTTCTTATGAAATAAGTCCATTGCTACCCGCTTTTCTCGATAAATTCATTCTTGGTGTCACACTTAAACTCCGGAAGCTGTTGAGCCTATTGCCTCTTTAACCCTGATAAATACACGGTTCCATTGTTCCATCGATAAAGCCTTGGGAATACACCTAAGAAGTCAATACTTTTTAAATAACTGTGTAATTAGTATGAGCCATGAAGTTAGACGGTAAAAACTGTTATATTTATGCCACTAGCAATAAACGTGTGATAGCATGATAGGTCGAAAACACGTAGTATCGACCGAGTCATTGCTTAAAGTAGTGCGGACTGACGGGGCCTAAAACTTAGCCTACCAGGTGATGTACTTGATATGTGGATGTAGCGATCCACAAAGGGTCTAGAAGTTTTTCAAGACCTTATTCAGTTAAGGGTGAGACAAAATGTCAACCCTTAACGTTTATTACATAGCCTACATATCTTCCAAAAAAACGGTACTTACGTAAATATTATAACCGGATACCTTAACGAGTGTGCTCATCTTGATCGCAGTACACAAACTTGCCACCATCAGAATTACGTTGCGCTAGGTGGCCTCAAGGGTTGAACGACGAGGCACCGTTTTAAGACGCGAAGTGGACCTACGGCTGATCACGCTGGCAATTGAGGAAACCAGTTCGTCATCCACAGCACGTGTTACAATGTGGCAGGTGTGAGGGGGACTATGGTTGGTCGGGTTTGCAGGTCGCCAAGTACTGAAAATCTCGAGTATGTGCGGAAGTGAGCAGACACGCATTTGTCCATCAGCCACTTAAAAACAAGTGGAATTGGAAGGTGGTGACTTGAAGGTATTACTATAAATGTGACCATTTTCTTGTCTCGCTAAACTCCAGTCTTGGAAGTCTTATTTGCTGTCCCCCTTGTTGGGTTGAAAGGAGCACCAGACAAATCGCAGAATCATACAACGTTTCTACACATCGGTAGACGTTACACAGTGTAGTACATAAAAGCACACTTTGTTTGGTAAGGGTCTGAACTTACTAAGGAGCAGGTGAATAGAGGCCATTTCGCTTGGAGCAATCAGAGAGCGCTTGAGGAATGGCCGCAATGTGGTTGTCGATAGAATGGAAGAATTGGAGTTGATAGGCATTTTCGACAGCCAATCTGACGTGTGAATCTTAGTGGAACTCTAGTGGATGCGTGACAAAACTACGCAAATAAAGAACTACCTGAAATGTGGATTGTAAGCGGCAGAATTACCATAGGAACCTCCGGATGAATGTTAAGAACATATGCCAGATTATCACCCCGTCTGTGTCATCCGCCGAGGCTCCGGATAACAATTATTTGTCGACCCCCTTGCGATTCACTATGCGATGCTCCAAGTTTTCCTTGCAACTCGCACCACGGGTATACAGCTTTGTTCCCGATGACACCGCCTCCGGCGGACTATTGTGCCATTCAGTGTTTCCTAGCCATGTCTACTTGGTTTCATTCCAACCACTGCTGCTAGATAGAATCGTGCCCACGCTGTCTAAGACGCCCTGTGTTCCACCATTCGCTGGTCGCATGGAGTCATCCCCGTGTTATTCCCTGCATTCTTATTTGCCCCGAGACACAGTATACCCCGCATTCTATGCGGTGTAAAGCGAACCAGTCGCGTAGGACTATCGGACCCAATAAAAAACCGAGTCACGTCCGCTGGCAGACTGTATTTCGTAGTCCAGATGTTCGGTTGCAATTGAGGTTATTTGCCTCTGTTCTGTGCCTTGTGAAGACCCAGTGGATTTTGGACTCAACGGGTACTGTTTTGGTATTCCCGTACTGTATTAAATTATATTTGTTTAATAGTACCGTAGTTAACTTCGCGGCTTCCTTTCTTTTTTGGTCACGTGTTTTTTATGAGTCACTCGAGCTTCAAGCGAATCTGCCGCTTATATGAATCCCACCCACAGATGGCGGGTGTAACGCAAGTTGTCAAGATTGAACATTTGGGTGCTTCTATGAAGGCGATGTGCCCCATGCCGGAAGGTTTTCACTGCGACAATTTTATGTAAGACCGATGAAGTGGCGATAATATGCTAGTAATTGTTTTTCCTCTTACAAACCGCCAGCTCTTAGTTCCCTAAGCTTGTTCCTTTTCCACGCATGCAATTCCCTTCTAACACTCAGTCAAAACCCCTCGCTAAGAGGTCACCAGTTTAAGTTAGTCACACAGTACAGCCGCCTGGAATGTCGGCGAAACTATTTCTCCCTTCGAGTGTCACAGCCTTGGAACGCCCTCCAGGAACATGTAATTAATGCACCCACCCTATCCCTTTTCAAAAAACGCCTTGACGATACTCTGTCACATTTACACTACGTGTTATAGCTCATGACCACCAGATGCTGGCACTAATGCACAACAGACAGTGTATAGTGCCATAACCCTACTCGAGAATGAGTCATTCCAAACGCCTTGCACGAAATTTGATAAACACTACTACTATAGAAACTGGATTTCTGTATCCTGTCGACCCAAGATAGTTGCATACGAGTAGGTATTGTCATTGCTATCATTTTTTATTTTTCTCGCCTATGATGGGAACAATAACCACTCCCCTGTTGCTTTGTGTGCGTACATTTTCATTTCAAACTCCATTTATACGACAGTGCAGTTACATCTGTAAGCGCCTGAACTGACGACTCCATTATCCCTTCGCTATCTTCTTTTTGTCACGTTAAACACCCTACAGGACATGTCAAGCACCTGCTTTTTTTACCCGTTATAAATCATTGTTCATTTTCACTGCTAACCATCCAAAAGCTTGTGCGCATCTCAGGCCCTAATGATCCTCAACATAGCAGCTATTCCCCTTTCATTAACATAAGGGAATGAACCACTGTTATACTGTAATGGTATTGTGCTGTGGGAGTTCGCCTTTCGCCCAGTCCAAGTGTGCATTCCGCTCACTTCCCTCCTCCAAGATACGTCAAAGGTACGGCTAACTTTTGCATCCAGAAAAAGTAACAGGTCTTCGAACTATTCACAGGGGAATTGAAAATAATCCTGCACATCAATAAAAGACTTAAAACGTTTATCTCTTTCTTTTCCGACTAGTAAATTGTGCATGTATCAGTCCCATAAGTTAGGTACATTTCAGCCCCACCGAAGTGCGTTCTATGAGGGCTTTAAGCTAAGTTCACCTTATCAGCTGGCAAGTGCTCAAAGAAAATGTCATGGTGACTCCATCAATCTGATGGTACATCTCACCAATGAAGGTGAACTGAACGCCTAGCGTGCAACAAAATTTCCCAAACTGTTGCCGAGTCAGTTCACAAAAGTCTCACACTGCTTCGATCAGGAGAATGTTTGTACTCGGTAAATGGGCATTAAACGATATCATCCACTTCCAGCAAGGTTTAGTTATCCTTCCATTTTCTTCACATGTGTCTCTCACACTGTAAGTACAAACTAGGATACCCAACTGCTGTGGCTTTGCAACTATCCAATAAATCAAAGATTGTAGGGGCGAAGACAATACGCCTAAGATTGGACACATCTGGCTCCCCAATGCGAATAAATGTTGCCGAAATAGTGATCACGAATGTACTGGATACTCATTCCTTAGCTTCCGACACACTGTAGTGTGACCAAGCAATGTGACACATTTTGGCCACAATGATCATACCAACTTCTATGGAAATCTTGTCTGGTACCTTGAAGACGACCAAATTCTTAAAGGCTTTGGTAAGCTGGTGTAGCATAGATGTAGCGAAAGCAATACTATTTCCCAGTCAGTGAAGATTCTCAGGCCTTAGCGATTCTGAGTTAAATATGATGGATAATTGGCGTAACTTATTTCCAAACCGCAGATATAAATATTGCTCTATCCTTCTACCAGTTGAATTCTGATTCAACTGCACATGTGGTTTACAAAATTCGTGTAGACATTTGCGAAAAATAATCTACTAAGTTGCTTATATGATGGTGCAACAGAATACTTTGAACTAGGCGAATGGCATCTAGTTCTTCCAAGTGGGGTTATGTTGAAATGGGGAATAGTCAAACGGTATAAAAGAAAGATATTCTAACTAAAGCCTGCGGAGGTGTTAATAACGTGTTGAAGTCAAGTCGACAAGAGTGCGCTTAATACCCCCATGAATATTCAGCCAAAACACGCACGCCAATGACACGTACAAACGTAATGAAAAGTAACACAAACGGATATCGTGTGTCCAAATTTTCAAAATGTGACACGAGTGATATCACCGAAATGGTTTTGCATCCGGCTCCTGCTAAAGTAAGTTTTGATCCGACAACCAGGGAAAAACTGACTTACCATAAGCCCGTTTGCGAGCATAAATGACTTTGTACGTTTGTCTGGTAGAAGTAATTAAGATATATTCCAAAAATGCTTTAGTAGGGGCGAGTGCCATCAATGAGTATGGTGGAGGAAAGGTTTCCACAGGAATGAATGCGATTAAGTACATTGCTGTAAGTAAACTGCAACATTAAAATGCCGCTGCGTCCAGCAGTATGCTTCGGGGACTTGTCGATCATCTTGTGGTGGACTAAAAGTCGACAAAACTGCGCCAGTTATCAGCAGCGTGGAAAGGCAAGGATTTGAAACGGCAACCAGCCAACAGCAGACCATAATGATTGCTCCAAAGAAAAGGAACACTTTGGAACCGCAGTTGTATGCGCAGGAGGAATGGGCGAAAAAGAAATATATAGCACACAACTACTAGGTTCAATTCGGTGGATCGGTGTGCCCTTTGGGACTGTTTAGTCAGGAAAGGTGTTTCCGAGAAATATGTAAATATTATCCGAGCGTCATATGCGCGTAGCTCGGGCAGAATGAAGGCTTAAGGCCAGCTGTTGTCGCTTTTCAATATCTCCAGCAGTGTAAGGCAAGGATGCCCACTATCACCTTTTCTCTTCAAATTCGCTATTGACGAAGTCATGCAATTCGCGTTCACAGAACACGACTTAAAATGTGTGGAGCTACTCCGGGGAGAATGACTTTTTGACTTATAGTATGCTGACGATATTGTCCACATCGGTAACAGCCAGCAATCGTGCCAAGCGGCACTGGACAGATTAGCACTGGCTGTCCGTCCCTTAGGGCTTTGCTTCGCACCCTAGAAGTTCAAAGCGTTCCTCCAAGATTGGCCTGGATCGCCTCATTTGCTGACCCTTGGTGGGATCAGCTAGAGTTCGTTCGGAAATTCAACTACCTGGGAAGTTGTATCAGCGCCCGTACGATTGAAGATGAGATCAAGAACCGTATAGCAAAAGCTCGAGGCACTACTGAAAACCTGCGCCCCTTATGGCGCCCCCGCAACATCAATCTTGCCCTGTAGGGTAGAGTGTACAATACAGCGGTGCATTCAACCTTACTGTACGTTTGTGAAACCTGGACCTTTCGATCAACGGACATGAAGAGGCTAGTTACGTTCGACCACCGGTGCCTTTGCAATTTGGCTCACATCTGGTGGGAACAACGAGTGAGCAGTTAACGGGTTCGTTGCCTTGTTTACGGCACAAGAAAAGGAAAGGAACCGCTCAGTACGGTTATTTCACTCACCAGACTCCGATGGCTCGGCCATGTGTTACGCATGCCAGCCCACCGCCTCCTGCGACGTGCGTTGTTTGCGCGCCGGTGGTGTAGATGGAAGAAGAGGAGGGGTGGCCAAGCGATGACTTGGTCGAGAGGTATGAATACCCTCACTTCGGAGCTGGCCTCGGTTGGAGCGTCAAGGCTGACCACGTTTAGCTGGATACACTTGCTGACATGGCTAAGAGCCCACTTCAATGGTGTTCGTGCTGTTTCTTTGTCCCACCCAGTCACTCTTAACCGCTCCTCCAACCACGATCTCACTACTTAGCCTTATATAATTGTACCTGGTAAGTATTTTTGCATAGTAACTTTTTTGCAAAGTAGTCGGCTGGTAGCTTACCGGAACGATGTCTATCCATTACCGGTAGTTCAGCTAACTTGCATCTGTTGCATTTTTTCCTTTTTATGTATGGCGGCACACTAGCTGAGGTGTTTCCCACCTCTAGCCAACGTGCACAATGCTGATGATGATGTTGATGACATTCTGAGTGCCTTACAGTATGCTTTGACCTCGAACCTCAAGTGTCGGATACTCAGGATTTGAGACGCACTCGGCATATATTCGTACGCCAGTCACAGCTCTGCAATCCTGCTTTGTGGCTTCACTAGTACTCCCGTGGATCACCAGAACTTCACGACCACTAGCTTCTCGAATGCGATTGAGTAATTCCTGCTGGCGTTGGATGGCACTGCGCTGGACTTCCGGCGCTAAACTCAAGCAACTCTTCCTGGGGATAGCAAAGTCTGATGTATGCTATGGGTCATCGAGATGAATCAGGCGGCGACCTCTTGGAACTTCCGTAATCTTCTTTCTGATTCTGTTCACTTGCGCCAAGAGACCGGTTGTAAGCGACGCCATGGATTGTAACTGCCAAACAAAAGCTCATGTTACGGCATTCAGATCGACAGTAATGTGTGGCTTTTCTTCCTGCCATAAAAATATACGAACTTGATTCCAGTTTTACACTTGCTTAAACAACTTTTATTCTACGTGCTCCATCCTCACAGCAAACCAAGTGAAGATACGCGATAGTAAATCAGATGGTTCTGTAGAGTATGTATAGTCATTCCACTAGCAAATATTGTACATCAACTATTGCAAAAACACGAAAGTCTGGTGACAAGAACTAAACAAGGGAGGAACAGGGAAATTGATTCTTTTGAAGGAAGTGCTACAGACAGCAAACCTAAGTCATTCCCAGTAGGCTGCGCAGCGTCTGTCTATCAAATTCCTCTGGCTCGTCTCACTTCAATAACCGAAAATCCTCAACCACGCCTACTTCTACTTCTCACAACGGTGCAAGCTCCATCAAGCCAGTGCCGATAATGCTAGCTCCCAGCCAGAGTTTGTCTACCATAGGAAGTCGTGCGTCGAACAAAGCAGTCGTCTCCACGCAATCACCGGAGGGAACCCCCTGACTCCGGTGGCAACATCGAGCAACATTGGTTTGACGTAGTCTCCACGAACACTCAAACGGTTTGAAACGGTATCAATTAAGGTTCTCAAACTTGCAACCAACAGAAGCAATAATTGTGCTTTAACTTTGGTGTACACGAACGTTACAGTATCGCAGTCTAGTATCAGAAAGTGGAAGCTGGTAAGCAACCTTAATCAATGGAATTCCATTTGTGCTGCAACTGGCAATTCGTTTTAGCCCACGATGTCAATCCTATTTAACGCGTTACGAATAACCTCGACTTCTCCGTGTGACATTGTGTTCCGCTGATGATACAAAAGCCGTTCTATTGTGTTCGAATCCGCTCCGTAACTCATTCCGTGAGGTTCGCATACTTCCGGACATCCCTTCGAACGAACGTCTGTAAGAGAATAGCAATCGTGAGGAAGTTCGTAAAGCTGACGAACAACGGACGACTGTTGTCTATAGGGTTCCTGAGCATTAAACTACCTCCTCTGAGGAAGCGGCAGCAAACGAACGGGAGCAATGGTATTACATCCGCCAGAAACACTCATTCGACAATATTGTTGCAAAGCAGTTGACAAGAATTGCAGTTTCACTCAACTACAAGGGGTACGGTCCCAGGTTGATGAACGTGATGCTTCAGTCTGTTAATGACAGCGCTTATATTGGTGAACTGGTTTAAATCTCACAGTAGGCCGTCTACAGAAATTCGGTTAAAGGCCGCCGTTATACGGTTACGGGTGGCTACTGCCACCTTGAGAACAAACAAATTGGTTTATCTTCCCTACATACAGTTCTTTTAAGAGATTGAATTGGTGCCAACCTTAGAATTCGATGGATAGGCTAAAGCGCTGGAGACCATCAATGTCATGAGAGTCGAGAGCAGTCGTATAACCCAACCGAACTTCAAAACCCAACGATTCTTCAAACGCGGTCAGTGGCCGAGCCTAATCCTAGTTCAAGTTGCGTTGATTGATTTTTATTACCAAGAAACGGACCTGCTTGTATATTGACGCACAGTGCCTTATTAATAAGGTTGTCAAACTCTCTCAACGTCAGGCTTTCGATTCCCGAAATATTATAATGAGCACCGAAACGTGGTTGAGCTGTGTAATTACGGCAGTTGAGATCGATCTAGCCGGTATGTCACTTCTACCGAACGACACAAAGTGTATGGGAGGAGAAGATATCATTTGACACAAAACCAACCTGCGTTGTGAATTCACAGATCATTTTCAAACGTGTGTCACTGATATCTTTTGGTGCAAACTGTGGCTGAAGGTCGATACATGAAGGACGATACATGACTTGTGTCCGCAGTTTAGCGACCACCAAAATCCACTGCGGAGATGGACTACAGACTAATATCCGCAGTTCGTATTGTGATATATCAGGAATACCTCCATGTCCTCATTACAGACGATTTCAACATCCATGAGCTGAAGCTACAGCAGTCGAGGGATAACAGTTCAAAACCTATTTAGTAGTTACTCTCTAGCATACCGTTATAAACTACATCACCTATCCAACGAGGTTCAGGACAGTAGATAAGCCATCGACGTTAACTCTAGTGCTCACGAACAAGGAGCTCATACTGGATGCACTAAATGTACGCAGTGCTTCGGGTCGAAGTTATAACGTGATTTTAACTTTCGATTTTGTTTTCTACCCCAAATATCCCGTTGTAGAACCGAAAATGAAGCAACCCATTGCGTATGAACGTATTCTGTCCACATTCGTTGAAAACGGTAGTCGAATATTCACGACTGGTTGTATCCGAGAAATAGCCTTGGAAACATCCTTGAAAATCACGTCACTAGTCACGAAGCATCAGATTAAATTCTTCCACCCTCCCATCAAAACAAAATCCTTTCTGGTAAGCCGAACACGAAAATGCATGTCCTTGACGGTTTGTGCATGACAGGTTTACAAACTTAATCCCAGCTCCGTAAATTGGTCATCCTACAGTGCCCAGCGCGACGACAGTGTGCAGTTTGGTTCGTGAACACAAGTAACAAACCAACAGGAGCTAGCGAAACGGTTCCGTTTGAAACAAAGTTTCTATACATACATTATATAGACCCCGTAAGGTTGGTGAATATACACACAGCAAAAGAGGCGGCCAGCGTCTTACGGGACCAGTTTTCACCTACGTTTCAAGGGGCACATGTCTCGCATGGCATTCCTGCTTCTGTTTCTTCAAAAGCATATTCGTAGCAGAAGACGTGTTGAAAAGCTACTATTTTCGCGCAAGCACAGCTCTCCTAGAGTAGATAACATTTACCCTAAAGCCAATGTAGGTAGCAGCTATGCTGTGGAGTTTTCCAACTTTGTCTAGACGAAAACATAGTTCCATCAAAGTGTAAACTGGGTCTTATAGCTCCCTTTACAAGGGAAGTAGTGGAGCTGATCCTGGAAAGTACCGGTAGACAATGCTACTCTGTGTGCTCACCAAATTAATGGTATCGGTCATCGCCGAAGCACTGATGGACTACGTTGCTAGCTACGCGTCATTGCGCTGGAGCAGCACAAGTTTCGTCAACGATGGTCACTTGCTACGAATCCGCTAATAACACGATACAACTCTACCGAAACAGTCGATAACAGGACCTTCGATCACTTAGATCATCGTATACGGCTGCATAAACTTCAGCAGTACGGCACTGGAGCTTCAGTACTTGGATGTGTCGGTACATTTCCCCGCGAACGGTACTTGGAGATCAGAATCCGAAAATCTCTGTCCGACGCGATTCGCGTGGCGTGCGCCTTATCGCAAGGTTCGTTATTTGGGCCACGACTGTTCTTACTTTTCAGTAATGGTCTAACGAGATGTATCAGCTCAAAATTTTTACGCTTCGCAGACGACCTTATAGTTTTACGGACAATCAAAGGAATAGACAACCACCATGTACTTCAGCGCGAGCTCGGTGTGACATTGCACGCATTGCCATTCGATGTGGAGGAGTGCGCGTTGTTCACATCCGCCATCGACACGCTTACATCTACAAAGTTGGAGCGCAAGATCCGCAGACAAGCTTTCAGGAACGTGACTTCCGTGTGCTGGTAAAAGATGACCTCGGTTGTTCCAAACAGCCAGAGTCCGCTGCAGAAAGAAGTAAGCAGTATGTTGCTCACTTTCGGAGGACATTCGGGAGTTTGGATTCATCCATCTTTTCTCTGGTGCTCAAGTCTGCGGGTGTCCACAAGTCGAATGCCCAATCCAGTCTTGATATTTTTAGCTAAAGCTTGACCTTGCTGCGCTCGAAACTCTTTTAGGTAGCACAACGAAATTTGTGAAACGCTTGCAGAACCTTCAGTACTAGGAACAACTGGAGTCACTCGAAATTTTTACTGAACGCTACGGCGGCTACATGCAGACCTTAATTTAGTTCATCGAATACAGATATTGAGTGCCCCAACCACGTATGCCGCCATTTGCTGAAACTTACCCACAACACGCAGCTCAGAGGTAACTGCTTACAATTGAAGGAACAATATAGCCGTCTAGAGTATCGACATACTTACATTTCCCTTCGCGTTTACCAATCCTGGAACGCACTCCCAGACTCAGTTGTATCCTCCCCTAACTTAGAAGTTTACAAAAACGATTAGATGTTGCTCTTAGCTTCCAACGTTTTGTTACCTAAACTCCCCTACTGTGGATTACGCCACGGATGCATTTCAACAGGATTTATGTATCAAATGGACCTAAGTGAGCGATCATATTTTACTTTTCTCACTACTTACATCAACGAGCACTGCATCCCAGAGTATTTCTGAGCGTTTACGCTCGCTTTTTTAAATTTTGCACTGATGTAATTTGTCAAACTATTCATCTCTGTAGACGTTTGGTAGATGACCCAGATATATTTTGAGTTCATCCTATTCAACTCAACCATCCTACGGGGCTTGTCATCCACTTGCTTTTATCCCGTGATAAACCATTGTTCATTGTTCAATACGTCCAGTGCGATAATACGCAAGTGATGATACGCCGTAAGGTCAACTAACGTAGCACGGATGAAGTCCCAAGTCGAGAGACATAGGATGTTAGTTTCATGAATTTAGTAAATAATTCCTTTGCGTTATGAGACCATGTGAGATCACGATTTAGTGTAACTCCTAGTTATTCCACAGAATTACCGTAGTTTAGACTGGCATTAGTAATACAAAGATGCGAGTGTGCGTGGAGAGAAGCTCATAACGATCATACTTGTGTAGAAGGAAAAGAACATCTTTACACTTTGATGCGTTGAGTGAACGGCAGGGAGATTCGGATCAAGCCGAGAGGTTGTCCAAGAGGTATTACAATTTGCCCGATGAATCTGAGGTGTGATTGTGCACGCTAAGGATCAGGTTATCAGCATACTTTAAATGAAGGGATTCATTTAGAACGGGAATTAAGCTAAAGTGATTTGCAATAGGGGTAAGGACAAAAGCGCTTTCGGAAGAACACCGAAATTGGTTCTAAATGAGAGTCGGCATCGTCCGCTATCTTGTTAAACTGCATACCGGTGGCCAAGTATCCTGTAAGAAGTAATAATGAAGGTTCTACTCCGGAAACAAGAAGATAATGTAGCAACTGTTCACCGTTTCCACAACCATTGTTCTATTGTTGTACTCTATAGAAAGCGGATCTGCGTGGGCTTGTGCGCACTAACGAGCGCTGAAAGCACGAAGTGCACAAGATAGACTAACGCATTCAAATCGGACCTAGAATTGCGACAGGTGAACTGAAAAGGATCACTTGAGTGGGTTTCACCAAGCATCCTTGCGTGAATAATTTCTTTCAACGGTTTTCAAGGCCACTAGCGTACAACCAATGGGCCGATACTTACAGGTTCCTTTCTTTGGTAGAGGTCAGATGTTGGCGCTTCGTAAACAGTCGACTATTTGTGTTGATACAAACCTATGGGGTACAACTCTGCAAAAGCCTGTATTAAGACGTTAGTATATTCTCTGAGGACTATAGAAGATAGTCATCTGGATGGAGCATTTTGCACGATTGTATCCGTAGTAACTCCTTGTGAACCGTTACACTGCCTATAGATGATGAAAGCTGTGGGGCAGTAGTAACGGGAAAGCTGGTGAACGTTATGCTGGATCATTTATCCAGGATGTATTGTCATAGATCGCTTGTGCAACGATTCCCAAAGCTGAAGCAACTCTTCGGGATTTGCATCCATTCAAAACGGAAAATTGCTTCAGATTTCGCCTCAATTGATGCAAAATGTTTTGTCTAAAGACAGTAGGTATGAGCTTGTGCGCGATATCGGGCTTTGTATTCAAAGATGGATGGAGTAGAGGGTCTCAGTGACCCTGGAAGTTGATTGAAGAAAATATCTGTCAACTTGGTTTTGCAAAACTGAGATATATACTCAGGTGCTGCCTCCTTTCCATAATTTAGACAATGATTGTTTCCAAAACTAGTTTGGAGGTACATAAGATTGAGGCGGCACATTTCATCTTTTACACCAGTAGACAAAGACTTTACTGAAGATGCGTCTCTACGCTTGAAAGTTTTTTCTTTCACTTTGCGCAGTCTGTGAAGGCGCTTAGATGAGAACCTATCTACGCAAACGAAAATGGTTCTCAGAAGTAAATATAAAACGAGACAGTAGCTGAGATAGGTAGTTAAATGTTGACAGCAGTTTGATACATCACAGTGGTAAAATAGCTTGAAGTCTGTCGGTGCAAATATCTCGTGTAGTAGGTCGAAGTATTGTCTTGGCATTAAGTTGCGATCTTTGCAGCGGATGATATCCTTGTGATTCTTTTTATCATAGATAAATGGAATCATGATCTGAGCTACCTAGCGATGCCGTTTTGCAGACAGCAAACGTCCTTAGTTTGTAGACACCCACTAAGTCTAGGGTTCCTTATAAGCTGGCTGGAGGCTAGATGATGTCTCTGTACCCGTGCTTCGCTATGAAAGTTGCGTCGTATCGACCGAATTCATCGGTAAGAGCGCGTTAAGAAAAATCCGTATATTCAATGATAACAGTTGTGAAATTGTTATGAGAGTATTCAACCTCAGCTATAGGAGCGCAAAGAGAAATGAAAATGTTTGTCAATATAATCGAGTTGCCCGCGTATTACACATTTAACAAGCTAATGCGCTGCACATAATGTCAGAAAAATCTTTTGTCAACATGCGTCATGAAGAATTTCTGCATGAATTGACGCCATCACCAAAGTACCTGTATGTACATGGTAGTCAACGCAACGCGTTGTAAATCCTACAAGTGCCACAACTGTATCTGCCACATAATCGTACAGTCGGGTTGCTTGTTGTTTAATAACACGAAATCAATCATATTCGCAATAACTGTAATATTTTTGAACTCTTCTAATTTTACCACAAGCTAACGGATGTTAGTACTGATTAAAATAGTTATGCTGATACAACTGAGACGTTTTCTTCGAAGTACTACTTCATCCCGCGCGGTTTGTGGGTGGAACTGCTTCGTCTCGTTTTGATTCTCTTCAATTAGTTCCATTTAGAATGAGCAGGTAAAAGTGCTAAGTTAATGTTTTTGAGAACGTACACATTTTTCCTTAAATATCCCAAGTGTAGGTTAGCATGACACGATTTACATAATGCGACACTAATGAATTAATACAAGGGGGTAATAAACTCCGTTGGAGAGGAATCATAAATGGCGGCCGAGTTCAAAGGCCCCACCGCATCTAAATGGCGCAATAATTGACGATAGCGATTAGTCCGTAGCTAGTAAAAGCGATCGTCTCATTTCGTTACCAAAGCCGTAGAATAACAGCTTCTGTGCAGTTAATTTAATTAGGGTTAGGATTTAATCGTTACGTTCGTTAGACTATTTTGCAACATTCATAAAAATAGGCGGAATTAGATTAGCCTATTTAAATTGGCACCGACGGGCCTGGCTAGCAGTCTGACAAATCACTTCACAGATAGACACCAGCCGCAGTTCCGGAGCAGATAAGTTTGTGCACTCGAGCTGCTCTGATATAAAAGTAGCCGACTAGAAGTACTATTTATAATAAACAATTAAGCTCCTAATAGCATACTACATAAGCATATAACCTTATCAGTATATTTACTAATTTACATCAGTCAAAAGTTGGGGTCTTAACCAGGAGAAATAAATTGAGTCTCTATACTCACAATTTCAGGAGTTGTCAGTTAAACAAGTACTTGGGAATTTCGGCACTTATAGTCAAAATCAGTCTATAAGATTAGTTGTACCTTCCTAAGGGCCATTTATTGAGTTTAAACACGAAATTCCCGATTGTGATTTAATTACCATATTTCAACTGGCAGCTTCCAAGAACAATCCCAAAGTTACCCAGATACACTGGCGCATGGAATCAGCTAGAATTCGTAGAAACCTAATCTGAAAGTGCGGATTCAGGATAATCTTCACATTTGGTAGCAGTTCGAGGTGGAAAGAGAAAGCGAATCCGATTTGTTTGTGCCTTGTTAAGTTCTGTGATAAGCGCGGCTTGACCACAATTTCACAACTGCCAAGGCATATGCTTCGGTGTGTATTATACTATTCACATCTAACAGTTATTGCAGGAGGACAGTGTCCGTCGCCAGCTAGCTTTCTGCCGACCAGATGGTAAAGACTGATGCAGCTGCTGGGGGCGTACTAGCACGATCGGACCCTAGCGGACTATTACCCGTGTCCTCACTAAAGGTGTCCGGTGATATTCAAGAGTTCAAAGGTCGAGGATATCTATTTGCGTAAAAAACTGGAGGTCAAGCACGCGAAATGGACCACAGTAATCAAACAAACGCAATGCTTACCTAGCGCAAAAGGGCGTACAAAGCAAACGCCTTTATGTTTTCAAAATATTTTGTTCATTTGTAGGCTTCAGAAAAATTTTGCTGTATTATTACGTTTGGGTCGAGCCAAAAGAAAAGGAAAGCGCAGAAAAAGGAAAGGGCGTTTATCTTTAAGACATGTCAGCTTGGGAAACTTGTTTACTGGACATAGTCGACTTTTGCGATTCGACTGTAGACGCGGTCCTTTTCGGAACCAGATCATGTCACGAAGTCTGTGGAGTGGCATATTATGCGCCGTCAGGTTCGGCTGGAATTGGCGAAACTCGTGACCTATGGTCGTCATAAATTTGTCATCAGACCCCAAATGCGTTAATTTAAGTCACTCGGTGCTAACAACTTTATGTTTGCGGTAGCTTTCAATAACGAAGAATCGGTTTTTGCGTTGAATGAACTTAAATGGCGCTTCGTATGGGCAATCTAACGGTCTATGAATGCCAGCAACTAGAACGACAACGTGATAACAACGTTGTAATCCATGGGGGACGAATGTCTTGCACTTGGGTTCAATGCGTTCGAACGGTTAAGATAATGGTAAGTTAGCAGCTAATTGTTGGGTATACGCTGCGTCGTAACGACAGCAGAACTCTCCAAGAAGTCGTAGGTTTTGTCCATAGACTATTTCAGTGCTAGAATTTTGTAGGTTTGTCATGATTTCTGAGCGGATGCCCAACAGTACCATCAGCAAGGCTGCGGTCCAGTTAAATGCTTTGACTACACTAAGAGACGTTCTAAGCTGCCCGTGAAAACCCACGACCATACCATTCGAAACAGAATGAAAAGCAGTAGGGTAAGTACGATGAGTGTCTAAGACTTGTAGCGTCTCTAAGCACGTGAAGGATTTAAATTTAGGGCCTTTATCGGTAGTCACAGTTACAGAGCAACGGTGAGCAGCGATCCAGCGATCGATGAAATCTCTTTTGGCTGTTGCAGCTGCCACGTCGGGAATGGGAATAGTTTCGGGCCATCACGTGCAGCCATCAGTAACGGACAATATGTTATCCATGCTCTTAGACGGTATTTCTAGATGAAGGCGTGCAAAACGGGAGGAAATTGGTAGGAGCAGGCCAATGGGAGCAGACACGTGTCACTGGATCTTGGTCTTTCGGCAAGCTAGACGACTACGTGCCCACAGTCTGATGTCGCGCTGAATACCTGGCCAAGCATACATCCGGTGGTCTGGGTATCTGGATGTGCTACGTTATGCAGGGTGACAAAACAATGCGTCGAAACGTTTTGGGGACGACGTGACGAGGACGTCCACAGGATGTATCGCAAATGCTGCCATCGGATGATAGCAGTGTGGATGGAGCGGTTTTCTAAAATGATTCTGACGGACTGACAATCGTTATCGGTTTGTTGCGCCGTGGCCTGCCAGGCGATGTTAACTGCGGGGAGACGAGGAATTACAGCAGTAAAATAGTTATTCTGACCAGAGGCGTGTTGTAGGTCAGTACGAAACTGCAACACGGAGTCTGGTTGATGTCGACCTGACTGATTTCGAAAGGGATTAATAAACGGCTTATGATCGGTGAAGATAATGTAGGCGTTAACTTCGAGCACACATCGGAAATGTTAAGGTTAGAATAGACAGCAAGCAGTTCGCGACTGAACATGCTGTATATGGTTTCTGCAGGTTGTAAGCGTCTGGAGTAGAAAACAAGTTTGCAATCGCCATCGGTAAGCCACACGTATTAGTCACTGTAAATGTATGAGAGCATATACATTAGAGAGCTCAAAACCATAGGTATGGAAGATTAGACAGAACACTGTGTTAGCAACAACTGAAAGGGCATCTCAACATGCAATCACTGGCAACACGATGAGCTTGGTTTTTGTTGTGAGTGCGTGCGTGAATCTGTGGTGTCCATCCACCTGAGTGATTAGCGCCCGATCTTTAACGCAACTATGACAGTGCTCACTTCCACAGATGTCGTCACATTCTCGGCTGAAAAAGATCCACTGGTTTGAGGATGCGGGTCGGTCGCTACGGTAACGTTTCGCTAGCCTATCCGTACGGTTCGCCCTCAGTGTCAGGTTCTTGGTCTGCGCATGACCCTGTCTGGGCATCGTTCAGCGAATATGGACTCCGTGGACGAACGTGGTCTGTGCCGACGAATAAGCCGGCCGTCTGTCAGTTGGAGGTCGTATTGGCTTCCCGAGGGACTAATTACGTTAGCAGGTTGCCAGTTTGCTCCTTGTGGCAATTTTATGCAGACCAAAAGTCGTACCATCCTTTACCTCATCTGAAAACACTGACCTCTACTTTCTCTTTGCATTCCCAGCCGTAGATTTTGAAACGGTAGATTCAGCCTTGTCCTGAAGTTTCTGCCAAGCAGCAGCTCTGCAGGAGTCTTGCCTGTACCCTCAGTGGGTGTGGAAAGATAGACAAATAAGAAACGATCCAGCTAGGTTTGTAGGATCCGTACACGCTGTTCCAACAGTCCTCGTTTCACTGTCTGTACCGCCCTCTCTGTCAACCTGTTTAAAGCGGGATAATAAAGCACCGATTTACATGCTGAATTCCGCTGCTGGGGACGAATCGATTGAACTCCGTGCTAAGAAATGTGGGCCCGTTATCCGTGCATAGGGTCACTGGAATACCAAATGTGGCAAATAATGAATGCAATTATGTGAGGTCCATCGCAGCCAGTTTCCAAATCAGATAGTAGTCCACATGCCCGGAAAAGTACTAGACTGCAGTTTCAGACTGTTGGGCATCGTCAGTAGTGCGCATCCATCGGATCTATCAGGATTCGAACCCATGACCACCAGCGGCTTGAACCGCCAGTCAGCAGCTTATGCCACTGGGCCACGGGGGACAGCTTCAGACCGTCATGGTTTACAAGCTAACTGCGATATAGCGCGTCTTCTCCTCATCTTCTCCTACTCATGAGTACATTAAATTATATCCGCCCTAACAGTTTCTAAATGCTATGTCGTACATAGCTACTGTTAGTGGACGTCGTGTCTTTCAGGGCCAACCCTGTCCTCTGCAACGTTCGTAACTTGCATGGCAGTGAATGATAAGAGGTGCTATATCGCAGCTAGCTTATAAATCATGACGGTCCGAAGCTGTCCGCCGTGGCCCAGTGGCATAAAATGCTGACTGGCGGTTCAAGCCGCTGGTGGTCATGGGTTCGAATCCTGATAGATCCGATGGATGCGCACTACTGACGATGCCCAACAGTCTGAAACTGCAGTCTAGTACTTTTCCGGGCATGTGGACGACTATCTGATTTGGAAACTGGCTGCGATGGACCTCACATAATTACATCAAAATCCCCTACTCATGAGTACATTAAATAATGAATGCGTTTTAACAATGGTGGGTTCGAACGTCGCTTGCGTAACGGGATACACTTTAACCCAGTTGGAGTGCGTGTGGATGAGTAACAGAAACATTGTACCATTAATGGGGCCAAAGGGGTCAGCGTGGATCTGTTGCCACGGCTTGTCGGACCAGCTCTACGGATGTACTGAACCAGAGGCTTACTGCGTTGGTGTGTCTGACAGGTATCCCAATTTTGATTTTATAACCATCTGTAAGTGTAGCATATAAGTCATCATCGTGGGGTAATGAATATCTGACTATCATGGAAGACTGATGGGCAGTCATTTCGTAATCGCCGCAAATTCACACGGAGCTACTCAGTTTGGCCGACGCTACGATTGGTGTTACCCAGTTAGAAAATTGCGCAGGTATTATAATTCCATGAGTGTGTAAGTGGATTAATTCTTATTCAATTTCGGGTCTTACGGCATAGGGTAGTGTACGTACATCCATAAATGTGGGCTGGGTACTTCCCTTTAAACAAATTGTAGCTTAAACTTCTTCAGCTTTCCAACTACCCCACAAACACTACGTGTTGTTTCAGAATATGCTCCAGTCCGACGAGTTCGGTGATTGTTTTAAGAACCTTCAGTGTATTTAGAATGCGTCTGTCCAGTCCTTCCCCAGTAGATTCGGTCGATATCCCGATAATACATACACAGGAACTTGTGTGTCTCAGTGCGATAATGTGCTTGCACAAGGCATCCACCGAGAACACGAATCGGATCACCTGTGTACGTCCGAAGACTGGAAGCGCATAAGGACTAGGGGGTACGTGCTTCACAGCGTTATCCCTAAGTATCGCCGCCGAGACCCCCGTATCTATCTCCATCAGTCATTTTGTCCATGGATGTGGAGCGTTACAGTGTATGACACGGAACATAGATTGGAAACACTATTTAGCCATACTAAATGTATCACGGGTTAATTTTCTTCACCATAATTCATCGCTTTGATTGTTTTGCTCATGATTTATGTGATTCCGGTTTCAGCTTGACTGACCTGCAAACTCGTGCCTAATGACCCCCCTCCTCACAATATCGGCACAGCGTTTTCTGGTGTTGACATTCAGATTCGCATTCATGTTGAGCACCACATCGTTAGCGTGTAAACAATTTTAAGTCCACGGACGTCCTTATTAGCTGTGACGTTCTTTTCATCAACTGTACACTTCCGGATGGCACTGGTAGATTAAACGCGGACATTCGTTGCCTTAGATTCGCTATTCGATGGGCCATTGAACAAGCCTTGTCACAATTATGTTCACTGTCACCCTGGGAAAGGAATTTTTCCAGGGAAATCTGGTCTGATAAATATGCCAGTTATCAGGCATTGAATTTTGCCGGATCAACTTAATTGTACTTGCAATTAGGGTTGGCCTAGTGTATACCATAGTATACGCCTCGAATACAAGGAATAGGATAGCGGTCGGGAAAGGTTAAATAATAAAGCACGTGATACTCCCTACATGAACGTCAGTCTCCCAACTTTTTGAGCACCACGTTAATCAGCGACGCCTAGCGGCTTTTCCAAAGACGATCGATGCTAAGCGCAGATAAATGGGCGAAATCTGCGCGGCCAATTTTCAGCTTGTCAGGCGTCATTCACCTGCATTTCGAGAACACAGGCAGATCTTTGGTAACACTGTGATGTTTTGCAACATCAGACGGCAATGGTTCGGTTGCGCGGAGGATTTGTGGGAAGCGGCTAAGTGGCATCGGACTAGGAGCTGAGTTCGACTGCTTGACGTATACTGGGCTGATTAACTAGTGTCTATCACAGTGCATATAATTGCCAGATTCGTATGGCGATCGATCAGACGACGGTACTTCGAGTCAACTAACAACTAGGTGTGGCAGAAAGTTAAGACCAATGTTTGATGTTTGGACGTCCACGACGAGTTAAATCCTCATAAAAGAACGTCGCAGGTCTAAATTAAGTGTGCACGAGAGTTAATCATGCAAGTGAATGCTGTTCCAGTTGGCTACAGGCAATGAGCTAATCGTCTTCTCATTCGGATATTTCTTATCAAGAAAATGAACACTAAATTCGACACTAGTATGCACCAAGTACCTAGCCAGAAAAGTGGAAACCCCTCCCTACAGGTCGGCACATTTCCCCCCAAAACTTGCGAAAGAACAGGGTGTGCAACAAAATCATGCGATTGCACCAAATCGTATGTGGTGGTAGCAATGGGTAGGTATCTTAAGCAGAGAACTCAAGTGAAATTTGGAACCTGAAGAACGGAATCGACTCATAGAACGGATCGTTCCAGCATACCCAAAATTCACTATTTCCTCTAAACATTTGCTTAGCGTGGCAACAACTGATACGGGTTGCGAAACGTAGGCTGATGTTGACTGGATGTTCGTGATTCGGCCACAAAATTCCCAGGTACAGTCGGAAGTGTCGGCTAGCTGAGCTAATGGCGCACCTTCATTAGTATAAAGGGTAGTAAACAATTTGCGTGGAAGGCTACCAGGCCACATTCTTTGAGAACCGAATCGTCAGCCATGCCGGGTTTAGATAAACTCTACATCTTGCGCACGAGCTGAGTGGGTTTCAAATCATCTAGCTTGGTTTCGGTGAGCAATTATGTTATGCGAGCGCAGTCTGATACACCGATTTACCTTAAAAAGGCAGCTTTGATCTCCTCGTAAGTGTTATCAGATTCTGGAAGCACGGGACTGTCATCCAGATCATCGACGACTTGCGGAGGAAGTGTTGCAAAAACGTGCTGAAAGTTGATAACCACAGGTTTGTTGCTATGCAATTGGTTGAGCGAACCAACTTTTCGGGTTTTACTAGGTAAAAAGGCGGAAATGATACGGTAACACCACGGACAGAGGCGTCAGCGTCCAAAAGTTTAATGTCCACAACTAAAAATTTGCAGAGTCAGTAAACATAAACCCGCCAACAAAAAGATGGGAAAGTAGACAAAATGAACCGAATAGACTACAAACTCTAGGAAAGAGGCTGGTAACGAGTCTACCGCTAATTTTATTTTCGGGGTTGCCAAGTATACCGCAGTTGTCAAATATGATGCAGCAGATGAACGAGCGCTGTATTTGCGCAAACAGTCAACTGTAGGGGAAAAGTAAAAAGACGGGATATACGTTAATAGCCGTTGTGTTCAAGCTCGCTGAGCTAGCTGACATCCGAGGAGATGCTAGCAAGGGAGAAGGAAAAATGTTCCGGGAGCGAAAGAGTTCAGCGTTCGGGTCGCTCTCCGAATGTATGTGTAAATAAACAAAACTAGCCAAAATGTGACAGAAAAATGATCTGATATTCTAGGCGATTCTCCAGGTCGATACAACTCTTATACCCAGTTTGAGATTGGAGCAGGAGGTAAAATATAACTGATGGTATTATGTTTATCATAATCATGTACTGACCAACGAATGACAGTTTAGTACAGTAGTAAAAGTTGCTACCTTAGAAATCCCGTTGGTAGGTCTGGTGATAATATTCATGATAGTCGAAGCTGCAACTGATGTGCATTTCCTAGCAAAGGGACCACTACCTGTCTTTGAGTGTGTGAGGAATCCAAAATACTCTCTCTCTCTCTTATCTAAAAGAACAAATGAATATCAGTTAGTAATGCCAAAATTATGCTCTAGGAATCTAACCTTAGGATAATTAAAAATGTCAACATCTACAAGGCCGAATGAATCGCCCCGTGGCCTTTTACATATGGCTGATGTCTACGTGGAAGCGAGCGAAGGATCTCTAGAGATGACATTAATGGAGAAAACTCAGCCTTTCTCAATACATCTGTACTGTTTGCTCAACTTCACAGACTGGTCCATAGGTTGGTTCCCGTATAAAACTCCAGAAAATAACAGAGCACATGAATGGGAGGACGTATAAGTATGTAAGAACTTATTAGGTCGCATCTTAATACCTGATATCCTCTGTCGAATGCCCAAAAAGATCTCAAACTCTGTTATCTGGAAGGTGATGCATTCCGATGACCTTCTGGTAGCTTGACTTAGAATAGGCTCCACAGCACTATGGTCATGACTTTACCGGTGTCCGTATCTAATGGCGTATATGAAGTAAGGAAAAATGGGCTTTTACCTCTAAAGTTTAATCTATTTGTTGATACAACCTGAGCGGTTAATTCGGGCCATTAGCGTAAACAGGGAGTAACGAAAGGATAAAATTGAGTACCTGATCGACTGTGTCTCAGGACGGATAATTTCCTAGTTCGTGCAACATTAGTAAATCGACTGTGATTTCGTTAAAAAAGCAAACTAATAACTGCCGTTGGTTTTCTTCAACAAAGCATAAAAACACATTTTAAGGCATCTGCTGCTGTGTGCCGTTCACCACGTACGTATGACAACCTAACCTGTGGTGGTAGATAAGAAGTCACGCGGACAAAACCTACGTGTAGCTAGTGGACAAGAAAGCCAATCAACGTCAAGCGCACAAACTGATAACGTTTACACAAGTCGAGTGACCAGAGGGGTATCAGGTTGCAGCGCCGTGAGTCAGTAATGTTTTCGGTAAGTGTCAAAAACAAGTGAGCTATCCACACCCGACGGCGCGTCGCACGAGCAAAA
>OX104063.1:79949202-80006365 GCA_944474145.2 Dicrocoelium dendriticum
AAAATGATTCATATTGACTAAACACGCGATTGTTAATTGGGAAACAAGCCGCAGGATGGTGTTGAGGGACACTTTCCTGGAGTCCTGTTTCTTCATATAAATGACTGTTCTCTTTCCGTTTTCGCTTGGATTATTGCGCTATTTTTCGAGGAGACAAAGGTTAAAAATTTCCTACGGAACAGCTCTAATAGGTGTGTAAAGAAAACAGATCTGTGGTCGCCTCTTCAAGAGTACGAAGAACTCTCCATATGATCTTGTTGCACGTATGCACTCGTTGACACAATCAGTGTTCGATACTGGAATTGGCTTAGCATGGAATCCAACTAGGATGTGACACACATGATTTGGTGGCGTCCGTATCCGGATTTGCCTGTCACTGTGACCTCCATGGGGACAGTCACAAGACGCCTGGGCCTACAGATGGCCATGAAATGATGGCGCTGCACCACCCACACACCCCATATCCGGTGTAAACCCAAAGGAATAAGACCGGGAGGCTTTGGAATGGGAACCGGGTTTCATCAACTAAGCCGGCCCACACTTCTTAAACAAGCAGAACAGAAGCATTCCGGCCTAATTGGGGAATCACGCACATCAGACGTACACATAGTGGGGGCTGAACCGTAGCCCATTCCACACAGGATGGAACCACTCTTTGAGCCTAGCACCGTCATGAGGACGGTGCACCCCGTCCCCACCAGCAACGACCGACGGTCTACTGGAGCCAGTATGGACGAGGTAGTGGCTAATAGACAGGTAGGCACCTTGTCAACGAGCACATCAAGCGCAGCCACACCCGGGTTGTCAAACAAACAGCCAATCATTCGAAATGCCGATATCGAATAAAGTAAACGCATATGACGACAATAAATACTCGCTAAATGAGCATATGGAAGAAAGTGGTTCAATGTGAATATGCGATAATACAAAATGTTGGTCGTACAAAAGCGGTATGAGTATCCTCGTCGAATTCATTCGATATAAAAATATACATGGATTGGGAACATGCGTGTCCAGCGGCAGTTCGAATACAACATATGCGCGTGCGTTTATCCAAACTGAATTGTGAGCTATCACAAATTGGATAGGGACACATTAGACCTCATGATCAATGATATGGCAAATGTGTATGGGTTTCGTTTGGAGGTCAGGCTAACACCAACTTTCGCGGGCATGAGAATAAGTACCCAATAAGAACTGCTAATGTTTTCTTCAACATTTAGACGTGACAGCCTTAAATCTTGGGCATCCATATTTGAAGGAACCCGACATAGCAATGGTGAAGCAAGTGCTAGCTCGAAGGATAACTAAACTACTGCTACAGAGAAATAGTGTGCACTTAGGTGTTGCCGTCTACATGTACCGTCTGCTTTGTCTAGCTGATAGGGGAGATCGCATAGCATGGGAATGTGAGGAAGTGTCCACTTCTGGCTCTCCGTGTCGACCATCGGTCCGGTCATCTGCTACCCAAGCTACGTGCACATTCGTAAAGTACGATTGATGCGCAACCTTTGATTTTGACAGGTGACATCAAATAAGTCCCGCTGGCCACTGTCAAACATGCGAGTTTCCAAACCGTGCTTGCATTGTTTTACAAGTCTCCAAGTATTTCAACGTTTGTACATATCCATGTGTACTCTGTTATCAGCATAAGCTATTTGATAAAGATCTGCATCGTACATCTCCGGGTGCAGCCACTTGGTGCTCATAATACGATTGTCGCTATGCGCCGATTCCTTTACGATGTAATATACTATTACACTGACGTACTATTCCCGTTGGGTTTGACATTTTACTTCGTCTATGCAACAGATTGGCCATGTGCAATGAAACTTCTGATAGGCGTCTCTGTGCTTCCGCATTCCAACCACTTAGTACGTGTGCTTTCATAAGCCCCTATAAATTCAGTATGGCTGGGACTATAACTATGCTTCCTCTCATTACTAGCCTGCGGAGCGGAACGTGAACTGTCGACATCGTGATAATCACTAGTCGGTTAATTGTGTGGATTATTCACTTGCCACAGAATTTCCAGGGAAATTTCTCTTCGAATGCATTGGCCAATCCTGTCACACGAGGGACAATCGTTGAGCATTCTATTCCAAATGTCAAACTCTACACTTTATGCGTACTGTAAGCGGGCAAGCGATGAGAACCTTTTGATTTAAACGTAGCCATCGAACTGGGAACATAGACAATAATTGGCCACCCTAGCATTGATCCATATCAAGCCTACAATTCGCTCGGAAACAACGCGCGCACGTCAATTACGAATTAGCTCAGCGATGGACTGAGCCATTATACTGCGATGCACCGGCTCTCTAAGCGTCGTGCTACTTTGCATTGAGCAGCTGCTCAAGCTGGGGTTATGTAATCTACAAATCAATTGCAAGGAGTACAATGTAGATAGTCTGGTGTGTAATACCATAGAGTTTATATAGTGTTGTGAATCGCGGCTGAATGATAACAATACGAAGAGAAAGATACCGTAGCTCAGCGTCTCGGTATGTCACCGTACTAGACTCCACTAGAGAAGGTAGCACGAATAGCATAGCATAGGTCATGATGAGTACAACATTGTAATGGGCAACACGTGAACTCATCGCGAAATACAACCGAGTTAAAGGAGTTCAATAAAGGTAAGTTAGGTGTGGCTCATTCGTTCTAGGCGGGTGCAATAAAGGTATCACATTGCAATAACTCAGTAGTTAATCATGCTAGAATGAAACCGTACCCAAGCGTGACTTAAATGCGGGATATAGAATAAGGATGACACAAAAAATTACGGAGATGGCAAAAGAAACTTTCCAAGTTTGCAGGTATGTGGTGCGATTATGTCCACTGCATGCTATCCGTGTCTCAAGGTAAAACCAGAGCCGGTTATCATCGTCTCTTGTCCGAGGTGAGCAAGAACCAACAGGGATGTAGAACCACCAGGCAATCCGTCATATGTTACTATTTATTTCCTCCTGGTCATTCCTTCTGACCGCCAGCATATCTCGACCAATTCATCTGTCTAGAATACGCCCTGTGCCCAAACATTTCTATTTGGAGGTCACAACGTATTGCAGCTGTTCCGGTATCAACCTTGATGAGTTGTCTGAATCTCAGTGCGTTTACCTGAAGGCGGTAGCAGTAAAAGGGGGCGTATAGAGACACTTGAAATGGGATACATCGAGAGCGTATTGCAACCCGCAATAAGTCACGGTGTCACACGAGAAGAAATGTAATAGGATTCATCTGCCAAGTGGGAATTTATCGAAACACGAACAGACGTTATCGGGATTTGCACTTTAGGCGAGTCCCATTTAGATATCGAGCCAGCAGATAATGGTGTTACACGAGTGAAAATGCCATCAGTCTGAAGTGTGGTGCTTATAAGTTTTTCTAATTGGCTTCCACTTAGTCATTCAACGTGAGATATCAGTTGACATACCAAAGGTCCCTGGTTCGAGTTACAGTACTGTAGTGTTGTGAACGGGTATTTGTTAACACTTGTGTATGGACTACCACAAACGGGATGGAGAAACAATAACCCTCATGAACCGTAACACTACGTACATGCATGAGTTTGGATTTAGTGAAAGAATAACAGCCATCTTCCTTTAGTTTTAGAAAATCGCACGTAGAATTATAAGTAACCAATACGACTGTCAGTGGTCAGTTAGCGTTTGGATGTGAACCTAAACGGCAGCCTTAAGGTTAGTCAAAAGTGTGGGTATCAACAATAGACTGAGACGGATATGGAAATACGGAAGCAAATGTTATCAGTATGGTTACTAGGTAGAATGATGCATAACTAAATGTGCCGTAAAACACAGATGACTTATGGTTCCTGTGTATTGTAGATGCTGTCTTGCTATAAGCGTTAGTAGATGATAATATCATACATTTCCTGATGGCCCCCTTGATGCTATTCCATCACCAGCATATGTAGTAAATTCCGCTGCTCCCTATTCTACCATCGGATTTCGAAAGATGTACAAAATTTTTTCGCAAATTTACTAGAAGTACCTTGCACAACCTCGAATTATCTGATATCTCAAATGTGTATGTCTTGGGACATCTAGGCACAATGGTATCTTCACAGTGGGGTTTGGAATGGAACCATTTAGACATGTCTGGGAAAACAATGAACGAGTAAATCTCCATACCCATGGTGTGATTTGCAATGAAAACATTGAGCATTGCTTGGTTAATCATATGAGGGTAGACAAATAATGGGTACCAAGGGCCTTGGCAGATGGCGCAGATAAGGTGGTTAGCTGAATGTATGATATTCCCATGCAAACTGGATTTCTCATCGTAATTTTACCGCCTACAATTTACTAACAATCTGTCATCATAAATCTCAGTTGCAGCTATTTTTCGCAACAAATCACTTGTGTTATGTGCTGGATTTATTTTTCAATTAAATATTTATTCAAACACTACCGTACCACCACAGTTGGACTAATCTACTTTTAAGTCAATCTAGCTGATTGGTCATTTCTAATTTAAATTGTAGCAGGAACGTTTGCTCGTCCGCACCTCATCTCGTTAATAGCTGATTTACCCTAACTTCAGTATGAGAGATATACAGCGGGAAATATAGCTAAACTCATTCTTGTGACTAGTATATGAAACAGAACACGTATCATCAACCTCAGCATGTTAATTGCTAGTCAGTGACTTACCGGGATTATTTCGCTTAGGTACGGACGAGCCAACGTTAGGACACTTGCAACAAAGTTTGTTGGGTCTTGAACACCGAATTTCCAAACTGCATTCCAAAGCGAAGAAGCGTTGGGCTCCAGGGATAATTGTTGATAACTACACCCAATTGTTCATTCGAGTGCACGAAGATATGTGGAATATTGTGAGCAGAAACCGCTTGGTATCCAGGAGTTAACGCGACCCATTTAGGCTAGCCGGTGTAACACACATATGTACATACATACTGGCTCCACAGGTCGAAGACACCTCTCTCCAGGCCCACGTCCAATGATATGATCTGTGAAGCACGGTTGTGCTCCGGTTGTTCCATCCGTATTAGGGTACAGTCTATAGCATGATGTGATTATGTAAGCAGATGAAAGATACGGATTTACATGACGAGACAAGTGGCTAGCTTGCTGCGAGCGAACAGAGCAGTTGATTGGACACCTACGCATGTTGGCCCATGCGCAGATTGGTTCGTATTTGGCAACGCTGTAACAGATTTGTTTAACTGCTTTGAAGGAAGAAGATCTTGAATGCAAAAACGTCGTTAATTATGGAACTGACCTAGTTATTTATATCGAGGTTGCTACATGATGGTTTGCCGCTATATTTGCTGAGTTTACCTTATCGAATAAACCGTTTGTCCCGGAATGACCGAGTTCTGCGACATCCAACACCGTCAATTTTTAGTTGTGCATTTATGTCGCTTGTTTCGATCCTTATATTCTTTGAAAAACTGATCTGTTGTACACGACTAGCAATGTTGTTGAGAACCATACCCATCTACACTACTGTGATATTCTTCATGAAAGATACGGTCGAGCTCAGCGGTGGCATATTACCTGACGATCAAACGAGCTGAGTAGTGGGTTGCCGCTCGTGTTTATGGGTTCTGCGTAGTTACCGAGTTTTCACTTTGTACTCCTTTTCTCACAGGTCCAGATAGGGGAAATATCAATGATCTGGTTACCGCTGAGGTGATTGAGACAAATAGCTAAGTGCTGCCTCCCGGTTCAGATCAACTTTATTACAACAGAACCAGCAGTTACACACTTTATATCATACTAGCCATTAACTGCAATACGTCAGGCATTTGGACTGATGCATCACTACCGTACAACCATGGTGACGTAAGGAAGGAAGAATAATAACTGGGAGAGAAGTGTAACCTAGCATAAAACCTTAGTGCTGTGAGCAAACATTCAGGGTCACGGCCCTTCCCTTTGTCAATAAATAACTAAATAAATGTATGTTCTCGGTGTTGCACGAGGCACGCCAACAAGGTATGATCAACTGTATATCATCGAATCTGCGACGATCAATATGCGAACAACTGTGGTCTTGACATTGAGAGTGAGCAGCTGAGTGAGTTCCAAGAAATGATATAAGGTTGTAATAACTGTTGACCTCATGTTTGATTCAGTGTTGAGCAGATTGTTAATTCAAATGCAAAAATGTTAATAACCACATTGTGTGGTACAAGAATTTGTTCCAAGTAAATGTTGTTCTGACCTGAACCTGATCTATTGCGCTGTTAATCGCAGTCGTCTGTTATCCCTTTTTTATCCTTTGGCGTATAATGCGTTCTCATATGGCGGCACTAGGTTTCAATCCTGTCCATTTGAGCGATGTGTTCAGTAAGAGGGAAGTATCAGAGTCGCTAAATTTTGGACCATCCAGTTGTTGAAGAATTGATCAATTCCAGAAGAAGTATCTGTGGGAAACTTGGAAGGAGACGCAACGGACAAGAGCAAGCCAAAGAGAAATACCATGAAAATACACACAAAAAAGGCATGGACTGCAACAGAACGCGGAAAGTTGAAACGTTATGCACACTGTGGATTTGTTGTTATAAATGTTACATAAACGCGTCATTCGTGTGAATAAAGCACGGGAACAGTTGGAGGTTCGAGGTGGAGTTGGTGGCCCGTTTGCAGTTGTTTGCATCTGTCTCGCTGCGTCGCGTGAGGTTATTAATTCTAACAGCATAGCGAGTTGAAGGTAGCACACGCAAGTTAAGTGACGGAAGGCCAGTAGCTAGTTAAGCCATGGATACGGGTAAATAGAGTGTGAACATCAGTAGCTACACGGCTAGCGCTCTGCTTGGAGGTAATGGGAAGCCAGTATCAAGTGGAGCGCAAATTTAAGGCATAGACTAGAGGCGATGGAGGCGGGCAAGTGAAGTTCAGTTAGGGAAAGAGTAGCAGTCTGAGCGGCCATTTATAGCAATATCCTAAGCTAAGGAATCTGGTAAATGGCAAGTGAAGGTTAGATGTTAAAAGGCCAGTGCGCGGTCTCACGCGTAGTAGGTAAGTTCTGGATGACAGGAAAAGGATATAATATCGTTTGAGAAGTGAGCGGACCGTAACCTATATGGTAGAAAAGCGACGTATACGTCAATACATGTGTGGCTACGGCCCTGCATTGTGCGAAGTTCTTAAATCTAACAAGGTAGCGACATGTGTCTAGAAGAGATGAGTAAAGTAATGGAAATCCGGCAGTATGCTGGGTGCAAATTTATGGTAAAGATCAACAGCAGTGGAGGTAAATAAGTGCTAGGTTGGGTGACGGAAAACGAGCAAAAGTTTGGCGGCCATGTACGGTCAAGATAATTATCCGAGGAGCAAGGAAATCGGAAGTGAACAACAGAAGCTACATGGATACGGGGCACTGTATCATGTAGGTGCCGTTTCTGGTGGACCGGAGGAAGCGAGCGAAAGCCAAGTTGAGTGTGAGGGCCGAAAGGGGAGCTAAACACAACATTGTAACGAGGTGACAGACTCCGTTATAGAAGTAAGTGTGCTTCAGTATCTGGGATGATAGGGCGCTGCGTCACACGAGGTTATTTAGTCTAACAAGTTTGCGAGATGAAGGTAGAAGAGATGAGTTAAGTACTGGGAAGCCAGTAATATGCTAAGCGCGGATTAATGGAAAAGAACAAAAGGAGTGCGGGCAGGTAAGTGCAGGTTAGGTTAGCGAAATCTTGCAGAAAGTTTAGATGCAATTTACAGCAAAGATTATAAGCCATGAAAACTAGCAAATTGGAGGTGAACGTCAGAATCTGCATGGTTACTGTGCTGCCTCGTGCGTAGTACGTGTCGTTCTGATGGACCAGAGGAAGAGAGCTAACACCAATTTAGGGAAGAGAGCCGATAGGGGAGCTAGATGCTTCATTATAACAGTGTGACAAAGACTTTGCTGTTGAAGTAAGTGAACTTCAGTAGCTAGGTTGATAGCATTTACAAACAGATGGCTATGGATCAAAGGCGGTATCGACGAGACAATTTGCATTCCCTTTAATTGCTCCACGGCATAATCAGCCATTACTCCGCCGATGACACAGCACCAAACGCAACTAAAATATGTTGTCCGACTAGGAGATAACAATAAGCCTGTCTCTGGTGCTGACTGTGAGCCAGGTCTTGTAACGTTTCGAGCCAAACACAGTGTTGGTTACGTGGACTCCAGTATGGAAAGCGATGTGGACTATCAGCACCAAGTTTTGTAGTCCGTGACTTCTTTTCTCGTCGCCAAGTTAAATTTGCCCACACGAAGCCTTGCGCCCCCCTAGTTCTGGCAAAGGAAAAAACGGCCTCCTTGGTAAGCGATGACTTGTCATACATAGTAGTTGCCGAATCCAATGCAGCATATTCAATGTCATGTTGTCCTAACGATCTGGTCCGATTATTACCGCATGTTGCTCGTCTATGCAAATCATCGTTGTGGACATACAAGGCCATCCGACACTAGCAATGCTCCGCACGCAAAAATGCTAAAAGGCTTGAAAGCGCTTCATTTCCCCACAGCAAAGGGGCTAAGTCTTACCACCATAGAGCAGGATAGCTCTAATTATGGCCTTGTAAACACGGCCGAAGGAAACCCCATTACGATATCCCAGATGTCGCAGATTCGAGAAGACGGTTCTGGCTTTTGCAATACGTAAACTGACTTCAATGGTTATGTGTACGTCGTTGCTGACGCAACTGCCAAGGTAAGTGAATTGATCAATTGCCTCGAATTCCTCGCTATGAAGGGTTAAATAGTCCTCAAGTGACTGGTAGTCCTGTAACAACACCTTGCACTTTGCAGGTGCGAAGCGCACGCCACTCTATAGATAGTTTCTTCAGGGTTGACTGTACATGATTAAAGAGAAAGACCAAATCATCTGTATAATCAAGATGAATTAGCTTTTCACAAGGCAACACCACAACACCTCCATCAAGATATTCTGCAAGGAAACAACCCATGATGAAGTTCACGACGAAGTTGAATAAATATGCAAGTTGGTCAACCCTGACGACCGCCACTTGAAGTCCGAAAGACGTCTGAGAAGTTAAGGTAGACTCTGACGGGGCCTGTTGTGTTCGAGTACAGGGCACGTGACTTGTTCATTTATCTCATGAGAACACCTCTCCGCGAAAGTATTTTCTGCACAATGGGTTGCTCGAAGATGTCAAACGCATCGTTGAAGTCACGGAACCCAGTTATTGTCGGCCCGAGAAAAGCGTGGAGCTGCACTAGCATCCATCGCAAAGCAGATATGTGGTCTATAAAGTCAAGCCCTGGGCTGAAACTTTTTTGATCTTCAATAAACCGGGATTCAAGATCGGTACTGAGGCGACAAACGAGAAATGAGATCAGTAATTATATTACCACCACCGTTTGGCTAAGATCCTTGTGGTTAGGGCAGTCGGCGCGACTGTCATTCTTGTATATTGTCACTAAAATCGCTTAGTCTTTTCCTTCCAAAATCGTTCGAACGGAAATGTCAGTGCTTTGCAGTGGACCTACATTCCTCCTAAACTAGTGAGCTTGTGAAGAACCATCAGTCTAAAAATGATTGAGAGTTGTGATCATCTTTTGGACCTCAGGCTCCGATGGCTCGGCCTGTACCACCAAAGTAGAAGTGGTGGGGGAGCAATAGACCAATTGAGCTACTCTCGGAGGTGTTCGGCCCAACGAGCCATACGGCGCTCCTTATTGTGAATCAAGGCACTCGCGCTGTCTCTGATTGTCTGTCCGAAGAAGAAACGTAAGCAGTACTCTTGAGGCGAGTACCTGCTTTCGACTTGTTCATCATCAGACTTAATAAGTAAATATACTTTTGGAAAATTGTATGTCATTAGAAGCTAAAAGGTGTGGCTATAGAATTAGCAAAATTAAACTGTTATCGCAACACGCGCCAGGTGATCAAGTGACTGAAGGGAGGTGGTGCCGTTGAGCAAGGTCCGACTTATCGCGATAGGTTGCTGAACAGAGAAGTTACACTGCGTTGATCAGCTTCTTCTAAATGTATAAACTCGGTTTTGGCAACCTGATACCTGCCAATTCAGTTGTAGCTAACTGTTTTGCTGTTTATCGGGGAATTGGTTGTGGCGGTACTCTGTACATGATTTCGAAAACACTACGTTTATCAGTTAGATGCCCAGTGAAAAGCAGTTGGTTACCTACTGGACGCAAATAAGCTCTGTCCCGCTGACTGATGAACCAATTCAGCAAAGGTTTCTCGATTCGTATTTTCAAGTGCGCAGTTGGGCCTTCAATGTACTTAACTCCACAGGTACAGGTGAACTAGTAGATAACTATGGATTGTCGTTGATTGGACACGTTATCTTTGGATCAAGGAACAAATAGCGATTTGCCCCTAAAGATCATTTTAAGCCATACCGTAATAAAGCCTTTCCGCAGTTTCGTGTCAGTCGTCTTGTACATAGTTTAACCTTCATTTCACCCTTAAAAAGAGGTTTGTGAAACGGCGATTCCCTATCAACCGTTTGCACGATGGATCTCGGACTGCTTGCTTTCACATGAGCCTCGATGAAGTGTTCTGGATAGGCGTTGTTGAGAAGCATCCATTTGGTTGGCCTCAATTCATCTTTAATTGTGACCTTGCTACAGATCTTGCGTGCACGGTTTTTCAGAGTATGTACCAGTATTCCTTTGCGGCTTTGTGCAACAAAGCTCTGGAATCGCGCGCATTTCCCTGTTCAGTGTGGCATCTTGCATGATCTAATCCACCACTCATTCTCCTCAAGGTTACAGCTAAGAACTTCAGTGGATTGCTAATTTCTTCAGTTGGGAATGAGGCTTTGAGATGAGCTCCGTTGAAACTCTCGACGGCATTCTGGTGGTCTCTACTTATCGCAATGAGACTTGATTTTCTGGAACTAAGGGTGCGGCTCAGCTGGAAGAGTTTGCGATAACTGTCTACTGCTCCCGCCTCCTCTATATCTTGAGACCTGCTGGTCCACCAAGCTTTCGTGTCAGCACGCAGGTGCTGCTTTATCTCAGGCCTAATAGTGCTTCTGGTTATGTTGTGTTCAGAACCAGCCGGGAGTTTCCTGCTGGGTTCCAACAGGTTCACTAACCTTTCGAATTTCCAGTTACTGATCCGGGCACGATTGATAATGCCGCACACATTTACATTCTTTTTGAACAACCACCAGCGTTGTGCCGCAGGTGTTCAAACGAAGCACTCAGCCCAACGGTCGTTACGTGGGCGTAGCCTTCGTTCTTAGTCAAGGTGCCGCAGATCCAAGCCATGTAGTCACTTTACTCTACTGGCGGACAATCACTGACTCTTGGTATTGAAGATTAAACAGCCCATCACTGAACCGAGTGATAACACTGACAAGCACGCCGATTTGTTGGTATGAAGCTCTCACTTTTCGTATTTTCTTACTGAATCAGATTGATCAAACCCACACTATCCATATTATCACAAATGCACATTTTCTTCCTCTCCATCGATAACACCGAATGAATCTTTCCAATCTCGTCCGAACCGGATAGCTTCTGTTGTATCATAACAAATTCAATTGTCTAGCAAGGACTTATACCGAGTGGTGGATTGAGCTAAAACGTGTACCAGCTGTTAAAACCCAAGATTTTTCGCCATGAGTTATCAAGGAAAGCTCTGGGGATGTTGACTACAGCTATCTGTGTGGAATACCAAAACAATTGATTGGCATTTTGTATAACAGTGATCCAGGACGAACACCTTAATGTTATTTGATACTTGCTGGGTGAGCTTGTAGAGGATGGAATGCTGCCTGTGAAATTTTCCCTTTTACGACAATAGGCACAGTGAGTTGTGCAACTAGTCCTGTTCTCATAAGAATCCTATCTTTTGCCTATAATCATACAAGCTGCCACCCTACTCCCACCTCAGACTGCTATATGGAAAATTAACTGGTATCAAATGACAGTAACAAAACAACTTAGGTGAAACTGCTTGCTTTTAGCTATCGAATGTGTGATTAGGTAGCAGTGACGCACGTCAATTTTCCGAACTTGTCAAACCCAATTTTCGTTGGTACACCCCAGGACGTACAGATGACATGATAGCAGCTCGTTCAGAGTTTACTGCTTGACATATGACAAAAGCGGAGCACAAAACTGGACTCACGAATTCTTTATATAATCAGATGAAATTGGGTGTTGCCCTTCCCAAAACACTGCAGTGTTTTCGGGCGGGCAACACCCGATTTCCATCTGCTTACGTTACCGTCCCAGTGATCACAGTGACCAAGGTTCACTTCATTGGAACAACGGAACAATGGCATATTACGAGCATAAAGGCAGATGCTTAGCATGTCTCGTAGTATGGCCCAAAAGCGAACCACAACATGATGAATGGAAACCAAACGGATAAATGAAAATCGTTTTACTGGACTCACCACAGTGTTAACACTGTGGCACGCTAAAAGAGCAAACCACAGATTTTTAGGTTAATTCTGTTTGTGCAACGTTCGTCGCATTGTGTCGTCTGTCGAGACACACAGGCTATATCTCGTAGTGTAGGTGGATTAGGGCAACGTCAAAGCATTTTTTCAACACAAGTAAAGTGGGGGCAGGAACAACGTAATTTGGCAAGGCGTTTCAACGCTGACACACACGAAAAGAGTTAAAGTTCCGTCGACATTCTAGCTGACTGTATTGCGTGGCTAATTTGAATTGGTGACCCCTCAAATTCGTGTGGTGGCTCAGTTGTAGTAGGTGACGGTAGATGTGGTTGGGGTTACTTAGAATCTGGTAGGCCATAGTAAGGTCGCCACGTTGGCGCCGGTACTGGCCACTATATAATTTTAGGGACCTCAGTCTAAATTGATAAGGAAGATTGATCAACCCTATGACGTGCTTCGTGGCTCGTAGCTGTGGAGTCTTGAGTGCTGCAAGGTCTAGTTTGTGGCAGGGCTGCCACACCTTGATCGCTTATTCCACATGAGGTCGCTGATAAGTGTTAAGCAACTGCGAAAAGACCTGGATCGAACCTCCCGAAGGCCCTCCACAGCATGCCAACATATTAGTTCCCGGTCTTTGATGCCTTCTCAAATTGTTCTAAGCAGCCCAGGTCAGCCTGAACCGGTACCCCAAGGTCGCGCTCCTGGGTGACTGCTTGCAGGACATGATCTCCAAGTTTGTATGTGATGTTCGGCTGTTGGCGAATGTGAACCACCTTACACTTCCCCGAATTGAACTGGAGGTGATTATGGAGTGACCATCCATACGCTCTGTCCAGGTCTCGCTGAAGTGCATCGTGATCTGCTAGATCGCCGATCGTCCGCCACATCTTAACATCGTCAGCGAACAGCAAGAAATCTGAAGTAATCAAAAGCGTAAGCTCGTTAATTAACACGTGAAACATACGCGGCCCCAGAACTGATCCTTTTGGAACTTCGTATTCGACATAAATCGGCCCTGACAGCGCACTTCGAACTCTGACCTGCAGTTGTAGATCCTGCAGGAAATTTCTGATCCACCCGAGGACTGGGTCACCAACTCCATAGCTTTCGAGCCTGTGAAGCAGAATGCTGTGGTCCAGACAGTCAAGTGTTTGAGAGAAGTCGAGGGAAATGACGTCTGTCCCTCTGACTGTATCTGCCGCTTCCGTCCAAGTACTGCGTGCCATCATTAGGTTGGTAGTACATGAATGGTACTGGCGGAAACTGTGCTGTTGTGGCGTTCTAGATGGTCTATTAAAGTATCAGCGCTGATTGCCTCCATCACCTTTGAGAGCACAGGGAGTAGAGCCACTGGGTGATAGCTGTCAGGTTCCGTGCGATTACCGTTTTTGAAAATTGGAGTGATTACGTCATGTTTACATACGGTAGTCAAAATTTGTTAATTTAAACACGTTTGGAAGAATTGCAATAATGGCCCAGCCAGCGTTGTTGCTACTACGTTCAGCGGGCTTGGGTGAATACAGTCGATTTCGGGAGAGCGGTAGGTGCGTAACGTGAGCAGTTTCTTCAACACAACTGTGGCAGTAAAAGCTATGTTAGTGTGTGTTGAAGTTGGGGATAGGGATGTGGGTACGTAACACTGGCTCGGGGTGATACCGAGCTTCACTTTACTGGTGGTGTTAACATGCTTGTATAGGAGCTTTTGTTGTTGGCAAATTTACAGGCCAAATGTTGTTGGTGAGTCAATTTGCCCTCACGGACAAGCATGTTACAGTGGTTGCGCTGGGTCACGTACACACTCCAAGTTTCGGGACAGGGACAAGCAATGTAAGTGTACCAAGCTGCTTGCCTTAATGACATTCGCTTGCGAGTTCTACTTCTGATGAAAGACGAGGGTTTGATGGAGCGAACCCTCCTTGTTTCTGAAGCAGTTGCCATTACATTGCTGAAGCATCCAACAAATTGAATCTAGGCGCTATCAGGTGCTCCACTTTTCATGAAACACCAATCGGTCTTCTCAAGGAGGTTGTTCAAAATGTAATGTGTGATAGCACGTGTTAGTCCTGTGTGTTTCTCAGAATATTCAGCACAACACACATAGTTGGACAGTATGGTGACATGATCGTTTAGCCCCAGTGAGGTGTCTATAAATGGCCTGTCGATCATGAGTTCATCATTTGTAAGGACGAGGTCGAGTGCCGATGGTTTGTTATCAGCTCTGTACCTGGTAGATGAGCTGATATGATTGTAGAGCGGAATACTTGCGATAAGGTCTTGCAGTTCGTCCTTGTATGTTTCGCTGGGAGATGCCGAGCTTTCCAAGTCGTGCAAGTTGAAATCGTCAGAAATAAGAACGTGGCTGTAAGTTGGGAGTAAGCTTTTCGTCAATGATGATCTTAGGTGAAGATCTATCCCCGGAGTGGAAGATAATGAGCGAGAAACGTACGACTGTCAGGAAGCCGTTGTCGTTGTGTCTGAGACGGAAACGTTACCATAGGGAATCGGTGATCCGCGTCTCCGGACCATCCAGTGGTTCGCATTAAAAGTGGTTACGATAGTATAGGATAGCACCACATCCCCTGCTGGGACGATCGTGTCGGAAAAAGGATATACCCTGAATCGCGATCTCGGAATCCTTAATCCGTGAGTGAAACCAAGTCTCGGTTATCGAGACGAGATCCCAAACGTTTATTGCCTGGCTTAAACGAAGTTCGTCAATTTGGTTGAAGAGACCTTGGGCATTCTTATACATGCAGGAAAGTGTTTCGGTTCTCAGAGACGATCCAAGGCATTTGTAGCTGGGAAGACAGGTTGTGCCGACAGCTATATGGTCGGCCGCTAACCGTTTTTGTGGTATTATCGATAAGTCACTTGGAGTTGTATTTGGTGACATTGTGGTTAACCCCTCTAACAACTCAGTATGCACAACGCATGGGGAGTGGCTACAGGATTGCACAGGACGATCGTCACTTCCTTCAGAGTTGCTTTCGGTGTGAATTTGGGATAAGATCACTAATTCGTTTGCCTGCTGTGGTGGTGCTTTATGTCGGACGACAGTTGCTCTCGCAGCTTTAAACCGAACCTTGGTTGACAGTCTGTTCCGAAGTGAAGGCCAGCGTTCCTGTAGCGTAAGTGCCATCTGCCTGGTTTGTAATACAACCCTAATTATCCTTGGGCCGCACTCTTTGTGGCTTTCTGATCATTGCAGCCTCGAGAAAGAAGTACCAACAACGTCCTTCAAGCAAAGGGCCTCAGGAATATAGCGCCACTGCTTCTGGTCGTGTGCCTTTGCTTCGAACTCATCGAGTATGTGAGACTGGGGGACGCCGTAGACAAAAACGCTTTTGGCTTCGGTGTTTAGCCGGAATACTTCTAAGCTTCGCCTCGCTTGCATGCGCTTGCTCCAGGGAACGTCTGGAAAGACGCGGGCCCGACTGATTTCGTTCTGGAAACGAGCAGTTCAGTGTACCGCTGCTTCCACCACATCGACAGAGTTCAGCACAACCCGAAGAAGCCTGGCTTGGAATTCGCGTGGCCGGTGCTCCTCGTCAAGTTGGAGGGTTTAGTCAGAATACCGAAGAGGTTACTTATGGTATTCCATTGGTTCAGGTCATCCACCAGTCGCCCCGTCAAAGAAGTCGTTGTTGACTCGAGGACGTTGGTACATATTACTGATAGAGCAGCCAGTTGTTACTGAGTGTCTTTCTTGAGAGTGTGGAACGAAGATGGGAGACCCAGCGATTTGCTGTGCATACGTGCAGCGCTGCCCTTCACGTTAGTTAAAGGTGTGGTTATGGAAACTTTAGCGTCTAATTTTGGAATGCACTTTGATGCAACGAAGACTCAGCTGTCGCTTGAATTTGCATGTATCCTGGGTTTCGGCCATGTCTGGTGGGAGGAAGTAGGTTTGGGGGAAATTATTGCATATGGACTGGGGGTAAGTTGTTCTGTGACGCTTGGTCAATTTGGATTATTGGCAGTTTGCGGGTGCAACTTTATTTGTGTAGCATTCGGCTTTGTTAAGTTGGCTTGCAGTGAAGTTAGGCGGAGGGGCCTCTGTCAGGCATTCTGCTATGCTTGTTCCTACCGAAGCTATTTTGGTGCCTAGCATCTTCTCAACTACATCTGTAAGCCTTTCATACTGATGGGATAGTGCAATTACGATTTTAACTAGTGGGACAATATTACTCTTCGCACAGAAGCAAAATGAGTAAGGCCTGTGGCTGATCAGCCTGCACTCGCTTGGTGTGATTTTCCCACATTTCGCATGGAAATAGGTTTGGCAATATTTACAGCAATTTCCTATTTTGACCATCTTATTGCACATTCCACAGGCGCCTTTAGGCACTGCGGCTCGGTTATTCGCACTCATCAGGGCACGTGGAGGTGTGATGTTTAATCCTATCCAGGACCCTGGATTGATTGATCCGGTGTCAAGGTCAGCCCGCCCAGTGTCTGTCTCAATGTCTCACTGTTGCGGCCGCGCGCAGATAGTGGGATTCAGCGGTGCGCACACAAGTACACGAAGGCGCAGCGTGTATTGATGGGGTTGCGTTACACGGTGCACACGCGGGATGTTGGCAAAGTACCCTAAGTGCCTCGGACGCGATATTTAGTAAGGTGAATGACGCAGAATGTCTCGTAACTTTGGTATGGTGCCGCCTGTAGGGATGGATGTGAGGTCGTTTGAGAGTCCTTAGCTTATTCTACCGGATGAGACTAAAATTAATCCTCGAACAGTTCGGGAGTGATGTGATTTAACAAGCCGAACCTGACGAACAATGTGCCGAAATTGAGAACGGGAGTAACAGTATGATCCACCTAAGTTAGATCCAAGAGAAAGAAGGTACTGAGTAGCGCTCGTCGAACTGGTTCGTACCAGCATACGCTCAAGGATGTGTGTGGAGAACTAGAGTGACCACTGCGAGTGAAGCGAGAGCCGAGATGAAGTGCTGCCGTACGGCAGTCAGTGTTAAGGCCAATTCAATGCGAAACGCGGTCCACATTGAAATTTCACGTCACAATCCAATCACACAACGTGTAGTCCAAAATTGATCCTCTTTATATAATCATTACAACTGGATTCTAATGAGCTAAAAGACCGCATCTTGAATAACTTATAAACGAATACAATATACTAAGCTATCTATCGTACAAATTGGGCCAATGTCTTTCCTGCTTGCTTGGAAGTAGTGTCCAGGATATAGATGTGTGGCTAAGTAGTGCTTTTGGGCAGAGTAAATAGGAATTTCACTAGACGTGTCATTTCGGCGAATTTGAAATACGCGGCCAGTCGATTTCTTTCGCGAGGATTTCGGTCTAGGTGTTTAACCACTTAAACACACACACTACTGTATGCTGCCCAAATCTGCAGAATCTAATCAGCATGTGCGTATAAACATGCATGGACAAACATTGTAGGTTGTTGTGTGCTCCGCTTCGGACGCCATGTTTGTGGCAAATCGCCTGTTGTCGGTAGTATGAACAACACATCAGTTAGATGAGCAACAAAAGCGCGTATGCTTGTGTAGACATTCATGACTTCAGACTTTCTTTTGCTATGGCCGTTCACTGATGTTTGTTTTAACGCATCCATTCGTTATCCCATTGACTATTTGCAGTCGTTGTTTTTGCTTTCAGATCCTAACCCTATTCCAAAGCGATTACTCACACTTCACCTTCTTTGTGTGCACTTCATTATGTTGTCAGTTGTTCAGATTTATTGACTTTAGCTGTCCGCACCCTCTCCCTACTCTTAATGGCTTTCATGTTTTTGGGTTGTGCTATGTAACGAAGTGGTTTCTCGAGGTAAACGGACCCTTGAATCTTGGTCCGTGGTTGTTCGTGTTCTCACTACTGTTAGTGGGCAGGAAGCAGTCGCAGGGCTTCGACACAACGACATCATTAAAAAATGGACGTGTGATAGTGATTTGACTTTACCATAGGTTTCGGAAATTATACAACTTATTTACCTGCATCCTAACCACATGCTGAAGTGTGTTCGCTTTCATCCTATCATGGATGAAGTCTTGGCGCAACATAAACGCCTGCTGGGTTGATAACAAATGGAGCAATGTTAGCATTTGTGGTAAAATTCTTAATGTTACTAATTCGGCTCAGCAGCTCACAAGCTACGTAGCACAACCGCAATCCGGAAATGCACCAGCCGCGTTTCGCCCTATTAGGGCTGGTCTGTGGTGTGTATTCCATCGGTCCTCTACTTGGGACCGAACCCATAATTGCTAGAGGCTGACGCCAACTAGCTAGCAGCTTAAATCACTGAGCCTTGGGAATGAGGATTGAACTACATAATTTGCAAGCTGACTATTAAATAGCACGACTTATCTTCCGTTGCCACGCAGGTTCTTACCAGAGGTCATGAGGTCCACTCACTTTATGCTAGGTCCATGACATCTAAAACTAGGAGGGCCAGATTTTACTCATCTAGCATAAAGACGTACATATTGATGGCTAAATATGCCTGAGCCTGCCATTAACGAGAAGTAACAAGATTCCTTTATTCGTTATGGATCTGTTCACCGTTTCCAATAGCATATGCCTTCTGTATTGTTCACGACACACTGGAGCAGTACATGACATTTGGAGATTTGTTTCAGGAACTGGGCTGTCAAGTAGACTTCAATTGCTACGATGGTTTCAATTTAAGCGCAGTTGGTGCTGGTTTTAGTTTTTCAAGCACCTAAGAATCCAACGGCTAAATGGGCTATAAACGCGCGGTGTCCGTAGGTGATTTTCGTTGCATATCGACCACCTTATTGCTTAGTCCGCGAGCGTTCAACTATATACCAACCAGACAATATAATAAAGGTTTTAAACACTTATGTGGGAGCAATTTCAGTAATTTAAAAGAACACTGCGAATAGCTAAAACACATCAGCATTGGGGGAAATAAAGAGTGACGAGGAAAAAAGTGGTCATCTTTAATCGAGCAAGCGGTCTCACAAATGATGCATCATTAATAACAAGCGAGACAGACAAGGCAGGATAGAGCTGCGATAGGACGAGGTAGAGAAAATAAAGCTGTACGTTTTGAAGCCGTGGAAACAATAGACACCTAACTGGCTAGAACCGTGCGGAGGGGTTAAATACTGATTACTTAAAGAAGATGAGGGTATGCAGGTGTTCTCCGAGCTGGCTGAAGTGGTTACAAAACTTTCATCGTCAGTCTAGACAACATCCACGCGATTTATGCGGACCACTTGCAGATCCAAGTGATTACTGATCACTTGCTTCGAACGCCTGGAGTCGACTAGTCCACGTGAGCTGACCGTGTACTCAGCTCTTACGCACTGTTGGCTGAAGTCCGCCTCAATGCCGTTCATTTGTCCAGTTGATCTGGGGCGGAGAATTGGTTTGACACTAAGTACTTCATAGGCAGTGTCTACATCTAAGTTTCTGTTGACTGAGTTCTCCCCCGAGTACCTGGAAACTCACCAAAGAACAAGGACGACTCATGTTACGTATGCTGATCACCGACGAACATAACCGAAGACAAAATTATCTCCGAACGATTGACTTCCAAAAAGAGTTATGTTTATCCAACTTCGGCACAGAATTGAGTAAAGAACTTGCAAATGTGCTATTCATCAAAACGCATAACACCAAACTCTACACAAAGCAGCAACTGGAAAAAAAACTAGAGGGAATTTCAAAGCTGAAGCAGTGAATGAAGGAGATGCATGGATTGGGAATTTAGTTAAAGGAATGCTGTCGGATGTAGAAACAGCAGTAGTTGTTCGTAGCATGCAATTCAACTACAAAGACTCCAGTCCCATCAGTTTCCTCGCAGAGCTTGAGACAACTGAGCTCACGCAACATCACAGCTGACGCCCAACACACAATCAGGTACAGTATCGTTCAAGCACTGAGGCACAAGAGTGAAAACAACATGTTCAACACAACTGAACAAAAAGCATTGAGAAACCTTAGGAAAGCTAAAGATATTGTTATCTCACCGGCTGATAAAGGACACCTTACTTTTGCAATGGACAAAGCTGATTATACAAAGAAAGCGCAAGAACTTGTTTAAGATGTGAACACCTACCAAGCGGTTAACGAAATCGCACAAAATGATTAGAAAGAAAAATCAAACGCACCCTACAAAATCTGGGACAAATGGAACATATTACAAAACTAGAACACAGCAAGATGAAATCAGAGGATTTGGTGTCATTGCGATTCCACGGCCTGCCAAAAGTGCAAAAAGTGGAATCCTCTTCCGCCCTATCTTGTCATTATCTATAACTCCGAATTACAAACTTTCAAGGAACTCTGGACGAGATTGAAGCACCTGATGGCTGGCTCGGAACATTCCATACAATCTGCAAAACAATTCCTGGCTAAGCTCAGGGAAAAAATAATAGAAGAGGACGAAATCATGTTTTCCTTTGATGTAACAGCTTCGTTCACTTCAACCAACACCAATCTGGCGAAGCAAATGATGGCAACACTATTAGAACAACGCGGATCCTCAGACACGAACAATAAAATAGGGGCCATCCACCTAATGGAGTTGTTGGATTTATGCTTCACGACACTCTTCAGTTTCAACGGTCAAACCTACGAACAAATAACGGGCACACCAATGGGTTCACCGATATCTGGACTAATGGCTGAAGCCATGATGCCAGCGTTGGAAAATACCGCACTCCCGGTAGCAAAACCTAAACTCTGGCTACGCTACGTGGACGATACCTTTATCATCCTAAAGCGCTCGAAACTGGAAGAAACAAATCACCTAGTAAACAACATGTTTGCTGGTATCCGTTTTACTAAAGAAGAGGAGAGCAATTGTCAACTACCATCCTTGGATATTTTAGTAAAAAGACATGCTGCTGGACAACTGGAGACAACAGTTTATCAGAGAGCGACACATACAGACTAAATCCTGAATTATCGCAGCAACCATCCAACAGTCTACAAGCGCAGCTGCGTAACAACTCTATTTGAAAGATCTCCGACACTGCATCATCCCGCGGTTGAGGAAAGCGAAGGAAAGTCATCTGTTCGAAATGTTTACACGGAATGGGTATCCTAAGAATTTCATTCTACGTTGTTTAACATCAATAAAACTACCGACGCATGAACAAACATCAGAGACGGATGAAAGGAAAATGGTTCTACCATACATCAACGTCGTCTCTGAGATGGTGGCGAGACTGCTACTACCTCTCGGAATCAGAGTTGCTCACAAGATGACAGAAACTATCAGTGACAAACTCTTCAATGGCAAGGACCGGCTTGGCAAAGTTGAAACAAGTGGTGTGATTTACAATATCCACTGCAAAAATTGCAACATACTATGTGAGCCAGACAGGAAGAAATCTCGACAATAGGCTACATGAGCATAGCCTAGCCATCCAATGGAATTGTCAGAACTCCCTGATGTCGGTACATATGGACGCCTAGAATCACCAGTTTGATCTGGAGAATGTCACGATCATAGGCAGTGCAAACAGTCGAAAAGCACGCGAGTCCATCGACGCTTGGTACTCGGGAAAGAACTCAGTCAGCAGAAACTTAGATGTAGACACTGCCTATGAAGTACTTAGTGTCAAAGCCATTCTCCGCCCCAGATCAACAGGACAAAGGAACGTCATTGAGACGGACTCTAGCCAACAGTACGTAATAGCTGACTACACGGTCAGCTTACGTAGACCATTCAACTCTTGACGTTCGAATCAAGTTATCAGTAATCACTTGGATCTGTAAGTGGTCCGCATAAATCGCAGTGATGATGTCGTCTAGCCTGACGATGAAACTTTTGCAACCAAATCAGCCAGCTCGGAGAACACCCGCATACCCTTATCCGCAGCCCGAGGTACAAATAGTTTCACGGATTTCTACTTAAAAAAGAGTTTTTTAGTAAATATCTCTATTGCTCTATTCAAGTTAGCTCGGACACGTGCGCAGAATCGTCGGTGAATTCTGCACGTTGCAACGTATTACAGTCCCTTCGTCCGGGTGTCATTCTTTTACTTAAGCTATACTCTGCAAAGTGCGTGTCTAGAAATTGCTTGGTTTCGGACACCGATTTTAGTTTGACTGTTTTCTTGGGCAAACTGGTCCCATAATTCCTCGCTCGCCACTTGAAGCATAGAACCTGAGCTACAAGTTTCAGCCCTGTCATTGTGCTCCTGAACCGGTGGCTGCGGGTGCTATGTGGTGCGCGCATGTGCAGCCGTGAAGTCAACATGGGGAAGTGATCCAGTTGCAATATCCACTAAGCCATACGAGATGCACCCGAAACCGACAATACGACAGAATTTTGTGCCCTAGTCGTCTGCATTGCTTTTCGTACGACACAGTGTTAAATGGGTATTGACCACGTAACCACTTGCTGAAGAGGTTTCAGTCTCAGTATCTCGCCACGGGTGGTCGGACAATAGGTGGGTGATCCTTAATCGAACATCCGTCTCATGATGAAAGAAATGAAGCGCTTGGTAATCTCTTCAAAATAAATGCAGCTGTTGCGTTTGAGCGCCGAAAGCTTGCACATTAGCTTTTTGTTTGGTTTGATAGTGCTATCTGCGGACTACAAATTACAGCGTCGGGATACACCGAGATTCTTCACGGAAGGTGTGTGATATAGTGGTTGTCTGGTAGACCGACCTCGGCATAGCAGGTAGACATGCAGTCGACGTCGTGCTGAAGTATCTCGCAGTCGTCGGGACCAACAGTTTCTCATCAGCTCTTAAGGTCGTCTGCAAACTACGCACAAGACGACCAAAAAGCTATGCTTCGTTGATGTCAATCAGAAGACAAGTGGGCCCAAGTACTTCACCTTGGGTTACTCGCAGGTGGTTAATACCAGTCCTTTAGGTAGTCATGCACTTGCTTCCTTCACTTTCGCAACGAAGTCAAGGATCCTGTGGTGCAAAGAGTTAACAACATTACATATCACCAGTTTGTTAAAGAAAAACCTCATGCTTCATTTTTTCAAACGCTTTAATGAAATCACTGTGCATCACATTCGTTGACTTCCCCAGGTTCAATGCTTTCATCCATTTATGCAACATCAATATCAGGTTGGTGACACAGGAGCGACGCTTAATGCAACCGCGCTGTGCGGGCTTCAAGAGGCATTTCGGTTCCAGCACTTGCAGTGTACATACCTTCATAATCTTCTCGGGCACATTGGCCAAAACGGAGGTCAGACTAATCGACCAGTAATTGCCCACCTTAGTTGGATCACCGCCCTTGCGAATTGGCTTCACTATCGAGCTTTTTCAGTCGCTCGACCATGCGACTTCGGACAGAGATCCGTCTGACAGATCTGCTACGGACGGCTACATGATGGTCGACAGTGACTTGAGAATCAGCGGCTAGAGGCCATCAGGGCCGGCAGCATACGTGCTTTCAAGAGTGGCAATTAGATTCTGGACATCTTCCACAATGCCATCCAAGCTCTCGAGTTAGGCAGGGACTGCAAAGTCGAACTTGTTATAGACTCGCGCTCTCATACAAATACAGCAGCGAAGAGCGTAGTCCACGGGCACGCATGTCCAGCACTGGAAGTCAGAGGCTGTCCGTCAGGAGTATGGCGTGTACCGAGATGTCAACGGCGTAGGCCGTCCAGGCGGCCATTGTCGTGGTATTGTCGACGCGGTGCAGCTCTTATTGGCAGTTCTTGAGTGTATTCATCCGCCTGCTGAAGGTATTGGTGATCGTAGGCACGGTAAGGTGGATCCCGTGTTATTTCAGTCTTATCAAATCGTCCTCAGGATGCCTTTCAGCGGTTTTCTGAATGAGCTGCTGGACAATTAGAGTGAGCTCCTGCTTGCTGTTTCCCACATTTGCTGAATATTGGTAACTTCTGTCTACTGATGATGATTTTTTTCCGTGCTCTCCTTGATATCGGCAACGTTAGCGGCTTAGTGAATGGTTTTGCAGTCGACGAACATAAGCTTCTTATGATCTCGTTACGTGCCGATAACGTTCGCTCGTACCATCGCTGTGCTGGAGATGTGCTCTCTCGTCTTTCGTCGTTAATTTTATTTGCTTCGTGCAACACAAGGCTAATGAAGCTGTGTTATGTTCGGTAAAGTCATAACAATCTACACCGTTTCAATTGTCTTGCAACTGTATAAGTTCGCCCACACACCCACACAAAAATGCGAAGGCCTATGGAGAGGCAGGGGAAACCTGCGTCCCCACCTTTGACCAAGGTGAACGACACCCATGACCAAGAGAAGAGCTTACACATTCACTCTCTGCTTGTACAGTTTGGGTTGCATTAGTATGATCACAGTCTGTGCTGAACATGGTTCAGTCGTTACTTCCTAATTTCTTGCTAACGAAAGGTTAGTTTTCGCCTTCGAACGCAATGTGCCCATTTGGTTTTGCATGAAGTACGGTTTGAAACAATGGGACAAAGGATTTATCACGGCTAAAAAAGCAGTAACCCTAAAGGTTACCGTAGATTAAAAAGAAGACCAAAAATGAATGTAGTAAGCATAAATTAACGTGTAGCGGTTGACGTACCGCAAAATTCACGTGAACACATGAAACTGGCCAAGATTCGCTTCAATGCGAATCACGGTCCACTTTAAGATTATGCGTTCCAATCCAATCACACCACGAGTACCTCAATGACCTTCCACTAAATATGTGAGCACATAGTTTAGTTGCTTCGTCCCTTGACCTGGATAATTAGGTTAACTCATGTAATGCGAGTGGTGTAATACGTCATCAACACGGGTTTTGAATTCCACTAACGTAGGAACAGAATTGACCAATTGCGGAAGTTAGTTCAACTGCTGGGATACACGAATAAGGAGAACGTTCCGGCAGCATTTTAGCCCACTATACTGTGTAGATAACATCAAACAGTGACCTTTCAGTGAGATGCTGCGGCTGAGGTTCAGTAAGGGTCGCTATGAGTGGGTAGAATCGTTGCCGATCTGCGACACTAAGATGAGATGACCTCGAAGAAGACGACAATGTTCACTGCAATCTCCTAGGATCTTTGGTCCAAACTAGTAAGGGAGGTGAATCAAGTCACTAACATTAGCAATCGCCTTCTGTTATGGATTCTCAAGAGTAGCAATGTCATATTTGTGCCAAGTTTGCGACATTTGTATGGTATGTACTACACGCGGGTTAACGGACGCGTTGAGCACTTGCGAAAAGAAGGTAGGATTCAACAGAACAAACCCAAACTCCGCATTAGTCCTAAATGTTTTTTAGTTTTTTCACTGCCTCCTCTGCCTGTTTTGAGCATCCGAGATCCTTCGGCACGAGCACACGATGAGTACTTTCAAGAGCTGCGCTCTGCGGAATGTGTTTTCCTGATCGATTTGCATAGGTGCCTCCGTGGTGCATGCATTATTTTACATTTGACAGGGTTAAGCTCAAACATGTTTTGCGTGTACCACTCATAAGGCTCGTCGCGATCATCTTGCGGTGCTATGTGGTCCTCTACTCGTTTGGTTGCCCTCCAGCTCCTGAGATCGTTGGCAAAAAGTATAAATTTTGAAGCTAACACAGGTGCGATGTCGTTTAGAAACACTAGGAATAGTCGTGTTCCCAATATCGAGCTGTGGGTAACGTTATAGTGAACCCCTAATGGGTCTGGGAGGGCGCTGCAAACGCACATGTTTAAACTGTTTTGGAGTATGATTTAATGTCTACAGCCGAGTACAGGTTCATCATCCCATAACTACGATGCTTGTATAGAAGCATGCATAGTCTAGACGATCACAGTCCTTACAGAAAACTAGGTAGGCGCTTCAACCCCCTTCTCCGGCATTGACAGATGTCATCCAGCTTGTGCGGGCCAAAATAAGAGCAGTGGTATATGAGTCGTTTTGAGCTAATCCATGCTGGTCCTGCACGATCATTTGGCACCTTGCTAAATATCCTATCTGTGCAACTGCAACGATAGGTTCTATGGGTTTTGCAGGGATAGGAAGAAGAGTAATTGAGCGGTGGTTTGCAGGCACTATACGACTGCCTCCCTTGTAAATGGTAGCAAGTATTTCACGCTTCATTCCTCTCGTCTAGTCAGCAATGGAAAAATGGAGACGACGGTTCAGCTAAACTCGTGAGAGCTATCTTCAATGACTTTGGTGGTATGCTGTAAAGACAAGTTAACTGTACTCGCGGTGTGGCATCAGTCGCTTTTGCACATCCTAAGCCGTGGATGAAATCTGGCTACATCCTGGTGGTGATGAGATTTGTGTTAGGATGGTATAAGATGGCGGCGCGTTTTGATTCACAATTTGTCAAATTTGGTTTGCAAAACGTCCGATTTGTTTTACAAAACCCTTTAATTTGAACTTAACATATATATATATATATATATATATATATATATATATATATCTTAGTGGCATCTGGGAGATTGGGACCGGTATGTAACAGATGCTGGTAGCGCATCAGAAAACTGGAGCATATTGGAGTCGCGGAAAGTTGGTTGCATCCTCGACCGTTTGAGCCCATCCGTTTCCTGATATGAGTGAAGGAACACTATACTTCACTTTCCGGTGGTTGATCACCTGTTAGTATACAAGTTTGTTGTTAGCAACCAACCTTTTTCTAATCTCTGTTGGGGAACTAAGTTATCCTCACGGACAAGCGCGTTACATTGAGTTCGCTGCAATACATCTATCAAGGATCCGTAAGACATTGATGTAATCAGGAAAGAGGAACCGTACTGTCTTACATTTTATCCAGACAGAGGCAACAGAATGCACAAGCTATGAAACGGCATACAATGTAGCGCGTCCTGATGTGTATGCAACCTGTCCAACACCACTCATCTGATTACTTGTGGAAATGTGCGGTACAGGTAATTTTTCATGCACCTGTAACATCAAGGAATTGCATGCAATGGGCCGATACTTCTGTGATTCGTTCTTTGGCGCTGGTGTTATTCTGGCTGCTTTCCAGATATCGGGGATGGTACCAGTCGGTAAAAATCAGTTGAAAATCTCTGTCGGTGGTGATTGTAATGCATCCGCACACTCAGAGTAATTGATGATAGGGCATCAAGATCATTGGAATTATTTGGGTCCGGTCTTGCGAGTCCCCTGCACTTACTGATGTGTGCAAATAAGGTGGGAAGATGCGCGATGGACACGGAAGGTAAGAGAATAGGCTTGGCGATTAGGGGTTGAATTCTTCGTTTAGTTTGTTCACATCCACAATACAGAGTGGGCTACCGAAATCTTCGTCAACAAGTTGCTTCAAAATCTGCCACATGTCCCTATAACTGTGGTTTTCTACAGAGACTTCAATTTACAGACTCTTCGACCTTCCTATCCGGGCTTTTATAATCGCAGATACCTGACACTAGGAGTTACTTCGTATTATAGACCGATAATTTTGCTTACGCAATTGCTTTAGTAGTGAATATAAGAAACACATAAATGCGTAGATAGATGGTCCCAGTGTAAGTGATCCCACCTCCGCGGTGCTGTGGTTTTCTTGAACGGTCAGATCTAATATGTCCATAGCCACTTAGTTTTATGACTCCGTCCTTAACTGCAGAAGGTAACCAAATTTTGTGACATTAGTATACCTGCGTTCAAAAATTATCTTCTTTGTATAAGGTCTTTGCGACCAACCATTTTCCCTCGAGATCATCCTACATTACTGGACAGGAGAAGTAAAATCAGCGTCCTATAACAGACGGGCATCTGAATCCAAGTTGCCAACCAGCACGGTGGAATTTTATTCCCCTAAATGTTTCTTGACAATTCTATTGAAAATGGTTCTGGTGTTGTGACTTCTCCTTATCACATCAAACAAGCAGCAAAGCGAGTCAAAATTACTGACCTCGGAGATGGTCCACTTGAACAAATGATAAAATAAGTTGCAGAAGCACAAGCAACAATCACGGTGAGTAGCGTAGAACAATTCGCCAATTGCGACTACACCGACCGAATTTGGTGGCGAGAAATGCGAGTAATTTAGTCGGCCGAACATAATCCGACCACTTGCGCCCAGTTTTTGTGATGCGCAACTTCAGCGTTTCCTAATCCTACCGCCTTTAGTGGTTAACACGATGCAAATTAGAGGCCCAAACTTCTGCCGCAATCCTTGGTTTGGCAGCTCCCAGCAGGCCTACTTAAGTTCAGACAGGGTTCCGAGTATGGTCAGCTTACTGAACACCCACTTAGGTATCTCAGTGGAAGTACCGCATGCTATTCACTAGTCAGACGCAGACCTCGTCAAGATATCGCTCGCTAATATCCTCCTTGTTTTCATCACTGTGCATTGCGTATTTCGAATGACCGAAGAAAAATTATGGTGCCGGCATTTGATTTTTTCCGTTTTCCGTTTTTCCGTCCCGTAGAGCTTCAGTGCCGGTCAGTCTTGTTGCGGCTTATGAACGGTACAGTTGAAAGGTATGTTGGAAGAACGAATTGCCTTCTGGGTGCGAAGTTGGAGGTGCGCGCCAAATTATCCCCGCCAAATTACGTACCGATTTTTGTGCGTGAGACTCTGACAGGCTAGAACCATATAACTAGTACAATGAACAATAATATATTACAGGTAAAATAGCGATTGCTTTACAAGTCTCGTAGGGTGGTTGAAGTGAAAGCAAGCATAAGCATAAATCGTTAATTTAGGCATCTAGCGATTCAGATACCCTGCTTCAATAAAATATTTCAGGATGCGTATTGAAATGTTACTGTAAATATGGGGAATATGTCTTAAGAACAAAAGAAACGACAACGCTCACTCGTGCGCCGCTTTCTTGGACTGATGGAATTGGTGAGTTTACTTTTAGTATATCAGAAAGAAATTTCACAGCAGCAGCTTGTAAGTAGTAAAACACAAAAGCTGAGAATGAGTACCTTTTGGTCGCGTTTGGTTGACGTAGACATCACTGATTATATATAGCTTAACGTAAGTGGATGAGGGAATCATCCAGACGTCTTTTGAATACCGTTAGCGTGGGGGAAGAAACAACGTATGTGGGAAGAGCGTTCCAGTGTTGGCACACACGAAGGGAAAAGAAATTCCGGCGGCATTCCAAAAGGCTGTATTGTGTGGCCAGCTTTAGCTGGTGCCCTCTGAATGTACTATTGCGATTCAGCTTTAGTAGGTGAGGACAAGAATGGTTTGGATTCCTCAGGATCATATAAGTCATTAACAACTCGCCACGCATGCGTCGATATTGTCCACTGCAGACCCCGATGGTTTTCAGTCACAATCGGTAAGGGAGATGAAACAGGCCCTTCACGTTCTTGGTCACCCTTTCTTGTGGCAGTTCAAGGGTGGTAAGGTCTTTCTTTTGCCATGGCTGACAGGCATGGATGGCGTACTCAGAATGCGGCCGAATGTAGGCGTTGAGCATCTGAGAAAAGATGGAAGGATCGAAGCGCCCGAATGCCCTTCGCAAAAGGCCAAGGTGTTGGTTAGCTTTTTTGGAGGCTTTCTCGGCCTGACGGGAACAGCCCAGATCTTCCTGCACTATCACGTCTAGATCGCATTTCGTTGAAGTGTGCTGCAATATTTGATCCCCCAGTCTGTATTCTCAAGTAGTTTTATGGCGCACGCTCAACACGTTGCACTCTGTGGCGTTGAACTGAAGCAGGTTCTGAGTCGACCATTCGTAGACCCTATCAAGATCGTCCTGAAGTGCTGCACTGTCGTTTATTGTTCTAATGGCTCGCCATATCTTGAGATCATCAGCAAAGAGTAAGGAGTTGGAGGTGATTACTGTCGCGAGATCGTTTATGTAAATCAGGAATAGTCGTGGACCAAGTACTGAGCCCGGGGGCACTCTACCCTTAACGTCGATTGGGTCAAAGATAACGTCATGAACTCTTACATTCAGATGTCGTTGATGCAAGAAGTTAGCTATCCAACCGAGGATTGGGTCATCAATTCCATAACATTGCAGCTTGTGAAGGAGGATTCGCTGGTTCAGGCGGTCAAAAGCCTTTAAGAATTCCAGATATACTGCGTCAACACTTACGCCGCTCTCATGCGTCTTGGTCCAACTGGATCTAGCAAGTAGCAAGTTTGAAGTGCAAGGTAGATTCTTGCAAAATCCATGTTGTTCTTGTGGTATGACATTACGTTCTTCCAAGTAGTTCATGAGCGTTTCGGCCACAGTCACTTCCATGATTTTGGAGAGCGCCGGAAGTAGTTATTGCGCAATAGTTGGCCGGATCTCTAAGAGCTCCCTGCTTATGGATGGCAGTAACAATGCTCTGCTTTCACATTGTTGGCACCCGCATCTCATCGAGGCTTCTTTGGAAGAACTTACAGAGTGGGTCCGCCAGGTTTACTACAGCCAATTTCAACGCATTTGGACGAATATTATCAACACCTGGAGAGGTATGCTCGCGCAGGGCGATTAGCCTTTTCATAACATCCGCACTCGTAAACCAGATGTGACTAGGTCCTGGTGATGGTACAACGTGAGGGAACAGTGTATGCGGCGATGTCATGCTCTGGAAGTTCGGGGCGAATTGTTGACATAGGGCGTTGGAGGCCTCGGTTGCGGTTTGTGCGAGTCCACATAATGTGTGTAAAGCAGGAATTTCTCGCTGCACTTTGCGGAGCTTGTTAACATGTCTGTAGAGGAGCTTGGGGTTTGAAAGGAATTTCTCAGCTACATTCTGTTGATGTTATATTTTACCTTCGCGTACCAGGTTTATGCAGTGATTCCTTTGGATAGTGTAGGCTTCCCATGTTTCGGCACTCGGTGACTCCTTGTATCTCCGCCAGAGTAAATTCCTCGTGACGATACACTTCCGTGTCCTGCTGCGTATAAACGCTTTTATTGTCTTCGCTCGCGAAGACTTTTTCCTAGAAGCACTAGTTATTTACGTCTTGAATTGGTGCGCAAAGTCAGACCAGGCGATATCGGGGGATTTTTCTGGTAGAAATGTCCAGTTTGTGGCATTTATTAGTTTGAGTAGACCGCCGTAATCCGTAATGAGCTGACACTCCACTGTTTTCTGCAGAATACTTTGCATAACATATGTAGTTGAACAAGAGTGTTGCATGGTTGCTATGGCCCAAAAGATTTTCTATCGATACCGTTTCGATCATAAGCTCTTCACTGGTGAATAGGAGGCCCAGGACACCCGGTTTGTTTCCCGTGCTGAATCTTGTGGGAGATGTGATGTTATTGTTGAGTGGTAGTCCACTACGTATCTCATGTTCTTCAATTTTGCAGTGTCCGTTGATACAGGCTGAGGTTTCTATTGTGTGAATATTGAAGTCACCAACCAGGAGAATGTTGCTGTACGACTGTGAGAGAATGGTCTTCATTGTGGAGGCTAGGCGGTTGTCCATCTCCAAAGTAGCCGACGGAGGGCGATACGCCACACCCAACCAACATGCATCCCCACGACTTAGGTGAAGACGGCACCAAAGCGCATCGTCAATATGAACCTCTGGGTCATCGATGAGATCAAGGTGTATTTCGCTGCGATAACAAAGTAGTTCTCCACCTCCTCTACTTGGTCGATCGTTGCGTAGAATAGACATCCCAGGTAGAGCGATTTCTGCATCAGTGATCACTTCACTCAACCAGATCTCCGTTATCATAACGAGGTCCCTTGGCATCGAGGCCTGACGTGGGTGAAGCTCCGTCAGTTTGCTTAAAAAACTTTGTGCGTTGGTATAAATACAGGAGAGTGATTCATATGTTAGAAGGCTGTTTGTGGATGTAGACAATAGGTTTGAGACTTGGCCGACCTTCTTGAGGTCGGGTGCTATTTTTGATTTTGAACTCATCAGCTCACGAGAATGACTTGGAATAACCCTCTGCACTATGCAATCGGGTTCATGATGATCCTGATGCTCACTCACCTCCTGCGGTGCCTCGCTGAATGCTATGATGACTGTCACATCAGTCTCTGTGGTGGACTCTTCAACAACGGATGTCCCCACTGAGTTGGTTCTCTTCTTTGAGTAACCAGGAGCCTTTGGTCGTGAACCTGCTGCTTTTAGTCGAATTTCTTTTGGCAGTGTTCCGGAAATTACCCCACTTCTCTAGAACTGTCTGTAAAGTTAACTCAGACTGTAAGACCAACTTCAGCAATCGAGGACCACAACCTTTGTAATTTGGTGACCAGGGAATCCTTGTCAAGCATGTAGCAACGAAATTTTCTAAAGGCAACACCTCACGAATGTATCGCGATTAAGTCTTGCACTCCATACACATAGCTGATCACAACCCAATGTTTAACGCAAGCCAACTAAATAGCATATGACTGCCTACACACGGAAATGAATGACTCGCTGATTTGATGCACCAAACTCATGGAAACGGGATTATTTTACTCGCTTTTGTTAAGTCATCGGCATACCACACAACCTGTTTTCCTCACAGCACCGATGTTAACTTGGAATCTTATGTAAGAAAACACAATCAGGGCGCCACACTCAGTAGTGCTAGTAGCGTAACATCTAAAACACCCCAGTTTGTACACGAAATAGCGGCATAGACGAAGAATCAGGGTCTGTTTATCAGAATACCACCACTTATCCTACTTTGCTGCTTGCGCCTCATGCCCTTCGTGAGGCGAAGCTCCATACGTTTAGTGCTCAAAGTATAATCCTTACCGTTTTTGTACAACAATTTTGATGATCGACTGTACATTATTCGCTCTTGTTTTACTTCCCTTAACCTGCGGCCATGTTGGTTTACATCCGGTTTACCACTTTCCGCTCAGTGAGTAACGACAATGACATTCATTTCCGCTTGCTTCATTCGCCATGGTTTGTTTGTAGCCTCTCTGGAATACAATCCACTGTGTCAAACCTTCCTTCTGGTATCCGCCCTCTGATTGGTGTTCGCTAGTCCTCTATACTACAAGGTAAACAGTCGGTAATGTGTGTTTCCATTCCCCTGGATAAAGATGAATTGAGCAGACAGATTGCCTTTGCATCATAGTACAAATTGACAACATGATATCACTTTGGTTTCTCCAGAACTACATAGTCAAAGGTTAAGATCGAATTCGCTGAACTGGGACAAGCATTCCAGGAAAACGCCGCCTCGTCGTGCAGCAACTACCTCACATAACTCCACAGTAAGCATTAACCATGGCCGCTGAGCCAGCACACCGGAGGTGCATGAGCTGTATCACCTCTTAGTCAATTTTATATAATTGTTTTATCTAATGACAAGAGAAAAGCCAACCGAGAGAAAAGCAACTGTGCCAGTATTATGGGACTTGGTAACTTTTCTAATCGGTTGAAATATCGAATCATCCCCTCTACTTCATACCGAGTAAGTTGGCGTACGAATCATACTTTGTTTGCGGCAATCGTACCGACAATCATTCTGTTGATAAAGAGTTAGCAATGAAAAGGTCTGTGGGACGCTGTTTACTCCCTTGGAGTTGCCTCACCTAGCGAGTGCTAACAAACCAATCAGGTTTAGAAACAAATTTGCAGGATAACAGTTTGGCACTTTGTTTATGAGAGCAGTAGGTCATGCAGCTGTGGTAGCATTTAATTGCTGCGCATACCACATTCAGTGTCATTTGTGTAGCTAAGAAGTAAAACTGCTTTCTTTATGTGGGTGTTCTCATTAGCAGCAGAGTAAAACAAAGTGGTTCAAAAGTGACTCCACAGAAAAAACATGGTCCGTCAGATGCTTGCTTTTCACCAGCCTAACATCAGTGCGGTACAAACGGATGTTTGGAAGCCTTTATTTGGTCTCAAAAAGCGATTATACTCGACCGATTGTTTGACCGACGAAATGAAACTGCTTACTGATTCGTTAATTGCTGTTGGCTACCTTCATAGATGTAAGCCTGTAAACGCTTGGAAAGTCAAGCAACGCGTCAACCACCGGAAAATTAACACAAATAGAAGCGACGAACGGACCAAACCTTAACGATTTTCCAAACACCAAATGCATACACGATATTTGCGCCAAGGTTATGAACTTCACCTGGAAGCGGAAGCGAGCGCTCTATAGTCAAACGGAAAAGGCAGACGAAGGAAACCAAATGGGAGCAAATACACACAGTATATAGGAAGATTGAGCAGCAGGTCAATTAAAGCTCATCAGTTAAGAAAGCGGGTATTGAGAAGTTACCCGGTTAGAAGGCGGAAATACAGGATAGGAAAGTAGTTGGATAAGCAGAAAGGGTATCGTTGGCATGAGGTTAATGTGTGATTCAAAACATAAAATTATACACAATGAAATAGAGAGGGCGGCATGGAGAGGAGTGAATGGAACAAACTCAATTAACAACGAGCGACGGAGGTTGGCGGCTAAAGATCCTTGCCTATAACTGTATTCTAGAACACACAATCCCTATGCAAGTAAGGAGAGAGACTGCACTACGATCACGTAAGCAACATTTCCGTTACGGGTGGTTTACTGAGAAGCACAGCCAACTCGACTGATGAATGGATCAAGTGTCCACCCTGTCTAAGCCGAATGTTCTCTGGGAGGCGCCGTCTTAGGGTGACATTGCTAATCTGACATCCACCTGCCTGATTCCTTTCACGCTCAGCAAGTACTTACTGCAGAAGTTATCCTTCACATCCAAAATCACAAGCTGTCAACGCCTCTACGGAGGGAAACACAGCTTATTGGGGCCAACGTATGCTATGTTACTAATTCGTATATAAATAAGGAGCTAGTGGCATAGGTAAAGCCAGTTGAATTCTGAGTTTCTGAATGAAGGAGCACGTGTCGTACTGGGTCCAATGCGATGCGGTACTGCAAGCATACGCAGCCAGGCTACCAGTTCAAGCACGCTGCGAGTATCTCCTATCCGCAGAATTTAAATGACCTCGGGTCATCGGATTTATGCCAGACAAACCACTTTGCTCAGGCTATCTGGAGATTTTCCAGCAATTGATCACTAAATAAAATCACTGCACTTGCGTACTCGGAAAATGTTATCTAATCCACACATGACAGACGTTCCTCTAGACACTGGCGGCTCGAACTTACCAAACTTAGGCCGTCAATTAACCTATGGCATTATAAGCAGTTTAGTCTGTGTTTTGATATATATATATATATATATATATATATATATATATATATATATATACATATATACATATATACATGATCATGGCGGGAGAGCTTATGATGCGCTGAGGCTGGTGGTGGCTAGACCCTGAAAGATGGTCTACCCACTGCTGCTACTTTTGCGCCATTTGCTCATGTCCTGAACGCCTCCTCATGGCGACTGCTGAGTGCGAGTTGGGTTTCACCCTTCTCCCTGCTAAGATCCAGGACACCAATCCGCATGAGTCAGTGAACTGATCATGTGTTAGACCAGCTGCATTTCGGGTGTACATTTAATCGAACGCTTTGGCTGAGGACCCGAGTCGTTCTCCTGTATGGTGTGGGCGCCCTGGCAGTATCCTAGTCCATCCTCTTCAGAGCTTAGGAAGTGGTCGATGGCCCTCTTCCCGTAAAACCTAGCCATGGAAGACAACAGGTCAAGGGGTTATAAGCTCACAGCTCGATTGGCGTAGAGCACGAGCGTCGCTCATTGTCTCTGGCGGTGGGAGGGGCACCACCGGGTGTTCATTGGTTTGCTACTGCTGGCCTCAAGCCAGGCAGCCAATGGTCAAATTGGTGCAAACCCGTCAAAACCCAACTGCGTCTGACCGTGGCCTCAGGTGTATCCTAGTAGGTCACAAAACATATATGAATCGTTCCAGTACCTCCAAGGTTGTGTGTGACGGCCATCAAGCAGATCCCAATCTGTCTGTGTAATCACATTCCCGAGTTGGATCTGCTTCTCACCGCCTTGTGGGCCAGGCTATTGAGCAAAAGGCTCCAGATGGAGTCCCTCAAGCAAACCTCCGAAGCGCATCCGCCACCACGCTTGTGATTGCCCACCAATGCAATCGTATGACTGCGCGCAAAGCACTCAACATCGGGTGCTGAAAATTGGGCACACTACTGGACCGGAACTCCAGTGAGCGACCCGAGCGCCGCAATACGCTGGTCGCGATGGAACTGGCGCTCTACCACATCGATATTGCGGCGCTCAGTGAAACTCGGCTCGCTGAGCAAGGTAAGTTGCATGAAGCAGGTGCTGACCACACATTCTACTGGGTGGGGAACGCCGCCTCAGCACCACGTGAACATGGGTCGGATTTGCAATATCCGATCGCCTCCATGACCAGCTCGTGAGTGAACCAACAGGCATCAGCGCGCGACTGATGACTCCTCGCCTACGACTCGGATGACGTAAGTTTGCCAACTTTATAAACACTTACGGTCCCACCATGTGTAATCCTGACGGCACGCGTGATCAATTCTACACTCAGCTATCCTCCCTGATACGGTCTGTGCCGAGGAGCGGCCGACTACTTTTGCTGAGTGATTTCAACGCGCGCGTTGGGCGTGATGCATCGGTATGGACAGGTGTTATCGGTTCGCATGGCGTTGGTTCAGCGAATGCAAACGGTGACAGGCTGCTCTCACTGTGTGCCACTCACGGCCTGACGATTAGGAACACTCGGTTTGCACTGAGTGCGAGTGATATAGCAACTTGGACGCACCCACGGAGTGGTCACGCTCACCTGCTCGACCATGTTTTCGTACGTCAGCGTGATATGCGTGAAGTGCGCATGACACGTGTACTGCGTGGAGATGGGTGTGGCACTGATCACAAAGTGGTGCGGACCAAACTGTACATATACTTTCGTAAATCGATGTATTGCACTCCCGCTGTGCATCGGCGTAAATTTAACATTCTCTCCGCAGGTACTGTGGCGAAACGTACTGAGCTCGAGAAGGCGCTGACTGCAAGCAAGTGTGATTTGGAATGCATAGCCACAGTGGGCCATCGGTGGCACCACATTCGCGACCAGGTGACAGCTGCTGCCGAGAAGACTATCAGGCCCGCAAACTGTATGTGGCCTGATTGTTTTGGTGAGAATAATGCGATGATTGGCGCATTGGTGTGTGAGAGCAATGCAGCATTTGCTGCACATGTGGCAGACCCCAGTGGCTTGGGGAAGAGGAGAGAGTTTCGAGAAACCTCGACGGCGACTGACCCGAGAGATCCGTCGCATACAAATGCATGATGGACGGAGAAGGCGAAGCAGATGGAAGGCTACAGTAAACGCTGCCAACACAAGGAACTCCTAGACTCTTGAAGGCGGTGTATGGACCGAGATTGGAGCCGCTGAGGAATCTGGTCGATGATAGTTCAGGCGCTACTTGCACACAGACTGCAGGCATAATGCAGATCTGGCGAAATCACTTTGATGGTTTCTTGAACAACTTTTCAGAGATCGACCGGCCTACATTAAAGTACCTGAGGCAGCACGATGTGAAGACGAGTCTGGCGGACACGCCGATAATGGTTGAGACTCAGAGAGCACTTGCTCAGCTGCGAAACGGCAAATGCGAAGGAGCCGACGGCATTCCGCCTGAAGTATTGAAACGCGGCAGACCCGCGTTGTTGACTGCGCTGCACCACTTGGTGCAACGTGTATGGATGGAGGAGGACGTTTCTCTTGGGCTGAAGGATGCCCTTGTGCTACCACTGTACAAGGGCAAAGGGAGCGAGCAATATTGTACGAATTATCGTGGCATCAACTGGCTAAGTTGTGTGGGCACGGTGATTGCCCGAATCCCGCGCAACCGCCTCGTCAATCAGGTTGTGCAATCGAGCTTTTGTAAGTTTGAATGTCTGCATAGGGAAATGCGAGCGAGTGTGAAGCTGAGTGGAGAGACCTCGGATGACTTTGCAGTTGTATCTGGTGTGAAGCAAGGCTGTGTCTTAGCTCCTGCCATGTTTAATATATATATTCATGCAATGCTGTCCTGTGTTTTGATGCCGCTTCTGCCTCCTGTGTTCGTGTGAAGCCCCGTACTGATGTTGGATTGCCGAACATCCGTCGTTTCGGTGCGAGAACTCTAGTCTGTGAGACAACTATCCATATGTTGCCGTTTGCTGACGACTGTGCGTTGTTTGCGCACTGCGCGGATGAGGTGCAGCATATGACTAGTGCTCTGGCTTCGACAGCGGCCAAATTCGGGTTCACCATCAACACAAGCAAAACTGTCTGTCTCTTTCAGCCTTCACCGGAAGTACGATCTTCAATAACGCGCTAATCAGAATTGGTGCTGAAGTATTTGAAACCACATCCCGCTTCTGCTACCTTGGTAGTGTGATATCGACTGATCAACAGATACACACTGACCTGCGTATTCGCGTGTCGAAGGCAGCGGCAATATTCCGGAAACTGCAGTTTCGAGTGTGGAGCAACTGTCAGCTTACCATTGGCACGAAGCTGATGGTGTACAAATCCATGGTACTGTCCGTTCTTCTATACGGCAGTGAAACGTAGACGATGTACCGACGGGATGTGCGATATCTCGAGTGGTCCCATCAACACTGTTTACGACCGCTTCTGCGCATCGGATGGGGTGACAGAGTTTCGGACACGGAAGTGTTTCGTCGAAGTGGAATGTATGCAGTGGGCTGCATACTTTTGCTGAGACACCTGAGGTGGCTCGGTCATGTCAGTTGAATGGATTCGAGGCGGATACCGAAACAAGTTTTATATGGTCAGCTGAGTATAGAGATGCGGCACGTGAGGAAACAAAAGTTAATTACCAGGACATGATCAAAGTGAGCCTCTCACGTTCAAAGCTTGATTGCAGATCATGGGAATCGAAGGCGGTTGATCGGCGTGCATGGCGCGATCTGATCACGATGGCAATTGCCGAAGTGCGAGAGAAAGCCCTCATGCATGCGGAGGAGAAGCGGCAAGTGCGGAAGCGGCAAGCACCGATGGGTTGTGCTCCATCGACATCGAGCGCATGGTGCTTTAGCACATGCGGTCACGAGTGCCTGAGTCAGGCAGGCTTAGTGAGCCATGAGCGAGGCCACTCGGAACCACTACCGAAGCGACGACGGGTCCTGCAGAGAACGTAGGCAGAACCGGGGCAGCGTTTGTAGGTACGCTGCATTCGATTAACTAACTGCGTACTTGCATGCTAAGCCTATTTATTTCAGGTGTTGGGTTTGCAGTTTTGTCCAAATGCTTTTCTTTCTCATATAAATGTCTACCAGTACTCTCTTCTATAATCTTCCACACGTGGCTGAAGCTAATTGTATTTGTCTTTGATAACATTTTCGTGTTTGTGGCATTTCCGGAAACTATTCTTTCTGACCTCGTGAACTTATCTCGGATTCTTTTCCAAACAACTTTTTCATATGTTGATTAATTTATGATTTAGGTCATCTTTTTCTTATGCATTACTCCATTTATTTTATTCGATTTACTAACCGCGTGTTTGCATGCTAAGTCTATTTATTTCAGGTGGTGGGTTTTCAATGTGATCCTGATGCTTTTCTTTCTCAAACAGAAGACTACCTGTATTGTCTTCTATAAACTTGCACAAGTCGCTTAAGTCAATTGTAGTTAATTTCGATAACATTTTCGTGCTTGTGTCATTATTGTATAATAAACTCTGTAACCCGTTGTACTTATCTCGGATCCTATGTTAACAACTTATTTTATATGCTCCTTAATTTATGATTTAGGTCACCGTTTCCAAATGCATTACTCGCTTTCTTTCCTTTATTATCTTTGTCTCAAGTGATTGACTGTTGCTTGATATCGCCGGTGTGGATGCGCTTGATGTGCTTGTTGACAAGATGCCTGCCTGTCTATTACCCACTATCTCGTCCATACTGGCTCCAGGAGACAGTTGGTCATTGTTGGAGGGGACGGGTTACACGGTCCTTGTGGCCGTGTTAGGATCAAAGAGGGGTTCCATGTACTCAGTGTGGAGCGGACTACGGTCCAGCCACCGCATTGTGTGCGATTGATTCCCAAATACAGCGTGATTGTGCTTGTCTGTGAAGGAATGTGGGCCGGCTCCGTTGATGAAACGTGGCTCCCATCCACACGCGTTCCGGTCTTATTCCTTCGTGTTTATACTGGATATGATGTGTGTGGTTGGAGCTGTGGGTGATGCAGCGCAAGCCACCCATGGTCCTTCTGTAGGCGCAGGCGTCCTGTGGCTGGCCACAGTGACAGGCAAATCGGAAACCGGATGTCGCCAACCATACATATGATCTAAACCCACGAAACTGACGCTCCGGGTTGAGCAAAATGTCTTATGGAGAAGTAGGGTGCATATTTCGGAATTGCAGCAAGTGGGAAGATTATAAAATGGAGCAAGCCAAGGTTCTTCGTGATCGGGGCTGTATCGATCACGTCTACGACTTACGTCAATTACCACAGCACCGTCGTATATACTGGTGGCCCGCAGTTGTCAGGCTCGACATCATAGGTGCCTTCGACTCAGTAAATCGTGTTATTTGGGACTGTTTGCTGAGGAAATGTGTGCCTGAGAAGAATGTAACCAATGTCCCAAAAGCTTTACTCGCGTAGCTGTGGCAGTATGCTGGTTTCCGTTAAGCAGTCTCCGCCATTCATTATCTCTAGCAGTGTGCGACAAGAATGCCCGCTGTCACCTTTCCTATGCAACTTCGCTATTGATCAATACATGGAAATCGTGTTCATTGGACACGACTTAGAGGGGATAGAGCTGCTCCCAGGTGAACGATGAGTCAAGCAGCACCAGACAAATTAAACTGGTCAGCACCGATTTTGTGTCATTTTCGGTTAAATCGATCTAACCTGGTGGCGAATCGAAAACTCGGACGACTGCGCCTCAACGAGTTGATATCTTTACGGATAAATGCTTTAGCTTCCGTAACATCACTGAATCGGTGGCAGCTCAGCCCGAAGAACGCACACCAGATGACCTCCTGTGATTCAAGCTATGCGTCACCAAAATGTTCCCACCTACTTTCCCTGGTGTTACTGTCAGAAAGTTGATCAAATTGGAGAACCTCCTGTCAGTACGTTAGATCCGCGACCTCACTTACTTCGCGTAGTCCTTTCGACAGCGGAGAAAACAAAAGCGTCTCTCCGTTTTGCATTCGAACTCGATGGTAGTGATATCAGTGTCCAGTCAGATCTTCCACTGTCGGATAGGTTGAAGATGACTGAGAACATCACAGGCCTCGGGAACAAACGAGCAACCAGAGAGCAAGGCCTCATTCTTTTTGGTTTTCAGGTGGTCATTCAGGGCGCAGTTTCTAGCTATTAGTACCCGTAGTGTTAGCACACAACTCAGGGCTGACTGTACCGAATTTTTTCAGGCAGCACCCAGCGATCGCCCCGCAGCTTTCGGTAGCGGCCACTGAAAACTCCTAGTGACTTCAACCTTTGACAGTAGGATAGGTTTTATAGACCCTTGACGTTCTTTGTGGTCTTGTGTGGTGGTTTCTCTAGCACTTCTAAGTCGCGCTTCAACCAAGGATGGGTCGAAACTTCAGAATGTTTTTCACAGCAAGCCGACGTGATGGTTAACTCTCTTCGCAGCTGCTTCTGACTGCTTTGAAAAGTTAGGGTTACTTTGAATGCGCCCACCAAGGTCGCGTTCTTGGGAAGTTGTTTGCAATACATGTGACCCAAGGCTATACAAGTAGCCACTCCTATGGCACAATTGAACAGCATGACATTTTTCCGCATTGAATACTAGTGTATTCTGAACTGACAATTTTGAAATCGTATTGACATCACGCTGGAGTTTTTCGTGGCCATTCGGTTCTCTGATCGCGCGCCGTAAGTTGGTATGGTCCGCAGAGGAAACAAAATCGGAACTAATATCCCACGCCAGATCGTTCATGAAAAGCAAAAATAGTCGGAGCCCGAGCACTGAGTCTTGTGGTACGCCGCACTTCACCTCAATTGCCTCGGACAGGGATGCTCGTACTCTCACCTCCAACCGATTTCCATAAAGGAAGTTGACTATCCAACAGAAATATGCGTCACCAATGTCATAGACCTGAAGTTTATGGAGGAAAAAGCGGTTATGTAAGCGATCAAACACTTTGAAAAGTCCAGGAAAGCGGTCTAGTTGGCGGCGAACCTATCAAGCGGCCCCATCAGCCTACACCTATTTCTGTTATCCAGAGGTTGGAAATAAGTGTACGCTACGTCAGGGTACTGCTCGCCTTCAATGCGAGAAAAGTATATCTGACTCAGCTGCAACTATTCGTATGTGCTTTGCTTACGTAAGGAGGCGCTTCATTGCAAATTCCTCTATACCAGGGTTAATTGGTTGGAAGTGGATATCGTTTGGTTTCGCCCGAATGGCGGGCTGGGATCCGAAGGACGAAAACTCGTCTGGTTGGATACACTCGTTGACGTTGCGAAGGGCTAACTTCCGTGGTATTTGTGTTTGCCTTCATTTGTCTCTCCAAACCCCTTTATCTTCCTTCCCCAACCACGGTATCAAAGCCAATATATAACAGGATGTTCAACATTAATTACTTGTTTCTTTAGCTGTTTGTCCCATAATGTTTAATGACTTATCTTTTTGTTCTGTAGCACATTAGCTGATACGTTTTTCTTCTTTTCTGCCAACGTGTATTTATGATGCTGATGCTGATGGCCATGACGACGAGGATGAGGAAGGTGATGAGGACAGTACCGGGACTCGTGTGCACATCGGCTTGGATAACTCTTTTATACTTGCCGAACAGTAAACGGGGGTCTTTTCTCCTGAAATCACTGTGCCATAGGTTGTGCTTGTTTCAGTTGCTTCACAGGGTTCTTGCTAAACTGAGTTTAGTATAACGGAGAATTAAGTCTTCGGGTTATTGCAAGGTGTAAACGGCTCTAAAGCTTTTGGCCTTGACAAAATTCACCCGAACCACTTCCATGAATGGGCCGCTGAACCAAATGGTCTGCTCACGTGCCTGTTTGCAAAATCGCTTCACAGCTGCGTATTACCTCCGGAATGGAGGGAGGTCATTATCTGTCCGAATTTCGTGAGTCGTGACAATCTGCCCGTGAACTACCGACCTGTTGGTTTGACAGGTGTATTATTCAGGTTGTTTGAAAACTGATGGGGGATTCGGTGGAGAACCATTTGAATAAATGCCGCCTTCTCATTGCCGCATAACACGGGTTTCACAATGGATTTTCGTGTCAGACTAATGTACTTATGACTCGTGAAAGCTGGGCTGATGCGGTTGACACTCCATAAATGTGTTATGCATGTACTTTTCGAACACTTTTGGCACTGTGCCTCTTACCAGACTTTCACTACGGTTGAAGTTTTACGAGTTACCAGGCCACGCTCTCAAATGGGTATCTACATTCCTGGAGGGGAGGAAACAGTATGTACGCATGGGGCGTTGCCTTTCGCTTAGACAAGCTGTTCTTAGTGGCGTTCCGCAGGGCTTGGTATTAGTGCCGCGATCGTTCTCGATATATGTGAATGACTTGTAGGGAAAGTTTGGAGGGTCGTCGCTAATGTTTTCTGACGGATTTGGAATATTGTGGATATCACTAGGGGTTCTGATGCAATACATAGTGCCTTGGGTATGCTCTGGGACTGATCGACCTTATAAGTGATGCTCATTCATCCTCTGCATCTGAGCTGCTAGTCCGCTCACATGTGCTGTTGATGGAACTAAAATCCCTATTGTCACTCAGCAGGCGGACATTCTAGTCGTACACGCTTCTGCCATTCAGTCTGGCAACAATTGAAAGAAGCTTGCTTGCAGATGGATCCGCATACTATGGTTTATTCACCACTCCTTTTTAACTTTAACGACGGAAGTATTTGTGAAATTATTCTCAAGCTTCGTGCGAGTCCAATTGGAGTACGGTTTCAGACTTGTTTCATATATCTCTTGTATGGGACATATTAAAACTGGAGATGGTTTTGCAGGGACAGACTTAGCCCCAAGTCTTGCTTTGTTTGGGTATGTTCTCAATACACAACCAGAGAATTAGAGGGAACTTGACACTCACTTACCTTATTTTAAAGAAAGGCTTGATCCAGTTATCTTAGCTATTAAATCCCACTAATTGGCTCAGTCTCCGCGGTCACCCGTTGAAGCTGAACAATAAAGTGCGCTGACCGGGTAAGGACGCGAACTCGTCTGCCACTTCAAAATATGGAGCACTGAAACCAGTCTCCGGACAAGTGGTCAGAGAATCTACAGTTAAGGGTTTTGAGTATCAACTATATGCTCTTGGGTGCCAATACCAGACCTCCCCTTTCTAAGCGATATGTACCTTAAGTTTTCCCTTGTTCTTTTTCAGTTCCTCTCATGCTTGAGTGTGGGTATTGGTTAACTGGCATTCATTCTCCTGCCTACTGAGTTTAACATTCATTTTTTCACACTTTATGTAACATGCCGTGCAGGGACAGCTGGACAGTATATGTAGGGAGTAACTGGTTGGCCAGAGTATTATGCGGTTTGTTTTGGGTTTATCAAAAAGTCGGATCGCTCTATCAATGTTCATTACATTAGTGATAGTCTGATCTGAGAGTAGAACTCGGCACACAATAGTTGGCGGTTATCGTCATGATCACTAGGCCATTGAGTTTTGGCACTATGTTTTAATTAGACCGTTGATACTAGGCCACTGAGCCCCGCAAGCAGTTTTGACACGGATCACTTAGTCATCCCACCCGACTTGCAGGGTTAGGTCCGAAGCATGATGAACACATCTGGTAGGATATACTTGTTGACATGGCGAGGAGTTAGCCTCCTTGACGTTCGTGTTGTTTCATTCTCCCTCCGCTTCCAATCACGATCTTATAACCAAGGGGTCACTAGTCATCGTTCATGACAGTCCGGATAAGCAACAAATTGACTACCGCGAGCCGGATTAGACTTCTATAAAATACTCGCAAGCTAGAAGTAAAGCTCTGAGCAAAAAACGAATTAACTACGTTTAGCGCTCTATGTTTAACATGACAGTGGCGAGTGATATAAAAAAACGTAACCAAAATAATTAGCAACGTGGCGATAAACGCAAAATATGGTTACCTCAGACATTTTGTGCATGCATCTAGATAGAACAAACTCAGCCGCAAACGGGCTGGTGGGACTTATTAGACAATGTTTAGTTCGGAATGGTTGCACCCAACCAAGAGAATTGCTTTGGAGCGGTCATCAGTCTGTCTCGTTCGATGAAGTGACGTCACACACATCCTTTTGCGGATGTTTACTCACAGACATAAGTTGGTCCAAACTCTGATACCATACCAGCAGCAAATTTCTTCAGTCCCGGAAATTCAGGTTCAGGCATGCAACGGTGAAATCCAACAAGTCATCCTACTCTATGCTTCTGTTTCAGCAAAGCATTTAGCTGCAAGTCAATTGGCTTCAACTGTAGGTCGAATGGAACATCATTAAGTTTGTAACCAAGCGGATTCTGGAACAGAAGAATTTTACCATTAATTCCGACACGAGCTGAGAAAGGCACATGAATAATACTTTTCGGAAAATAAAGCGAGACATCTTCGGTCATTGTAACAACTATGACAAGTTTCTCCGAAATGTCTTGCGGAAAACGTTGAAATCACAGATGTGGTTCTCCTTTCCCTGCAGTTTTAAGCCCAGTTCATCGGCGTGGGATGTGGAAATTCAGACAATACAGTTCATAGGTAAGCTTGGTAGAAGAAAAGATACCATAAGAAGCATTGCGAAAGATGTTCGTGGGACAGGCCTAAATAAGCAGCTTGCCGCAGGGGTGGGAGTTCAGGAGCTGCTCTCTCCTAATACGTTGCCCCCACCGATCGGCCGGTTTCCTCATGATTTGGACTCTTCAGGTAGAGATAACTTGAGCTGTGACAGAAGCCCAAAACACTGGTTGAGGGTTTTCGTGTTGGGTCACTAGGCCAGCATTCTACAGCGACGCTCGACACAGCTGCTAGAATTTCATTATTGAGTCTTGGAGTAGCCGTCGTGTGTCTGTATTGTGATGTGCAATTTCGATCAGGTTATTTTGCTTTGAGGAAAACCGGTGCTATTGGGATCACTTGGACCGCATCCGAAGTGAAGAGTTTCGGGACTGCTCTCTCCCAGTGATCAGAATTATTTACGTTTGCTTCAAAGCAAACTGTAGAATCATTCAAGATTACGTGTCGCAATCCAGACACACGGTAGGTACTTCAGGGCGCAATAAAGAGCTTGCAACAAGGATTTTTAACTGTGGTTCCGAGAAGCAGACTGAAATAGCCAAACTCCAACGCTTCCGTCCATTTGCTTCATTACGAGCACTCTGTACTCTTCTCCTTCTCTATAGTTAACGGGCAGGTGACCTGTCTTGAGACGCCTGTAACATGCCTACTTTGTCTTTAAGGGGTCGCACTTTCCGCGAACCTAATTGGCTCAACATCTCTAGCTCGAGGCAGTGACATGCACACCATCGCGAGTGCTATTCGCTCTGGTTAGGTACTGCAAACCGAGGCTTGTTTATACTATTCGAGACAATGCCAAGGACAGTCGCACAAAAGTCACGGCGCATCGCGCGGTGACCGCATGACCAGGACCACTACAGACAAACATGTAAACCGGTGAGCGGGGTCAAGCGGCGTTGGGGTTAACATGTGAACCGCGGCATAGCGGTGTGAATGGGTTACACGCTGAGTATCGTTCAAAACGTCGGAACTGACAAGCGACATGAGGAGGTCAAACATGGCTGGGGTGCGGCGGTCATGCAACGAAATGATCGAAAGTACATTATTGCGAAGGTAGTAAAATCAGAGCAAGAATGCGCGTGTGGATCAATCGAGTGCTCAAATTCGGGTACCAGTCATAACGGATGCAATTTATGGTGCGTAGAATCATACATACAGTCGAACGCACTTTATTGCCCAAAAGGTTTATAGCCCACGCCGCTTTATTACGCAGCTGTGCCAAATACAAATTCTTTTCTCATAAATGTGCAAAATTTTCACCGTCTGATTGCCTATTGCCGGCGTCGTCTCACCGCATTATTGACTAGCTGCATGGGCTGTGCTCCTGTCGCTTTGTTAAAGTTACGCCCTCGCTCCGACCATCCTTTATTAGGATTACCTCACAGCTAGCCAGTCCGATGGATACAAGAACAACAAACATATCGGTGACATTACTGACAGATCAGCAAAGGTTACCTCCATCATTCAATACACAAGCAAGTTATATGGAGAGACGGTTGCGAGTAAACTCTGCTGCCTATTTAAAACTCCAGAACTTACCGAAGTCACGCAATCTTTCCGCTCCACATTTATCAGTAGTCTACTGGTTACACGCAAGCATGGGCGGTGACGGAAGGGATTTGCCCTTGACGGAACATTTGGACGTTTTGGACAACATTAACACTTATACACAAGGAACCTCTCAGGCCAAGTTGTCGTGCCATTTACACATTTCTCGTTGTACCCTAGTCAGGTTGATTGCCAGCGAAAAGGAACTCCGGCAGAAATTGTTGTATGCCAAATTAATCTCCCAGAAAAGGAAGTGATGTGGAAAGGATGCAGTTCGAACTGCATTGAAACATGGGATGTTGTCGGTTCCTGAGCACAGCCAAATATTTACAGGTCTGCTTCTGAAGAAAAAAGTAGAAGAATTGGGGGAACGAAATGAAAAAAGCCTTTGTTGCCACAGATGGATGGTGTAAAGATTAAAGATTAGATAAACATGCGCATGGCGAAAATAGTTCCGTGGACAAAGTAGTATGTAAAAATTGGCTACAAAATTGACTAAGTGAAGTTTAAACTGCATTTGATAATGACAACATGTACAATATCGGCGAAACTGGTATTTTTTTACCAAGGAACACCAGAAAGCCTATCGTGTTTTTCTGCTGACAAACTCAGCGGATCGCAAAAAGCCATGGATAGGATCACACACAAGTGTTCCGCGAATATCTCAGGCAAGGGAAAATGAGAACTGGTTTTGATTAGAAATAGTAAGAAATCCCGATGTTTCAATGCCGTGAAGGTGGACACAATCGCCATAACATACAAAGCTAACAAACTGCGTGGAAGAAGAAAGAAATTTTCAACTATTTTGCGACCCGGATTGGCCTGGAAATGTTCGAGCAGGCTGAGGGCAGAATTGGAGCATGAACGCCACAAAAATCCTTGAAGGCGGTGTATGAAACAAGGTTGGAGCCGCAGAGGACCATGACCGATGGTTGTTCAGACGCTACCTGCACCCAGACTGCACACATAATACAGATCTGGCGAACACACTTCGACTGTCTCTTGGACAATCATTCAGAGATCGTCTGGCCCACATTGAACAGCCTCAAGCAGCACGATGTGAAGGCGAGTCAGGTAGACCCGCGTTGGTAACTGCGCTGCACCACTTGGTGCAACGCGTATGGATTGAGTGGGAGGTGCCAGCTGAGCTGAAGGATGCCCTTGTGCTACCACTGTACAAGGGTAAAAGAAGCAAGCAATGTTGCACGAATTCTCCTGGCATCAACTTGCTGAGTTGTGTGGGCAAGGTGATTACCCTAATCCTGCTCAACCGCCTCGTCAATCAGGTTGTGGAATCGAACGTGGCGAAACAGCAATGTGGATCCCTTTCTGGTCGAAGCACTATAGATATGGTGTTTGCGGCTCGTCAGTTGCAAGAGAAGTGCAGAGAATGACACCAGAACTCCTTGATGTCAGTGCATATGGATGCTGAGAACCATCAATTCGACCTAGAACATGCCAGTATCCTCGGAAGGGCTAAAAGCCGGCAAGCGCGTGAGTTCATTGAAGCCTGGCATTCAAAACAGAACTCGATCAATAAGCAATTGGACATTGAAGTCGCTTACGAGGCACTGCGAACCAGGCCCCTGAAGCCGCACTGATGATGTTGCCTAGTCAGGCAACGAAACGTCTGCAAAATAATTACCCAGCTCGGAGAACTGCTCAAAATCCGCATCCACAAACCGAGCTACAGATATTCTCATTTATTTCAAATTGTACTCGCTTTTCGTTGATTTCACCAAGGCATTTGTTACGGTGAACCGCGAAGCATTGTGGCTGGTGTTGGTTAAGTTTGGTTGCACGCGTAAGTTTGTAAGTTTAATTGAATGTCTGCACAGTTGAATGAGGGGAAAAGGTGCAGCTGAGTGGAGAGACCTCGGCTGAATTTGCAGTTGTCTCTGATGTGAAGCAAGGCTGTGTCTTAGCTACTGCCCTTTTAATATTTCTCTTCATGCAATGATGCCTTGTGCTTTTGATGCGGCTTGTGCTTACGGTGTTCGTGTGGAGCACCCTATTGATGTTGGCTTGGTGAACATCCGTCGTTTCGGTGCGAGAACTCTAGTCTGTGAGACAACTATCCATATGTTGCCGTTTGCTGACGACTGTGCGTTGTTTGCACACAGCGCGGATGAGTTTCAGCACATGACTAGTGCTCTGGCTTCGACAGCGGCCAAATTCGGGCTCACCATCAACACAAGCAAAACTGTCTGTAAGTTTCAGCCTTCACCGGAGGTACAATCTTTAATATTGCCGCGAATCAGCATTGGTGCTGAAGTATTGGAAACCACCTCCACCTTCTGCCACCTTGGTAGTGTGATGTCGACTGATCAACAGATACACAGTGAGCTGGGTATCCGCGTGTCGAAAGCAGGGGCGACATTCGGGAAGCTAAAGTACCGAGTGTGAAACAACCATCAGCTTACCATTGGTACAAAGCTGATGGTGTACAAATCCATGGTGCTGTCCGTTCTTCTATACGGCAGTGAAACGGGGATGGCGTACCGACGGGATGTGCGATATCTCGAGCGGTTCCATCAGCAGTGCTTGCGACGGATTCTGCGCATCGGATGGGGTGACAGAGTTGCGGACACGGAAGTGTTGCGCCGAAGTGGGATGTATGCAGTGGACTGCATACTTTTACTGAGACACCTGAGGTGGCTCGGTCATGTGAGCCGTATGGATTCGACGCGGATACCGAAACAACTCTTATATGGTCAGCTGAGTATTGGGAAGCGGCATGTGGGGAAACCAAAGTTACGTTACCAGGACATGATCTAAGTGAGCCTCTCACGTTCTAATCTTGATTGCAGGTCATGGGAATCGAAGGCGGTTGATCGGCGTGCATGGCGCGATCTGATCACGAAGGCAGTTGCCGAAGTGCGGAGAAAGACCTCATGCATGCAGAGAAGAAGCGGCAAGTGCGGAAGCGGCAAGCACCGATGGGTTGTACTCCATCGACATCGAGCGCATGGTGCTGTAGCACATGCGGTCGCGAGTGCCTGAGTCAGGCAGGCCTAGTGAGCCATGAGCGAGGCCACTCGGGACCACTACCGAAGCGACGACGGGTCCTGCAGAGAACGTAGGCAGAACCGGGGCAGCGTTTGTAGGTACGCTGCATTCGATTAACTAACCGCGTGTTTGCATGCTAAGTCCATTTATTTCAGGTGGTGGGTTTTCAATTTTGTCCTAATGCTTTTCTTTCTCATATAAATGTCCACCTGTACGCTCTTCTCTAAACTTGCACACGTCGCTGAAGCTAATTGTATTTAATTTTGATAACGTTTTCGCGTTCGTGGGATTTCCGTAAATTATACTTTCTGACCTCGTGAACTTATCTCGGATTCTTTTCTAAACAACGTTTTCATATGTTCATTAAATTATGATTTAGGTCATCGTTTCCTTATGCATTACTCGTTTTGTTTTATTTGTTATCCTTCACTCAAGTGATTGGCTTTTGCTTGATATCCCCGGTGTGGATGCGCTTGATGTGCATTTTGACAAGGTGCCTACCTGCCTATTACCCACTACCTCGTCCATACTTTCTCTAGGAGACTGTTGGTCGTTGCTGGAGGGGACGGGGTGCACGGTCCTTGTGGCCGTGTTAGGATCAAATGGTGGTTCCATGCACTCAGTGTGGAGCGGATTACGGTCCAGCCACCGCCTTGTGTGTGCTTGAGTCCCAAATACAGCGTGCTTGTGTTTGCCTGTGAAGGAGTGTGGGCCGGCTCCGTTGATGAAACGTGGTTCCCATCTGCATGCCTCCCGGTCTTATTCCTTCGGGTTTACACTGGATATGGTGTGTGTGCTTGGAGCTGTGGATGATGCAGCGCAAGCCACCCATGGTCCCTCTGTAGGCGCAGGCGTCATGTGGCTGGCCACAGTGACAGGCAAATCCAGAACCTTATGCCATCAACCAGATATATATATATATATATATATATATATATATATGTATAATTTCAGCTGCACTATCTCTTGTCACAACTCCATATTGGCAGCCACACGCGCGCGTTCTTGCACGTTGTCTCATTCTGTCACTGTAGCTGTCTACATAAACTGTGAAATTGTACTCCGATAAGCCTGCTGATCATTTACCCCGCGTGTCTGCTCATTTTTTGCATTCCGGATGAGCTGAAGCCAAGAATAAAAGGGACTTCTTTCGACTACGTGTCGAACACCGCAGTTGTGGCATACTCCTTCAGTGCTTGGACGCTGTGACTGCTACGGAATTTATAAAATTCTTGACAGGTTGCCAAATGTACTACTCTCCAAATACTGCGAGTCGTGATTAACCAGACGCCCGTTTAGAGTGAAGTCCACCGGAGCGGAGCCTAGTTGTCCCCTAATGGAATACAAGTAGCAACGAATTACTTGAGCTCAGGTACTCCAAACCGGTGATCCACTCCAGTCTGGCAGTCACAAGCGGTTCACAAAATGGGACCATTCGAATGATTCTGTTCAGATGGAACCTCTCTATTTCATCAAGTGACTTGACCGCTAGGCTCAAGTCTTCGTGAATCGCATCACTCGATAACGAAATACATCACTTTGCTACAAAAACTGCCGTATTGCTAAGTGCAACATGATCGCCGAAGACAGAACGGCAGGGCCAATAAATAGATGCGGCGCACGAAATGCACTCGGGTAATTCAGGTAAGTACGGAAACCAGCCAAACGCTGTTCTCTCACTTACCGACGTCCTTGCAGCTTATTGTGAATAACTTAGATCGGGATCCGCGCGCACAAACTCTGACATGGACAATTACTACAAACAGCCAAGCAAGCAGCCATTTTTGTACACAGTGACATGCTTTGCTGCCGACGTACAAACTACGCAGATACATGTTGTCAACAGAAAGCAGCGAGATCCTAAAGCCTTGTTGGACGATGACATTGGCTCCACAACGCATGCTTACAATGCATTTACAGTGCCTGCAACAGCACAATAAGCAGACAGCGCTTATAGTAAAGCGCAAGAGTCTGTTAAGTCCAGGATGGATTTAAACAGTAACTCTTAACTTGGTGATAAACCACATGGTCAGCAGCGTACTTTGTTTTCGATTGACGGAGGCGATACCTGAATCTCCTGCCATTTTAGTCTCCTTTAAATGGTATCGTTATAAATATTTTTCTTAGGGATGTCGAGCACTCGTTCGTTCCCCATTGAGTGCTTTGCTAGGAACTTCTCCGGACGTCCATTTTGGCGTATTGTAGAGAAGACTCGTTGCAGCTCGCATGTAATGGCTTCCACTGAGCATATCTGGCTAGTTATCGCTCGTTCGTAATTCACAGGACACTGAATATCAAACGTAGGGTAGTGTACCAGTTAGGTTTCTATTAAGCGAACATATAAAATTAGAAGGCGTTGTGAGATTCTTTCTCAACTGTAAATTCGATTGTGGTGTAACAGTTGCTTAGAGCCAACCGTACTTGTTCTGCTTGCTCGGCAGTGTGTACAACGACGAAAGTGTCATCCATGTAGCGGCTACGTGAATACACGTGCTGGGTAGTACGTCTTGATGATCTTTGTGTGCAATCTATCCAATCTACTAAGTATATGTAAATGGGTGACAAACTTATGCGGAATAGCTGAATTTAGATCATCCTATCGAAATGTTGTTCTTTCTTGTTCTTTTGAGAATGGCAGTGGTTTGTTGTGTTGTTCAGACTACCGTGCTCGAAATACGATGGAGAAACAAACCTCCGCATTGTAAATTTTCGGATAGTTGCCCGGATTCCTTCACGAATCCGGATCAACATGTTTCTGATGCTTCAGGCGCGCCCAGCGGCTCCTACCGCGGTCTGCGTTTAGCCTTTACTAACGTCTGCAGTCTGATGAACAAGCGCGGTGTACTGCATTACTTTGCAACCTCTCAGCAACCAGACGTATTAGGCCTTGCTGAGACATGGTTAAACTCCGACATAACCGCCCAAGAAGTGGAAATCAGTGGCTACTCGTGCTTCCGCTGTGATAGACCATCAAACGATCGCGGTGGCGTTCTACTTTACATAAAGTCTTCCTTGTGTGGGAGACTAGTGAGCACCCACCAAAGCGCTGATGGTCTATGTGAGCAATTATGGTGTCCGATTCACCTCAGAAGCTACGAGTTACTCGTGGGTGTGGTATATCGCAGTCCACTGAGCCGCAGTTTGGACTGGTTGCCGCAGGTCCGTAACCACATGAGTCGTTAGGTGTTCTTGTTCATAGGCGATTTCATCTTACTCCGAATACAGCGGCCTGAGGCTGCAGTACCTGGCCGCGTGCCGGTGTGGCATAGTAGCATATGAGCCATCACATGTTTCTCATATGTTCTGTTCTTTTTAGGGATGCTTTTATACACGTATTATGAACGATGAAGCCTCAGCCCAGTCCGTCATGCGGATCATTCAATTATGGCACTTTTTTATATGCCAGTCAATTTGTGGCAATGTGCTTTGCATAGGTAAAGTCTTTTATAATCTGGAAGCTATAATCCGTCACCACAGGAGATCAGCCCCGTCGTGGCCAACAATGAAATAAGTAAGAATGCAGAAAAGAAGAAGTATGTGAAATAGGTACTATATCGTCAATGTATAAAATAGGTAGGTATGTTTTTTACATCGTTGTAGAAATAGATCATGCCGATCATACTATCAAATTGTGTGGCGTGACACCTGGAGACCGATAACTTTGCGAGTTGCCCATAGGCAAAAAGCGCATAGGGAATCAGTTATTGCCATCACTGAATTCAAGTATATGTTTCTAGACTGTTAACTTCAGAAAATAAGGGGAAATGATTAGCACTGCGGAACAAATGTAGCGAAGGGGATCGCAGAATAATATTACGAATTAATCAATTTGTGTGGAAAAATACGAAAGTAGTTCCTGACGCCACACCAGTGAATAATTTTACTCTCGGTTTTAAACAGAAGATAGTTGATATGAATTAAGTTTGAAAGGAGTAAAACCGCATAGAAGGTAACCTTAAAGAATAGCATAAGAAGCGATTTGTCGCAGCTCATCCAAGATGATCATGTTTTCTCCGGTGCATTCGGGTCGATGTTCTCCGGTATCATACACGATCCGGCCCATCTTCATACAGCTTTTCATAGTCAAGTTGATTTTTTAAGATCCATTTCACTCTGTCCGTTGACAGATAAGCCTTTATCATTTTGTGAACATGCAAAAGCTTTCAATACATCTAATATCTTTTGGCAGCTTATTACATATGGAGCCATACCTAAGGAGATAGGAATTTCTCCTTAGGCTGGTCTTGAACTTAAGTAAATAGAATACACATTCACTATCTCGCAGTTCATAACTGATATTTTCCCGAACGTGCAACTGATAGCTTCCAGCATATGCTTTTCGCCACGCGAGTTTGTGGAAGAAGCACAGATTTAATTGCATTCTTCATAACCACAGAATACCAATATTCAACTGCTTTCACCTATCTCTGTATGAAAGTGTGGGTGAACAGCCAAATATGCGCTTCGTAAAGGCGCGTTGGAAGTTTTCATTGGCACTCAAGTCACCCTTTCACAAGTTACTGAACGTAACACAGCAATATTCATGCAAAGGCCAGATACTGATTTTGAAAGCAATTAGTCTGGTTTCTTTCAAGGTTAGCAGGTGGCATATGAGCCCGAACGACTGCCTAGCCTTTTTCGCGATATGATTTGTATGTTCGTTAAAGTTTAACGAACTAGGATATCTTAAACCTGAATGACGAACCGACTGGCTGATGGGAATGAGTTCGTCATGAAGCTTGAACACTTCTGCTGCTATCTGGCATCCATGCGCTAGAATACTACACTTCGATGTTGCAGATGTCATCTGCCACCTATCAGCCCATCTCTCAATGGCTTTCAAGTCGTTTTGGATATTGTTAAGTTCAGCGGTACACTGAGAAGCTGGAAACGTGTAAATCACATTTAAATCATCAGCAAACAAATAAGGCTTCCTAAATTGTATAACAGAAACGAGGTTATTTATATACAGTAGGAGGAGTAACGGACCTAAGACATCGCCCGGTACCATTCCACTGGTGACCAGACGGGTTGAAGAGACATAAACATTGATATTCACAACTTGAGTCCGCCCTAGTAGTTATGATTCGATCCAAGAGTTAAGCGAATTTGTAACACCGCACTTAATTTATATAGCACCTTTTTTGTGGGACTCTGCCAAACGCCTTTTGCATGTCGAAGAAGATGACAATGCACTTAAGACTTGAGTCAATTGCTTCAGTTAGATGGTTAAAGAAGCCAACTTGACAGGTAACACACGAGCGGGACTTCAGAAAGCCATGCTGTGAAGGTGAGAGAAGTTTGTGCGTTATTAGGAACGAAACCAAATGTTCCTTAACGATTCTCTCTAGCATGCGTGAGAGAATGTTTGTGTGACAAATGAGGCGGTAGTTCCGGATGTCAGTTTTCGACCCGGACATATGTCGCGGTATAGCCGTAGCCGCTTTCCAACGTTCGAGATATTAACCAGTCTGGAGAGACAAAGAGAAGGTATTTAATAATATAAGAGGGATATCCTCTCCACCGTGTTTGATTAAAGCGGAAGAGATCCCATCGGGGCCAGGTCTGTAGGATGGAGGTAGACAGGTAATCATACGTTTTATCGTAACGACACTAAGCTCAATCACTGCGACTTGTTCCGAGAAGTGAAACGATGTTGACAATTCCAGGGTTTCTTTTTCAAGATCAAAGGATCTAGCAAAGTATAAGTTAAAGGATTCTGCCATGGCAATTGGGGAATCAATACATCCACCTTCAAGCATGACGATGTGGGAAGGTAGGTCAGTTTTGCCACCTTTTTCTCAGTAATGCAGTCACCACTTGATTTGTATTAATACTATTTACAGCTCGTTGTATTTCCTGTATGAGACGGATGTAGTGTTTCATGTCCGTCGCTATTATAAGGCGCTGGCGTCTCAGTAATACGCTGAAGTCGTGAGTACGTTCATATGTTCGAGTTAGCACTCGTATTTTCCGCTTGTCCTTTGCGTTGTTAGATTACTTAGAAGAGGCTCTCGTATTATCACAGGAGGCAATTATGCTTAAGCATATAATCACGTTGTCATAGAAGGTAGCAAATGCTCCCTTAATGTCAGACAAAAGAAAGAAATGGTCCCAATTTTGGACCCTAATCAAAGTGGAGAAATCTACCCAATTAACATTTCGCAGGAAGTGTGGAACCACCGCAGACCTCACATGCGACGACTCAGCTATACTTTTATATCCGACTATTTTGTGATCACATCCAGGAGACCGTCAATTACATCAGTAGCTATCTGGGAGGTGCCTGAGGTAAAAAGTAGGTCTAGTATATTTTTCCCCTGGTAACCACGAGAACATGTTGCTCCCAACCACCAGAGATGACAGAGGTTATGGACTCAGCATGTTTCGCTTTTGTTACTAAGTTTGACCAACAGATATCTGCTAGGTTGAAATCGCCACCTACAACTTTATCAAAAGAACCAAGTTCTGACATGTAATTGAAGATGTCAGCCAACCGGTTCTCATCACTGAAGCTGGCCCCGGGTGAATGGTATATACAGCCTACAAGAGTTCGCTTAGTACCGAAGGACAAGAGTAACCCAGAAGAATCAATAGTGGGGGATTTAAGTGGAAGTGTGAATTCAGACACAAGGAGGTTCTGTGAGTAGTAAATTATGCAACCACCTCCTCTGCCTTGCTTTCGATCACTTCTAATAAGCTTGTAACCTTCAATAGAAAGCAGCTGGCTGGGCATAGAATCATG